>CM056049.1:194800780-195420073 GCA_029574335.1 Rana kukunoris
CATACATTGTCCTCTCCCCAGTATCCATATTCCTACAACATACATTGTCCTCTCACCGGTATCCATATTCCTACAGCATACATTGTCCTCTCACCAATAACCATATTCCTACAACATACATTGTCCTCTCACCGGTATCCATATTCCTACAGCATACATTGTCCTCTCACCAATAACCATATTCCTACAGCATACATTGTCCTATCACCAGTATCCATTGTCCTCTCACCAATACCCATATTCCTACAGCATACATTGTCCTATCACCAGTATCCATTGTCCTCTCACCAATACCCATATTCCTACAGTATACATTCTCCTCTCACCAATACCCATATTCCTACAGTATACATTCTCCTCTCACCAGTATCCATATTCCGACAACATACATTGTCCTCTCACCAGTATCCATATTCCTACAACATACATTGTCCTCTCACCAGTATCCATATTCCTACAGTATACATTGTCCTATCACCAGTATCCATATTCCTACAGATTATGAGTCGACATTATAGAGAGATTCGACATTATAGAGAGAAAAGATTCGACATTATAGAGAAAAGATCGCTGCTGGAATTGGGTGGGGGAAGTAAAATAAAAAATGATGATGATGATGAAGAATGTTATTGGCTGATTGTAACCAAAGAGGAGGAGCAGTAAAATAGCTAGAACTAACTTGACAATTCATCATGAAACAACGAAGATTCGACAAAGCATCGAAAAACATACAAACGTCGAATCTGTCATAAAAGGCTTAAGGTGTCTGTCGAATGTTCAAAGAAGATTCGACGGAGCATCTAAACTGTACAACGCCGCAATCGTACATTTCTGGTCAAATGCTCCGCCCATAGGCTATAGAAAAAGTCTAATGTTGGTTGACTAGTAATAATAATTATTAAATATAATTACTACTAGTCATACAATATTAGAATGCTACTATAGCTTGTAGGCGGAAAATTCGACTGGAAATGTACGATTCAACGTACAGTTTCGCTGCTCCATCGAATCTTCTTTGAACATTCGACAGACACCATAAGTATTCAATGGCAGATTCAACCTCAATTCATTCGGATTTTCGGACGAATGCAATTTCTAGCGAAAAAATAAATAAATAAAAACGAATTTCGGGAGTAACTAAATAAATGTATTTTTTGGACGAAAACTAAATTCCAAAATTAAATATTTCAGTGTGTACATGTCTAGTATCCATATTTCTACATCATACATTGTCATCTCACCAGTATCCACCTTGACATACACTCTCTGAATGCATGAAAGTATTTAAATTATTTTATCATTTAAAAAAAGCCTCATTTTGCCAATAAAGGCTACAGGCAACCAGCATACTAGGAATGGCATACCTGTGTAATAGAACCATCTTTATGTGGCCTGGAATTCACTTGCATCTCGGCGCTGTGTCTCATTTCTTCCCTGGGGATCTCATGGACAGACCTCCCAGCTTCCTTCACTGTGGCCACCATGTCCTCATGGGTTTTCAACTTCATCGGGCCTGAAAGACCTTCATGTGCTCTAACTTTGTAGGCATCAGCTAGGCTTCGTGGTGGAGTGCTTTCTCTCTTCAGCTGCTTGGCTTCTCTTCTGAGGTAGTCATCTGGAGATTCAGCAAAGGAGCGGGGGATTCCTAAAGATTAAAGCCAGATTGCAAAATGAAAAATCAAATAAACTAGAGCCAACTTATCACACAAAGCCGAGTAAATGTAAAAAAATATTAAGACAACATGGGAAAACTAGCACCAAATGCATATGACCCTCCGACACCAAATAAAGCAGTATTAACCACTGCAGCAACGGAAGATTTTACCCTTACATTTTTGGGACTACTGACATTTATACAGCGATCAGGGCTATAAAAATGCACTGATTGATGTGTAAAAGTCATTGATAGGGATAGGGTTTAACACTAGGGGGCGATCAAGGGGTTAAATGTGTGTTCCCTCAGTGTGTTCTAACTGTGTGGGGATGGGACGTAGTAAGAGGGGAGACAAATCATTGTTCCTATTTACTATGAACAAACATGTCTCCTCTCCTTTGATAGCACAGGGGTTTGTGCGTTTACACACACAAATCTCTGTGCTGGCGCTAGTGCAAGCGATTGCGCATGGCCAGCAGCGATCGCGCCTGCCGGCCACGTGCATTGGGTCCCCCATCGTGCAGCCTTCTGCCAGCTCTTAAAAGGCCGACATACCTATACAGGATTTTGCGCACCCGTGCCACTTTGCCAACGTGAGATGGTTGGCAAGTGGTTAAACACAAAACCAAAAAGGTAATACGTTGCAGCTTACCAATCAGATGTGGTGGCTGCATTTGTTTTCATTTTTACCTCTATTTTCACCTAGTCCTCTGGCCAGTACACACCTCCTGTATTAGCGTGCCCCCACTCTAGATGAAGGAGCACATTTGGACAGCAGCATTTTCAGTCTGGGGGGAGGGGAGTGTTAGTTACAAAATTGAAAGCAAACTCCTGCCAACACCTTATAAACAGCAAACACTTTTTTTTTCCTCTTTCACACAATTAAAATCTGTTCATCGCAAGCCCCCCACTGTTAATCTTGAATGGTTTGTCTCATCCCTGTATCTGATACATTCTGCTGGAGAGCTTGTTCTTTTTTTTCGAAAACAACAGCCTTATTATCCAGAGCCCCAGATAAAAATCGTAGAAAGAAAGAAAATAAAACAAATGCAGCCATCACATCTAAGAAATGGTAAGCTGCAATACAATAAATCTTTGCTTCTGGGTTTATTGCCACTTTAATCTAAGGAACATGCTGATTTTTTGATGTCGGTAAAGGGGATGTTAACTAAACTAGGGCCTAGATAGGATCCTATCCCCACAATGTTACAATGTCAATACAAAGCAACCTTACAGCCAGACCAATCTGAAACAATAACTGCAATCATTTTGATCTCAAAATATTATAATATTAAATAACTAAAGGCCAAACTTTTTTTCAGTTTTGGATAGAGTGGAGAGGGATTAGAAAGCGTGTCAGTTTTTACTGAGGTCTGTGCCCCCATTAAGGAGGAGATTCACCTTCTCTTTATCCTAACCATTATCATAAAAAGTGAAAGAAAAAGCACACATTTTGGGGTTTATCCCAGAAAAATAATAGGAGGGGAAATCTTCCAATAAGAACACTAGTTCTGGTGACCTGGGGGTTCCCTTAAATTGTACGAATTTCCTCCGACTTCCTCTTTGGCTATGGGACAGGAAGTAAAGGGAAATCTCCGCAGTGGGACACAGATGGCGGTAAAATAATCTTACAGTGGTCATAACCTTCCCTTGCTCTACACAAAATGAAAAGAAAAAAGTTTTGCCTATAGTTCTACTTTAAGTATATCTAAAACGCAACAACTAAAAACGTAAAGGAATTGCAACTTACTGTGCACTGAACTGAAATCTTAAACAATGTGACCACACTTTTCAATTATCTTCTGTGAACTACAGCACACCATCCCTCATGTTATGGAGATGAGGAGAAGGGTGAAGTTATGTATTTATATCACAGTTCCTGCTCTAAAATGACAATATTGCTCCACCATACATACAATGCAATGAGTGAGTGTTGTTACATTTGAACAGGAAGTGTGTTACTGCCATCACCAAGTATACATTAGGTGAAAAAAAAATAAAAAAAAAATTAAAAAGATACCACATCCAAAGACTAGCATTGTCAACCTAGAAAAAAATACTACAGAACACCTTCCCCTTCCCTAGTAGAGGGTGCTGTTTTTTTAGTCCACAGAGGTACAGTACCTGTGAACAATGTAACTGATAAAGTGTGCCGCTCAGGCAGAAAGCAAGGAACACAATCAGCGCACAAGACTTCTGGAAGACTCAACAGGTATTTGTTTTGCACTTTCAATGGTAAATCTACAGACTATAAGGGCCATATAAAATAATTTATTGTTATGCCACGTACACACGATAGGAAATTGCGCCAAGAAATGTTATTTTATTTCCCCGCCCCCCAACGAAATTTTGGCTCAAACTTCAGACCGTCAAGAACGTGGTGACGTACAACACTACAACGAGCCGAAAAAAAATAAGTTCAATGATTCCGAGCATGCGTCAAATTGATTCCGAGCATGCATGTTTTTTGCTCGTCGGAAATTGCATACAGACGACCGGAATGTCCGACAAGAACTTATCCCGTCGGAAAATTTGAGAACCAGCTTTCAAATTTTTGCTGTCAGAAATTCCAACAGCAAAAGTACGATGGAGCCTATACCGGGTCGGAATTTCTGACCAAAGGCTCACATCAGACTTTTCTTGTTGGAAATTCCGATCATGTGTACGTGGCATTAGGGTTTACATATACGTTGAGAAACATAAGGGAACTGCCTGGTGCCCCCAAAAATTTTAAATCGTTTTTGGTGAATTTAAAATCTAATAGCGTGTCTATTATTAAAGTGTTTATAGAAAGTTTATGTGGTATATTTTAATATAACAAGGATATACTGTATTTATTGGCGTATAACACTCACTTTTTTACCCTGAAAATAGAGGGTAAACTGTGCCTGCGTGTTACACGCAGGGGACTATGGAAAGATTTTTTCCTGATACTTCCCTCTTAGGCCTCGTACACACAATCAAATCTGTCTGCTGGAAACAGTCTGCTAGACCGTCCCAGCAGACAGATTCGATCGTGTGTACGGCCGAGTCGACGGATTTGGCCACCCGACAGATTTCAAAGCATGCTTTGAAATCTATCGGGTGGGAATCCGTCCGCCCGACATGTCTGCTGGTTAGTACACTTACCAGCAGACATGTCGTCCCGCACCGCCGCCGAATGGATTCGGCGCATGCGCGGAAGTGTTTTACTTCCTGGTGCGGTGACGTGGCGGCGTCAACGTCACCGACACGTCAGCGCGCTCTCTGCTGGCGGGGATTTTGGTTTGCTCGTGTGTACACGCGAGCAAACCAAAATCCTATCAGACAGATTTGTTTAAATCGGTCGGTCCGACCGATTTGAACAAATAGATTGCCTCGTGTGTACGAGGCCTTAAAGTTAGGGTGCGTGTTATACGCCGATAAATACGGTACTTGCAGGTACATTTTGCACCAGGATCTAGAAAATCTTAGCCACAACTACCTTTCCCAACATAGCCTGTGTAGGCTATAAAAGGTCCTTGAGCAACGTGTAGTAATATGAAATTTCAAGTTGATCCAAAATATAAAACGCTTGGTGTAAGCAATGAGAAGGTAATTGGAAGAAGACATAAAAAATATACGATTCCATCTCTGAATAAAGGGAACTGCAAACCTAAAAGCACCAAGTGTAATCAGCTGATGCCACAACCAAATAGATAAATACACACGAGCCGGAGCCATGTCCTTATTTTGTGCGTGTATCATTTGTATATGCAAAGCTGACCTCAGATGAACTGAAACTCTTTGGGTAATCTCTTTGACCAGCCTACATTGTACCAACGCATTAAGCAGCAGGCATTGTCCTAGCACACAACCTGTCCTAACAAGAAAAACATCATGTACCTAAAGAGTGTAATGTTCCTGCTTCAGTTTTATTTACACGTCTATTGCCACACAGAACACTAGGCAAATGAATTCATTTATAATTCGTTTATCAAGCTAAACAAGCCAAAAATCATGTGTTTTTTTTTTTAAATCAATGGATTAAAGTGTTTCCAATTATGAACATGATTTATAAAAAAAAATGTAGTCGATTTAACAACACCCTAATCCACTGATGGCAAAAATTGTATTACGAACAATAGATGCCTTAAGTCATGGGTGCGCAACCTGTGGCCCTCCAGCTGTTGCATAACTACAAGTCCCATCATGCCTCTGCCTTTGATTGTCATGCTTGGAACTGCCAGACTTGCAAGGCCTCATGGGACTTGTAGTTCTGAAACAGCTGGAGGGCAACAGGTATTGCACTCATGCCTTATGTTGTCTTTGTTACTTTTACTGGTTACATACAGGGACATTCCTTACGTCAGGGGTGCTCAACCTTTTGAAGAGCGAGGGTCACAATGAACTACGGGGTTTATTTACGAAAGGCAAATCCCACTTTGCACTACAAGTGCAACCTACAAGTGCAAAATGCACTTTGAATTGCATTCGGAAGTGCAGTTGCTGTAGATCAGAGGGGGACATGCAAGGAGTATTAAAAAACAGCATTTTAGCTTGCACATGATTGGATAATAAAGCAGTGCAGAGCTTCCCCTCATTTCAGATCTACCCCTCAGATTTACAGTGACTGCACTTCCAAGTGCGCTTTCAGAGCAATTTCCAGTGCACTTTGCACTTGTAGTTTGCACTTGAAGTGCAAAGTGGATTCGCCTTTCGTAAATAACCCCCTATGTGTTTTATCACCCCCCCCCATAACTGCAAATTTAAGCCCTTACTTTTCCCGAGTCCCCTATAAGGCTGCTTTTACACGGATGTGCTGCGGTTTACCGTGCCTGCGGCTTTCCTGCGGATGAGCTGTACTTTGCTCAGGACTTCTATTATATTTTGCAGGTGTGGTACACGTTCTGAAAATGCACTAAAACTCTTGCATTCAGGAAGTTGTGCATCTAACTTGCAGAATATAATAGAAGTCTATGGCTCGGTGCAGCCAATCCGCAAGTGCACTGTGGATTAGTTTGAAAGCAGGCTAATGGAGCATGGAGATATATGTATCCAAGAATGTAGTGCCAATAAAGGGGGTTGTATCACATTAGACTGGCTGCAGTTTAGCAGGAGTCACTGAGCTACAGGTTTTTTTTTTTTTTTTTTTTATTATCAACATTTTTATTTAGGTTCAACATATGAATTCATTATTATATAACCTTATATTCCATCGTGTGATAAAAGAAACTATATAAATACAAAACAATCCAATATATTCCATTCCAAAAACTGACATGTATAACCCCCCCCCACCTTAAGAAAAATAAAGAGAAGAGAAGAGAGAAAAAGGAGAAAGAAAAAAAAAAAAAAAAACAAAAAAAAAAAAAAGGAAGGTTGCCCCCCTTTCAACTCTCTCCTTAACGCACATTTTAATTATAATGAAACTCGGTCAACTCCACCATTCCATTCCTGGGGGCTGCCCTTAATTCTACCATAACCCCCTACCCCCCAGTGCATATAGTCCAGTCTTGATCATTATCCTATGAGCCCCATTCCCTTCCTCAAAAAAAACTCAGCTACATGTTAACTTGGCACCCTACTAAAATAAAAACAGTGTCAGAAAAAATTATAATGCATACCGTACATACACATTTTGTATTGCTATAGCCAGGGCCGTCTTACTGAGCGGGCACGACTGGGCACAGCCCGGGGGCCCCACTGTCACCTGGGGCCCCAGAGCTGGACAAATCCCCCCGCGCGATAATTAGGGTGAGAGATGGGGTTGCGGCTGTAGCCCGGGCTTGTGTCGTCCAGCCAGTGTGGGAAGTACCTGCAGCCCTCCATAATCCCCCCCCCCCCCTGAATGCAGTCTCATACTTTACCCAAGTGCCGCGGCCGCCAGCAGCACTAACTCTCCGCCCCCTCCTGTGACTGCTTCCTCCCTACCCATCACCTCCTGTGGCTGGATTGAACTGATGCGCTGTGTCTCCCGCCGCCAGCACCGTCCCCATGCCTTCAGTGGTGAGCGATCCCGAGTCCCCCATCGTCGGATCCCCCCCCCATAATGTGCAGATCAGCAAAGCAGCATGCTCCCCCTTCTTCCCCCACTCCAGAAGGGCCACGAGACCCCCCTCTCCTCTGTCAGCGCATCATCTTCTGTGCCAGACCCCCCACCATCTTGTCTGCCAGACCCCCACCATCTTCTCTGCCAGACCCCCACCATCTTCTCTGCCAGACCCCCACCATCTTCTCTGCCAGACCCCCATGTGGCACGTGACAATCTGCATCCGGTGACAGGTGACTTGGCAAGTGACACGCCGAATCCGGTGGCAGGTGACGGTGGCAAGTGACGCGCTGAATCCAGTGGCAAGTGGCGGTGGCAAGCGACACGCTAAATCCGGTGGCAAGTGACGGTGGCAAGCGACACGCTGAATCCGGTGGCAGGTGACGGTGGCAAGCGACACGCTGAATCCGGTGGCAGGTGACGGTGGCAAGCGACACGCTGAATCCGGTGGCAGGTGACGGTGGCAAGCGACATGCTGAATCCGGTGGCAGGTGACGGTGGCAAGCGACACGCTGAATCCGGTGGCAGGCGACGGTGGCAAGCGACACGCTGAATCCGGTGGCAGGCGACGGTGGCAAGTGACACGCTGAATCTGGTGGCAGGCGACGGTGGCAAGCGACACGCTGAATGTGGTGGCAGGCGACGGTGGCAAGTGACACGCTGAATCTGGTGGCAGGCGACGGTGGCAAGTGACAAGCTGAATCTGGTGTCAGGCGACGGTGGCAAGCGACACGCTGAATGTGGTGGCAGGCGACGGTGGCAAGTGACACGCTGAATCTGGTGGCAGGCGACGGTGGCAAGTGACACGCTGAATCTGGTGGCAGGCGACGGTGGCAAGTGACACGCTGAATCTGGTGGCAGGCGACGGTGGCAAGTGACACGCTGAATCTGGTGGCAGGTGACGGTGGCAAGTGACACGCTGAATCTGGTGGCAGGTGACGGTGGCAAGTGACACGCTGAATCTGGTGGCAGGTGACGGTGGCAAGTGACACGCTGAATCTGGTGGCAGGTGACGGTGGCAAGTGACACGCTGAATCTGGTGGCAGGGGACAGTAGCAAGTGACACGCTGTAAAGTAGAAATATTGTACTTTCATTCATGTAAATTGGGGCAGGCTTGTAGGGGTCCCATAGCATTACTTTGCCCAGGTGCCCATGATGCCATTAAGATGGCCTTGGCTATAGCCATGCAACTATGTACTAGGAAAACTGAGGCTTCTTTGATGCGGCTTATAAGGGATTTAATAAAATCTACAGCATATACATTTCTGAAACGTTCCAACATTTTACATAAAAAATTAACACACAAAAGGGCTACAAAAAAGAGCAAACTAGTGTCGACAACTAGCAGCTGCTAAGGTGACGAGTACAAATAATACAATCCAGAGTCTGAGGCAGAACAGTACCTGTGGGACATTATCTCACACAACAGCACTGAAGTTAAAAATGAGGTTCCACTTTTTGTTGGAAAAAAAAAAAGCATAAAAAATGTTAAAAAACTTAATTGCATGTAACGCCAAGTTCATATTAATAACACTTTGATACATCAATGTGCATCATGAATTTCTGGGAGCAGACCCACCCGCCTAGATTTGAACTCCTTCAAGCATTGTTGCTGCAGTGGGTAACAGAAATCAACTGAGTGGACTTCCAGGTTTACTGAACAGCAGTAGCAGTTCACCTTAGGCACAAGCTTCTTAAATCAAAATGAAAATCATTACAAATGAGAGAAACAGAACATTCAAAAAACAATGAATTACCCTGTGTTATGGAGCCTCTTATATGTTGTGGTGGTTCCTTCATGGTGTGTGGACTATGTCTGTCTCCAGGAATGGCTCTTCCCATTAAACCTGCACACATACACACAAAGACAATACTGAATTGATGCCAAAATTCTCATAGTAACATTTTCACAAAATGGACATCCATTACGTTCATCTTTACACTGTACTGTCTAAGTTGGCATCTGTTGGCTTCTTCTGTGCAATGTGAACTGAGAAATCCATTACCAGATATTATACAGCATTTGGCATTGTTTGGGTGTGCTGGGCGAGGTGGGGGCGTCTCCGCTCTGCGACAGCTATTCCTACCTAGTATTAGTAAGTCATATTTACCTGGATTTGTTTTGTAATGTTGAAGCAAATAGGATTTTTGTGCTCATTGTAAAATACTTATTGTGCAGTCCTTTAAGGGCCACAGGAAGTCTTAAACCTTTGAGTTCTACTGCTGCCAAATGGGATAATTGGACACTAGCAAAAGAACTGTAGGCCAGCCCAGGGTAATCTCTCCTACTACCAGCATGCCTTCGTTTTGTAGATTACCAAGTGCATTAGGGGAGTATAAAACCTGAAGGATGTCAAAAAGCAGTAAAACTGAGAAGGTGGGCAAAAAAGAAATTCCAACAGGTCCAAGATCTGAGAAACAGTTGCTTTATGCCTAAAAGCCGAAGAAGCACTTAGGCGGCGTACACACGACCGAGTACACACGACCGCGTACACAAGACCGCGTACACAAGACCGCGTACACAAGACCGCGTACACAAGACCGAGGTTCTCGCTGGAAACCAGCGAGAACCTCGCTAGAAGCTGCATTCCAGCGAGGACCTCGGCCGTGTGTACGCTCTCGGCGAGCTTCCCGTCGGGAAGCCCGTCGAGCAGAAATAGAGAGCACGCTCTCTATTTGCTCGACGGCCCGCCTGGAAGAATGGCTGGTTGCCATTCCCGACGGGCGGGTCGCCGATTTCGAGGTTCTCTGCCGTGTGTACACGGCCTGACAGAGCATAGTAGAGTGTGCCTTGACAAGGGTGCAACTTGTCTCTTGACACAACATAAGATAGGATGATGGTCTTCCTGAGCCACCTAGAGGTGGTAGAATGAAAAGCTAGTGCAGCCCTTTGGGTTCATTCAGCATGAGAGAAAGGAAAACATCAGCAAAGAGGGAAATCTTAGGGCTCAACACCACCTTTGTAAATATTGCAAAACCAGAAAATAATTCTTGTAGCACAAGGCTGAAATTTCAGACGCTCACCTCACTGAGGCATCCAGAAAAGCATCACAGCTGACAGCTATCTGCTCCACATTTAATAAGGAAGGGATGAACCATAGTAGTGGTTACATCACTTAAAGAGATTTTGACCAAACATGGCTTGACATATTGAAGTCACATCAAGATCAGTAAAAAGGGCAGTACCAGCCAGCAAGAACAGAATTCTAGAAAGGGCTTCCAGGCTTTTCCACATGGCTATTTCAAGCAGGAGCAGCAGTGGAGGGATGCTTCCTCAATGCTGGATGGCAGGGATAAAAGTGCAAAGTTTGCTTATGTGACACTCCACCCAGAAAATAATGTCAGACTGACAAGAATGGGAACTAAAAGTGACTTATGAAAATGAGAAAAGCTCCCTGTGCTTGCCTGACTGGCCTCACCCACCAAGTAAGACCTTTATGACAAGGTAATCGCTGAGGCAATGCCAGCGGCTTTGGAACTGAACAGCACTCTGCAGCCAACCTTTACCAGAAATTAGTCTGGAAAGTGTCCCTCTCTGAACCAGTGCTTGAAGATCACTTCTAGGCTACCCCCTCAACGTCTAGTTGGGTCTGAACGTGGTTTTCTACAAGCCAGGCTAACCACAACCATTCTGGATAGATGCAATGGAAGAGACAAAGCTCCAGCAGCAATGCATAGAACAGTTTAGACTGAAGAAAAAAGTGCTATAAAAAAAAAAGGGATTTGTTCCAACTGTAAAATCCATTTCTAGAGGGCAATACAGGACAGAAGATAAAATATTCTGCAATTCTGTGTTATGCAGGCCAACCAAGCTAAAGGGACATATATAACCCCATCCTACTCCCCAAAAAACTCAGTTTTTTAAAACGCAGCAATGAGAGTTATTCATAAGAAACAGAGTGACGGGACATGTGGTCAGTACCCCAAGAAAGGGACTTCTTTTTTCTTAATCGTATACTACAGGACACAGGATGAAGTATTCTGGAACAAATGGTATGTCCAAAAGCAGTTCAACTAAGTGGTGGGGAACAGAGCAATTGAACCAACAGGCAAAAAAAATAAAAAAAATGAAGACGGCATTTGCTAAGGACTGAATGTCCACCTAATAAAACTTAACATGTGACCTAAAGGCCAGAAATTGGATTTCTTGCAAATCCAAGAAATGGAAGCCTGATGCTCAAAGGCCTAGGAAGTGCCAACAGATCTAGAAGACAAATCTTGAGAAAACCATCCTAAAGAGAAAATGGTTTGCTTTTCTGAAAGGAGTTGTAAATAAAAACATTTTTTTTGGCTGAAATGACTGATTACAGGGTATAGAGACATAATAGTTGACCGATTCCTTTTAAAAATTTGATTAAAAATAGATAAAAAGCAATCATATAATGTACCTGCAGTTTCTAGTTTCGTTTTTGCATGTTGTTTCCTGCCTGTGCTGTACAGGGCCAATACAGGGCAGGGATTGGTTTGAAAAACGAAACGGATTGGTGCTGAGGGGTTTTAGACACACAGTAATCACACCTCCTTGATTAGTGACCACAGAGAGAAAGCTCCCAGGACTGTGGTTATCAGGGAACAGCCAACCAGGAAGTGTGGAGATCAGAGAAGAATTACAGCAACTTGAGAGTAAAAACAAACAATGAGGACATGAAAACAGCACTGCATTAAGGTAAAGGAAGCTATTAAGATAAAAAAAAAAAAAAAACCTTTACAAACCCTTTAAGTACACCAGAAAAAAAAGAAGAAAAATGAGGCTTGCTAAAAGTGGGAGGGGTAATACAGGGCCAGCCTAGAGTTATTTTGTTTTCCAGTCTTCAATCCTCCTATAGGCAGCAGTAGAATCTGAAGTTTTGACACTAGTATCCCTCAATGGTGGTGAAAGATGATATTCATTTAAAGCATAAGTTCATCTTTTGGAACATGTTACATGTTCCACTTGTATTTAGGGTGGAACATGTAACATGTTCCATTAGCTGCAGCCTCTCATCCACAACTACAGAAACAGCGGGTAGGAATCTTCTTGCAGCGCCTGCTGCCCACAAGCACGTCATTCATTCACGGTTACCTGTGGATGACTTGAACTACAAGTACTGTCATCCTTTGCAGGTGATGGCTTGGACTGCAAGGTCACCGATGAGTGACCTCGTAGTTCATTCACAAGTCGTGCAGCTTGTAAACAGCCAGTTAGCATGCAGGTACAGGTTGAAAGCTGCAAGGCTTGTCTGCAGGAGTCTGCCATTGCACCCCTGAGCCACTGTGCAATGCTTTCCACACTCTTTAAAAGGAAAAATAATAAATGCACTTTATGTGCATTTAATATTTTTTTCCCCAAAAGTTGAACTTAACCCTTAAGTTGCTTTCACAGTTAGAATTTAGAAATGTTTCTAACATTATACAGGAAGTTCAGCTGAATGAGACCGCTTATAAGAGTTACATGGAAGTTTGATGTTCAATCTGCTGCTGCCCACTTATGACTACTACAAGGTATACCATAACCTGGATGAATGAGAATCTTCACAGAGGCATAGATATACCTCATTAAACATGACAGAGGAATCAGAAACTGTTACGCCTACCTTCTGTAGGGCCGGCTGGCAACTCGCGGACATGTAAACCTCTTGGAATCTGTCCATCCATCATATCGTAAGTGCGTTTTGAAGCACTTGACTCCTGAGTGGACCCAATACTTCGATGGTCCTCTTTGGAGTTTTGAGAGGTTGATCCACCTAAAAAGAAAGGGAGCAGTGTTAATTACGCAATCAAAGTTTCATCAGCTATTAATTAAAATTACCGAAAGATGTCCAGCATTTTTTTTCCTTTGAACCAAACAGTGCACATCACTATATAGACCATTTACAGAGAGTCCCATCCTAGCATCAAAAGTCCACACGGGTGATACCACAGATAGAGCATTCAAAATGAAATACTAATCCTTGCCTTGTTTTAAACATGAGGAAGACTACCAATAGCAGATAAACCTAAATTAATGTGTAGAATCTGACTAACAAAGCCAAGTGAAGAACACTTAGGCGGGGTTCACACTGGTCCAACATTGGGAGCTTATGTCGCATGACGTGTGAAAATCAATGTTTCCCTATGGGAGCCGTCTTAACTGGTCCGATACATGTCGGAGCGACTTTGCAGATGCTCTCTGTACTACTTTGGTCTGACTTTGATCCTACTTCACTCTATTGAATATCATTGAAGTTGGATCAAAGTCAGAACGCAGTCTTGCATGCTCCGACTTTGGCATGCGACTTGTACTCTGCTGATCTTGAACTCCACACCAAATTTTAAACAAAAAAAAAAAAACGCATAGGTTCCCTTCCAGGAGCATACCAGACCCATGGATTTTAAAGAGGAACCCCCTACGCCGAAAAAACAGCGTGGGAGTCCCTCCAAAATCCATACCAGACCCGTATCCGAGCAGCAGCAGCCCGCCCTGTGCTGGGACTGTGACTTCATAGAGGCCTATATAAAATCGGTGCGAGTCGCACACCCAGCATTACAGTGGGAGGGAATGTTGAGTCAACATCGAAAGAAAAGAAGAGGGAAGTAGAAGGCGACGGAAGAAGACCGGGCTGGCCGCCGCTAGTAAGAGAGCTACAAAGATGATAGTGACGGCGCAGCCCGTCAGAAGGCACTGGAGAGTGGGAAAAAAAAACGGGGAGTGCGGAGAGCAGAAGAAGAGAGCGGAGAAGACCCCCAAAGTCAGAAGACGACCCCAGGAGAGCGGAGAAGTCGGAAGAAGACCCCGGAGCTGACTAATAAAGATTTTAAAAACCTGTGTAGTGTTTATTTTGACACTTTTCCTCCAGGTGAATGGGTAGGGGTACGATGTACCCCATACTCATTCACCTAGGTGGGGGGGTTGGTATCTGGGGGCGCCCTTGTTAAAGGGGGCTCCCAGATTCCGATAAGCCCCCCCGTCCGCAGATACCGACCAGGGTTGTTGGGAAGAGTCCTCATCAACATGGGGGCAGAGTGATTTGGGGTGGGGGGGCCGCAGTGTGAATACAATCGTTTGTTAGTTGACAATTATAAAAATGCATTTCTGTAATATAAGGTGCTGTACCATATTCTTTTCATCCAAGATATTCAGAGTATGCTGAACATAACGGAAGACTCCAGGTGTACATTTGTTAAAAAAGTCTTCGCATTTATTTAATTGTGGAACAAGCTTTAAGTAATATTAAGATTCTAACAGCTCCAACTACCCAGTCAGCTGCTTATATGACTTCAATTAACACCACGGATACTGTTCCTACTAGACACACTAAGCTATCAAATGCTTCTTTGTTTAACCCACCTGGGTTTACTGCTCCTTCTATCCAGACCTTCAAGGAACTGGTTCTGAAGGACATTATAGACCTTAAAATCCCTAGATTTAGAAATAACCATGACTTCCAATCAAATTTGAAGCAGATCTGTGCACGTAACGACATAGTCATACGCCCAGCAGACAAGGGTGGTGGCGTAGTAATTCTTAATAAATGTGACTATATGGAGGAAATGAACAGGCTTCTATTGGATGTGGACACCTACAGTCAATTAGCCATTAACCCTACAGTTAAATTTAAGAAAGAGCTCAAAGTTTTGGTCAATGAGGGTTTCTCTTTGGGTCTTTTAAATAAAAAGGAAAAGGCCTATCTTGTACCTTCTGCACCGAGAATCCCGGTGATTTATTACCTTCCTAAGGTACATAAAAACATAGATAAACCACCTGGCCGCCCAATCATCAGCGGCATAGACTCCGTGACTGCCCGAATAGGAAAATATATGGACGAGTTTTTACAGCCTTTGGTCACCAGTACTCCTTCCTACCTGCGAGATACTACGCAGGTGATTAACCTTTTGGCAGAGGTTGGTTGGAAGGAGGGGTATTGTCTAGCCACGGCTGACGTCAATTCCTTATACACGGTCATTTCACATGCTCATGGGTTGGAAGCGGTGCGTTTTTATTTGGAACAGGACAAAACTTTATCAGTGATACAGAAGGACTTTATTATTAATTTGTTAATTTTTGCCACAAGCCACAATTATTTTTGGTTTGATGGTAATTTTTATATTCAAAATTGCGGAGTTGCCATGGGAGCTAAATTCGCTCCGAGTTTAGCTAACCTTTTTATGGCATTCTGGGAGAGGGAAGTAATCGACGTCAATCCCCCCAGCCAGTTGAGGCTTTGGAAAAGATATATAGATGACATACTGGTGGTGTGGGAAGGTGACCTCCCCTCCCTGGATATATTCTTTTCCAGCCTTAATAAGAATAAGGGCATCTCTCTTAAATATGAGATGAGTGCATCACAGATCCACTTTTTGGACCTCAATATCAAGGTTTTTGATGGCTTGGTGCAAACCACCACTTTTTTTAAAGACACTGATCGCAACGTGTACATACCTCTATCCAGTTGCCATCACCCTCAATGGCTTAATGCTGTACCTAAGGGCCTGTTTCAAAGAATTCGGAGGAATTGCACCACTTCGGCAGATTATTATCATCAAGCCCTTGAAATCTAGATTTCTAGAAAAAGGGTATGATGAAGTGAAAATTGATGAAACTATTAATTTAGTGAGCAATATGGATAGGAACCAGATGTTGAATGGTACTGTGAAGGCCAACCGGAATAGTGTAATTAATTTTGGGTTTTCTATGATTACCAGCTATTCTAATCAACACTTCTCGGTTAAAAAAATATTAAATAAACACTGGAATGTCCTTAAAAACGATAGGATATTAGGTCCAATTATCCCGGACCGCCCACTGGTCATTTTTGCGGTTTAAAGTCGCCCCTAATGTGATTAATCCTCCTAAAACACTCCAATTTTTTCATAACATGAAAGGGTTCTTTCCGTGTCGGAAGTGCAAGTGCAAAATCAATGCCTTCCAGGGACGAAAGCTAGAGACTTTTCAGTCAACCCAAACAAATAGGACCTACAACATTGACACATTCATTACCTGTTCAAGTGAATGTGTGATATATCTTATTCAATGCCCATGTTCTAAACAATACATAGGGCGCACAAAAAGAGCGGTGCATGTTAGGTTAGAAGAACATGTGGGAAAAGTAGGAAGTGGGTTCCCCAAACATAACCTCTCGAAACACTATGCTAAATATCACAATAAAATCAATCAAAGGGACCCTTTTCGTTCCCATTGAGAATTTGTGTCCCAACTGGAGGGGTACCAACAAAGTTAGGTCAATATCCAGGATTGAAACTAAATGGATATTCGAGATGAGATCTTACATTCCATTTGGGTTGAACGTGGATTGGGACATTAATTGTTTTCTGAACAATACCTAAGTTTTTTTTATTATGTGTCATATATGTCCCTTACGATGACATATATGCATTTTTTTAATACATAAAATGTTTTATATATTTTTTTAATATATATTTTTATATATTTATCTAATTTTTAGATATATTCTATTAATTTTATTAATACTAATGCATATTCACGTTATGAATTTAATTTTATTGTTTACTTATTTTTATTAATAGGTATATTGTGCGTATTTCCTATTGTTCTTTTTAATTATGTCAGATATTTTATGTATTGGCATTTGTTAAAGGCTGCGGCACCTCCTTTCCAAGCTTTTTTTGCTTTATTGTGGGCCCGTCTGTGTTCTCCTTTTTTTCCACAAGATGGCAGTCTCTCTTTTTTTAATTCTTTTTGCTCCGTAAGTGTAGATGATGTTGTACGCGGTTGACGCCGACGTTATGTGTTTTCCTATTGAGCCCGGACTTCCGCCTTTATCAAAGATGGCGCAGGTGTATTATTTAAGGGCACCGTGATGACGCGATCGGCCAGCCAATCCCCGACGACGTCTTTTGATGACGAAACGCGTAGGTGTGGCCTAAGCAGTGGTGCGTCATCACGTCCACCAGATACGGATTACACAGCACGGAGCCCTAATACACTAGCACGAAGCAGAGGAGACGCCGCAATCTTGCATTACTATTCGCGCTGTACCTACAACTAAAGTGTGAGTGCATTTCCATTCATTTCTCTTGTCAAATAAACCCGTTTTCTTTACGTACTACACCATGGGTTTTTTTGTTTTCTCTCCCATGAGCCTTTGAAAACATCCCTATACTTTGTTCAACAACGCCGTGGAACCATCACATGTTCTGTCTGTTGCTCTGGAGAAGTCTGTCTGGGAAGACTTTAATTATCCCTAGGCTCATCTGACCGGTGTATATACGGTCAATCTTTGTGGTAAGGAGCCAACCTTATTCACTGGGTGTCGTTTGGTGGAAGAAGATTTTATGTTTAGCTTCACAGATTATGGACTATATTTATTGGATCATTTTTGAATCTTATTTCCTATAATCACACCAGCCTTTTTTGTCACCTTATTCATAAGATATCCTATATTCAATTATTATTATCTCTCATTATTATATATGTCATGATGATTTTAGCGCTGTACCTATAATTTTTTGTATTTAGGTAACTACTATTTATTTACTTTGAAAATTGCAAGAAAAAGGTTGAAACCTTGCAGCTTTTTATTACCATTGGAGATATTCTCACTTAGCCCAGGTTCACACTGGGCTGCGGGAGTGAAGCCGTGCGAGTTCAGCTGAATTCACTCCCGCTGGCAGTCCCGATTTCGGTTGCTATTTCAGAGACATCTGTGTAGGTTTCTGCACAGATGTCAATGTATATCGCGGGCGGAAATCGCAAAAAGTAGTACAGAAACTACTTTTTGAAATTGGTGCAGCGCCACAGATGTGGCGTGGCACCGATTAGGACGGTTCCATTTCCGGCAATTTGCGGCAAATACCGCCGTTTTGACATGCGATTTGAAATGCCAAATCGCACCAGTGTGAACCAGGCCTTCGTGTCACATTAGGTTTACCATCTTCAGCTTCTCTAGTATCCAGGATGGTGACTAATGCTATTGGAATAGGATGACAGCCAGGCAACTGTCATTTTTTTTTGGGCTATAGAATTCTTTTAGACCATAGGTTCTCAACCCATGGCCCTCCAGCTATTGTGGAACTACAAGTCCCACGAGGCATTGCAAGCCACAGACAGTTAAAAGCATGACTCTCAAAAGGCAGAGGCACAATGGGACTTGTAGTTCCGCAACAGCTGAAAGGCCACAGGTTGAGCACCCATATTTTAGACAAAACCCAGCCAAGCTACTTATCCCTGGTTTATTTGCACAGAATAGCTAACATAGGGTACTCACTTACAGAGTATTCCCTACCTTTCTACACCATCACTGGCGTACAAGCATACTGGAAGTTGTTGCAAAAAGGCTGCAGGAGAGCAGCAGCACTGAAATCCAACAAAGGATAAAAAAAAAACGAAGACAAGATTTTTTTTTAAAGAAAAAACAAACAATTGAAGCACTGTGGTTAAGTGGTTAGCAGTTCCGCCTAGCAGTCCTAGGGTCATTGGTTTGAAACCCAACCACGGCACAACCTGCCTCGGGTTACATGTACTCCCTGTGCCTGCAAGGGTTTCCTCCCACACTCCAAAGACATGCTGGTAGGTTAATTGGCTTCTGTTTAAAGTGGCCCTAGCATGTGTATGAATATGTATTGGAGACCTTAGATTTTAAGCTCCTTGAGGCAGGGAATGATGTGAATGTACAATATACAGTCAGGTCCATAAATATTGGGACATCGACAATTCTTGGCTCTATACACCACCACATGGATTTGAAATAAAACTAACATGATGTGCTTTAACTGCAGACTTTCAGCTTTATTTGGAGGGTATTTACATCCAAATCAGGTGAACGGTGTAGGAATTACAACAGTTTGTATATCTGCCTCCCACTTTTTAAGGGACCAAAAGTAATGGGACAGATTAACAATCATAAATCAAACTTTCACTTTTTAATACTTGATTGCAAATCCTTTGCAGTCAATTACAGCCTGAAGTCTAAAACGCATAGACATTACCAGACGTTGGGTTTCATCCCTGGTTATGCTCTACCAGGCCTCTACTGCAACTGTCTTCAGTGCCTGCTTGTTCTTGGGGAATTTTCCCTTCAGTTTTGTCTTCAGCAAGTGAAATGCATGCTCAATCGGATTCAGGTCAAGTGATTGACTTGGCCATTGCATAACATTCCACTTCTTGCCCTTAAAAAAAGTCTTTTGTTGCTTTTGCAGTATGCTTCGGGTCATTGTCCATCTGCACTGTGAAGCACGGTCCAATGAGTTCTGAAGCATTTGGCTGAATATGAGCAGATAATAATATTGCCAGAAACACTTCAGAATTCACGCTGCTGCTTTTGTCAGCAGTCACGTCATCAATAAATACAAGAGAACCAGTTCCATTGGCAGCCATACATGCCCACGCCACGACACGAACACCACCATGCTTGACTGATGTGGTGGTATGCTTTGGATCACAAGCAGTTCCTTTCCTTCTCCATACTCTATTCCCATCACTCTGGTACAAGTCGATCTTGGTCTCATCTGTCCATAGGACGATGTTCCAGAACTGTGAAGGCTTTTTTAGATGTTTGGCAAATTCTGATCTGGCCGTCCTGTTTTTGAGGCTCACCAATGGTTTACATCTTGTGGTGAACCCTCTGTATTCACTCTGGTGAAGTCTTCTCTTGATTGTTGACGGGGTGCTGTTGGTGTTGCTGAGCTCACCGGTGCATTCTCTTTACAAGGATGTTCCAAATCGTTGATTTGGCCACACCTAATGTTTTTGCTATCTCCCTGATGGGTTTGTTTTTTTTGTTTTTTCAGCCGAACGATGGCTTGCTTCACTGATAGTGACAGCTCTTTGGATCTCATATTGAGAGTTGACAGCAACAGATTCCAAATGCAAATAGCACACTTGAAATGAACTCTGGACATTTTATATGCTCCTTGTAAATTGGAAAATGAGGGAATATCACACAATAGCTGGGAATGAGGGAATAGCTGAGCAGCCAATTGTCCCATTACTTTTGGTCCCTTAAAAAGTGGGAGGCACACATATACAAACTGTTGTAGTTCACCTTATTTGGATGTAAATCACATCTTGCTCATTTTATTTCAAATCCATTGTGGTGGTGTATAGAGCCAAAAATATTAGAATTGTGTCTATGTCCCAATATTTATGGACTGGACTGTATATGTAAATTAATGGTACTATACAAGTACCTGTAATAAATAACAATTCACAGAGCTGTAAAACATCATTCATTCAGGGTTCAAAAGTAATTTAAAGGTGCAGGTATCCTTCACTGAAATTAATAGTGGATGTAAACCCAATTCATGAAATTGTGGACATGGGGGTGTGCCCCTTTCCTCCAATCAGCAATTTTAGCTATCTTATATATTATATATATATATATATATATATATATATATATATATATATATATATATATATATATATATATAAATAAATGTGAAGACAGCAGATATAGATGTAAAACTTATGTAGGGAGATTTGGTTCATCACTGTGTATCATCTGAGGCTGTTTGCTTCACTGGGTGTATGGAGGGTTTCCATCCACCTTAATTTGCAAATGCAGCCTTATATACAACATCTACACAAGATACATTATAGTCTGCCCATAAAACCCTCTAAAAAGTCAAATTTGTATCTAGGTATTGCAAAGAAAAAATGTATTATGCAGCTGGTTAATGGCTTATCTTCTCTTACACATTTCAAGTATAAATATTCTTCCGCCCATTAATTTGTGTTATATAGTGTCTTTATAAAAAACAATGTTAAAAAAAAAAATCTTAGGACTTGCCATCGAGTGACAGGATGTGGCCTTTCATGCCTTCATAAATGACTTTACCCTTGGACACCGGTTCCTCACGCATTCTGTCCACCCTGCATGGGCTATTTTCTCCCATGATCTTGGAAATAGTTCCTTTGTAAAGTACTTCTGCCGGAGTGCCCTAAAAATTTGTGGAAATGGATGCAAGAGAAAAACAAAATGAAAACACAGCAGAGACCAGTATTATTTGTGTTAACCCTCATGCACCATTTTAATAAACATCAGCCCACGGGGTAGACTTACATGTGTAATGGACCCTCTGTACGATAATTGAGGATCTGGTGTAGAGCGACTACCTGGTAAACCTTTAGTGAGACTTCCTCCTTGAGTTGTACCTGTAATGAAAACACCAATGCCTTTTTAGGACCAATGAAATAATACATTTTTCTTGTATTGCTTTTGTTTGCATCACCCATGTAGGTCATGAGGTTAAGGGAATCATAGTATCCCTTTTAGTATGAAGTGTAAAAAAAGGATATTTTTGAAAAAAAAAAAATCAAATTTTTAGTGAATCAAATGAAAATACATTAAAACAGATACACATATAATGTGCAGTTGCCTAGAGATGCCTGTAGCAGGCCCCAAAACCTGCAGCTATGGCCAAACTCAACCCTTCTGACAAGTAAACCATGGGCACTTTAAGACCATGCCTAGGCTTGACCATCCTTTTCCAGCATTGGCTCCTGCTGCTGTCAATCACAACCAGTGAATCAATGAGAAGAGGGAGAGGCCAAAAGCGCTGGCATGGGACCCAACAAGAGTAGGATCCAGGTTGCTCTGTGCAAATATATTGCACAGGGCAGAGAAGTATTAACATGTTTTTTTTTTTTTTTTTAAATAACAAACAACAAGCCTTTAATATTACTTTAAATCTCTCTAACATAGGAAAAGCTTATTGTCTTGCCTCTAGTGCAAACCCTGATGCAGTTCTGTGTGCATTTTTTCTGCATTAAAATGCATGCACAGTGTTTTTAATGTTTTCCAATGGCTCTAGTTCACACCATGCAGTCAGTTTCCGGTGCAGAAACTGACTGCATAGTGCGAACGAGAGCCAACTTGAGCCATTGGAATACTTAGAAAACACTGTGCATGCATTTTGTGCAGAAAAAAAAGCACACAGAACTGAATGGAACTGCGTCTGGTGTGAACTGGCCCTAAAGGAGAAAGGCAGCACAATGTACTGGCATATATGTTATAAATGCAGGTGTAGAGAAAGAATATTTTAAACTTGTAATCATTCAAGAGAACATTTTAACTGTACTATAATGAAGAGTATATATCATGTGTTATGTTACAGAAAAATGCATACAATATAATTATTTCAGACAGGACCCTTACACCGTTTCCAGACCATTTTTCAGTTTTCAGTGCTGTAATACTTTGCAATTACTTGTTCATGCAACAATGTACCCACATGAATTCTATAGTATAGAGAGGGGGAGGATGGAGATAAAGGGTTAATGGGCATCACAGTGGCTAAGTGGTTAGCACTTCCACCTAGCAGCACTAGGATCGCCCGTTCGAATCCCAACCATGCCACTACCTGCCTGACGTTTGCATGCGTGGGTTACCTCCGGGTACTCCAAAGACAAGTTAACTGGCTCCTGTCTAAACTGTCCTGTATGTATGAATGTGAGTTAGGGACCTTAAATTATAAGCTCCTTGAGGGCAGGGACTGATGTGAATGTACAATACGTATGTAAAGCGCTGCATAAATTGACGGCGATATATAAATATTTGTAAAAAAAATAATTATGTGCACGATAAGGCAGGTGAGTGTGTTGTGTACAGGTGACTACAGAGAGAGGCTGGAGAGAAGGATGTACAAGAGAGGAGGGTTTAAAAAAATAAAATAAAAATCTAACCATTTTTTGCTGCAATTCTTACATTTGTTATTACTGTGTTCCGCCATTACAAAACACAGAGCCACTCAAACTGGCTCTGTACATTTTGTCAGTGATCTGCACTGCGCGCGCACACACAAGCAGTAAACATAGCGCCATCTTTAAATGATGCTCCAGAAATGTACATCCACCTACTCACCATTTATTAACGTGTGGTAATTATAAGGTGGTTAATTCTGATATAAATTACTTAATTTTATGAAGATTGCTAATCATTATACTTCCTGAAATGACACTAAAGTTGTATAAAATAATTAGAACAACTTTTAGTTGCAAAACAAATTTCAGTTCATTTGGCATAGGAAGAGATGTACTAGATTTTCTAACCCATAACGCACTGTAGGGCAAGCCAAAAACATGTCACCTAAAATGATGGGTGGCATATTATTTAGAAAAGCTGAATTCTGGAGCTTTAGATGACAAGAAAATCAATTTAACACTGTATACCCATTTACTGTTTTTAATGTGCAAGAACACACACTGATTTATAATTCTGCTATTAAAACATAGAAATCTTACAGAGAAGCATTTAAAATATATGATAGATAGATAGATAGGATAGATAGGATAGATAGGATAGATAGAGATATTGGGGCTGTGGAAATGAAAGATTCATTCCTCGATTAATCGTAATTTTTTTTTGATCGGTACTAGTGGTGCAACGAATTTGTAAACGATCCGTGATCCGAACGGGTCACCATATGCGGATTGGCACACGTGATCTGCAGAGCTCCGCTGCTGCCTCGGCCATAGGAAAGGCCGCGGCTTTGGCTTAGCTCCCGGAGTGGCGGCCATCTTGGTCCACCCGGCGGCTGGCCTAGGTGAGCCTAGAGCGGCATGCTGACATCCCCCGGCTTCAACTGCTAGTGTTCGGCCGGCTTCTCTGGCAAGACTAAGCAAGCACTAATCTTCCTATACAGTGGGGGAGACGTGGATCATATTACAGTGGGGGGGGGGGGGGAGATCTGGATATTACAGTGGGGGAGAGGTCTGTGGATATTACAGTGGGGGAGATGTCTGTGGATATTACAGTGGGGGAGATGTCTGTGGATATTACAGTGGGGGAGATGTCTGTGGATATTACAGTGGGTGGGGGGGGGGGGGAAATCTGGATATTACAGTGGGGGAGAGGTCTGTGGATATTACAGTGGGGGAGATGTCTGTGGATATTACAGTTGGGACTATATATGGTGCGTTATTAATCGCAATTAGTCGATTAATCGATATAAAAACAAAAAACACACGATTAATCGAACATAACATTTTTAATCAGTATCAGCCCTGATTTTAATTTATATATATATATATATATATATATATATATATATATATACATATATATATATATATATATACACACACACACATTATATATATATATATATATATATATATATATATATATATATATATATATATATATATATATATATATATATATATATATATAATCTCACTAAAGCGCGTGCAGCCATTTTATCTAAACCTGTAATATCAGAGAACAAGGTCAGTGAGGCGATAACCAGGGCAAATAGGTGGAGATTAGTGTCAGTGCTGTGGACTTCATTATAGAGCGGACCTTAGATGGACTGCAAGAGAGAAGTCGCTCTAATGATATACAATGGTACAGCGGGGAAAATTTCTCCATCCATCCTAAATGCGTAGATGTGGGATCAGCTAAATTTTGTTTGATCAACCCGTGCAAATAAAAAAAAAAATCCATCTATAGTCCGCTTTACTCACACAATGACAACACGATAACAAATGTTGTAAATGACAGACAGATGTGGCAAGTCATGCGGTTCTGTAAACGAACATAAGAGTAATTCCTACCCCTGAATATTGAGCTTTCTTGAGGTGTCTGCATAACCAGGTTCTCTGGCTGGCTTCTGGGGGAGAGTTGCTCCTGTTTTACAGCCAGAAAAGGCACTGAAAAATAAGAATGAATAAAACAAGAGAGCCATTAGCATATACATTTTTGCTCCTTTTCTTTGGACACGTCTTCATCACTAGCCCTATGCCAACACAGGTTTGCTGGTTGTCAGTTGCTTCAGCACAGCTTTCTCCCAACACCCCTTCTGTAGAGTTCAGCTTAGGGAATATCATTCACGTGACCATCACTTGCTCTAATTTATTTACAGCACACTGCAGAAAGCACTCAGGTATAGAATACACACAAAGGACAATCGGAAGTGAGAAAAGGCAGACAGTAGATTTCCAAAAAGATCTTAAAATCTTGTAATGGTTCATAGATTTTCTCTCTAGCACAGAAATACCTTATGATGACCGTGCCTGTCACACATTCCCCCTTACAAAAGTTAATAAAAAACAGCATCCCAGCACATTGTGAGCAGTTTTTCCTCCCTCTGGCAAATAGGACAACTGACAAAGTAAAAGCAGGCTATGGCAGAGAGGGATGTAATGCGAGTCTAGCAGGCAGAAAATGTTCTCGATACAAATAAATACGTACCACTCCCACTTCCTGCGTGTACACACATATCCCGCTCATTCACTGCACTCATACCTCTCCGAATTTTACAGAGCTATAAAGAAAAAGTGCCACCATTCATTTCCTCCAAAACACTCCTGTGCAAAGTTCACTGCCTTTAAAAATGATCTATTAAAGCTTTATTGCAGTAGCAGTGTGATAACAAACTCATAAAAGGAAGTCACCTTCTGGAAGTCTGATGACCCAGGAACAACATGTTTAACCATCTGATTTCCAGCATATAACACAGACATAGATAGGAAGATAGTTGGATTGGGCTGGCACACTCTTAAACCGGATCCCTCTTGATCCGAAGTGCTGCAGGCTGCTCTGTAAACTTGCAAGGCGTGCTTTGTTGTCTTAACAATTATGTGAATAAAAAGCCTGGGGAGGTGAAGGAAAGCAGCGTAGACGCACAGTGCTAATTATGATCGGGACAAGTTTTATAACTTGATCAATTCAGGTCTACCCAGGGAATTATTGCCCAGTGGCCACCTGCCTGCTTTTACAGTTATGAGATTTTGCATTTGGCAGAAAAAAAAGTAGAGTCATAGACTGGCGTCTCATGTCTATGGACTGGTTTACGCTATAAATCGATTAAAGATCCCAATATGCCAAGAAAGACATATTTTTCTCTTGCAAAACGATTTATTGGCATTTAGCACATAACACGTGCCATTTGTCATAACAAAAACATGGAATCTGATAAAGAAAAAAAGACCCCTTTCACACTGGTGCCGCCCATAGCATCGCCGGTAAAACGCCGCTATTTGACTGTCAACTTTGCGGCGCATTTCAACCACTAGCGGGGTGTTTTTAACCCCCGCTAGCAGCCGAGAAAGGGTTAAAACCACCCGCAATGTGCTGATACAGTGGCGTATTGCCGGCGGTACGGCAGTGCCGCCCGTTGATTTCAATGGGCAGGAGCGCATTAGCAGGAGTGAGTTTACCGCTGCTAATGCGCTCCAAAGAAGCTGCTGATAGGACTTTTCCTGCCGCCCTGCCAGCGCAACCGCTCCACACTGGAAGACAATAGAGCAGCTGTTTTAGGGCGGATTGCAGGCGCTATTTTTAACGCTATAGAGCCTGCAAAACGCCCTCAGTGTGAAAGGCGTCTTAAAGCGGAACTTCAGTCATTTTTTAATATTTCCATTTATTAAATGTTCTGCCCTTGTTGTTTTAACTTTGGATAGTAAAACATGTTTTTTCTCCCAGTAGATACATTATAGAGCCCACTTCCTGTTTCTTGTCTGGAAAAAGGCCTAGGCTTATGACATCATGCACAGCTCTATCTCACTCTAGTGAAAGTTTGCCAGGAAGGGAGGAGGGGATGAGTCATAAGAGGGCCAATGAGAGCTGAAGAGCTGGAGGTGTGTTTCTGTGTAAATCCAAGAAGTGAACAGGCAGCAGCTTCAGCTGCCCACAGATAAAATTAGTGCAGCCAGACTCAGTGGAGGGAGATTTCTGCAGCATATTTGGCAAGTACAGAAACAGTATTTAAAAAATAATATGCAAAGTGGGTGGAGGGAAGCTTCAGAATGTTTTTATTACAAAGTATGTGAGCAGACTGTAGCGACTTAAAGAGACACAACATTACACTCAAAAGGCACCAACGGTAAGACCCAGTGCACATTGAAAGTTGTACAATTAGCAGGAACGTAATAAGATTGTTTCATTAAATCGCCCAGTGCCAAACGGCCAGGCTGATGTAAAGTTAGATCACAGAAAATGAATGTGAAAAGGAGGAGGTTAAGAGACCAGTAAGTATTATAGGGTGGGAAAAAACAAATGGAGGGGGAGGGAGGTCTTAGGAGTCCATGTACCAAGAGAGGTCAGATTGCTATAAGATAATCAAAATGTAAAGGATTGGTGCGAGATATCCAAGGCTGCCCAACCTGAAGAAATTGATAGGCGTCCAACAAAATAGCCAGTTTTACTGCTTTAAAGCTAAGAACAGGCAATTTAGAGACCGTAGCTATTGTAAGCTTAGTCATCGTAAAAAGATGCAGTGCTAGCTGACAGTCCAAGCAAAACAATATCTCTATAGCTTTAAAAGGAAGGCTTCCCAGGGATGCCTCTTGATATCTGAATGCAGTAACATACGTAGGAGGGCGAAGACTCAGATCCATAGTCTGCCTGACTACAAATACATGCCATCGCGCCTGGCTGGGGACATCCTCAAAAGCAAGTAGAGGGAGCAAAACAGGCCAGACGAACTGGTATATAGTACCATCAGTAAAGATATTTATAAGCATTCTTAAGAGTACTAAAATTTCTGAACATTGGGGGGGGGGGGGGTGGATAATGATCTGCCAGTCCCCTGGAGTCACCCCCTCCCCCCCCCCCAACTCACTTTCCTATTGCTGCTAAAATTTTCGTAGACAGGGTTTCTTGAAAGATATAATCAAGTAATCGATTAAAGAGATAAGACCCTTAGAGTGCAGGCATGCTCTACAGTGCCTTTCGAACAAAGTCAGGGCGTAAAGCTGAAATCAAAGAACCTCAAATGAGAGGGATGAAATGATAAAATTGTATATAGCAATATATGAATAAAAAACTAGTGCTGTACTGTAGGGATAGAAAATAATAAAATAAATCTCATAAATATAGTGCTAAATCCGAAATTGAAATAAATGCATCTAAACAGTGTGACAGTACACAACTTCAGTGATGCATAGTAATATACCATAGTGTATATAGCGATGATGTTCACCATTTGCCCACAACCTTGCATATGACACCGTAAAAAATGTGTTTACCCACACTGCATTGAGCTTACAGAAACAAAAAAAAGTAAACTTCCTATTGCATCAAAGCAGCAACGTTTTTCTCATGGTTCAGAGCTTCCCAGTAATTATGTGTAGCGCCCCTGTACTTTCAAGTATGGACGCTGTTTAAATTTAGAGGGGATGAGAGAATTACTTAGCTCTCATCCATGTGATTTATGTTAATTTAGTCTCTGTGCTGTGCTGATGCCTTTCCATCTCGGAACGACAGGTGGCGGCAGTGGAGAGCAGCGGTAGCACCTTCTTGCCAGCAGCCATTCAGAGGAGGTTTACCCTCGCGGGGCATGTTGGGGGAGGGTACTTCTTAAGGGGGCCATTTTGGCGTAGGGAGTTCGAGGTTGGATCCGGGTGCGGCACCCACCTTTGGGGTGTGCGTACATCACGGGAGTTCCTGACTCTGGTCCCAGTCGGCTGAACTCTAGTCCCTGCCCCCCAGCCATGGCGTGAACTGACTGGGCGGCTGCGAAGAGACAGCCCTGCTGGGTGGCTGCGAAAAGGCTGGGAGATCGGTGCAGGCTTCAGGAACAGCCCAGGATTCGGTGACCCCTGGCAGATTGTCATTTGACCCCAATCCCCAGGTTGAGAACCACTGTGCTAGAGGAATAGGAGACACATACATGTCCTTTTTCCCCCCATTGATGTTTTCTGAAACTAGCAAAGTTTAAAAAAAAAAAAAAAAAAAAACACCTCTTGCTTATCTTTGCTTTAATAGATAAACAAGTAAAACATATGTAGGAGGATTTGTTTAATCTCTATGTATCATCTGAGGCTGTTTACTTCATTGGGTGTATTTGAAGGTTTACAACCACTTTAACCACTTGGTCACCGCCCTATAGACGAAATACGTCTATAAGGCGGTTCCTGTACTCTAACAGGACGTCCGTGGACGTCCTCCGTTAGAGTCAGGTGTGCGCGCCCGACCGGGCGCGCACACACGATCACCGGGTCCAAGGGACCCGCAGCATCGATGATCGCGGTAAGGAGCCAATGGCGGCGGCTCCTTACCACGTGATCGCGCCGTCCAATGACAGCGCGATCACGTGTGTAAACAAACCAGGCGTGCGTCAGATCCGCGGGTGCGCTCGGCGGGTCCACGGGACCCGCAGCGTCAATGATCTCGGTAAGGAGCCAATGGCATGTAAACATTGTGGGGCACCGCTCTCCTCTCAACATTGCAGCGTGAGAGAAGAGGAGAGAGATTAGTGCCCAGCAGTGCCCCACCAGTGCCACATCAGTGCCGCCTGTGCCCACGAGTGCCGCCTGTGCCCACGAGTGCCGCCTGTGCCCACGAGTGCCGCCTGTGCCCACGAGTGCCAATCAGTGCTCATCAGTGCAAATCAGTGCAAATCAGTGCTCATCTGCACCCCACCAGTGCCATATTTGCCCACCAGTGCCATATGTGCCCACCAGTTCCACCTGCACCACTGCAGTGCCGCCTGTTGGCTTGTTAGGGTCTCAAGAAATGAGAGAAGCCGTCAGTACTTCAGGTGTGATCAAATTGATCAATTTTTTAGAAATTGGTACCATAGTTGTAGACCCTATAACTTTCACCCAGACTAAATAATATCCATATTATTATTTATTTTTTTTACCAAAAATATGTAGCAGTATACATTTTAGGCCAAATTTATGAGGAAAATTTTCTTTTTTACAAAATGTTAATTCATATTTTTACCAAATTTTCTATCTTTTTTCATTAATAGCGAAAAAAAAAAACGTCACCACCAAAAGAAAGCTCTATTTGTGGGAAAAAAAAGGACAAAAATTTCATTTGGCTACAGTGTTGTTTGACTGAGTTATTGTCATTCAAAATGTGAGAGCACCGAAAGCTGAAAATTGGTCTGGTTATTAAGGGGGTTCAAGTGCCCAGTGGTCAAGTGGTTAAAAAAGGTACTGCAAACGTTCACCAAAATATGTAGTTTAACAAAAAACCTGTGCTCTTAGAACAGGACGAGAGGCGGAATATCAGGACTGGAGAGCTGCATGACTCATGGCCTTATTGAGCAGTTATGATATCTGTACTGAGCCAGAGAGCTACAGTTGTTCACACTTAGTTATAGCTGAAACATTCCAGTCAATGTGTGCTAAAGGCAACAAGACGTGTCAAGGATGATGAAAGGAGTTTGCAGACAAACCGTCATAATAAGTGAACTTTGCTTTATAAAGAGAACAGGAGTTCACCGTGGTTCAGTCGTGCACAGGAGGTCAGTGACCCGGTCTGCTCTGCAATGTTATGGTTATACTGGACAGTTATTTTTTTTTCGGCTTGTATCTGGCAGGCTTACTATGAACACAATTTGAGTGTTGTCAGTGGAATAATTTAGCAACACGCTTGGCATTTTAAAAGGGGAATGGAATTTGCGAACAGGAAAACAGGAAAATTGACAACTAATATCTGGCTATAACACAAAAGGACACAAAAGGACAATTTCTAAATCAAAGCAAGCACATAAACATAACCGGACAGAACAGATTTGAACTTACGCTCCTCACCCAGTTTTTTTGGGTCCACATTTATTGGTAAACCCATTGTGATGGACCCTACAGGGACCTTTGCATGTTCAGAGCTGTATGGAACATGAAGTGGGATGGGAACACCCTGAAAATAGAAATATTGACAGTAAACAGGATATAAAAGATACTGCGATAGATGAAACAAGACTCAGTTATTCCTTACCAAAATTAAAGGAGTTGTAAATGATTTTTTTTCTGAAATGACTGTTTACAGGGTATAGAGACATAATAGTTAACGGATTCCTTTTAAAAACTAATAAAAATAGATAAAAATCAATCATATAATGTACCACTAGTTTCTAGTTTCGTTTTTGCATGTTTGATGCTTCTCTGCTGCACAGAGCCAATACAGGGCAGTGATGGTTTGGAACACGAAACCGATTGGTGCTGAGGGGTTTTAGACATACAGTAATCACACCTCCTTGATTAGTGACCACAGAGAGAAAGCTCCCAGTACTGTGGTTATCAGGAAACAGACAACCAGGAAGTGCGGAGATCAGAGAAGAATTACAGAAACTTGAGAGCAAAAACGAACAATGAGGAAATGAAAACAGCACTGCATTAAGTTAAAGGAAGCTATTAAGATAAAAAAAAAAATCCTTTACAAACCCTTTAAAACCCAAAACAAAGGGAATGGAATAAATACAATTTTCTGTTTTCAATATTCCTTCTTAGTATCATTAAGGCTGTATTCACATACTGCATTGAGAAAAGTTTTACGTTAAAACGTCTGTCACCACAAGGACACACTGGAAACAATTGTTTCCCAAGTGTCCCATTCACACTGCATTGCAAACCTAGAGCTGTGCTGCAGCAAGCTGCTATAAAATGCAGACATCACAGTGCACCGTTCCAAATCACATGGCAATGTAAAACACCACAGCACATCATTTGTAAAGTTTGTACAAATCTAAAAAAAAAAAAAGAAAAAAAAAAAAAGGAAGCCTTGCGATGTGCTGAATTGCATACCACACTGCCTCTTACTGTAGCCGGGAATGCAGAGCTGCCGAAGTGGTAAAGTGCTCCATCAGCTTTGCATGCCTGTGTGAATTCGCCATGAATGATAACTAGATCCAAGAACAAAAATGTATAATATTGCAGCTTACCAGTCCTTAGATGTAGTGGCTGCAGTACTTTTTTTAATGATTTGTATATTTTCAGCAAGTATAGAGAATACCCGTTGATCTTGCTAAAAATGCAGCATCCTTGTCACTTGTGAGCTGCACTGAAAGCAAAAAGAATGTAATCTTTCTTCTATATGCTACTAATCTCCCAATCCCCCCATATAATGCAGATGAACAGGGGTAGATATACATTAGAAGTTTGGTCTGGGTGGCAACCATGACATTCCAGATACCCTGAAAGAGTGAGTGTACAAACTGTTATTGGCAGCATTAATGGGTAAAAATAAAGAGGAAAAATGCCTGGGGGAAAAAAATGCAGCCACTGCATCCAAGGACTTATAAGCTGCAATATATAAAACATTTATCTTTTCTGGGTTTAGATACACTTTAACTAGCTGGACGTAGCTGTGACAAAATATGCAATCTTAAAAAGTGTTACTAAATCCACAACAGTAAAATATTTCTGAATATGCAGCATAGCATGCTTGTTATACTCACTGTGGAACTTAAGGGGTGAATCCTCTGCATTGTGTAAAAAGGCAGTTTTATCCTGTATGCACAGATCCTTCCCTGTACTGTGTATTTGGGGAAGGCCAGCTAACACAGGCATGGTAGCCGACCTGCACATGCTCAGTTGTGTCTTTTATGCTGGAGAGAACAGTTTCTTGTTCTCAAAGATAGCCAGGTCACATGATATTAAAGGGGTTGTAAAGGTACAATTTTTTTTCCTAAATAGCTTCCTTTACCTTTGTGCAGTCCTCCTTCACTTACCTCATCCTTCGATGTTTCTTTTAACCGCTTCAATACTAGGCTTTTATACCACCTCCATACCGGGCCTATTCTGACACTTCTCTCCTACATGTAATAATCATCATTCTTTTGCTAGAAAATTACACAGTACCCCCAAACATTATATATGTTTTTTTTAGCAGACACCCTAGGGAATAAAATGACGGTCATTCCAAAGTTTTATCTTGCACGGTATTTACGCAATTATTTTTCAAACGCTTTTTTTTGTAAAAAAAATTGTTTTATGAATTAAAAAAATAAAACACTAAAGTTAGCCCAATTTTTTTGTATTATGTGAAAGATTATGTTACACCGAGTAAATAGAGACCCAACATGTCACGCTTTAATTATGCGCACACTCATGGAATGGCGCCAAACTTCGGTACTTAAAAATCTCCATAGGCAACGCTTTATTTATTTTTTACAGGTTACAGTTTAGATTTACAGAGGAGATCTAGTGCTAGATTAGTTGCTGGCACTCTAACGCACGCGGCGATACCTCACATGTGTGGTTTAAACGGCGTTTACATATGTCGGTGGGACTTGCGTGTGCGTTCGCTTCTGCACGCGAGCTATCGGGGACAGGGGCGTTTTCATTTTTTTTTTATCTTTTATTATTTTTTTTTACTTATATTTTATTTATTTTTACACTTTTTTTCATTTTTTTTTTATCTTTTATTATTTTTTTTTACTTATATTTTATTTATTTTTACACTTTTTTTCATTTTTTTTTTTTCCACTTTTATTCCCATTACAAGGAATGTAAACATCCCTTGTAATAGGAAATGTGTGTGACAGGTCCTCTTTATGGAGAGATGTGGGGTCAATAAGACCTCACATCTCACCTCCAGGCTGGAAACCATGAAAAAAAATTCACCGATCTCATGAATGGTGACTTACAGCCGCAATCGCGGCTTTGTTTACATACGGGGACCCGGGCGTGACGTCATCAGATCGCGCCCGGGTCCTCCGACGGTCATAGAGATGACTGGTGACCATCTGGTCACCAGTCATCTCTATGCTTCCTGCCGCCGCCGACGATTCGTTCTCCGGGCCCCCGAAGGTACAGGTAAGCCCGGAGAAGCACCGGATGGCGGCGGGAGGGGCGGGATGTCCCCTCCCGCGGCCTGTAAGAACGATCAAGCGGCGGAACCGCCGCTATGATCATTCTTACTTTGTGCAGAATCGCCGGCTGAAGAGATGGATATCTGGATGATGCCTCTGGCTGCAGGCATCGTCCAGATATTCGCCTGCAATACCCAGGCCGTCAATTGACGGCCACTTAGGATGGTAAATCCCATCCCAGGCCGTCAATTGTCTATGGCTGGGTATTGAAGTGGTTAAATATCCTTATTTCTTCTGAGAAATGCTCACTTCCTGTTCTTCTGTCTGTAACTCCACACAGTAATGCAAGGCTTTCTCCCTGGTGTGGAGTGTCGTGCTCCACACCACCCTTGGACTACAGGAGAGTCGGGACGCTCTCTACATGGCAGATAGAGTTGTGTTAGTGGGCGTCCTGACTCCCCTGTAGTCCAAGGGAGGGGGCGAGCATGACAATCCACACCAGGGAGAAAGCCTTGCATTACTGTGTGTAGTTACATACAGAAGAACAGGAAGTGAGGATTTTTCAGAAGAAATAAGGACATTTAAAAGCAAAATCGAAGGATCAGGTAAGTAAAGGAGGACTGCACTGAGGTAAAGGAAGCTATTTAGGAAAAAAAAAAAATTGTACCATTACAACCCCTTTAACATCACACATGTGGGCATGTATACAGGCTGCAGTGAAAATCTCCTCCTAAACTCTTGGCACTGAAGAAACAGTACAGTTTATGATGTAACCATGGTATACAGATCATCCAAAAAAGGTATATATAGTGCCAGTATTTTATTGTAAAAAGAAGATTTATAAGCTGTCGGCACTGTGGGAGGGTGGATAAACTATTTTCAAATTACTGGGTTTAGTAACACTAAGTTTTTATTTTGTATCTGTAAAGTTTGTATTTTGTTTCCACATAAAGTAGAGAACCGGTAATTCTATTTGTATTAATGTGCCACATCAATTGTATAGACCAAGAATCATAAAAAACCCTAATGTGGACTTTTTAGGCACAAATATTATAAAAAGGGATACTTGCTCTCATAATACTTGTGCCTAAAGTTTCCGATTCCTTATTTATACATACAGCAATAAAACACAGAACACAATAATGGATTTCAAAAGCCATGAACACTCCAAAATACAAAATATCTTTTTTTGTGAAGAGAGATCCTTCAGAATCACACACTGGAATAATTTCCTGATATTTTATAGCATTTTAACAAATACTTGCCATATCAATTTTTAAAATAAATACATAAAACTGTTACCAGTACATAAAAAAAATGCAACATAAGCTATAAATAAATGTAAAAAGAAAAATGTGTTGAATTGATAAACACATAATTGTGGCTAAACATGTAAAACAAAGATACTCTATATAGAATATGTATTGTATAAGCTCTAAAGTGTAGATCAATAAAAATATACTGTATTTAGAAGTAGGCCGGTTACCACATGCCTATGCGCTATGATTGGTTTCAGCATGTAGGCTTGTGTCTGTTCTGTGCCGGCAGTGGGGACCAATGGCTTGTGTTGTAACAGCACAAGGTATGGTTTGCCTTTTTGTAAAAACACCATAACGCCCCTGGTGTTAACGTGATTTGTCACCTTTCAGGCACAACACCCCATCTATCCTATAAGCTCACACTTGCTTTTTTTTCCTTTTTTACATGTAAAAGAGCACATGAACTACGTATTTAGGGCTTTGCCTGAAGTACAACAGCAGATATGCTGCCAAGTATTTGCTCCACATGCCTTTTCCAGCTCTAATTTGCATACCTGAGATATGGAGCCCATGGGTCTTTCAATAGCAGCTGGGTGTTTGCTGGAGGAAATAAGAGGAGGTGGGTTTGATATGCTGTTGATGCGCGGTGCCAATGTCCGTGAACCATCATGCAGGTTTAGTGGCACTGACTGACCTATTTGAAACAAAGAAAAAAAAACACATGGATTAACAAAAATCTGTAATAATTATCTGCTTTCAATGGAAAAGGTTTATTAACCAATAAATGTTTACAGCAACATTAAACCCTCTGTTTTGTAATCTTTTCAGCAGCTGAAAAGTTTTCATTTTTTAGGGTAGTTCCTTTCTCTTGCAGCATCCTATAGAGCCACTCTTGAATGCAAGGACTAGAGCTGTGCCTCCCTACACTGTGTGTAACAATAGAAACACACAGCACCCTAGCCCAGGAATGCAAAGGCACTCAACTGCTCCTCCCCCTCCAAGCTAACAGACTGCCTGGATACTGCAGGAGCCAGCAGTATCGTGGTTGTAAACGGGAAGTGATGGAGTAACCAATAGATTACTATTTGTTGTTCTCAATGCGGTAAACTAAAAAACATGAAGGGTTTATTACTACTTTAAATTCTAACATGATCTTTACTGAATACTTACAATGATCCAGCTTGACACAACATAAGTATGCATATCTCAAACCCGAGGGACCTTAGGGGAAGTTGACAATACAGTAATAGCAGCGCTCTTCTGGGTCTTAAGTGAGCTAGAGAAGAGGGCTGGTGACATCAGAATCTTCATCTTGTCTAATTAGAGAGCAACCCCCTGTGGTCAGTGTGCAGAGGGGAAGCAGCTCAGCACAGATCCCATTACTGTAGCAATACAAACCACTACAGTGATTGTCAGTTTACCCAGTGGCCCTTCAGGTATGATATGCATATTTACCAATGAGAGTTTGCAATAAGGATCATACCTGAAAGTTCAGCTTTAAAAAACAACTGTAGGCAACAAGTAAAAACAGTGAATTGGTATTTGAACACTGCTGTGTTCTAACAGATAATCCCGAAGTAATGCACCCATTACTTTCTCCTCCATTTTTTTCCAATAAACAAAAGCATGTATGCCAGAAGGCGTCCATATTGTACCTGCATATCCGACTAACTTTCTATGCCTTTGGGTACCATTAGGCTCCAATATCTGAATGTCATATTCTAATCTAATATAAGTACTTAGCAGGAGAAAGCTATTTGCAAAATGCTTATAATTAACTGGTTAAAGTATATATATTTTTTTGTTTATCACATGACTACCAGAAGCACATATGGAACAAAATCTCGGCATGTAAATAAAGAGCATTGTAAAGTAAAAAGAAGAAGTAAAATATGGCGATCTGACTGTCTGATGGAAAGGGAGTGTGGAGTGCATGACACTTTACTCGGCCTAATGACTGAAACCTTTAAATACATCAAGGGGTGAATTAGGTTCAGGAGGGCAGCATTTTCAATAGGAAACCAAAACAAACTGGAGGAAAGTTCAAAACCAACCTTAGAAAATATTATATTATTTTACTGAAAGGGTGGTCGATGCTTGGAATAAACTTCCAGCAGAAACAGTGAGCCAGTCAACAGCAAATGGCTTCAAACATGCTTGGCACAAACATAGATCTATACTCTGACAAAAAAAGTTAATAAAAAAAATGGACACTTGATGGACCACTCACTTTTTTTCTGCCGTCACTTTTCTATGTTTCTAGTTTTCTAATGACACCAGTGCTCTGCCCCACATTATCAACTTCTGCTGCAATTCAGAAGGAAAATGGGAAATAAGGGGGGCTTCTAGTAGCCAGCCTGAATGGCCTACTCATGAGAGTTAATATTCCGAGACAGGGCAAGCTAATGGCAATGCCAGTGGTTCTGAAACTGGAAAGCAGTCTACAGCGAATATAACCAAAGCCAGCCTGGAAAATACTCGAATGTAGCCTAGAGCCCTAGAATCATTTGCAAGCAATGTCCAGTCTAGTGGGGTCCAGTGTCAGAAGGTCTGGAAGCCAAGGTTGAGGACAACGGTTCTAGAAAGCCCACCAGTAGATACATAGTGACGATTTTTGATTGAAACAGAAAAGCTGCTAGAAGACATTACAGATAAAAGTAGAACTATAAGAAAAAAACTTTTTTTTATATTTTGGATAGCGTATTGGAGGGTTATAACCCTTGTCAAATTATTTTGTCATCCGTCTCCCATTTTGGATCTTTCTTTACTTTTACTTTCAATGATAATGGCAGGACAAATAAAGAGGGTGAATCTCCTTAACAGGGGCACAGACAGCAATGAAAAGTGACAAGGGTTCTAATCCCTCTCTACTGTATCAAACTAAAACACGTTTTGCCTTTAGTGATACTCTGAGCTGAAGAAGACATCCATTTTCCTAGGACTTTAGCAAACAAACTAAAGCATGATAGCAGTAGGATGGATTATACCCAGAGATAGCCAATGCTGTTTGCACTGTGTCTTCTAGGTGACAGTATGACTCCTGTTGGCGTCACTCATGTAGGAGTCAGTATAGGGGTTCAGAATTCCTGTGCCCCTCAACAGACATGAAAAGCATTGATAGTGTGTAGAACGCACGGTGCTTTAGTGACTACATTTTATCTAGTTACGGTTTTGGCTACTTAAACAGATAACATCGATTCTCACATTGTGAATTATATGGGGATGCAGCTTCAGGCTGTGGAAGGGGCTTCAATACTTCTCTGGCAGGCACTTGGTATAGTGCAGTAGGGGGCCAAGTTGGCAAGGATGTTTGCTCTGCACTTAATCTTTGACCCTCCAACGGTAAAGTCATGTATACTTTATCTGAAATTAAAAAAAATAAAGGCATTAAGAAATCTCATATAGCACCCCAAAGCATCCAACACAACATGCCATAACTGACTTGCATTGTAGCACACCAAAACATATTGATCTATCAAAGCCTTCTGCGCTTCCCTTATTTAGATACTGATAATTACAGCAGCTAGCAACATGTGAATCATCCATAGAAATAAATAAAATAAAAAGTACGATGCTAATTTCCCATCAATAAAGAAAACATTTTATGTACAAAATATCCATATAGCGTCAAAATTGGAAGAAGAATTTATACAAAAATACAACTCTTAAAAGTGGGTCCAATCAAAATGACATAAATCTCTTCACAACAATGTCCATAAATTCTTCTTATCCCAGTGCTTTAAAATTCCTTGGGTATCAAATCACACATAAGATGAAGCGATGAACCTTAACTATGTACAATCTATACACCAAAAACTTAGATGTGAACCATCTGTGCATTGTGTTTAAAGGAATTGTAAAAGGTAGAAGGTTTATCTTAATGCATTCTATTCATCAAGATAAAAAGCCTTCTGTGTGTAGCAGCCTCCCCAGCACCCCCTAATACTTACCTGACCCCCCCCCCCAAATCCCTCGGCAGTCTGCGACTCTCCTTCCCAATTGGCTGAGACACAGGAGCGGTGCTATTGGCTCACGCAGCTGTCAAAGTCAGTTAGGGAGGGAGGGGACAGAGCAAAACGGCAGCTTTGTGTCTGAATTGACACACAGAGCTAAAGGTCGGCTTGGGTGCCTCCATAGCAAGCTGCTTGCTGTGGGGGCACTCGACAGGAAGGAGGGACCGGGAGCAGCAAAGAGGCACCCGTGAAGAAGAGGATCCAGGCTGCTATGTGCAAAACAAACTGCACAGAGGAGGCAAGTATAACAGTTTTTTTTATAAAAAAAAAAAAAAAAAAACACAACACACTTTACAATCACTAAGTTTGTAGCAGAGCTTTGCTAGCCTAATGAAAATAAATCATATGTGTGATACCTTACATTAACGCATGCTTTACCACAGTACATGGGTGTGAATGTGCCCTAAGATGCGTTATGCATGCCCCAAGATGCATTACCCTTATTCTCTATGGAAAGTGCATTTTGCTAGAAACTGCACCAAAAAAGAGCAGAGTTTAATTTTTCAATGCCATGAAATGAATGTAAAGTGATGTATGTACCAAACAGCAATAGGCTTGCCTGTATTCTTTCAGGTATTATTCAAAACACAGTCCTATTTAAACCAACTAAAATATTAAGCGAAGCAGCCACCTTCCTGCTTTGCTTATGGCCGTGATGCAAAAATAGGTCCTTGAACATAAATTGGTGTATGGTATGTCTCTCAGTATTTTGTTACATTACCATATACAACTGAAATGACTGCAGTACCAGAACATTAAACACAATGAAATAAAGCCCAGGACCCTGCAGAATTTGCAAACGCTTAGGACAAATATGAACACACGTGGCTCAGGTTTACAGAGTTGCATATTCTCTGTGGGCTGCTACCCCTGCTGATTGCTGTAAATATTTAAAATGGTGAAAATGTGCCAGGAGGAAAAATTAGTAATAAGTGGAATTTGGCCTTGTTTATTCCGCACTTGGCTTACCGTTTACCTATTCAAATTAATACCCCAATAATCAGACCTCCCAGTTTGTGCCTGAGCACACAAACAGATGAACAGCCCAGCAGATAAAACACCACAGCTACTAGATTTCTGACTGATCACACAGCGGCTAGGCATAGGCATCATAGGAATATTATATACTGTGTACATACTGTGATGGAGGTAAATAAAAATAAAATGAATATTTTATGCTACTTTTTATTAGAACCACTGAAATGTTGCCTTTTCTTTTATATTCTTCTATTTCTTGATAAAAACATATGTATGGTGTTGGTGTATTAGAATACTGTTACTTTGCTTAAAAGACATATCGAGTTAAAAATCCTTCAGGAAGTCATTAAAGGGGTAGTTCCCCCAAAAACCTGTTTTTTAACATTGATTGAGGCTCGTTTTGTCAAGGGGAATCGGGTGTTTTTTTTTTAGAAATGAAGCCGTACTTACCGTTTTAGAGATGCATCGTCTCCGACGCTTCCGGGTATGGTCTCCGGGTCTAGGCGTTCCTATTTGATTGACAGGCTTCCGAGGTCGGATACATCACGTCACGATTTTCCGAAAGTAGCCGAACGACGGTGCGCAGGCGCAGTATAGAGCCGCACCGTCGTTCGGCTTCTTTCGGCTACTCGTGACGCGATGTATGCGACCGTCGGAAGCCTGTCAATCAAATAGGCACGCCCAGACCAGACGATCATACCCGGAAGCGACGGAGACGATGCATCTGTAAAACGGTAAGTACTGCTTTGTTTCTAATAAAAAAAACACCCGATTCCCCTTGACATAACGAGCCTCAATCAATGTTAAAAAAAGTTTTTTGGGGGAATTACCCCTTTAAGTGAAGACAGCTGTGACTGCTCGCTCCTTACTCCAAGCCCCCTCCATCGAGGAAAGCCCCTGTGAATTTGAGTGGAGGATCCTGTGCGTCCGACTGTGCCACATGGCAAGAAGAACATGTAACAGGAAGACCCTTATATGGACTAAGCCAATGAAATGTGCTCATGTGAATGATGTCATTTTGTCTATAAAGCTATGGTAATAAATGGGTTCGGTCTCTCGATGGCTGGAACACCGAAAGAAACAGAACTCCCTCTCAGATTTCTGCAGGCTTTCACGATTTGAATCGGAGGCAGAATGGGTTTATTCTCTGGAATTGGGCCAGAGAACGTCTACATCAATACAGTGGGAAAATTATTTGATCCCCTGCATATTTTGTAAGCTTGCCCACTTACAAAGAAATAAAGGGTCTATAATTGTTAACGTTATTGCTTTAAATGGTAAAGACCGAAAATCAACCAAAAATTCTGAAAAAATAAATAAATTGCGATACAAACGTTACAAATTGAGTTGCAGTTCAGTGAGTAAAATAAGTATTTGATGCCCTACCAACCAACAGTAATTCTGGTACACAGATTAGTCCTGTCAATTTAAGAAGATGCTCCTAATGAAAACTCGTTATGTGTATAAAAAAAAAAAAAAGACACCCGTCCACAGAATCTCTTTTTTCCATTCAAACCTCACCATTATGGGCAAGACCAAAGAGCTGTCAAAGGACATCTGGTATAATATTGTAGACCTGCACAAGGCCGGAATGGGCTACAAGACCATCAGCAAGAAACTTGGTGAGAAGGAGACAACTGTTGGAGCGATTATTCGCAAATGGAAAAAGCTCCATGCAATATTTCACCTCATGGGGTTAGGATGAGCGTGAGAAAAGAGAGGGATCAGACCCAGGGTACCCCAGGGAAAGCATACCAGTAAATGAGCACTGGTGCTGACCAATGTTTTTTAATGTGCAAACGCTCAATATTACATTTTACTGATCAGTTACAAATCAGAGACATCAATTTAAATCTAGGTGAAGGATCATGGAAATGTATACCCATATGCTTTAAAACTGAAAAAAATAAATCAATAAATAAAACTATTGCTGTCTACCTGTAATGTTTATGAAGGACAGTAGCGTGAGAATGGTTATGAAAAAAGAATGTTAATTTCCTTAAAATCTTGGGTCGCACACAAACAAACCAAATCGATTGCATATCCCTGCATGGAAAAATGAAGGGTATTGGGTGTCAGCTGATTTGTGAAATACCTACCTTCTTTATCTGCAGCTTTCCCTTTTGGGCTACTGATTGTCTCTTGCTCTATTTCAGGTGGCAGATTAGATGGGGGTTGTTTAACTGGGATTTGTCCATCCAAGGCAGACTCATCATGTACCTTGGTGATCTGCTCTTGGTAAAGGGCCAAAGCATGATGAGGTTTCACAGAAGCATTTAGAGGAACAATGTCTGAGATGCAGTCGGATATCTGAAAAAAATTAAAAATAAAGTATTAGGGAATCCCAATCCAATGCAAAAATCAGTATGTTGATTTAAAATAAACAAAAAGTGAAACCACTAAATATAACCATTAACAAAGTGTGCGGGAATGATGTGATCTTGGCCTGGCCAATGAAAATTGGTACCTGGAGACAGACCGGCCAGCAGGGGGCTCTGGGCTGACGCAGCACTGGAGTTAAGGGAGTTTAGTTCCGCTTTAAAGTAGAACTAAAGCCACAATTTTTCGTTCTGGATACAGTAAGGGAGAGTTATAACCCATCAGTTTTTTTTCCCTTCATTTTCTAAACTACTGCCACAACAGGAAGCTAATAAATATTGCAAGGCAATGAATCCATAAACCATTAAATGCAAGTGTATTCTACAGTGAAACAAAAATGTATCCCACAATCACCACCCTTTCTTATAGAGCTCTGTTTGCTCCTCAGAGATAAAAATGACCCTAGCCATTTCTTGTGCAGATTGTGTGCTTTAGATCCCATTCACACTTATGCAATTTTGGACATCAAAGTTGCATGACAAGTTCTATTGTTTTAAAAAAAAAAAAAGAAGTTGCAAAACAAATAGTACCTTATGTTTTATTATATATGTGCGACTTAAAAGTCGTAGTGACTCCAAAGTAGCTTTTGCACTACTTTTGTCCGACTTTCATGAAACTCGAGGGCCATAGACTTCAAATGTTAACCTTGAAAGATGCATGAAAATCATACCTGAAAATTTTTACATGCAACAGTAGCTCTGACTTTGGAGGGGACAACAAGTCATATCCAAGTTGCACCCATCCAAAGTTGCACTCCAAAGTGGTGTGCCTTTGGAGTGGTAGAAGTATGAATGGAGCCCAATTACACTGGGGCACAAGCACACCTCAACATGGTCTGCTAATCCTCCACCTCCCAGTGGGCAAATGCAAAACCACTATCCCAAGACTATAAACTTTGAAACGCAGATCTGTGATTTTGATTTACAAGTGTCAATGTATGTAAAAAGATTAATTCTTCAGAACCACTCCAGTTTTCTGATAGAGTCTAGTTCAGTTGCCCATTTCCCCAGGGAGGGTACGGAAGTCTATTTCCAACGTCAAGGGATCACTGTTCTGGCTGCGTTGAGAAAGTGTCTAAGCACGTCTTTTTTCACTGACTGAAGAGATCCATGCATCGAGGACAGGAAAGGGTGATGGTTAAATAGCGATATCATTAAGTTTGCAGTACAGATTGAACATAACATGCGCAAAGGTGGGCATTCTCACCAACTATGAAGCAGGTTTCCTTTAGCGATATGACGTCGCCAGCATGTCATTGTGATTGAAGTGATGTAGGACAGAGGGACACCTGGACCATGTAAGTACCAGTTTATATCCTCTTTCTTGGGTTTTCGTGGCAAGTGATATTTTGTGGGTAAGGGTAAAGCATTTTTGCCAGTCTGAAGGAGAGATCTGTTGAAGGTCTTTTTCCCCAATTCCACGTATACAGAGTAAGATCTGGATGTACCAACATCATAAGTATAGAGTACATTAGAGAGACTATGTCCATGTGGTTCCTTCTGCATAAGCAGATATTCCAAGTCGGTTGGTTCAGTAAGGATGTCTAGGCGTTAGGATAGATCGTATACAAGACAGAGCTTGATGTCTCTGTAATTAATGCATGGAATTGCCTGAAGGCGCTACAGACAAAGATACCAATAGTGACGGATCTGACTGGAGGACTTGTGAAAGTCTCCTATGTTCCTGTTTAATCCAGGGACCAAACTCGCTTGATTGGTAAGCTGGCAAAAAAGCCGTAGTTCCAAAAAATAAATAAAATAAGAGTCATGTTCCCTAGATATTTGGATATACCAAAAGTGGATATCGCTGGTCTCACATATGAAGTGTTAGTAGGACAAGTTCAACAGGAATTAGGGAGCCTTTGTAAAAAATTGGTAAGGTCTGTGGTCAATAATATGCGTAAATATTGCTGCTTTGTGGCAAGTAGCGATATCTCTACTTACCTCTGTGTTTTGATAGAGTGTGGGGGTTATTTACGAAAGGCAAATCCACTTTGCACTACAAGTGCACTTGAAAGTGCAGTCGCTGTAGATCTGAGGGGGACATGCAAGGAAAATAAAAATAAAACAGCATTTTAGCTTGCACATGATTGGATGAAAAAAAACAGCAGAGCTTCCCCCTCAAATATGCAGCAATCTACAGCAACTGAACTTGATTTGCACTTGTAGTGCAAAGTGGATTTGTCTTTAGTAAATAACCCCCAATGTCCTAAAACTATTTCTAGGACGGGCTGAGTTCCAGACAAATTTGGAAAACATCCAGTGGATTTTGTGAAAAATATGAAGCAGGGAGATGGATTGGAATAGTTTGGAACAAATAAAAAAGCGAGGGAGGATAGCCATTTTTTGAAGTATAGGAAGGAAGATTAAAGAGTCCAATTGTGATGCCAAAGCTGGTATCTGAATCCCTAAATAATGAATTGACGAAGAACAGGTCTTGAAAGGAAAATTAGTCGTTTTAACGAAATAGTCGTTTGTCGTTTTAACGAAATAGTCGTTTTTGGTAAGGAGATATTTAGAAGTTCTGTTTTATTATAGTTAACCTTAAAATTACTGACTTTGACAAATCCGAGATTCCTACAGTATGGCCGAGGGGGAAATATGTGGTCGCGTAACAAATAGAATCAGGTCATCCACGAATAGGGCCATTTTAAGCAAGGAGAGATGCCTGTGATGTTTGGGTTCTTAAGCAAGGCAATTGCCAGGTGTTTTACTATAAGAAAATAAAAAAGAGGTGATAGGGGAATCTTTGGTGAGTTCCATTGAAAATATGGAACACATTGGACCCATTTATCCCAATTCTAGCTGGAGGCAATGCATAGAGGGACATAATCCATGAAAGCATACAAGGGCCTAGTCCAATCTGTGTTGAGGAGAGAGTCGAAGGAACTCCCAGCTTACCCAGTCAAATGCCTTTTTGGCATCAACCACTAGAAGACAGAGATACATATCATGTGTATGGGCCAAGTCTGTCAACAGAAGAGCTTTAATTGTGTTATCTCAATCCTCTCGTCCACTGATGGAGCAAACTTGGTCGAGATGTATTCAATGGGGCAGCAAAGGTTGTATGTATTCTGCCAGCTAGAACCTTGGCAAATATTTTTAGATCGATTTCTATTGACAATATCAGTCTATAATTCGCACAGAGGGAAGGGTCTTTTTCTGGGTTTGGAATAAGCAAGATGTGTGCCCTCCAGGGTTTGTGCAGAGAAGATGGAACCATTTGCTATATTTGAGTTAAACACCTTAGTCAAAAGAAAAATAAGGGTAGGGGCAAAAAGTTTATATAATTTAGGCGTGAATCCATCGAGACCTGGGCTTTTTCCTGCTGGTGTATTAGCGATGGCCCTAGCAACCCCTTCTTTGGCAAGTAGGTTTTCCAGGTTGACAGTTGTATCTATGTGTAATTAAAAAAAATTCTAACAGCCACATACCAAATATGACGGTGTTGGCCAAAACCCTATTTGACTTTGTAAGGCTGGGTTCACACTATTCCGCATCCAATTCACATGTCAGGAAATTGTGGCCGGCTCTCTATGGAGCCGATTCACACATCCTCAGAGCGGCTCCAATGCTAATTGCACAGTGGAAGGTAGCGAAAACGGATGGACAGCCGCACTCCAAAAGACACTTGAGTCGTCTTTATTGATGAAACATAAGCCATGACTAAGCACTGAACAAGTGTGAAACGCGTCGGCTGTTCTACGATTTTTGCTGTGTATTTGTGGTGCATGCTTTTGTTTTATCAATAAAGACGACTCAAGTGTCTTTTGGAGTGCGGCTGTCCATCCGTTTTCGCTACCTTCCATGTTTGCCTAGTGCATTGCCAGCACCCATTGTAACCTGGACTAATCCTTGATTGCATTCAGACCCACCTGGAGCGGTGAACCTTCTCTCTTAGCAAATTGCACAGTAGTCCTGTGCATCTTCTAGTCCGTTTCAGGTCCAAAGTCAGCCAAATATTCGGCCTGAAATTGGACCTGAATACCGTGAACGCACCGGACCCCTGTTGTGAGCCTCTTCAAGCTTCATTGTGAGCCCAGCCTAAAGCACCAGAAATCTGATTATACTTTCACTTCCGTTTACCCAGTAAAGCACCTGTACTAATGGGCTTGTGACAAAACACTGATTGTAACCAAAAAAAAAAAAAGGTGTGTCATTATTTTACAAATTTAAAATATAGAATTCTAAAATATTTTAAAATAGAGCCCTTACTACAATGGTTAGATTGGGTGAGCAAATCAGTGGGTAGATATTAAAAGGAAAAGACAGGTTGTTTGACTGCTTGAAACAGGCGAGTAGGGTGAATGATAACTGGAATCTGACAAGCAGAACAGCTCTTGCACGAGAGGCCTTGTTGTGCGTCATCCAATTGCGCTGACATGCACATTAATATATGGAGCCACACACACACACACACGTAGTCCTAAAACCTGGCTCATATTTCTACACTTTAGTGCTTGTTCACATGAAAGTGTCTTCCCTCTGCGTATGTTAAGGGGGGGGGGGGGATATATATGCTTTTCATTATGGTGTTAGCATATAGCATTTTTTCAGCTGCATTTATGGCCATTTCCGGATCTCTTACAAAACAAGTTTATCCTCTAGGACAACTGAGCTAGACATTTGGTGCATTAGGGTACAAATCTACACACTTTACTTTTACTTCAATAAAGGCATGTATGCCTATACCTGTGATTGCACAGTTTGCATTCTTGAGTAGATTAAACACACCTCAGCTGGTACTGCAATCATGTACTGAAACATGCCAATTATCATGTCCCCCATATGTATCAATTGCACAGGTCTATTGCTGTAATCATGCTTTTAACAAGAGCAAGGTCTCAATGAAAGTGCTAGGAGCTGAGCTCACTGACCCCTTTCTGGAAAGTGCCGCCATGTCATATAAATCTGCCTCAGTGGAGACAGAAGGAGAACTGCTTCTATGTGGAATCACTTGTAGCCATCCAAAAAGTTTCTAAAAAAAGGGGCTATGGTCACAAACTTGGTAAAAAAAAAAAAAAGGCTAGCATTCTTGAAGGAATTAAAGGCACATTAAAAAGCATGGTCAGCCTGGAGTAGCTCTGAAACGTCAATAGACAGCGGACTTTGGCCCACTGTCAGCTGATTCTGGGTCACAGGAGAGCAAAAATAAGATATCCCCCTGTAACCTAAATGAGAAGCATTGCCAAAAAGGCTTCAGCCACACGTCTTTAACCACTTAAGACCCGGACCAAAATGCAGCTAAAGGACCTTGCCCCTTTTTGCGATTCGGCACTGTGTCGCTTTAACCGACAATTGTGCGGTCGTGCGACGTGCCTCCCAAACAAAATTGGCGTCTTGAGCTTTCTTTTGGTGGGGTTTGATTACCTCTGCGGTTTTTATTTTTTGCGCTATAAACAAAAATAGAAAAAATTGACAACATGACATGTAGGATGAAGGACCACCTTAACGGCTTAAATGAGGATACAGTTGTATTCAAAATTATTCAACCCCCCAATGCTGTAAAGGGTTTTAGGGAATTTAGTGTACATTTGTAATTGTATCCTACAAGGACTTCTTAAAGAACCATATGCAACTAAAATGACATCAATTGGTTTTGTAATACAGTAGTAATTGTTTCTTTTGTGAATTCTTCATTTACACAATTATTCAACCCCTTAAAGACTACCACTCTGAAGAACAGAGGTTCATTGAAGTGTTTTCAATCAGGTGTTGAAAACACCTGTGGATGTCAGGGAGCAGCAATAAAGCCTAATAAGCACCAATTAGACAGCTTTAAAATGACTGATACTCAGCTCCTTCTAGACATTTACTGGGGTGGTTACAAACATGGTGAAGTCAAGAGAATGGTCCAGGAAGACAAGAGAAGAGGTGGTTACTCTTCACAGGAAGGGCAATGGCTATAAGAAGATTGCAAAGATGTTAAACATACCAAGAGACACCATAGGAAGCATCATTCACAAATTCAAGGCAAAGGGCACTGTTGAAACGCTACCTGGTCGTGGCAGAAAGAAGATGCTGACTTCGACTGCTGTGCGCTACCTGAAGCGTAGAGTGGAGAAAAGTCCATGTGTGACTGCTGAGGAACGGAGAAAAGATTTGTCAGATGTGGGTACTGAAGTTTCTGCTCAGACAATACGGCGCACACTGCGTAATGAAGGCCTCCATGCCAGAACTCCCAGGCGCACCCCCTTGCTGTCTCCAAAGAATAAGAAGAGTCGACTGCAGTATGCCAAAAGTCATGTGGACAAACCACAGAAGTTTTGGGATTGTGTTCGGTAGACTGATGAAACAAAATTAGAACTGTTTGGGCCCATGGATCAACGCTATGTTTGGAGGAGGAAGAACAAGGCCTATGAAGAAAAACACACCTTGCGTACTGTGAAGCATGGCGGGGGGTCAATCATGCTTTGGGGCTGTGTTGCTTATGCAGGTACAGGGAAGCTTCAGCGTGTGCAAAGTACCATGAATTCTTTTCAGTACCAGGAGATATTGGATGACAATGTGATGCAGTCCGTCACAAACCTGAGGCTTGGGAGACGTTGGACCTTTCAACAGGACAATGATCCCAAGCATACCTCCAAGTCCACTAGAGCAGGGGTGTCAAACTCAATTTCATGGTGGGCCGCATTAGCATTGTGATTGTCCTCAAAAGGGTCAGTTGTATCTGTGAGATTGGATGTTTAGCGCATCCCCTCCCCTTACATTAGATGTCAAAAGCCCCCTCACCATCACAAGTTGAGTCCCCCACTCTCCCTTACATCACAGTGTACCCCCTTTCCTTATGCTGCTGCTGGGAAGAAGCTGGATGCATTGCTTGAAAGCAGAAAGTAAGGGTCTGAAGTAGGACCAGAGGAGGGCTGGAGCTCTCGTGCAGCTGCAGGAGAGGTGCGAGGGCCATATAAAATGGCCTGGCGGGCCGGATTCGGCCCGCGGGCCTTGTGTTTGCCACCTATGCACTAGAGCATGGTTGCAGATTAAAGGCTGGAACATTTTTGAGTGGCCATCGCAGTCACCAGACTTAAATCCGATTGAGAACCTCAGGTAGGACTTAAAGAAAGCAGTTGCAGTGCGCAAGCCTAAGAATGTGACTGAACTGGAGGCTTTTGCCCATGACAAATGGGCGAAGATACCCGTAGATCGCTGCAAGACACTTGTGTCAAGCTATGCTTCACGTTTAAAAGATGTTCTAACTGTAAAAGGATGTTGTACTAAGATTGAATGTCACTTGGGGGTTGAATAAAACTGATAATGATGGGAGCACAGAAAAGACATTTGTGGTTATTTCATTATAAATGTTATGTTATATTTGTCTGACCTACACGTGCCTCTTTGATTTAATTGTAAGCAGGATGACTGAATGATCAAAATAAATGTCAAACTGGCCAAAACAATCAATTTCAGTGGGGGTTGAATAATTTTGACTACAACTGTATGTCTAAGCTACTTGATAAGTGTGAAGCGAGGGGCATGATGCACCTTTGGAGACCCTTTTGGAAAGGTGAAAACGGAATCTGAAACTTGGAAGGAAGTTGTAACCAAGAGAGAAACTTGAACAGCTCAAAAGCACATTCGCCAGTACACCACAAATCAAATGGCATCCAAATTTTAATTGAAGAACGATCAGATGACAGAGGACATTTCATCTGGTGGGAGCATCCAAGACCCTGTAGACTATGAGTGCTCAACCTGTGGCCCTCCAGATGTTTCAGAACTACATGTCCCATCATGCCTTTGCGAGTCATGCTTGTAACTGTTCAGCCTTGCAATGCATCATGGGACTTGTAGTTTTGGAACAGCTGGAGGGCCACAGGTTGAGCACCCATGCTGTAGACTATATTAAACACTGGGACAGATTATTTGAGCACTGGTCTTGATTTATATATTTTCAATTGCCTAAGGGGGGGGGGCATTCTGTTTCCATCTGCTGTGTGTTGCAAAGTACGATTGATAGGTGCAGCGGAGTGAGTTGAGATCAGACGTTGTGTAGTAACACGAACTGGCTTCTTTATTGGAACATCATCACACAGACAAAGATGTCTCTCTGCACATGGTAAGTAGAACACACAAACACAGCTCACAGGCAGGAAAAAGAAAAAACAACAAGTAGATCACTGTGGGCAGGAAAATACAACACATCATAGAGTATACATAGCATAGCATATCATTGAGCACTAGCGACATCTTGTGTCCTTTTTGTAAACTGCATTCCATACAATAGGCTAAGCTGAAGTTTTTTTGTATCTCCAACACCCCTTCTCAACAACTAAGGCTTAGTCTGTTAAACCTAAAGCAAAAAGCTAGTTTGACTGGGAGAGTTACATTGCTCCCAGTCGTGATTTGTCAGCGTGGGGTCCCGGAGTTGGGGTGCGGCACCCACCTTCAGGGTGTGCACATCGAGGGACCCTGCCGGTGTGGCCTTCCTGGCCGGGCTTCAGGCCTTATCGAATCTCAACCGGAGACAAAACTGAGGGAACCCCAGTGGCTCACTGGGTTCCCATGGAGAAGATCTGGCATCCGGGCAATGGACTTGCTGTCACCCGGAAATCTTTTCTAAGGATGAAGTTACTGGGAGGATTCGCTCTGTTCTGAATCTTTTAAATTTTATTGCTTAGAGTCAAGTCAGCGAAACGAGAGAGAGAGAGAGAGAACGAGAGAGAGAGAGAGAGAGAGAACGAGAGAGAGAGAGAGAGAGAGAGAGAGAGAGAGAGAGAGAGAGAGAGAGAGAGAGAGAGAGAGAGAGAGAGAGAGAGAGAGAGACGAGAGAGAGAGAGAGAGAGAGAGAGAGAGAACGAGAGAGAGAGAGAGAGAGAGAGACGAGAGAGAGAGAGAGAGAGAGAACGAGAGAGAGAGAGAGAGAGAGAACGAGAGAGAGAGAGAGAGAGAGAGAACGAGAGAGAGAGAGAGAGAGAGAGAACGAGAGAGAGAGAGAGAGAGAGAACGAGAGAGAGAGAGAGAGAGAGAACGAGAGAGAGAGAGAGAGAGAGAGAGAGAGAGAGAGAGAGAGAGAGACGAGAGAGAGAGAGAGAGAGAGACGAGAGAGAGAGAGAGAGAGAACGAGAGAGAGAGAGAGAGAGAGAACGAGAGAGAGAGAGAACGAGAGAGAGAGAGAGACGAGAGAGAGAGAACGAGAGAGAGAGAACGAGAGAGAGAGAGAGAGAGAACGAGAGAGAGAGAGAGAGAGAGAGAGAGAGACGAGAGAGAGAGAGAGAGAGAGAGAGAACGAGAGAGAGAGAGAGAGAGAGAGAGAGAGAGAGAGAGAGAGACGAGAGAGAGAGAGAGAGAGAGAGAGAACGAGAACGAGAGAGAACGAGAACGAGAACGAGAGAGAACGAGAACGAGAACGAGAACGAGAACGAGAACGAGAACGAGAACGAGAACGAGAACGAGAACGAGAACGAGAACGAGAGAGAGAGAGAGAGAGACCGGCCCGGGAGACACCTCGCCAACCCCATGTGTGGGCTCCGTGTTCTTTTTAAAGAGCTAATCTCTGCTACACCTATATCCAGGCCTGACATCTAGAGTTCTTTCCTTCTCATCAACCTGTTCTTCCTTCATCGAGTTGATGTTCGGCAATGTTGGCCTGGAATTAAAGCATTGAGAAAACCTTTATTCACTGTGTGGACACTCAATCATCACCTGGTATTTCTGGTGCATCCCTAGACAAGAGTGAGAGTGATTTAATTTGCCGATCCCATCATCAAACCAGCGGCTCCTTCGGGGGTGAGCGCTACACCCATCTTCTTTGTGAGCCTTGAATGTCTTTCGGCGGTCAGAGGCTTTGTAAGGATGTCTGCTGTCATATCCTCGGTCGGGCAATAAATTAACTCAAGAAGACCTTCTCTTGAAGATCCCTAAAAAAGTAAAACTTCACATCAATGTGCTTGGTTCTTGAATTAACTCCTTCCGTATGTGCAATTACAATGATTGTCCTCAGATTTCTGTTGGTCCCAACTGTGGTTGACCTAAATCTGTTAATAGCTGTCTCAGCCATATAACTTCTTTGCTTGCCTGCGCTGCAGCAATGTATTTTGCTTCAGTAGATGACAGTGAAACAGAGTTGCTTTTTACTAGTCCAACTGATGGCACCTCCTGACAGGAAAAATAAGTAGCCACTGATAGATTTTCTGTCACTTGTGTCTCCTGCCCAGTCAGCATCCACATATCCTGTTAAGGTGCTTTCATTGCTTGCTGGTAACTTGAGCTTGAAGTGCAAAGTCCCTTTAAGATAGCGAATGATTCATTTTAAATCATTCCAGTCCTTTTGATTTGGCATTGAAGCCTTTCTGCATAGGATTCCAACTGTTGCTGCAATGTCTGGTCTTGTAGCAGTAAGGTACAGCAATTTCCCGATTGCTTTCCTGTATTGAGTATTAGTAGGTAATGGGTTATCTTGACAATTCATCTCCTTTAGGTAGTTGGTTTCCATGGGAGATTTCACTGGTTTGGCATCTTCCATTCCAAAAGTTTCAACTATTTCTTGTCTGATTCAGAAGAAAGCTGCCATCTTCCTCTCTTTCAATCTGGATGTCAAGGTAATTCTTTATTTTGCCGAGGTCTTTGGTGTCAAAGTGCTGATTTAGTTTTTCAAGTATTTCTGCTTCATCCCCTTCTTGCTCAAAGCAAATCAGGATATCATCCACATAAATAAGCATATAGACCCATCTGTTTGCCAATTTCTTTGTGTATAAGCAGGGGTCTGCTTTGCTCCTTTTGATGTGTAAGAACTTCATTTATTTTTATATTCCACGCTCTGGCCGCTTGTTTTAGGCCATATATATTTCCTGCGAAGTTTGCATACTAGGTTTGACCTATGTTCATCTTTGAATCCTGACGACTGTTCCATGTAGATTTCTGCTGTTAAATCGCCATGTAGAAACGTGGTTTTCACATCAAAATGTTTCACTTGCATTTTCCTTGCGACGGCTACTCTAAAGTCTGTATTGTAGTGTGCTTGACTACTGGTGCAAATGTCTCATCATAGTCCTCTCCGTATTTTTTGAGAATAGCCATTGGCTACTAGTCTTGCTTTGTATCGTTCAATTGTGCCATCTGCATTGTATTTCACTTTAAAAGTCCATTTACAGCCTATGGCTTTCCTTCCGGGTGGTAGTTCTGCAAGTGTCCATTTTTTCTCTTCCTCAGCAGCCTTTATCCATTTAGTTGCTTCTTGTTCTGAAAGTTGAGATATGTCTTCCCAGTTTACAGGTTCGTTGATACTGGCAGTACTTGCTTTGTATGAGAGATGTATAGGCGGTTTACCTTTGTTTTCTCTTGTTGACCATCTCGGTTTTGTGTTTGAGCTTTCTTGTATCTGCTCTTCAGTACTTGTTGAGTCTACACTCACTTCAACTGTTTGTTCGGAAGTTAAAGAGATGGGCTGGTCAATGTCAGTTTTCTCTTTTATTTTTGCTTCTACTGTTATTACATTGTCTCTTAAATCTTCAACAAAAGTTACGCTGTTGCTAATGGTAACCTTGGCTTTTTGGGGATTTAGGATTCTGAACCCTTAACATTGTCACTGTATCCAACAAAGATACCTTCAAACGCTCTGTTTTGGAGTTTGGTGCATTTTTCTTCAGGTATGTAGATGAATCCAAAAAAACTCTGTTTTACACTTGGCTTCTCATTGTGCCATAGTTCATATGAGGTTTTCTCCACTGGAAAGAAGTCTGTTCTGCAAATATGTAGCGGTCATGGCTGCCTCACCCCAGTATTTTTGTGGTAGTCCAGAGTCTGTCAGCATACAACTGATCATTTCAGTCAGAGTTCTGTTCTTCCTTTCAGCTACTCCATTTTGTTCTGGTGTATACGGGACTGTCGTTTTATGTTCTATTCCATGCCTTTTTAAGTACTCTTGTATCTTACCTCCTGTGAATTCACCTCCATTATCGCTCAGAAGTATGAGAGGCTTCCTCTGAAACTTGTTACTTGTCTTTGTTATATGGTCCTGTAATTTGTTGAAGACTTCACTCTTGTGTTGTATCAGGTAGGTGACTGTATATCTTGAGTAGTCGTCTATGAAAGTCACTATGTACCTGTTGTCTCCAGGTGTTGATGGGTTTAGGGGACCACACACGTGACTGTGAACTAAGTCAAGTGGTCTTGAGGCTCTCTTCTGGCTGACTTTGGGAAGAGTTGCTCTTGTAGCTTTGGATTTAATGCAACATTCACATTTAGCAGTGACTGGACAAGGGGATACTATTAGATCCCTTGTCAGATTCCTCCTCTGTAGTTCCAGTATGCATTCTGGGTGTCTGTGACCTAGACGTCTGTGCCATATATGTATACAGTCATTGTGCTTGTGTGTACATAGTCTCACCTTTTCCTTCACTGTGTCGAGGTGATATAGATGATCATCCAGCTTGGTGCTTGCTACTGTCTGTTTGCCGTTTAGAATAGAACACTTGTCACCTTGGAATTTCACAGCGAGTCCTCTGGCTGTTAGACGCTGCACAGATAAGAGTCCTCCTTCTAGATTAGGAACATAAAGCACATCTTTCACTGGTATGGTTAAATTGTGTCCCACATCATCAGGCCATACAAGGGTTCCATGCCCACATCCTTCTGCATGTATTGTGCTTCCATCTGCAAGGAAAATAGTTTCTTTGCTGTTCAGATCAAGTTCTGTGAAGAAACTTCTATCACTCGTCATGTGACTGGTTTCCCCTGAATCGATGCACCAGTCTTGGCATTGATTGTTGCCTTTCGCTTTAAATGTGGCATTCCAGTTGCCTTCCTTGGGTCATTGATTGTGGTTTTGACCTTTTGTTTAGCATAAGAGGGACGTTGTCTCACTTGCTCTGCTTTACACTGTGGACATTTTTTTCTGCTCACTGATACAACTTTTAAATATGACCTAGTGCTCAGAGTGGACAGAAGTCTAGATTGTTGTATCGCTTTCGTACACTCCAGTGTCTTTAAAAATGTCCGATCTAAAGACATTTAAATAAAAACTTGTAAATGTATTTTTGGGGAGACAAGGGGCCCAGGGTGAATAGAATGGCATGTTATGCTTTTAGAGTACAAGGAGGCTAAAGCAGGCCATACACGGTCGAATTTCGAACTAATTTTATTTTCAAAATCATAACGTTTTTTGTTTTTTTTTGTGATCCGATGATGCCACCATTGATTTTCGAAGTTCAGCCGACCAAACCTTCATGTTGCCGGGAATATTCGTTTCTCTCTGGGAATATTATTTTCTTGCACAATCGCATTTTTTTTCTATTACATTTCTCGCACGATTCTCCCACCATTGATCAGAAAATTTCCAACATGTCAAATTTGTTTGCCGCACGAAAATCAGCTGTTGCTGCAGCCCACTAACTGTGCGAAATAGGAACGAAAATTCTTTCATACGATTTTCGAAAGAAAATTCTGTCGAAATTCGAACCGTGTATGGCCGCCTTTAGAAGCTCCAGACCTGCTTAGATATTTTCAGACTGCCCAGCTGTCTCAATAATTACTTTTTACACAAAACAACACCATCCAATCTGGATGCAGCTTGAATCCTCTATCTTGCCTATGAGACCAGTTAGCCACCTGCTTTGGTTACCAGCCAAAGTTTGACCCACTATATAGGGCCCCACACCACACTTTCCTTTCTGTAGGATTGTGGGACAGGCTATACTCAAAACATACATTTTAGATCAACCCATGCTCCCCATTGCACTACTGGATCCATCTGAACCTCTAACATTTTGACAGTAAAGACATTGGGCCAGATTCAGGTACATCTGCGCATTATTGGACCGGCGTAGCGCACCGCCTTTACTTTAGACTGGCGCAATGTAGCGGCGCGATCACCCTATTCTCGTTGGTTTTAAGCAGAAATTTGCGCCTGTGCAACGTTATTTCAGAGGTGCAAGGCGGAGTAATACAAATTGGGAAGGACGTGGGCGTGTTACATTGAAATGAGCCGTGACCCCATGCAAATGAAGGGCCGGCCGGCTCGCGCATGCGCGCTTGAAGTAGACCATGGTCAGCACCTCTGTGCGCATGCTCACAACTCGGGAACGGCGCAATCAGTGAAATTGGAAGTGGACTAGGGCAAATTAGTAAACTACGCAAACAGCATAAATAGACAGAGACAAACGCACTTCCTTTGCAAAAATACATCCCTTTGTATCCCTCCCTATACAGCAAGGTGCTTTTGTTCTGTTGTTTATTAGCGTTTGTTTGTGACGTGTCTGAGATATTTGGGGACCGTTTTGTAGAGTGATTTTTGTCTTTTGTGTTTTCTTTGTTGTTATTTTGTTTAAGTTATATTTTTGCTGGGCATTTTTTCTTTTTGCTGGTCAATTTTATTTTTTTGGTTCTGTTTGTGTATGATTTGGGAATGTGGGGGTGACATTCCTGCTGGAAAAGGGGTGTCACCCTCATTTGTGGTGGAGAAGTGATCCCCAGGTCCGTGTGAATGGTGTATGAATGTACAGTGACATAATTGGAGCCGTGGCATGGCGTTGCAGCTCACAAGTCCTGCATGGTGGGCTTGTGCCAATCCAATGTGATGAGGATGTGGGGTGTGTGTGCTAGGGACCACAGTGGTGTGCATGCATGCATTCTCATTGTGCCTTGATTAATGTGTGTGTTTAACATGAAAAGATGCATAATGTGAGCTGGCATGAGATGGGGTCATGAGATGGGGTCCCAGTGCATATGCAGAGTCACCTTGAAGGGAAAAGACAGGAGGATGTTAGTAGTGCATGTGCCCCTTGTGATGTGTGTGTGGGGGGGGGGGGGCAGTCATGCCGGCACCCATGTCACTCACCAACCAGCTGTCCCCATACATGTTCTGTTCGAAATCTGAGGGGGATGGGGCTCCAATTGTATATGTAGCTGTCATGGGTGTCATGGGTAGTGTCATGTGTTGGGCTGGTGATGTCCTTCTGCAGGGTTGTGGTTAATTCCATGATGGCATATGAGGGGTGAATCTGAAGATGCGAGACACCTCAGAATCACTCATGCCATAGATGTCTATGCGTGTGTGATATATCCTCTCCCATAAAGAGTGAAGAGTAAGGGGCTTGTATCAGATAAGAATATTGTATTAGATTAAATTGTAAAGGTTATATAAGCAAAAAAATGTTTTTTTCAAAAAAAAAAAAAAAATCCCGTGCCCTCCTCAGTGCCCTCCTGCTTCTTTGCTCATCTAAAGTCAGTAGTATAGCTATGAGCATGGATGCCACTGGCATGTTGGCATACAGTTTGTTGGGCAACACGTGTGACTGCTCAGCTCCTCACTAACAGTGTTGCTTTATCTGACATGTAGACGAATTGTCCAATTTTATACCAGCTTTTATATGGTCTAATTTTAGACAGGACATTTAGCTGTTGCGCACAGCGCGTAGCCTGCGCTGCACCAACGTTCTTTTGTGGATCCCCGTAACTCCCTCATTAGCATATTTGAATAGCAAATCAATGGTGTGTCTAGTGCAGTTTTGCGCGGACGGATGCGCCTGTCTAACGAAATTACGCTGGACAAAAAAAAAGTAGATTTCTTGCGTATCTCGTTTTGGGAATGCCGTGCATCGAAACGCACAATTAGACTTAAGCCGCGCATCTCCTGTTACGCCGGCGTAATTGCTCTGTGAATCTGGCCTATTTTGTCCTGCAGGGACCTCCGACTGCTCCCTCAAGAAGAGATTGTCCAAGTAGCAGAATACCGCAGAGTAAGAGGGCCAACACTGGAGCCAGCACTTTGATGGACATGATGAATGGAAGGGCCATAAACTGGTAGTACAGAGACTCCACTGTCAAAAAAATAAAATAAAAAATTTGCAGAAAGCATTGATGTGCTGGAAAGATGGGTACATGCAAGTAGAAAGTTCCTCTCATATAGAGAGGGGATAACGTTTCTCTTTGATTCCTTTTCGGAATTTCCGCACACAAAATGTAAGGATTTATGGCCTTGAGGTTGAGAACAGGGTGAATGCCTGCTTTGGGTTCTGGAACATTGCCCCAGGTCCTGCAGTGGAACATTTTACCCCGGTCTGTTTAAAGACCCATTTGTCCAAGAGTCCAGAAAATGCTGGAAGGGAGAGTGGCAAGGAGATGAGCAGTAACAGGGTGATAAAAGGTTAGAAAACACAAGACAGTTAAAGGAAAACATTTTTTTTTGCCTAAAATAAATTTCTACAAGGTAGACAGACATAGTGTAATGATTCTGTTAAACGAGTAAATACCTATTAAATTCCTTCATCTATATCACCTCCAGCGTTCTAGTTTCTGTTCTCTTATTCACTTTCTTGTTTTGCATTGCTCGTTCATGTAAGAACTACATTTCCCAGTATGAATTGCGGAACGCCCAATAATTCACACCTCCTTGAAGTCTCTAAGGCCCCATACACACGAGCAGACTGATTTGAACAAATCTGTCTGCTGGGGACGTATTGGTTTGATCGTGTACACACGATCAAACCAAAATCCCCATCGGCAGAGGGCGCGCCGACTTAGCGGTGACGTTGACGCCGCCACGTCACCGCACCAGGAAGTAAAACACTTCCGCGCATGCGTCGAAACCATTCGACGTGTGTGCGAGAAGACATGTCTGCTGGTTAGCGTACTAACCAGCAGACATGTCGGGCGGACGGGTTCCCAGCCGACAGATTTGAAAGCATGCTTTCAAATCTGTCGGCTGGCCAAATCCGTCGGCTCGCCCGTACACACGATTGAAACTGTCTGCTGGGACGGTCAGGCCGATCGTTTCCAGCAGATAGGCTGCGTACACACGATCAAATCTAACAGGTAGAGAGCGTCCTGCCGCACAGATGTAGTTCCCAGGAGGGGGCAAGCACGTCACTGACCACCGCAGTAAAGCCTCCCTTCACGGTGGTCAGTAAAAAAATCAGACAACCAGGAAGTGAAAAGAACAGAGAAGAAATAGAGCAACTTCTGAGCAAAAACGAACAATGAGGAAGTGATAAGAGGAATGTCTGCAGGTAAAGGATGCTTATTATGAAAAAAAAAAATATTCCTTTACAACCCCTTTAACATAAAGTCAAGCTTGTAACCCTTTAATACCACCTTTGGCACTCACCATAATACCACCTTTGGCACTCACCACTTACATCAATGAAGGCTAACAGGTTTCCCCCTACTCTGGAAAGTGGGTGCACATCTTTCATGTCAGGAAGGGCTTGATGGGTCTGGCAGACTTGAAATACCAGTGGATTGTTGGAGAGCCAATTGCACCACCTACAAACAAATCAAGTACAGACAGTGCTCAATTTGTTTACTTTCCTGCCACAGGTGGCCAGAATTCGACTTCCGCAAACCCAGAAATGGTCATGTTCTTCCAGATCGACAACAAAGTGTTCATTACTCCTCCACCAACTGCCATGCTCAAAGATCCTGGCATCCTTGATGTTAATACCGATAAGCACAGTGTATTATGTAAAAATGGTTAGCTCAAGTGATGATCAGGGCTAAAATATGTGTACACAGAATTCTAAGCTTGAGCAACACTCAGGCTTAAGCCTAAGGAAATTAACATTTGCTTTCAAAAAAATTCCTGGGTACCCAAACCTTTAACCACTTGAGACCCGCGCTGTAGACGAAAGATATTCCCAGCGCAGCTCTCAACTGCCGGGTAGATGTCCTTTTATTTGCATTCCCCGCGCGCGCCACTGGGAGCGCACAGCAGGGAAAAACTGTGCCCGGGGGATCACTAAGATGCCGATGCACGTGCCTGGAGGCCGCAATGTCCGCCAGGTACCCGCGATCGGCAGTGACATGGAGCTCTGTGTGTAAACACAGAGCTCCACGTCCTGTCAGGGAGAGACACAGGGACATAACGATATAGCATCGGTCACCTCCCCCAGTCAGTCCCCTCCCCCCACAGTAAGAATCACACACAGGGAATACATTTAACCCCTTCCTCACCCCCTAGTGTTAACCCCTTCCCTGCCAGTCACATTTATACAGTAATCAGTGCATTTGTATAGCACTAATCGCTGTACAAATGTGAATGGTCCCAAAATAGTGTCCGATATGTCCACTGCAATATCGCAGGCCTAACAGAAGAAAAACCAAAAAACAAAATGCACCCATGATCAGGGCTCTGCAAGCTCCAGTGAAAAAACAATGTATTTTTTTTCCTGCAAAAATATGTGCTTTTATTTTTTACAAAGGTAAACTTGGCCTTTAAAAACCAGCTTCCAAAAAATCCTAAAATGAATGCTCTCTCAGAAATAACAGTTTGATTTGTTATTCTCGAGGTTTCTGATTTGAAAGCCCTTCAATATGACTGCAGCTACACACCAATGTCTATATTTGCAATGAGTACGAAGAAGAGTAAACAAAGTCACGTGAGTGAAGCCTTTCCCCTGCAGACACTTACTATGGATGGAATAGCAGCCGCTCTCTGCTTTAGTTGTTTCAGGTCCATTGGTTTCTGAGGCGAGGAGTTCACACGCATGTCATTGCCTGTGTTTAGCAAACTGGGCCGGGGAGACAGCAGCCTGTGTACACAAAACACAAAGGTCAGCCATTTTATTCACACGCAGGTTAATCACTACTTATTAAAGGAGGTAACCGTTTCTACACCATGGACTCCTAGCAAATAACAAAGGATGACAGCAGAACAGCCTGTAAAAAGAACACTGCATATAAAGGCTTGCTTATAAATCCAACACTAGCTAAAAGTAAGCCATTGTTAAAATCTGCCTATTTTTTGTTGGGTTGAGCACACAGAAGTATATGTCTGGGGGGGACATATTAAGTACATTTTTGCAGTATATGAACATTTCCTGTGGTTTGTCTCTTTTATAAAAAAATGCAAATACAGAAAAAAATGCATGTTTATCCTGCCAGAAATCCAGTGAGCCCTTGAATTCCTGTTTAAATCATTTATAATTTGTCATTAAGGGTATGCAGATAACCAAATTACACTCCCAAAATCAGCTACATTGTCTACTGATATAAATTGGTGTCTCACCGTAGGAACACATGACCTTAAAGCGGAAGTAAACCCATCGATTTAACAGTTTCAAAAAGCAGTTACATTTCCGGCATGCCGGGATTGCCAACTTTTACATTGGTTGTGCTCTCAACCAAACTGTCAAACCATCCAATGGCTGGTGTCATAACTGATCACATGTGCAGCACCACGGCAGTTGAAGATTAAACAGAGGCCAAGATGGCAGCTTCCTTGGCTAAAAATTATAGAAGGGTTTACTTCCACTTTAACCAACTTATATCTATTGCATTACTTTTTTTTTGTGGCAAGGTGAGTTTTTGGTAATTAAAAGAACTACTCCATTCATAAGGTGATTGCATGACAACACAAAAAATGTACATATACTTCCTAATTTAAAAGATTTCTCAGCTTGCTTCCCTTTAAAGATAAAAAAAGCTGTACTTTATTGTAGGGTGTTTTGGTTGCCATTGGTTCCTCACTGTCCTCCGATTGGTTTTATGGTCTATTTTTGCTGTAAGCCTTGCTCCATGGCAGTTATGCTGACACTCTTGGCCAAAGACTAAAGCCGGTCATACATGGGGTCGAATTCTGAAACAATTTTCTTTTTGAAATTAATTTTTGTTCGAATTTCTCACCATTAGTGGACCACAACAATGGCCGATTTTCGTGCGACCATCAAACTTAAATGATCAGGCATGTTGAAATTTTTTTGAACAAACAAACAATTTTTCACTCTCGCTCAAAATGAATGTTTGCTAAGATTGTCTTTAAATATGTCTGATCTAAAGAAATTTCCACGAAAACTGTTAAATGTATTTTTGGGGAGACAAGGGGCCCAGGGTGAATAGAAAGACATGTTATGCTTTGAGTACAGGGAGACTTGGAAGCTTCAGACCTGCTTAGATATTTTCAGACTGCCCAGCTGTCTCAATGATTACTTTTCACACAAAACAACGCCATCCAATCTGGATGCAGCTGGAATCCTCTAACTTGCCTAGAAGACCAGTTAGCCACCTGCTTTGGTTACCAGCCAAAATTTGTACCCCCTATCCTAAGCCCCACACTATCCTTCTGTTGGATTGTGGGGCAGGCTATACTCAAAACATACATTTTAGATAAACCCATGCTCCCCCCTGTGCCACTATTGGCAAATTCCGCATTTACCCCGGGCCTCATCCCTTCTGATTTTGCATGGTGGACAGAGAAGGGGCTTTTGCGGATTTCTGATTTTTACAACCTCAGAGGAGTGAGATCTCTGAAAACTATTAAGGAACAATACACTTTACTATCAGCAGAATCTCGTCACTGAAAAAGGTTTCCGATTTATTCACAACAACCCCAATGGAATACCTATCTAAATGTATTGACACCTTCGGGGTAGATATCTAAGGTTAACAGCATTCTGACCTCCACAGATGACAAACTCACTTACATGGAAAAATGGGAACAGGATATAGGGGAGGTCTTAAGACCCTGCAGAGTGGCATAGACTGTTACAAGGGGCTTCAAAATCAAATTATAAACACCTCTCTAATAGGGACCAATAATAAAGTACTAATGCGATGGTATATGGTCCCTGCTAGAATTGCCAAATGTGAGCCGGGAGCCTCCCCCCTGTGTTTTTTGAGGGTGCGGCGAAGGAGGAACAGTGTATCACGTATAGTAAATGTGCCCAAAAGCTTCTAGATGCTGGATCCAAATCTACAAATTTTATCTATTCTCTCACAGGGACCAATGTGATGACTAAGTCTCCGTAACAGGCACTCCTCTGGCACCCTGTTGGGGAAGCCCCAAGACCCAAATGCCTAATTTCTTTCATTTTTATAGCAGCCAGAATAATGATCACAAGATCCTGGAAATCCCCAGTGATATCTGTTGACCTTTTAAAGAATAAATTGTCCTGGATAATATTAAACGAACGCCTCTCTGCCATCCTCGAGGACTGCTTCCCCGATTTGAAAAAACAAACAAAAAAACAGGGACCTCTGAATCATATACCCGACGAGGTCAACCTCACCAGATCTGAGGCTGACCTCTTAGTGCCCCAGGAGAGGCTCAGTGTCTATTTCCTCTGATTTCTCTTCCCTTCTCTTTTTCCTACTTAACCGGTTTCCGACTGGCTCACCCAGATTTACTGCAGCAGATTGGCTCTCCTGGGTGAAATCCCGTACACATGCGGCTTTGCCCAGGAGAGCCACCAAAGGGCGCGTGTCGCTGGACACACACGACCGCATGCACGAGCGGCAGCACAGGGGTTTGTGTGTGTAAACACACAAATCCCCCTGCTGTCAGATGAGAGAAGACAGATCATGTGTTTCTACAAAGTAGAAACCACGATCTGTCATCTCTCCTAGTGAGTGCCATCCCCCCCTCAAGTTAGAACACACAATAGTGAACACAGTTAACCCCTTGATCACCCACTAGCGTTAATCCCTTCCCTGACAGTGACAATTACATAGTAATTAGTGCAATCATATTTATAGCACTGATCGCTCTTGTAAATATCAATGGTCGCAAAAGTTTCCAACCTGTCGCAATACCGCAAAAAAAAAAAAAAAAAAAAAAAAAAAAAAAAAAAAAAAATCGCAAGATCACTGCCATTTTTTAGTAGAAAATGTATAATAATAAAAACGCCAAATAAAATGCCATAAATCCTTTGCGTAAACCTATCAACATAGACTTATTTTTGATTTTTTTTTTAACCAAAAATATGTAGAATACATATAGGCCTAAACTGAGGGGGGGAAAAAAAATATTGGGATATTTACTATAGCAAAAAGTAAAATATATTGTGTTTTTTTTTTCCAAAATTACGCTTTACTTTGGTTTATAGCGCAAAAGAAAAAAAAACGCAGAAGTGATCAAATACCACCATAAGAAAGCTCCATTTGTGAAAAAAAGGACAACAATTTTGTTTGGATACAACATCGCACGACTGCGCAATTGTCAGTTAAAGCATATCGCAGAAGATGACCCGGTCATTGAGCAGCCAAATCTTCCGGAGTAATTAATATACTCTGATAGGTTGGGGAGTGATCTAGGACCGCTGGTCAACTGCCATTGGTCCCAATACCAGTTTGCAGTTTGTGTATTCAAACATTATGACCAGCTACCGTGATCGATTCATGGCGGAGATGACCCCTCATCTTAAATGGGGGTGCCTCCGGTCATACAGTACCTTTTCGAAGGTTGTATATTCTGTTCCCTAGAACTATAGTCATAGCCCAAAATAGTGTTATACGGTCCCTTAAACAACGTTGTAGGTCAATAATGTTGTCATGTACGGGTACTTTTCAAAAATTTTGTTTGGTTTTAGATCTGTATGGTTTATAACCTTAATAGCAACGTTTGGAAAATAAAAACAAACGGTTTTCTAATCATTAAAAGGAAGAATCTTGTAAGAAATCTAAATTGGAAAAAATAAATAAAAAATGTGCAAAAGCACATTACCGGAAAGAAAAGATTCCTGGCCACGAAAATTTTCTGTAGCAACATGAGGTGAAATTTGAGGCTTGGTTGGTCGAATTTCATAATCAATGGTGGCAGCATCGGATAACAAAATGCATAAAAAATTTATGATTTTCGAAAGAAAATTAGTTCGGAATTCGACCAATGTATGGCCTACACTACATAGCATAAACATGATTATCTGCATTGCTCCACTTACTACTTTAGAATAATCTCTTGTTATTTTACTTATGGTGGAAGCAATTACAAGTAAACCCCCTTTTGTACCTCACAATATTTTAGCAGAGGGACTATTGGTTCCCTTTGGCACATCTCACCATAAAATTTGAACAGTTTTAAGAGAAGTAAGCTAATTGAACCACTGAGGACTATGGGGTATATTTAATAGAAGTACTTCAAGCCAAGAAGTCTTCACAAACATGCCCAGAACATCATTCCTTGATACAATAATTCTCTCTATAGTCAGCTAAACATTTATTAAGCCTTTAAGTAGTGTGCCTGGAGATCATCGTTTCCTATCAACAACCAGCAAAAACTTATAAATATATGGCTGTCTATAAATATAGATCCTTCAAACAAAGGTGAATTGTACAGAACATAAGGCAGCAGTCATTACTGGGAAAAAGTATTTCCAGTAGACACTTAACTGAAGAGCCCTTTTCAAGGAAACAATTCACTTCAGGCATACAGACGGTGCAGGTGAAATGTTGTTCTCATGAGGTCAGCTAATTGGGCTGCTTCACAGAAAACAAAAAGTGCTGTAATCCAAAGAGGCAGCAGTACACAGGTGCACCTCTCTTCCAGCAAAATAACATACAAATTAGAATGGAGAATAGCTGGATTCTGAAGAGCTGGTCTGGCACAGCCTCCATCAAGCTTGATGCCTGTACAAGCCTCGCCTATCGCCATTTACGATGCCCAAGTTGAACTTTTCTATCAAGAGACGGACAGTAGGAACAGTCATTTAATGACTACACAGTCAGATGCAGAATGAAATGTCTTATATTCCACAAAAGCAAAATTGGTACATATTATTGATTGCCCTTCATTAAGAGATAGGGTATACTATGATCTGGCAAATTGCTGCCCTGTGCAGCTCTGGCAAGGGTCAATCTTGTATTATTGGTTTAAAAAACAGTGCCTTTTGCAGCTGGAACCAGTACTGGCAGATGTATTTGAGAAATGCAAACTACAGACTATAAATACAGACTATAAATACATTTTCTGCAAAATGGGCACAAACTTTAAATATAAAACAAATAATAATTCTAGTACCAAGGTTATGGAAGAGACGAACCTGCCACAGGAGTATGCTTTTCATTCAATTAAACTTAACGTGGCACATTAAAGTGTTACTAAACCCAGGACCCTGCATTCAATATATCTGGTCTCCCACAGTACACAGAACATGCAAATGCAATTATTTTAGTAAATATAAACTGCTAAATACTAGGGTTGTCCCGATACCGAGTATTTGCGGGAGTACTTGTACTCCCGCAAATACCCCCGATACCTGAATAGAATACTCCCCCCCCCCCCGCCACCGCATACCGCAAAGCCGCCGCGTTAATCCCCGTGCATTACAGCGCCGCATTACAGGCACCTTTTGTTTGTACTTGTAATCCCCGCCGCGCCATGTATAGACACTCCCCTTCTCGGGATTGGACGGATCTGTCCAATCCTGAGCAAGGGGGGAGTGTATGCGTGGAGCCGTGTGTATAGACACTCCCCCTTGCTCGGGATTGGACGGATCCGTCCAATCCCGAGAAGGGGAGTGTCTATACATGACGCAGCGGGGATTACAAGTATAAACGAAAGGTGCCTGTAATGCGGCGCTGTAATGCACGGGGATTAACGCGGCAGCGGTGGCATCATCATCTACTACTAGGTATGGGGGACATGGCTGCAATATATGTGGGGGACAGGACATGGCTGCAATATATGTGGGGGACAGGACATGGCTGCAATATATGTGGGGGACAGGACATGGCTGGAATATATGTGGGGGACAGGACATGGCTGCAATATATGTGGGGGACAGGACATGGCTGCAATATATGTGGGGGACAGGACATGGCTGCAATATATGTGGGGGACAGGACATGGTTGCAATATATGTGGGGGACAGGACATGGTTGCAATATATGTGGGGGACAGGACATGGTTGCAATATATGTGGGGGACAGGACATGGTTGCAATATATGTGGGGGGGACATGGCTGCAATATATGTGGGGGGGACATGGCTGCAATATATGTGGGGGGGACATGGCTGCAATATATGTGGGGGGGACATGGCTGCAATATATGTGGGGGGGACATGGCTGCAATATATGTGGGGGGGACATGGCTGCAATATATGTGGGGGGGACATGGCTGCAATATATGTGGGGGGACATGGCTGCAATATATGTGGGGGGACACGGCTGCAATATATGTGGGGGGACACGGCTGCATTTGGGGACACATTTTAAAAAAAGTATCAGTATTTGGTATCAACGAGTACATGAAAAAAAGAAATCGGTACTTGTACTCGGTCCTAAAAAAAGTGGCATCGGGACAACCCTACTAAATACCCTTTCTCACCAGCAGTATATAGCAGTCTTGTGGCTTCTATCAGTTCCTGGTAAAGCTTGTAGGAGGAATTTTCATACTGTACTGAGCTGTCCCATCAGGATCCAGGACCCCTGAACCTCTGTCTGGACAGTGTCGATTGGTCCTGTGCTAATCGCATGCACTCTCCCAAGGGAAAAAAAAAACTCTCTAGCAATACACCCCAAACTGAGCTTGTGCAACCCGACTCCAATAGGTTCTCTTATCCAGACATGTTCTCGAGTAAGTGAAAGAAGAGGGGGACCTGTGCACTGTGCGGAGGATTAACCCCTTAGGTTCCACAGAGAGTAAAACAAGCATGCTTTACTGCATATACAGACTGATTTTACTGTTGTGGGTTTAGTAACACTTTAAGGACTCATTTACACTTGCTTCAAAACATGGCATTGGACACACATTTTTAAAGCACTCTGAATGCCAATCAAAACCCGTCACTAAATGAAATGGTTAGCTTATAGTCTTGTGTAGGTTTGCTTTGCTTCAAAAATTATACGCAATTAGTGGTACTTCAAAGCCTCTATTGGTGTATGACGAAGCTTACCTGAAGCTTTTATTCAGCTTTAGCTTTCATTTGTTTTAGAGAAATTTCAGATATGAGATACATCAACACACACAGAACATCTGCCAAGCTTCATTAAAGCTTAAAAAAAAAGCACCACCGAAACATCAAAGACACAAAAAAAATAAAAAAGTATGTTGAAGTGGTAGGCACTTTAATGTGTGTTGAAGTCGAAGCAAGTGTAAATGAGCCCTAAAAGCCATGATCTCTCTCTCTGCTATCAGGAAAATCTGTCCTGACAAAAGCAGAGAGTTTGTCATTGCTGACATCTTTTTAACAATGCTAGTTGCCTGGCTATCATGATGATCCTCTTGGTCCAAAAACATTGAGTGTTTCATCCAGAACAAGTAAACAGGCAAGGACTTCTGGCTTTTTGCCAACTTTCTTAATTTGCATACTTGTTCCAGATTAGAAACTAGCTCTGATGTGTTCAAACATGAGTCCAAACCCACCTGAGCTTACCCACCAGGAAGCTGTCACTGTGGATCCTAATCTCAAGCGGCAGAGGCATTGCGTGCTTGGTGGGGAATGCCTCCACCACTTATGATTGGCTGTCTGCAGTGACAACTTCCTGGAAGGATAGTTCAAGCGGGTTCCGTAGTGTGTCCGAACATGCCCCGTTCCCGATCCGTTACTCAGGAACTGTTAAGGCAAGAGTGTCAGCATAACAGCCAGGTATACGTTTCTCTTATGAGAGGTTTACTTGAGATCCTAAGACAAATCTGATTTTGCATAGACTTATTTCATACTAATAAAGGCAGATAGATAAAACAGGGATGCCTGGTTGCTGGGCAGTGCAACAAGACTTTATGGTGAATGATCAGTCTAAAGATTCCGTATAGATTTACTGGCCTCTCTGATAAATTTGTGTAGACAAAAGCAATATCAACAGACCAGCGCATGAACTATACTTGTTAAGCAAGTTGCTAAACCCTCAACTCCTGTTTTCTGCAACCGCACAAAAGGTTATCATTAACATAAGTCACATAGCAGCGATAACATGTTCACTGTTGCAGATCTCTGCAATCCCAACTTTTTCTGTTATACCTGTTTTTGTCAGAAGAATCCTGTTCTTCAGCTTCATCTGCACTGCAGGTGGCGCTAGAGTCACTGTCTGCATTTGTCTTTCCGCCATGTTTGCTGTGCTTCTTTTCTACTTTTTGTAGTGCCTCTGTGGCTTCCTTTGGTGGCTCTTCGGGCTTCTCAGCCACACCCTCTTTGCAGTCCTCCAGTTCTTCCTGTTTGATTTCACTTTTTACTAGTTCCTCATAGATTTTCCCCCCACACTCCTCCTCTTTTTTCACTGCATTGGACTCTGGTTCTTCTTTGGTCTCCTCCCCATTACTAGTCCTTTCAGCAAGTTCCTGAGATTGTGGAGAAGTAGAGTTACCAGAATTTCCCGGCACCTCACTGTCCCCTTCTACCACAGGCTCGACTGTTGGCTTGGCCTCATTGTCTTTGCTCTCTTTGGCTTCATGTCTTGGCGAAGGAACGCTCTCTGTGTCCGAACTGTTGTTAACTCCTGCTATTGGTAGAAAAACAAACATGAATGTACACAGCCAATCCTCATCAAAACTGAAAATCATTTGCAAACATATCCATCAAATGCATGTATAGCTTGCAGTGTACACTACAAATCTAACACCTACAACTTTGAATATCATATAAACTTGATTTTACAATAAATAAATCAGATCATCTCAATATATGCTTAAAGAATAACTCTGGGATGGGCAAAAAATAAATAAAAAATCATCCATTAGTATACCAAACTACACAAAACATTTAATAAAATATTCAAAAACCTTACCATTTAGGAGAAAAGTCTGATGACATTTTTCATGATGTCATCTTTTTAACCACTTAAGGACCGGCTCACGTACATATACATCGGCACTTTAAAGATGGATATCATAGTAACGGCAGGTAACCGAGATATCCATATTTTCTGTGGCCGGTCCTGTAAACGATAATGGGGGTCTCCGCGGCGGATTCGCCGCAAGATCACCATTATTGGCGGCTGAAGAGGGCCCCTCCCGCGCACTCCGCCGCTTACCGGAGCCGTCGGTAGCAGCAGAGGTGATCAGGTCCTTCTCCCTCTGTGACATGGATAAGAGTGAGGGCAAGATGGCCCCAACCTGTCTCAATAGCATAGCAGGGCGGAAGCAACGTCAAAACGTCACTTCCGTCTTAACAGGCACATTTTTTTATTGTCATTTTTTCAAATGACAATTTTTTTTTTTACTGCATTTTAATCTACTGTATTTGTTGGCGTATAAGACTACCTTTTACACTTAAAAAAACTGGCCAAAAAGCAGGGGTAGTCTTGTATGCCGGGTCAGCTGCTCGGATGCCTGCTGGATGTGCGGTAATACTGAATGTAGCTTAGGCTACATACAGTATATACCGATTAGCCAATCCCAGTGAGCGATGTATTCAAATGAATACAGAGCCTGCTCAGATTGGGGTAACAACCTCTGCCAACCTGAGTGCCTACATACAGTAGCCTGATCGGATTGGCTTTGAGAGTCAGAGAAGCGTGGGCTGATGATGTTACAGCCTCTGTCAATCCAAGCAGGCTTTATATTCATTAGTAGAGTACATCGCTTGCAATGATTGGCTTCAGCTCCAGCAAGAATGAAGAAGAATATGGCTCCAGAAGAAAGAAATCTGAAGCATCGGAATAGGGGTCGTCTTATACGGTAAATACAGGCAAAATAAAAATCTTTAAAAAAACTGTAAAATTAGGGGGTCGCCTTATACGCCGGCAAATATGAGATGTGAGGTCTTTTTGACTCCAGATCTCATATTTAAGAGGACCTGTCATGCTTTTTTCTATTACAAGGGATGTTTACATTCCTTGTAATAGGAATAAAAGTGACCTTTTTTTATTTTTTAAACAGTGGAAAAATAAAATAAAATCAAGTAAAATAAATAAGAAAACAAAACAATTTTTTTTTTAAAGCGCCCAGTCCTGACGAGCTCACGCGCAGAAGCGAACACAGTGAGTATACGTGAAAAGCGAACGCATACGTGAGTAGAGTGTTCAAACTATACAAGTGAGGTATTTCCGCGATCGTTCGAGAGCAATAATTCTAGTCCTAGACCTCCTCTGTAACTCAAAAGATTCAACCTATAGAATTTTTTAAACGTCGCCTATAGAGATTTTTAGGGTAAAAGTTTGACGCCATTCCACAAGCGGGCACAATTTTGAAGCGAGACATGTTGGGTATTATTTTACAATATAAAAAAAAAAATTGGGCGAACTTTACTGTTGTCTTTTTTTATTTAAAAAAGTGATTTCGTTCCCCCAAAAAAAGTGTGCTTGTAAGACCGCTGCGCAAATACGATGTAACAAAATGTATTGCAATGACCGCCATTTTATTCTCATATAATGTTTGGGGGTTCTAAGTAATTTTCTAGCAAATAAAATATGTTTTAAACACCAAGTCTGAAAAACAGGCTTGGTCCTTAAGTTGTTAATTTAAAAAATAACAGCATCTGCCTGGCTGGGTTGGAGGTGTAAAGATGACATCACATCCCCCCCTCTCTCTACGGTAAAACAAAACTACAATTCCCATCAAGCACAGTGATTTGTAGTGAATGTGGGTGTGTACACTTCCATAGAAAACAGACCCACACATTCTTCAGCTGCCACCGCTATCCTCCCTTGTGAAGAGTCATGAAATCCACAGCACAGATCGCTCTTCTTACATGCAAATCATCAAGACAGAAGGGAAGGGAAATGTTGGATAATGCTGCTGCCAGATCACTTTGTCCTGCACCTGTTAAAAAATGAGTGCCTCTTTCTCCAAGGGTGTTTTTACAGCGGTGCTAGAAATTTTACATTACAAAAAAAAAAAAAATGCAAATAGATCTTTATAAAGCAGGTAAAATAATTATTGAACAAGTCATTGTTCTACATAATTTCTAAAAGGTGCTGTTGACATAAAATTTTCACCACGTCATACAAATAAAGAAACAAAAACAAATAAATTCAGAAATTATGTGTAATAAAATGGAATGAAATAAGGAAAAAGTATTGAACATGCTAACTGAAATGTAATACTTTGTACAAAATCCTTTGTTGGTAATGACAGCTTCAAGATGCCTCCTGTATGGAGAAACTAGTCGCATGCATTGCTCAAGTGTGATTTTGGCCTATTCTTCCACACAGTCTTCAATTCTTTAAGGTTCCATGGGCCTCTTCTATAAACTCTGATCTTTAGTTCTTCCCATAGATTTTCTATTGTATGCAAGTCAGGTGATTGGCTGGTAGATGGCAGCAGATTTATATCAAGAATGTCTTGGTACATTTTTCCCCATTCATCCTTCTTTCAATGATATGAATTTTGCCAGTACAAAATGCTGAAAAACAGCCCCGCACCATGATGTTCCCACCTCCAAACTTTACTGTTAGTGTTTTTGTGCCAATATGCATTTAATTAGACTTCCAAACATGGTGTGTATTATGGCATCCAAAGAATTCAATTTTGGTCTCATCTGAACAGACTATAGTCTCCCAGTATTTCACAGGCTTGTGCAATGTTCTTTCCACGTTCAGATTATGGCCCCAACAGTGCTCACTGGAATATATAGAAGTTTATAAATCCTTCTGTATCCTTCTAAATCCTTCTGTAACCAATGCCATCAGTATGTTTTGCAACAATAAGGTTGCAAAGGTCTTGAGAGAGCTCTTTTCTTTTATTCATCACAAGGAGTTTCTTGTGTGACACCTTGGTAATGAGACCCCTTTCTTTTTAGCCTTCATTTGAGACTGAACCAGCGAATATTAATTTGCACTGCCAAGGGGTTTCCATGCCTTTTAGCACCTCCCGTTCATGTGTTCAATACTTTTTCTCTGTGTCATTCCATTTTATTACACATAACTTAATTTCTAAACGTATTTGTTTTTGTATATTTGTATGTATGGATTGCATGGGTCGTTACTAACATGTGGTGAAAATTTCATGTCAACAGCACCTTTAGAAATAGATTTACCTAGAAAAATGGTGTGTATGTATGTATGTATGTATGTATGTATGTATGTATGTATGTATGTATATATATATACACACACACACACACACACACACTTATTAGTGGAGAAGGTGCAGAGACTCCTAGCTGACGATATGGGAGGCAGGACAGACCCAGAGTGTTCTGAGCTGTCATTCTTAAGGCACTGCCTTGGTGGGCCATACAAACCAGGACTCCCAAGTCCACCCACTACAGTGAGCAAAGAGGAAATACACCACTGCTTACTGGATGAAGAATTACAAGAGGGCTGTGACAAGACCAGTGGCTAGGGGAATACAAGGCATAGCAGCCAATGGTCTTACAAAGAGGAAACCATTGGGAATTAACAGTTTGATTTAAAAATAAACAGGCTTTTTCCAGAACATCTACTGAGTGACCCAGAAGATGGATAACATTCAGTGAAGGTAGGAATGCAGCAATAACCACATGTAAAAATGTTTTTGCCCAGAATTTTCCTTTAAGTATATCTCCTCATGACCACCAAGCTGGCCATTTATTAAGTTGCATCCCCTAGAGTGCAATACCCTGGCCCAAAAAAGACAATCCCACCCCGGGTAGGTACAAAGGGAACCAGCTAGGGAGGCAGGCAGTCAAGATTCCTTTTAAACTCTTCATGGTCCGCTCACTTTTGTTGAGTGACAGATCCATCTGAAAAATACTTTGAGGAGGTGGCACATAGAAAGTGATGGTCCTGTCCAATCACAGCTGGTGTGAATGGGTTATGATGTGACAGGAACATTGGCAAAATGCAGACACTGCATACTTTAGGTTACCAGGGAGTCCCCAATAGGGCTGACATTTAAAAGTACAACTTTTAATACCCTAGGAGACCATTCTATTTTCCAATCAACCGAGTTTAAGGCCTCATTCACACTTCAGTCCGTTCAGGTCCGCCTGTCAGTTTTGACGGCGGACCTGAACGGGCGCTCCATGCATCTCTATGGATCGTCGGATGTCAGCGGAGACATGTCTGCTGACATCGGACCTGATCCGATCCGCTAAAAACAGACGTATGGGGGATACGTCCATGCGGATCGGATCGGGTAAGATCTGATGAAAACTGACATGCTGTCCGTTTTCATAAGATCGCTCCATAGCAGACAGCCGTGCCGACAAGCCCCTCCCCGCTCAGTGAGCAGAGAGGAGCTTGTCATCCGTCAGCTCAGCGGAAATCTGCGGACTGATCTCCCACTGAGCTGTGTGAATGAGGCCTTAAGCATATCTAAACACAAGAATAAAAATGTATGCTGCATTAGTTCTCACTTTTCAGACTTATTTTCCCTCATTTTCATCTGGTAAACCAGCCAGTAACACTTCCTGTCCAAAGATGACAACACTCACTGTGTGTACTGTATCTATGGAGAGGGGCAGTATTGTCACCATAGGCTGCTCTCCTAATTTGGGGTTCAAACAACTATCCTTCTCTCCATCTGCATAGTATATATTAGTTCAGAGAAAAGAACTGGTGAGAGCAGAGATCATTGAGACTTTAGTTTAGTTCATGGGTGCTCAATCTGTGGCCCTCCAGCTGTTGTGGCACTACAAGTCCCAACATCTCTCTACCTTTGGGAGTCATGCTGATATCGGTCAGCCTTGCAGTTCAGCAATAACTGGAGGACCTATGAGTTTGAGCACTTATGGTTTAGTACATAGGAAGTTACAAGCATATTGGATTAATATCAGAATCAGATATTTTCTGTACTTGCAGAAAATGTACTTAGCCTGCAAAAAGAAAACAAATGCAGCCACCATGTCTAAAGCTTACTATACTTCAACATCTAAAACTTGTGTTCTCGGGTATAGACATACTTTTAATATAACAGATTAACAAAAATACTTAAATTTAAAAAAAACGTATCTGGACATAGTAAGCCACACAAGAAAACAAAGCCTTACTGTCTCCTTCTTCTGCCATTTCCTCTTCATTGCCACTAATCCCAGATGCCTCCATTTCTTCATCTTCAACAGCCGGGGTATAGGGGACTTCCTCTTCCATTTGTACAGCTTTCTTCTTCTTGCGTCTGTTGTTGCGCTCCTTCTCCTGGAACAAACATATCCATTATAAAGCATGCAAACAACGGACAAGCTGATAGTAGCAGCTGAGGAAAAGCACCATTTGTGTCAGAATCAAAACTGCCGGTGTCACAGAAGAGGACTTCCTAATATATATATATATAATTATAGGAAGTCCTCTTCTGTGACACTGGCAGAATATATAAAGAATATATAAAAACTTACCTCAGTGAGTGGATAACACCACACCTACACAGTTCACAGACCATCATGAACTGAATAAATGCAATGCATATAACCACACATCATAAAAACCATTGTAAAATTCAGTCAGCAAACAAACGTTACCCTTTTCTGTAAATTTTACAGAACTCAGAACAAGTCAAAGTATAAATAAGGTTTAAATTAAGTACTATCACATGATGCCAGAGCTCCAAGTGTTTAGAGAAAAAAAAACAAAATAAAAAAACACATGATCAAAGATGGTGCCGATAGTAAAGCGTGTGGTAGTCCCAGCGGTAAGCTTGCCAATTTTGTCATTAGACTGTTACAGAAATGCACACCTCTAAAGGTTTTTAGGGCAACGTTTTAAATGATCTATACATATGCTGACTGCTCAATATAATCGATCATGCAAAAGGGGCACATTATGTCTACAGAGGGCCGCCACTTCCTTAAAGGGACACTGTCGTATTAATGTAGACCACCAATGCAAGTGCTCTGGCTATCATGATGATGTCAGAAATAAGTATTTCTGACATGCAGTGTCAGGACAAGTTCATTCGGTGCCCAGGGCGAAGATGCCCTCCCCCCCCAGGTGTAGAGAGTTTACAGGGGGGGGGGGGGGGAGTAGGTGGGTTGGGAGAATGCACCTGAAACAGACAGTGATGTACCCACTCTGGAAGATATAAGGGAACACTCTGGAGGTACCAAGACGGTACCTCCGAAGTGCACACTTAATGCACCCCATTGGGATCAGGGGCAGTAGTGGGAAGAAAGGTCAGATCTGGGGCAGAGGTGGAGGGAGGGGAGATTAGATGAATGAATGGATGAAAAACTTATATAGCGCGGCACATGCGAACCAAATCGCCTCTGGGCGCTAGTTGTATCAGTCTCTCTTGACATCAAAAGAGCAGAGTTTTAATCCGTCTTCTGAAGGTCAGGTGATTTTCCTCCAACCGAATGCTGGTAGGTAAAGCGTTCCAAAGTCTGGGACCCTGGACAGCAAACCTTCTTTCTCCTTTGGACTTGAATCTGGCTTTGGGTACTTTGACCAAATTTTGGTCACTGGATCGCAGAGCGCGATTGGGATTGTGGGGTTCTATTTTATCGCAAAGATATTGCGGGGCTGTTCCGTGGATGCATTTATGGGTCAGACAGAGCGCTTTAAAAGCAATTCTGTCTTTTACTGGCAACCAGTGAAGGGATCTCAGCGACGGTGAGATTGATTCCCAGGGTTTTTTCCCAGTCACCAGTCTGGCGGCCGTATTTTGTACGACTTGCAGACGGGCGATTTGGTACTTTGGGAGTCCGAGGTAGAGAGCATTTGCATAGTCCAGCCTGGAGTTCACAATTGTTCTCACCACGACTGGCAGGGGTAGAGGAATGGTGGTAGCTCAACCTTTTGCCCTCCAGCTGTTGCAGAACTACAATTCCCATGAGGCATTGCAAGGCTGACAGTTACAAGCTTGACCCCCAAAGGTAGTGGCATGATCGGACTTTTAGTTCCACAACAGTTGGAGGGCCACTGGTTGAGTTACAGCAAAAAAAAATGATTCCCTTTTGGGAAAAAGGTTTTACATAAATGAATAAAAGCCGACCATTGTTAACGTCCATCAGTATTAAATGGTTTGTCTCAAGCCTCCAACTGCTGCTTTGTCTAGACAGCTGGTCTAACAGGAAGTTAAAAAATAACAATTCAGTGTGGTGCGATTTGAGCCTTTTCATTTTGAATAGGTTGATATGCACTACTAGACTGTAACAAAAGTAGGCAATGCACTTCTTTAAAAACGCACAGCATCCTGATCCATAGTGGCACAGAAATACCGTTTGATTCGGTGCAGGCAAATGCACTGTGTTTGTGGCATCATTAACTTGAAGTGGAGTGCCAAAAATGGAACTTCCACTTTTTGGAATCCTCTCCTCCTCCGGTGTCACATTTGGCACCTTTCAGGGGGAGGAGGAAGCAGATACCTGTGTAATACAGGTATTTGCTCCCACTTCCTGGCATAGATCACTGCTGCGACCTACGCCACATCCTGTGCCTACACAGGTCCCAGAAGACAGCAGGGACCAGTGAGGACGCACAGCAGGACTCACGCATGCGCATTAGGGAGCCTTGCGGCTTCACTTCCTGATTCCCTCACCGAGGATGGCAGCGGGGGCAGCCGAGGGCCGAGCGACCATCGGCTTTGGCTACTGACATCGTGGGTGCCCTGGACAGGTAAGTGTCGATGTATTAAAATTCAGCAACTGCAGTATTTGTAGCTGCTGGCTTTTAATATATATATTTTTTTTGGCGGACCTCCTCTTTAACACCGACACCTGTTTCAGATCACAACTACAGTGTTGTGAACGGGCCTTTACTGGTTGGTTCATCAGGTGAAGAACATGGGGGGAAAAAAAAGCCACCACAACTAAGCTGCAACATAAGGAAATGTGTGTTTTTGGGTTTAATACAGCATTAAGTATTCAGCTGCAAAATGATGTAAGGAAGTGTAGCCTTCAACTGAAGAATAGCAAGGGTCTCGGTCAATTAAATCCTTAAAGTGGATGTAAACCCAAAAAAATAAAAAATAAATATATATGTCACAATGTAGAGTATAAGATTTCCTATCATCTGTGCCCAGTCTTGCCACACAGAGTTAATCCAGATCGGAGTAATCCTCTTTCAATGTTCAGTAAAATGAACAGCCTTCCAGATAAAAACCTGCCTAAATAAAAAAAAGTCAGTTTTCTCTCTTCTTGCTGTGAGTGACAGCTTATTTACATATCTAGCTCAGACATGTTTATCATATGTTATGTTATGTTAATCATAACATGAGGTATAAAAAGTGAGAAATCTACCCCTCCCCTTCATAACACATCCTGGTAATATACAATGAACTTTGGATCACCTCATGTTATAATAAACATGTCCAAGCTAGATATGTAAATAATTTGTTACTGAAAGCAAAAACAGAGAAACGGACTTTATAATTTGGCACGTTTTTATCTGGAATTCTGTTAATTTGCACTGAACATTAAAAGAGGATTACTCAGCGCTGGATTAACTGTGTGTGGCAAGACTGGGCACAGATGATAGGAAATCTTATACTCTACAGAGTAACATCAATTTTTTTTTAAACTGGCTGAAAGTCTCAAAAATATGTTTTGCTCAAAAATGATCATTTGATAGGGCAAAAGGTTTTACTACAAATGATTTTTTTTTTCCACCACTTTAGTCAAACTCAAAAGAAAACTCCCATTTACTAATGATTTGTGAACGATACAATTCTTTCATCACAATCAATCATTATTTACAGGTCATCATATTGTTCCATGTATGGTCAGTATTAGAAACGACTTTACGAATAAAGCACAGATTTCAAAAAAGTTTCTGCTATAATTAAAGCAGAACTTCAGTCATTTTTTCCATCTTTTCATCTATTAAATCTTCTGCTCTTGTCGTTTTATCTTTGAAAAGTAAAAAAACATACATTTTTTTGCCAGTAAATACCTTATACAGCCCACTTCCTGTTTCTTGTCTGGTAATAAACCTAGGCTTATGACATCATGCACAGCTCTCTCTCACTCTTGTAAGAGTTTGCCAGGAAGGGGGGGGGGTTGAGTCATATGAGGGTCAATGGGAGCTGCAGAGCTGGAGGTGTGTCTGTGTACATCCAGGAAGTGAACAGGCAGCACCTTCAGCTGTCCCACAGTTAAAATGGTTGCAGCCAGACTCAGTGGAGGGAGATTTCTGCAGCATATTTGGCAAGTACAGAATCACAGTATATATAAAATAATATGCAAAGTGGTTGGAGCGAAGCTTCATAATGGCAAAGATGTTTTTATTACAAATTATGTGAGCAGACTGCAATTTCTCTTTAAAAATGTCACCTACTACTTCAGTAATGTACAGTGCCTGCCGCCGAGAATGTGTTTTCAGCACGCCAGCATCGCGCTGAATCTCGGGGACAGGCTGCCGATATCTCGCACTCGCTGGAATAGTAAAAGCACATTCCAGCGAGCGCGTCATAGAAGCGACGGGGATCCGACGCGGATTCCCGCCAATTCTACACGTGGGCGGAGTTTGTTATGAATCCTGAACGAGAAATCCCCGCCGGATTTTTAAAGAAAAATCCGGCATGGGTTCCCCCCTCAGGAGCATAACGGGCCCTTAGGTCGGTTATGGGTTGTAAGGAGACCCCCTACGCCGAAAAAACGGCGTGGGGGTCCCCCCACAATCCATAACAGACCCGTATCCAAAGCACGCCGGCCGGCCGGTCAGGAAGGGAGTGGGGGCGAGCGAGCGCCCCCCCCCTCCTGAGCCGTCCGGGCAGCATGCCCTCAACATGGGGGGGTCAGGTGCTCTGGGGCAGGGGGCGCACTGCGGCCCCCCACCCCAGAGCACCCTGTCCCCATGTTGATGAGGACAGGGCCCCTTCCCGACAACCCTGGCCGTTGGTTGTCGGGGTATGCGGGCGGGAGGCTTATCGGAATCTGGAAGCCCCCTTTAATAAGAGATTGACACAATATCCCAGTCACCTACTGTAGAAGCATAGTTTCTTCCTTTCTTCTTTAAGCCCATTTTTTTTAGTATTTGGAATTATGATATAGACCTATACTCTGCTTTGTCCAAAGCTGCTAAACCAAGTTCTCCTTTGGAAATAAAGCATCACTAGGCATTAGGCCGCGTACACACGACCGATTTTCTCGGGAGAGTCCAGCAAGAACCTCGATGGGAGACGTATTCTGCCAAGAAAACCGGTCGTGTGTACACTTTTCGCCGAGCAACCCATCGAGCCAAAAAGAGAGCAGGTTCTTTATTTCCTCGTTGTTCAATGGGAAAATTTGGCTCGACAAGCTTTTTGACTGCCGAACTAGGAACTTGACGTGCAGAAAGATGAGTTTCGCCCGACGAGTTTTTCGGTTGAGTGTACGCCGCCTCAGACAGTACCTTTAGGTAAGTTGCCCTGTTGCTACCTTGCTTCCAAGGTTAGTGACAGGAAGTAGGGCCTACTTTAGCCAAAACTTTTTGTTCACTTTGTACAGAGTGGAGAATGTTTGGCTGGATGTGACCGATTGGGAAAATTATCCTTCACTTCCTGCCCTGTACACAAAACAGGAAGAGAAGGGAAATCTTTAGAAAGTGAAGACATCTGATATTGAAGGTTGGAAGATTCCTCCTCTGATGATTAATAATGGAGGATTTGTTCTAACTTTAAGGCCCCTTTCAGACTGGGGCGGGAGCCACGCTGGCGGTATAGCGCCGCTAAAAATATCGGCGCTATACCGTCGGATTTGCTGCGAGCGGTGCGGTATTAACCCCTGCTAGCGGCCGTGAAAGGGTTAATACCGCCCGCAATGCGCCTCTATAGAGGTATTGCTGCGGTTTCCCATTGTTTTCAATGGGAAGGAGCAATGAAAGGAGCGGTATACGCTCCTCTCACCGCTCCAAAGATGCTGCCGCCAGCGCATCGCCTCAGTGTGAAAGCCCTCGAGGTTGCTTGGCAGGAGTTTTTCAGGCGGTATAGCGGCGCTATTTTTAGCGATGTACCGCCTGAAAAACTCCTCAGTGTGAAAGGGGCCTTAGCAGGAGACAGAGGGGTGACTTCCCACAGCTGGGATACAGGTAGCGATTACAAAATGAAAACGCGAGCTTATAACCCTCCACCAATCTGGCAAAAACAAAGAAACTTTGGTTTCACCTATACTTTCAGTTGAGAAAAAAAAAGAAATAAAAATGTAACCATACTAACTTTTGTATCCAATTAAAATGGATTTTGCCTTGCGCTTTTAATGTAGACTGGTAGTAGAGTTGGGTTGTCTAACAACTGGCTAGGACCGTACTGTTCTCAAATGACTCGACAAAGAGTGCTGTGAATACTTTCCATTTATACAGATGTTACTTTACAGACTGATTGGCCTTAAAAGCATTTGAAACACTTCCATTTGGGGACCTGGAAAACAGCATAAAGATGCACAGCACAAATCTTTTCAATGTTCGAAGCTAATGAATATCATGCGTTTTCTACTTATCGGAAAACCACTTTTCATTTCTTTATTTTGTTTTTAACAAAATAAAAACTCAAAAGAGTTGGAAACATACACTGAACCTGAATTTTAATTGCTATCTTCTAGCTTGAAGAGAGACTAGAAGACAAACAGTCTTGGAGAACAGCCACATGACTATGAAGTATAATGGTTACTATGGAAAAGGTCTCCTTCACCTCCTTCTCTTTCAGCATCTCTCTTCAATGAGCAATTGTTATTGCAGAAAGACATTCTATATTATCATATACAATTTAACCTGTCTGCTGCCAGTCGTCCCGAAAATTGTGTCCACGGGAAAATGCAGATTGCTTTCAGGAGCATTCTGTTTGCTTTTGGGATCAGTCTCAGAAGTTTCCGAGATCACTCACAATTTTTTGACAGGGACATCTGACCTGCAGTTGACCTACCGACCCGTATTCACTAAGCTGCTGGTACATTCCCTTGGGGGGGGGGGGGATAAGCAGTTGGAAAATAACAAAATTCTGCATACACAGGCCCAACAACAGTTCTAACGCAATCCTGTATACATGCCTTTAACAGACTACTGAATTTGTATTTTTTTTTTACTTTTTTTGTACTACTGAAGCCTTCATCATACCGTTTTAAATGTTATATGTCAGCTTAATGCAATGAATCTGATCAGTGTGTTATAACCTTTGAGGCGGGGTTCACACCTGTGCAAATTGGATGTGGTTTTCCCTGCATCCAATTTGCATAACAGGAGACTGTGACCGTGTCTCAATGGAGTCTGTACACATAGCTCCGGGGCAGTCGCTGTCTGCACTGGAGAAGGGTCCTTAGCTGATATGCCAACTGTAATAAAAGATGCTTGGGATAAAGCCAAGCCAAGAGAAGGAACTTGGCCCTGGTTTAGCCCAATTTATTCCCCCAGCTATTATACAACACAATAACGTTATATTTCTTTATAGGTTCATTCAATTCTATTCTCTTCATAGATGAAATTATATTATATTATTTCAATCAAACTCATTTCTCAATTACTTGTCGTCAAATAGCTGCCATGAAGCTATGATGATGACATTTCATGTTACATAATCTTACCCTACAATCCGCTAGGTTATCCATTTTCATTTATAAGGAGTTACTTTCCTGAATGATTACGTCTTTTTCTACTATACCAGTGATGGGGAACCTTGGCTCTCCAGATGTTTTGGAACTACATTTCCCATGATGCTCTTGCACTCTGCAGTGTAGCTGAGCATCATGGGAAATGTAGTTCCAAAACCTCTGGAGAGCCGAGGTTGCCTACCCCTGTACTATACTATTGTACATGTCCTGTTAATGGAATAGCCATTTATATTATTGTATATGCTCTATTAATGGAATTTTGTTGAAAATTATAAAATATTTGAAACAGAAAAGGGTCCTGTGCTCAGCTTCAGGTCCAAATTCAGGCAAAGATTCAGACCTGATCGCACATGTAACTGAAAACAGGAACACACTGGACCATATATATATGCAAAGCATACTAGCACATTAGGCCAATGCCTTGCAGGGTATCCATTTCATTTTTTTTAAATGCTGTGGTTTACTACTACTTTAAACAGGGGTGTTTAAGGAAAACTGGAGATGCAGATTTAGATTAACCATTTGCCATCCTGACCAATTTTTTTATATTTAAAATGTTAAAAAAAAAACAGTATTTGTTTGTTAGAAAATTACTTAGAATCCCCAAACACTGTTAGCCAGATTCAGAAAGACTTACGACGGCGTATCAGAAGATACGCCGTCGTTAGTCCTAATGCGTGCCGTCGTATGTTTAAGCGTATTCTGGAAACCAGATACGCTTAAATTTTGCCAAGATACGCCCGGCGTAAGTCTCCTACGCCACTGTATCTTAGCTGCATATTTACGCTGGCCGCTAGGGGCTTGTACGTTGATTTACGCCTAGAATATGTAAATGCGCAAGATACGCCTATTCACAAACGTACGCACGCCCTTCGCAGTAAGCTACGCTGTTTACGTAAGGCGTTTTTCAGGCGTAAAGATAAACCACCAAAAAAAATCGCGCAGCCAATGTTAAGTATGGACATCGGAACAGCCGTCGAATTTCACATCGTTTGCGTAAGCCAGTTTAGAATGGGGCTGGGCGTAGGTTACGTTCACGTCGAATGCATTGACTATTTGCGACGTGATTTTGAGCATGCGCACTGGGATACGTCCAAGGCCGGCGCATGCACGTTCGTTCTGCGTGTCATTTACGTGGGGTCACGATTCATTTACATGTATCACGCCCACCTTCCACCTACTTTGAATTACGCGGACTTACACCGGCCCATCTACGCTACGCCGCCGTAACTTAGAGAGCAAGTGCTTTGTGAATACAGCACTTGCCTCTCTAACTTGCGGCGGCGTAGCGTATATTCCATACGCTACGCCCGCTTACCAATACGCCGCCCTACCTGAATCTAGCTATATATATTTTCTGAAAGCAGAGGCCCTGGAGAATAAAATAGTGGCTGTTGCAATTTTATGTTGCATGATATTTGCACAATTGCAAATTTTCAGTAAAAATATACTTAAATGAATTGTAGTGCAGACTAATACAATATAATACCAATTTTTTACGTAAAATATAAAGGATGATATTGCACCAAGTAAAAGGATACCAAACATGTCATGATTTAAAATTTTGCATGCCATGGAGTGGTGACAAACTATGGCATCTAAAAATCTCCACAGGCGTTCCTTTAAAAGCCCTTGCAGGTTACCAATTAAAGCGGGGGTTCACCTTAAATTTTTTTTATAACATTACATTGAGCCAAATTATGAGACTGACAGTATGCTGGTGTTTTTTTTTTCGTACATACCGTTTTATGGCTATTTTCACCCCCCGGGTTCCAGGTAGTGAATCCCGCGGGAGTGGGCGTTCCTATTCACAGGCCAAGTGATTGACGTGCTTCCGACCGGTGCATACTGCACGTCACGAGTTGCCGAAAGAAGCTCTATACGGCGCCTGCGCACTGACGTTCAGCTTCTTTCGGCAACTGATGACGCGCAGTATGCGCCGGTCTGAAGCACGTCAATCACTTAGCCTGTGTGAATAGGAACGCCCACTCTAACATTACATTGAGCCGACTTATGAGACTGACAGTATGTCAGTCTCATAAGTCGGCTCAATGTAATGTTAGAATTTTTTTTTAAGGTGAACCCCCGCTTTAAGAGTTAAATGTGAGCTCTGGCACTAGAATTATTGCTCTATGACTGGCGATACCTCACATATCTGAAGTGACGGATACTCATTGCTTCCATCTTCATTCATCACAGAGGAGAGGGAGGAACAAATGTCCCTCCTTCCCCTCTGAGCAGCTGACCGGGGCTCTCAGGTAGATTGGGAGAGCCCCAGAATGTTGACAGACAGTGTTGGGTGGCAGCAGAAGGGGGCCCTTTCTGAGCCCTGTAAAAGTGATTGGATGGCTGTAGAGCTGCTCTGATCCCTTTTACCAGAAAGCTGGTCATGTGCTTACCATGATCCTAGTTTAATCCCTTCTCATAACACAAAAATAAATACAAATATATAGGCTTGGGCTCCTTTCACACTGCCGCAACTTCAAAGTCGCACAATTTTGCTGCAATTTCAGGAAATGCCTGTGTAAACTTGAGATCTATGGACCCAAACTTGCATCGAAGTCAGACCAAAGTAGTACAGGGACTATGAATGGTTATCATTGGGATTTTCATGGAGTACGACTTGTCATGCGACTCCGATGTCCAAAGTCGCACAAGTGTGAAAGAGTCCTTACTCATCCAAAAATCAACATTTCTCTGTGGTGGGTATGCAAAGGCCTTTCCAAATCGGGCACAGCCAGGTGCCTGCACAAATCAATGACAGGTGTTGCAGCAATTTGCATGTACCCACACATCCCACTGGTTATATGCGATAAGGGACAGATGTCTTTTTTTCAACCTGACCAACTATGTAACTATGTCTCTAAACTGCCATTTCTTTTTTTTATGAATAAAATACGTTTTCAATTATTCTAAGATTTTAAAGCTTATATGAGGATTTGCAAATTCTATAAGCATAATATTTGATTTCTCAACAAAGACAGTACCTGTGAGCAGAAGGAGAACTGACCCACTGCTGCAGACAAAGTGCATAGAAAGTAGGTTACATGGTCTTCTATGGCATAGTTCACACCAGTGTTTGCAGTTCCAGTTAAAAGAAAAAAAAAACATGCTGCATTTTTCCTGCACAAAACTGTACCGACACATGGTAAAACACATTAAAAACGCACCTACATGCATCAAAAACGCAGTTCAGTGAAGAAAAAAGCATCTGGAATGCATCTGGAAACATGTCAAAAACGCAAATGCAAAAACTCATCCTGAACAGATCTGGAAGACATTTTTGTGGTGTGAACTAGCCCTAAAGGCCCGTACACACGATCGGATTTTTCAGGAATTGTGTGATGGCAGGCTGTCGTAGGAAAATCCGACCGTTTGTATGCTCCATCAAACTATTGTTGTTGGATTTTCCGTGGACAAATGTGGGATAGCATGCTTTAAAATTGTCCGCCAATAAATGTGTGTTGTCGGAATATCCAATCGTGTGTACACAAGTCTTTCGGACAAAACTCCAAAGCACAAACACGCATGCTCAGAAGCAACGCTCACCATAACACAACATTAGCAGAAGTTACCCAAAGGGTGGCGCTAAAGAGCTGAAAAAACACTTCGTTTTGTTTTTGTTGGCCGACAATTCTTTGCCGTTTGTATGCAATACAAGCTCACGGCTAACACCCTTCGAACAAAAGTCCTACGCTTTGTCTGATGAAAATTTGATCGTGTGTACTAGGCTTAAGGCTATTATTCCATTTTAATATTGCCAATCTATAACTTTATTGCCAGCTGCCTGCCTCCACCCACTTTTCAACACATTGCCGTGAATGTATTATTGCGTTAATAAATTCCATCCCACAAGATAAAAAATAAAACCTTCCCAAAACTTTTATTTTATCGTTTACAAAACTGTATTTTTTCATTTTATCAATCTTGGGAGCCATCCCGAAATAATAACTCATAAACCACCTCAAAGCCTGTTAAAATAAATCAAAATCCTAACTAGACGCAATTAGTTTACTAAAGAACCACGTACCATAAATAAACCACGGGTTAACATTCATAAAACACCTTTTTACGGACTTTCAATTTATTTTTTGCTTCTTAGCATTCCTGATCTTCTCCAGTCACCTCAGCCCCGTTGGTTGCACATCATTGCTCTGGATTATCATCCTGACAGTGACAAAAGATGGGCCAAACGTGCGCAATGTGTTGCCACAGCAAGGCTGGATTCACATGGCCTTCAGCCTGTATAAAAGAGTGTGAACAGCAAACTTTTATGAAACTTTTAGCAAGCTGATTGCTAATTTAAACAAGCTGCTGGCAGGTTTCAGCAGACTTTTAATAAGCTGTAATTAGTGCTGAAGCTTGCTCACAGCTTATTTAAAGTGGCAATCAGCACTCCCATTAAAATCTGTGTTCAATATTTACAAACTGCAGCAGAAGAGCGGATTAAAAGCATCAACGAGACTTGCTGAAAGCTCTGCAAATGCTTTGTCAAAAAAAGTGCTGTTCACACTGCTCTTATACAAGCTAAAGCCTGTGTGAAAAAGGCCTTGGGCTTCAATTAGACCAGACGCAACAAGTGCTAGTTCACACCAGACGCAGTTCCGTGTGCTTTTTTTCTGCACAAAATGCATGCACAGTGTTTTCCATGTATTCCAATGGCTCTAGTTTACACCTTGCAGTCAGTTTCCGGTCAGTTTCTGCACTGGAAACTGACTGCATGATGTGAACTAGAGCCATTGGAATACATGGAAAACACTGTGCATGCATTTGTCGCGCACAGAACTGCGTCTGGTGCAAATTGGCTCGAAATGTGCAGTTGAGATGCGTTTTTTGCCGCCGCCCACCAACTGACCCCCCCCTTAAGATGCGATGGTTGGCGCCCATGGCAAAGTTCACCTGACATGTAGTGATCGACAGGTGGCAAACTCACCAAACGCTGCACAGTTAAGCAAACGGGGAAGTCTGCAATGCATGTGGTTGTGGCACATTTGTTGGCAAAAGTGCGTTTGAAACAGGAGATGAGGAGACATTCCTTACTGCCCGTCAGTAGCCTCTGATGCACGATACAAATGCGTATCGGACTTCAGAGGAAACAGATTTAAACGCATGTCTAAATATATATATATACACAAACATTATAAACATTAGTGCAACGCTAATATATATATATATACATACATATATAAAGAAAATGAAAATATAGGATCTAGGTCCACCAAATATTGTGACCACCCAAAGTGGCAAAGGATTCAAAACGGATCATGCAATAATCAAAATATGGAATCTATAAAACCATGAAACAATATCAAAAATAAATGAAAATGGGATATAATACAGGAAAAATTTGTGCTTGAGATTATATCACTAAGGCTCCATGCACACTGAAGCTAAAAAAAAAGCTATAAAAAAGGCCAGTAGCTTTGCAGGGAGCCTTTCAACCTTTTTTTTAGCATTTTTGCAATAGCGTTTATTAGTGTTTTTCAGTGTAGCGTTTTTTAGACATTTTTTTCTTTAATGGATAAAAAATAAACGCTGGCACACTTTGAACGCAAATTTCGGGCATTCAGAAAAAAGCCAATAAACTCCAAAGTTCATTAACACTAAAAAACGCCCAGGTGTGCATGAGCATATAGGCTAACAGAGTTCAGTTTATGGGCTTTTTAAAAAAAAGCCCTAACGCCAATAAACTACAGTTTATCAGCTTCAGTGTGCATGGAGCCTAAGGGCCCTTTCACACTGGTGCGTTTTTTCCCGTGTTTTTGCAGTAAAAATAGTGCTATTAAAACGCCCCCATGCCCCGCTCCATTGAAATGAATTAAAACCGCGGCAAAATCTCAGTGTTTTTTCCGCGATTAAAATCGCGGTGTTTTGCCACGATTTTAATCGCGGAAAAAACAGAGATTTTGCCACGGTTTTACCACGTTTTTAATTCATTTCAATAGAGGGGGGCATGGGGGTTTTATGAGCGTTTTAATAGCGCTATTTTTACCGTGAAAACGCGGCAAAAACGCACCAGTGTGAAAGGGCCCTAAGAGTTCATGAATAAATCAGCATTCAATGTATAATAGTCCACCATAGAAAATAAGTCCTATAAGTTGAAGAAAGATCACCCATGAACGGATGCAATATAGTTCAAACTTTTCCCTCATTGTGTGGTCCGCCACCATATAGTAAAATTGGTACACTTACTGGAAGGTGTGGACTGATATACTGGTGTGTATTGAGTCAATCATGCAGTTATGAGGAATCACCTCAACAGTTTCCCGCACTGCCAGAAACATGGTATGGGAAGCATCCTGAGTTGAATAGAAAGGTTCCACCTTCAAAAAGTAGGCTTCCAATATACAGCAGACCATGTCAAATGTTACGATGCAGTTTTACACTATGTGTGGCTGTTTGTTTCTGATACATATGTTTGTGAACTGCTTTCCCATTTCGACTTGGTCTGTTGTATATTGGAAGCCTGCTTTTTGAAGGTGTAACCTTTCCATTTAATTTTGGACAGAGTGATTTCCATGCCATCTGTCTGACAGTGCAGGATATTGTTGAGGCGATTCCTCATAACTGCATGATTGACTCAATGCACACTAGTATATGAGTCCACACCTTCTGGTAAGTGTGCCAGTCTTACTATATGTGCGGACCACATGAGGGAAACGTTTTAACTGTATTGTGTCCTTTCACATGTGATCTTTCTTCAATTAATGGGACTTATTTCCTATGGTGGCTACTATTCTACATTAAATGCTGATATATTCATGAACTTTGGTGGACCTGGGTCCTATTTTTTTTTGCACATTTGAGCGATGCACTAATGTTTATATATAATTTGTTTGTACTGTATGTCTAGTGAAATGTTACCTGCCACATATAGTCTCTGAGCGCAGTTTGTATATTTCTATATGTCTAAATCTAGCCTAAGGCTCAGTTCACACAGGATACCGATGCAGCTACCAGCAGGGGTCCTGTGCATCCTGGTTCACCGCTTCAGGTCTGATTTCAGCCTTAATTTTGGGCTGAATTTGGACCTGAAATGGACGAAAAGACGCACAGGGCTCCTGTGTAAATTTGCACCGGAGCCGCATCGGAAATGTGAACCGGCTCCATAGAGAGCCATTCACATTCTCCTGCTATTGCGAATTGGATGCGGCAATACTGCATCCAATTTTCAATAGTGTGAACCCAGCCTTCTTCACTAGGGGTGAATCTATGACAATACAGTAGCACAATTAGGAGACTGTTGTCATCCCATAATGGCGCCAGAACAAGAATCTTCATGTAATGGCCTGTACACACGATCCGAATATCGGACGAAAACGATCGTACGATGATGGATCATACGATTTTCGGATCGTGTGTACACTACCTTCGAGAGCCGATCACGACCGTTCATCCGATATTATTCGATTGGACAAGCGCGAAAATTTCTCGTACGATGTCAGATCGTACGATTTTCGTTTAGTCAGTACAGTTGTCGTCCGACAATACAATACAATACAAATACATTACAACACATGACATCCCTTCCGATTTTTCGAGAATTTTCATGACTTTACCTGCTTCCTGACCGCCTACCGTCATATTATACTGCGGGACAGTGGCTCTGTCTCGCGGGAGCACGTAGCTCTACGTCCTCTCTTTTTTGGCCAATAGGGGGCGCGCGCGCCCCCGAGTCCCTTGCGCGTGCCCGACGGGTACGATCGCCGCCGGGCACCCGCGATTGCTCGTTACAGAGCGGGGAACGGGAGGTATGTGTGTAAACACATACCTCTCGTTCCTGTCAGCGGGGGGAACGCTGATTTTCTGTTCATACAATGTATGAACAGAAGATCAGTGATTTCCCTTAGTAAGGCCACCCACCCATACAGTTAGAACACAAATAGGAACACACTTAACCCCTTCCCTGCCCCCTAGTGTTAACCCCTTCACTGCCAATGGCATTTTTATAGTAATCCAATGCATTTTTATAGCATTGATCGCTATAAAAATGCCAATGGTCCCAAAAATGTGTCAAAAGTGTCTGCCATAATATCGCAGTACCGAAAAAAAATGCTGATCGCCGCCATTACTAGTAAAAAAAAAATATTAATAAAAATGCCATAAAACTACCCCCTTTTTTGTAAACGCTATAAATTTTGCGCTAACCAATCAAAAAACGCTAATTGCGTTTTTTTTTTTACGAAAAATATGTAGAAGAATACGTACTGAGGAAAAAAATTTTTTTTTATCTTTTTTGGGGATATTAGAGCAAAATGTAAAAAATATTGATTTTTTTTCAAAATAGTCGCTCTATTTTTGTTTATAGCGCAAAAAATAAAAACCGCAGAGATGATCAAATACCACCAAAAGAAAGCTCTATTTGTGGGAAAAAAAGGACGTAAATTTTGTTTGGGAGCCACGTCGCACGACCGCGCAATTGTCAGTTAAAGCGACGCAGTGCCGAATCACAAAAAGTGCTCTGGTCTTTGGACAGCAATATGGTCCGGGGCTAAAGTGGTTAATAACCTATTTCATTTTACTTGCGACTATTAAGCGAAAAAAGTCGTACGATCCGTCATACGATATTCGGATCGTGTGTACGGGCCATTAGGATTATTAGGTATTGCTGTAATAAAAGTTGAAAATGTAAAACAACTTTAGAAATTACATAAACATGTGAAAGTGTATATGTTATTTAGTGATTTAGATTTTAGATCAATTTACTGTATCTCCATCAATTTAAGTTATTAATTTACAAAAATGCTAAATGTAATTACCTGCACAGCAACACAGTGAGAATCGGTGAGGGACCTATTGCACATGTAAACATACTTTCAGGAGGGGAGAACACGAAGATGATTTCATCCATGTGCTGCTATTTCTTCACATCCAATCACAAACTGAGTCAGGTCACAGGCCAGAATTGATTGTTTAATTATGTTCAGCCTTCAGAGAGGGCCAGGGTGTGACTATGCTGTCTAGCAAGGATGCCTGGATTACAAGACTGACTAAACAGGATTACAACTCAAAAATAGAATAAAAATCACTGTCAAAATTCCCTTTAACCGTCTCAAATACACAAGCAAGCCCATCATTACATATTTGTAGATTGGAATCCAATATGCACCAAAATGTAATTTAAATACATTGAAATGACAAGCCGATGCTCCTTACCATCTTCAGTTTGTGCTGCTGTAGGATGCCATCTAAGTTCTGCCTCTTCTTGTAGTTAAAGTAGAAGTTCTTGCACTGAGATACGGTTTTGGAGCCAACCATTCTGGCAATGGCAGACCAATTGCGGCCATATTCAAACAAACCTGAGGAGGAGAAGGTAAAAGGATTGCTGAAGTTAATCATTGAAAAGGAGGAAGCTGAGTGAAATGAAGGATTACTATGTCATTGTAAAGCCCAGACCTTGGACACAAGCCTATTGATACGACAGAGACCGCTCACGCTTGTGAACAAGCACATCAGTCATTAGCCAGACAAGTTCATGGTAAATGCAAGACCTACTTATGGAGTGAGGTTAACCCCTCATATTCACAATTCCCAAGCAGTAAGTATTATAAACATATTTCTTAATCTGTCTAAATCCGATTTTACTTGCTTCATGTGTTATATCAGAGGATACAATTGTTTACAAAAATCAGCTAGGTTTTGACGATGGGGGAACACACTCTCCTTTTAGGAAGACCCCATGCACACTAGGCATTGGGCCCTGATGCATGGGGCGCTGGCATTTAGCTGTGAGTTAAGGGCACAGGTGTGTTGCCCAGTCCTGTTGAACTCTATAAGAGGCTGACGGCTGTTGTGGCTGGACAGTGCACCTAGCGATACTTATGTTTAGGGCAGTATACACCCTGGGCATAAATGTTCATACTGCTAGGTGCACTGTCCAGCTCAACTGATCGAAAAGGTGCATAATGTGGCTATAAATCCAATATTTCCACGGCATTTAACCCTGTTAACCCCCGGACCATTTTGTAGCTAAAGGACCAGGCCACTTTTTGCGATTCGGCACTGCGTCGATTTAACTGACAATTGCGCGGTCATGCGAAGTGTCTTTCAAACAACATAGGCGTCCTTTTTCCCCCACAAATAGAGCTTTCTTTTGGTGGTATTTGATCACCTCTGCGGTTTTTATTTTTTGCGTTATAAATAAAAACAGAGCGACAATTTTGAGTATTTTTAACTTTTTGCTATATACTCCCCAAAAATATATATATAAAAAAATAATTTCCCTCAGTTCAGGCCGATACGTATTCTTATACATATTTTTGGTAAAAATAAAATCCCAATAAGTGTTTATTGATTAGTTTGCGCAAAAGTTATAGCGTCTACAAAATAGGGGATAGTTTTATGCCATTTTTATTAATACTTTTTTTTACTAGTAATGGCAGCGATCAGCGATTTTTTTTTATCATGACTGCGACATTATGGCGGACCCATTGGACACTTTTGACAGATTTTTGGGACCATTGTCATTTTTACAGCGATCAGTGCTATAAAAATGCACTGATTACTGTGAAAATGACACTGGCAGTGAAGGGGTTAAACACTAGGTGGGGTTAAGTGCGCCCTAGTGTGTGATTCTTACTGTAGGGGGCGTGGCCTGGCGTGACACGACACTGATCGTTGTTCCCTATGACAGGAAATAGACTATCAGTGACACTGCCACTAGGAAGAACGGGGAAAGGTTTGTTTACACTTACCTCTCCCCGTTCTTCAGCTCTGTGTCCCGATTGTGGGACACGGGCGGCGATCGGGTCCACAGGTCCCGCGGGCGCGGTCATGGCGCTCAGGACCGGTTTGCGAGTGCACCACTGGCAGCGTGCGCGACCCACGGCTGGGCTCTTAAAAGCAACGTACCTGCTTATGCCCAGCCATGCCTCTCTGCTGACATATAGTCGTGCGGCAGTCCTTAAGCGGTTAAATAACAAATGTAATGCAATCCAGACTCTAAAGCTTCGTACACACGACCGGTTTTCCCAGCAGGAAAACTGTCAGGAGAGCATTAGGCCGGGAATCCTGGCCGTGTGTATGGTCCCTAGTAGTTTTCCTGTGAGGAAAACAGCCGGGAATCCCGACGGGAAAATAGAGAACCCTGCTTTCTATTTTCTCGTCGGGATTCCTGGCAGAGTGTTTCCTGCTGAGAAAACGATTGTCTGTATGCTTACCTGCCTTGTAACGAAACCGCACATGCTCGATAAGACTTTGACACATGCGCGGTAACATACAAGGTTAGTGTGGGGTGTAGCAAGATGGCGGCAACGGCATCGAATGTGACGAGCCGCATTTGTTAAAAAGGCTATACGTATATGTGCGCATGTGTGTATGTTGTTTGTATGTGTATATTCCCGAATGCCCAGAATGCAGACTTCTTGCATTCTGGGCATTTGCCCCCAAGTGCATACTGCCCTAAATGTTCATACTGCTAGGTGTGCTGTCCAGCCCAACTAATCGAAAAGGTGCACAATGTGGCTAAAAATGCAATAAAATATATGTGTGTGTGTGTGTATGTATGTACAGTGGCGTATCTAGGGTATGACAGCCATGGCAAATGCCATGGGCGCCATATGAAGGGGGCGCTGATAAGTGGCTGGGCAGCAAGGCACTTACCAGGGTCTGAGGGACTCTTCTTCCCTCCCTCCTGAGCATAGGCAGAATCTCCTTTTCAGCACCTTTGCTAATGGATAATGGCAGCGCTATCCCTGCTGCTTTCAGCCACAGCCCTCCCCTGTTCTCCCAAGCTCTCCCATTCCATCTGGTCGGTTTGGCAGCACACAAAGAAGAAGCAGGAACATCAGTTTCTCCCTCTCTTCTGTTAAAACTGGGGCCTTAAGAGATGAAGATTTCATCACTTCCAGTATTGGTTCTGCATTTACCTGGCCTTGGAGGGCAGAGGAGGGATCAGGGGTCTAAAAAAAAACAGATTTCTCCATAAAGAGGATATGTCATGATAAATATCACTAGTTTTGTTAGCTGTTTTTTTTGTTAAGGTTATCTGAGAGATAGGTTTCAACAAGGGCGCAGTTTCAGTGCTTGCCATAGGCGCCATTTTCACTATATACGCCTCTGTGTATGTATGTCTGTAGATGACTTTTAATTCTAACCCCTAATCTCATATGAAAGAAAAGAAAACAGGACTACTTTTTTTTAGAGTTCATTCACAATAGCGGTAAGGTGATATGTTGTCCCTTTACCACCTATTTTAATCCCCTAAATGGGTCACATTTGGTGGTCATTAGTGCCGGGGATATAATTCCTGCCCTGAGAACAATGGAATGTGGCTGCAGCATGTATACAACCCAGGTTTCTGCCTCTGCAGCTAAACAGGGAGCAAGTGGGGGTTGTAAAAACATGGCTCAACCAAATGGTTTTACCAATCCGTAACCTCACCCCTTAGGCCTCTTTCACACGGACGGATAGAATGGTGCTTTTTGCTGCAGATTTTCTCCTTTTCTACCGCAGCTGAAAGCACACAATGCTTTCCTATGGCCCCATTCACACACTGCATTTAGCTGCAGTTTCATTACATGCGTTTTGGTGCAGATAGAAAAAATAGGTTTGACTGCGTCCAGGAACGATTTTGCGCAGCTATCTGCACATAACTGCAGGTAATCGCAGTGCACTGTGTCAGCTGCGGATAGCAGCGTGAACAAAGAAAAAACAGGAAGCACATCAAAATAAAAACAGTTGCTATGGGGATGACAATAATGGCCAACCGCAGCTAAACGTAGCTGTATGTAAACGCAGCTAATCGCAGTGTACAAATGCAGCCGATCGCTGTGACTGGAGTCTTGAATTTCAAAAGAAAGAAACATGCTTTTAACTGCGGCAGAACAGCCGTCCGTGTGAAAGGCGCCTTAGGCCGCGTACACACGATCAAATCTATCTGCTGGAAACGGTCGGCCCGACCGTCCCAGCAGACAGATTCGATCGTGTGTATGGGCGAGCCGACGGATTTGGCCACCCGTCAGATTTCAAAGCATGCTTTAAAATCTGTCGGCTGGGAACCCGTCCGCCCGACATGTCTGCTGGTTAGTACGCTAACCAGCAGACATGTCTTCTCGCACACGCGCCGAATGGTTTCGACGCATGTGCGGAAGTGTTTTACTTCCTGGTGCGGTGACGTGGCGGCGTCATCGCCACGTCACCACGCCGTCTGGCAGCGGGGATTTTGGTTTGATCGTGTGTACACGATCAAACCAATACGTCCCCAGCAGACAGATTTGTTCAGATTGGTCGGCCCGACGGATTTGAACAAATCTGTCTGCTCGTGTGTACGCGGCCTTAGACTTATACTTTTAAAAGGACACCATGATTGAAAAAAAGGTTGAGAAACACTAAGGCCTCTTTTACACGGGCGGATAGAATGGTGCTTTTTGCTGCGGATTTTCTCTTTTTCTACCACAGCTGAAAGCACACAATGCTTTCCGATGGCCCCATTCACACACTGCATTTAGCTGCAGTTTCATTACATGCGTTTTGGTGCAGATAGAAAAAATAGATTTGACTGCGTCCAGGAACGATTTTGCGCAGCTATCTGCACATAACTGCAGGTAATCACAGTGCACTGTGTCAGCTGCGGATAGCAGCGTGAACAAATAAAAAAAAAAACAGGAAGCACATCAAAATAAAAACGGTTGCTATGGGGATGACAATAATGGCCAACCGCAGCTAAACGTAGCTGCATGTAAACACAGCTAATCACAGTGTACAAATGCAGCCGATCGCTGTGCCTGGAGTCTTTAGTTTCAAAAGAAAGAAACATGCTTTTAACTGCGGCAGAACAGCCGTCCGTGTGAAAGGTGCCTAATAAAGAGCTCTCCCCCCAAAAAACTTCTCCCCGTCACTGTTCTGAGCTCTGTTTCTGACCATCTTAGAGTTTTAGGTGTTCCTGCCCAATTTGGGATGTTCACAATACTATAACTGCATTCTCTAAAATAAGAAGTTAATCCAAAAGAGAGAGGGTCCCATCTGTAATTGGCACAGCAGGTATGCAGATCTGTTGGCATAAGACCCCATTCACACCTTGAAGCCTGAAGCTACAAAACACTGGAGGGGAAAAAAATCTATTATTTTCTATGGAGACGGTTCACATCTCCACTCCAAAACGCCTGAAACAAGTTCTGGGAGGTTTTTTTGGGCAGATTTGGGCATTTTTCTGCTTTTTACATTGGTGACCTTTTGAAATGTACAAAAATACGGTAAAAACACGAAAAAAAACACGGAAAAAACGCAGCAAAAATCGTGGTAAAATTGCACGACTTTCTGCCTGAAAACGCTATGCTTGTATGTGAATGAGGCCTTAATGTTGACATCGTCCCTTAGATACAAGAAATGTGCTTTAGTGAAAAAAAAAAAAAGAGGCTAAAATGGTCAGGGCAACTCTTAAGTGGCCTATTCCTAAAATCTGCAGAGCACTCCATTGTCGTCTATTTCAAATCAAGTTAGTGAAATAACAGCTTAGCAGGTAAAGCCAAAAAGTCTATTAGGATAAGAAGATTAATTCACACTGTAAGTGGTGTACCTGAATTATTAATACATAGATCCTCATCAAAAGGTTAGGATCAGCCATGGGGCTTAAGGAAAAGACTGGAGAAACAGAACAAAGCCTGAATATATCTTCCTGGTATTATCACAGTATTTAAATATTATCTGTATTACACACAGATATTTGTAGGAATGTACATGATTATTATACTGAACTCAAGATAGTACAGTATGGGGGCCGTCGAGAGTAACACGACTGCGGCTTAAGTAGCAAAGCATCAATGTTCTCTTCCTTGAAAGCTCTTGCTTTGAGGCAGGAGTATTTTAATGATATACCTAGGTTTGCCACAAACTGCATATGATTCTACAGCAATACATTTTGATACATACAATTTGGGTGACATAAAAAAAAAAACATTTTTATTTTCCATCAGCTAAACCAGGCATGTCCAAAGTCTGGCACATGGTCCGGTTTCATATGCCCCCACTGGCAATTTCTATATACATTTCTTTTGTGGCGCTTGGGGATTCGTTGGGAGGCCACAAATGAAACATACTGTATTTATTGTTCCTCAGAGGGGATAGGGAGGGGGCTGGACGAGTGCCATCAGATTACATACAGGAGAATCTCCTGTTTACTTGGCGGCCTCTGTAATAGGAAGTAAGGATAAGCTCCAGTGTATTCGCATAGTACACGTGCAGAGCCCGCCAGGAAGTCTGCACGGCGCTACTCTAATCATAGCCAGATCTCTGCAGCCGAGCATCGGGACAATGTCTCCCTGGCTGTGATTAGCGCAGCGCCGTGCAGACTTTGTGGCGGGCTCTGCACGTGTACTATGCGAACACGCTGGAGCTCATCCTTAATAGGAAGTCCCCTCTCCTGGGCTGCCATTGGACGACTGTTCTAGTCATAGACAGGAAGCACTACTTGTACTTTGTCCACTGAGGAATTACTAAAATATGACATGAGAATTTTTCCTCAATAGTTCACAAACCTTTCATTAGAAGAGTATAATTATGTATGGAAATAAATAACATTTACACACATCTACCGTGTGTAAAATGTGCATGAAAGAACTCCTCTTTTCTCTAGCCCCTTCCAAACTTTAACTACTTCTACCTCCACCCATCCAACAATACTAGAAAGTAGAGATGGTCCCAAAGAGTATATTACTTTTATAGCCAGGCTAATCTTGAAGGCACTCGTTTCGTGTGCATATACAACTCATTTTTGTATACATAGTACACCCTTTAAGAAAGTCAAGCTGGTAGTCACTTATTAAATGTATTTATATAATTATACACACACAATATCTGTGCTTGGATAAAAAAAATGATGCTAGCAGCCAGCACCAATAGGCTGATTACACACCATATACAACATACATAATGCAGAGAGGGTGCAGCGCTAACTCAATGTTTAAAAGTCACTAACAGAAAAAACACATAAAAGTCCACATATAAAACGATGGCGAGACCGTTTCCACACCAACTCCTGTGAAAAGGATGTGCATGCACATTTGTCAACTATGTGAGGGAGTGGCAAGCCTGCTTACCAGAACCTAAAGATACTCAAATTATAGCGGAATTCATCAATGGCAATTTTGTTGTCTGCAGTGAGGGGACCTGGATGCAGTCTGGAAGTCTCCAATCTCTGACTTTGACCTGCTGGCCAATGGAAGTGAACTTCATATTTCTAGTGTGCGCTGTGAAGATACTGGGGTCTTTACAGGCAGTCACCGAGTTACGAACGCATCAGGGACTGTAGGTTTGTTTGTAAGTGGAATGTGCTCACAAGTTGGAACACTGCTTGTAAGTGTAACTTTCGCCTGTGCAGGGATGTGGCATGTTCCAGGCACTTCAGGGGCTCTTCTGGCCATACAGTACATGAATTACTGCAGTGTGGAATGTGGAAAGATAGCTGCTCGGGGGTATCCAGGACCAGCGTGGAGCACAAGCAGAAGGGGTTGAGGCCGTTTGTAAGTAGGGAACTGCCTGTACATGTATTGCAAAAAATCTATTTGGAGTAGATGAAGACATATCTTGTCTCTTTATTGAAGATTCGGCCAGAAAAAAATCGTAATAACTCTGGCAGACGCTATGCTATGACTAAGCACTGAACCCCAGTGTGAAACGCGTCAGCTATATACCCCACTGCTTGCTGTGCTTTGTAGTGCTGTTTTCCTTTGTTACAATTAAGGGCTACCTGTTAAAGGTTTTTTGGTGTGCGGCCGTCCATATTTTCTTTTTGAGTTTTAATAACGCTAGCACTGTTCACACCGCTGGAAGTGGGGATTTTCCTGCTATATGACTACACAAACCACATATTCTAGTGACCTGCAGTGATGAATGACGCGAATATCGTGGTGGGGTTCTGGCTATTTCATACGGCCCTTTATTCCTTTTATGCTGCTGTTGACCTCTCTATAATTTGAGGGTCAATAGGTCACGGTAAGCAGGCTTGCCTCCCCTCACAAGGTTATTAGGAGTTTTTTCGGCAGGATCTTCAATATAGAGAGAAGTATCTTCATCTATTCCCAACTACATTTTTGGGCAATACATGTATAGGCCCCATTATCTTAATAGCACACACTAGAAATATGAAGTTCACTTTGATTGGCCAGCAGGTCAAAGTCAGACTATTGAGACTTCTAGATTGCATCCAGGTCTCCTCATTGCAGACAACAACATTGCCATTTATTAATCTCTCTATAATTTAGGGGCCAATAGGTTTCGGTAAGCAGGCTTGCCCCCCCCCCCCCCCCCCCACCCACAGAGATGACGACTGTGCATGCAAATTCTTTTTACTAAGGTTGGTGTGGGGATTTTCTAGCTATTATTTTCTATATATAATGTAACTGCTTACCCATACCTCATCCGTTTTTCAAATGAAACTCTTGGACTTGACTAATGGCCCGTACACATAATCCGAAAATCGGATGACAGATCGTCCAAATTTTTTCACTTAATAGTCACAATATAAATTGAATAGGTTACTAAAGTCACGAAAATTCTAATAGGACAGAAAGAAAAATCGGAAGTGATGTTATCTGTAATGTATTTGTATTGTATTTTCGGACGACAACTTTACTGACTAAACGAAAATATTGTACTATCTGCTGTCATACGAGGAAAATTTTCTTGCTTGTCGGATCTAATAATATCGGATGAATTGTCGTGATTTGCTCTTGAAAGCTCTGCACTTACGATCCGATATCGTTTGATTCTTCCTCCGATGACAGTTTTTGTACGATATTCGGATCGTGTGTACGGGCCATAAAGAAATTTATCATGAAAAAATTACTTTAACCCTTCAAGTCATGAATCAACGTAAAACACCATTTAGGCACCATGGAGAGCTGCAGATGGCAAATTCCATGATCTCACCATAGATGCTAAAGGAAACTACTAAACTTGCTGTCTTTCAGATTCGTAGAGTACACGTTAGACACATTATAAAGTAAAACATTTTTTTTAAATAGGCCCCAGTATCTTACTAATTAATAATTAAATATCAAATAAAACATCTCACCTTCTTTATTAACACCAAGATAATGTTATTCTTTTAGTTAAAAGAACTTTATTATTTTGTTTAAAAGACATTTAAAGTTATATTACATTCGGTTGCATGTACTCATCACAATCAAGTTTAATTAAGCTGCTGCATTTCTTGGCACAGCTTTTACTGGAACACTTCCCAACAAAACCACTAAACCCCAGCTGCTACTATCTCATAACATCCTATAGTCAGAGTTATAGTGTATTGCCTTACCTGCAGCCAAAGCTACCTCATGCTACTCTTGACACACACAGGACTTGTGGAAATCAAACTCCGCCATCTCTCAACACTAGACCGCATGCTTTATTTACAAGTACACAAGACACAAAGGGGAGCATCTTCACGTTTCAGCCAGGAAGGTTGTGAGCTCGTAAGAACAGAAGAGATCCGAAACCCCAGCTATAAGATTTCTTTCTCATTCTTTTTTTTTTTCTTTTTTTAAACCAATGGGTATTCTTCATTTACTTATGATGCATACCAACATAGGAAATGTCAGTTTTATTCAGAGATTAAAAAGCAATGAACCCAACAGTAAGCTTGACAATCTTTCCTAGATTTTCGTGTAATCTCTCCACTTCCTATCCTCATTTGACCCTCTATCCTGCTATGCAGGCCAAAAGCAAAGCAAAAAAAGAAAAGAAGAAGAAGAAGGAAAAAAAAAAAAAAATACACACACACTTTGTGATAATGAAAACATTTCTACTGAGGTCACCTTGGTAAGGAGGGGATTCGGTAACTTCTGTAGAGCTGAATATTGTTTGTTTACTGCTGAGCACCATCAAAATTTAATTCCATCTTTGCAACGCTATAAAACTGTTAAGCAGAGCAATGAAGTTTATACAAGCCTACAATTGGTGGTCATTACCTGTATGTTTTTTTTTAAAGCAGATCTTACCCAAATAGCACACATTTAATAATTTGCAGCTTACGTATGCTCGACTTTAGGCATGTCTGCATCTGTTCATGTCCATTATAATGGGGGGGGGGGGATTAGTAGTTTACAAAACAAATGTAAACACTTGTTGACAGCCTCACATATGAGTACAGCAGCAGAGTGGCTCTCCTAGTACTTCCGGGTAGGGGATGCGCCTGCCGCACGTGCCGTGGCTGTGCTGTGATTAGATACAGCATATGCTGATCAGCGGGTGTCGGCCAATGGATGTAATGTAAACATCCCTTGTAACAGTAATAGGCAGTGACAGGTATGGAGAGATCGGGGTTCACAAGTCCCTAAACCCCTCTTCTGCACAACAAAGTTTAAAAAAAAGTTAAGATCTGCTTTTTATTAAGGCTGTTACTGATCAAAATTGTTGTGTTTGATTAATCGATTTTTTTTAAATCGACTAATTTTGATTAATTATAACGCACATACAGATCCAACTACTTTTAGCTGATCTCCTTGCAGGCTGATTCCCAGTGCAGCTATCAACCTCTGGAAAAATGTATAGCAGGATACAAAAAACACAGAAAGGCAGCGCTCGATGGGAATAGCATTAAAACTTTTATAGTCTTCAAGTAGGTAACAAAATAAATATTGCACTGGAGATAAAATCGATGTAGCTACATAAACTGTAAAAATGGTGAGAGTAATACCAAACGGTACCAAAAGCAGTCATAAAAACATGTAGCTAAGTATGATACTGGTATAAAAATGTGTACAACGATGCCACTGCTGAATCCAGATGAGGAGAGGTTAACATCATTCCGTAGGCATGTAGATGTCCAGTGAAAGGAACTATCACAACTCTCAGTGGATGGCTGTAAAATCCCAGGTTGATAGAGGGAAGTGTAACATCCCTTGCGTGTGGCAGATAGTAAGGTCCCGCCGGCATGCAGATATGAAGGCACAGCAAAGGAGCCCTTCAGATGGACAAGGCAAGCCCCGCCGGAGTCCGTGATGTTACCAGATCTCCGACAGAACTCTCTGAAGGCCTGGAAGCCGGAGAGGTGAGTACCAATGAAGAATTTTGATCGATTAAAAAAAAAATTGATCAATCAAAAAAATTAAAGATTAATCGATGAATTAATAGTTAATTTTCACAGCCCTATTAAAAAAAAATGTATTGTACAAATAATGGTTTTATAAAAATAACTGAATACATGAAAAATGGGTACAAACTTTCCTATATTCCCACTGCCCACTGAAATACTATACACAAAACAATCATGAAAAATAAAATTAAATCACAATAATGAAAATTTCCCCTAAATATATGAATTCACCAGACACCATAAAATAGAAAATACATAATTATAATAATGAGAGCCGTTATAAAATAAATAATAATAAAGCTAAGATCACAGGTGACGGTTATTCAAAGAATGCATTGACATCCCAATCAATTTACTTATCACTTGATTGTTTTTGGTGTTATTTCACTTTGGAAGGCACTTTGAGTTGAGATACAGTGCAGAAAATAAGTATTTGAACACCCTGCTATTTTGCAAGTTCTCCCACTTGGAAATCATGGAGGGGTCTGAAATTGTCATCGTAGGTGCATGTCCACTGTGAGAGACATAATCCCAAAAAAAAATTCCAGAAATCACAATTTATGATTTTTTAACTATTTATTTGTATGATACAGCTGCAAAGAAGTATTTGAACACCTGTCTATCAGCTAGAAGACCTGTTAGTCTGCCTTTAAAATGTCCACCTCCACTCCATTTATTATCCTAAATTAGATGCACCTGTTTGAGGTCATTAGCTGCATAAAGACATCTGTCCACCCCATACAATCAGTAAGAATCCAACTACTAACATGGCCAAGACCAAAAAGCTGTCCAAAGACACTAGAGACAAAATTGTACACCTCCACAAGGCTGGAAAGGGCTACGGGGAAATTGCCAAGCAGCTTGGTGAAAAAAGGTCCACTGACTGTCAATCTCCCTCGGACTGGGGCTCCATGCAAAATCTCACCTCGTGGGGTCTCAATGATCCTAAGAAAGGTGAGAAATCAGCCCAGGACTACACGGGAGGAGTTGGTCAATGACCTGAAAAGAGCTAGGACCACCGTTTCCAAGGTTACTGTTGGTAATACACTAAGACGTCATGGTTTGAAATCATGCATGGCACGGAAGGTTCCCCTGCTTAAACCAGCACATGTCAAGCCCCGTCTTAAGTTTGCCAATGACCATTTGGATGATCCAGAGGAGTCATGGGAGAAAGTCATGTGGTCAGATGAGACCAAAATAGAACTTTTTGGTCATAATTCCACTAACCGTGTTTGGAGGAAGAAGAATGATGAGTACCATCCCAAGATCACCATCCCTACTGTGAAGCATGGGGGTGGTAGCATCATGCTTTGGGGGTGTTTTTCTGCATATGGGACAGGGCGACTGCACTGTATTAAGGAGAGGATGACTGGGGCCATGTATTGCGGCTTTTGCGGATTTTGGGCAACAACCTCCTTCCCTCAGTTAGAGCTTTGAAGATGGGTCGAGGCTGGGTCTTCCAACATGACAATGACCCGAAGCACACAGCCAGGATAACCAAGGAGTGGCTCTGTAAGAAGCATATCAAGGTTCTGGCGTGGCCTAGCCAGTCTCCAGACCTAAACCCAATAGAGAATCTTTGGAGGGAGCTCAAACTCCGTGTTTCTCTGCCACAGCCCAGAAACCTGGCTGATCTAGAGAAGGTCTGTGTGGAGGAGTGGGCCAAAATCCCTCCTCCAGTGTGTGCAAACCTGGTGAAAAACTACAAGAAACGTTTGACCTCTGTAATTGCAAACAAAGGCTACTGTACCAAATATTAACATTGATTTTCTCAGGTGTTCAAATACTTATTTGCAGCTGTATCATACAAATAAATAGTTAAAAAAATCATACATTGTGATTTCTGGAATTTTTTTTTTGGATTATGTCTCTCACAGTGGACATGCACCTACGATGACAATTTCAGACCCCTCCATGATTTCCAAGTGGGAGAACTTGCAAAATAGCAGGGTGTTCAAATACTTATTTTCTGCACTGTATGTAGCGCAGCACTTTTATATATGTTATATTGTACAGTGCCTTCATAAATGTATTCATACCCCTTGACATTTTCTAAATATTGTCATGTTACAACCAAAAAGGTAAATGTATTTTATTGAGCTTTTATGTGACAGACCAATAAAATTGAGAAGTGGAAGGAAAATGATAAATGGTTTTCAAAATATTGTTCAAAAAAATATCTGTTCAGTGTGGCGTGCATTTGTATAAGTCAATACTTTGTAGAACCACCTTTTGCTGCAATTACAGCTACAAGTCTTTTTGGGGATGTCTCTGCCAGCTTTGCACAACTAAAAAATAAAATTGTTGCGCATTCTTGTTTGCAATGAATATTCTTTGATCTAAACCAGGGATATGCAATTAGCGGACCTCCAGCTGTTTCAGAACTACAATTCCCATGAGGCATAGCAAGACTGACAGTCACAAGCATGACTCCCATAGGCACAAGCATGATGGGACTTGTAGTTTTGCGACAGCTGGAGGTCCGCTAATTGCATATCCCTGATCCAAACCATTCCATTATAGCTCTGGCTGTATGTTTAGGATTGTTTTTCTGCTGAAAAGTGAACCTCTTCCCCAATCTCAAGTCTTTTGCAGACTCCAACATGTTTTTTTTTTAAGATTGCCATGTATTTGGCTCCACCCATATTTCCATCAACCCGGACCAGCTTCCCTGTGCTGAAGAAAAGCATCCCCATAACATGATGCTGCTACCACCATGTTTCACGGTGGGGATGGTGTGTTCAGGGTGATGTGCAGTGTTAGTTTTCCACCACACATAGCGTTTTGCTTTTAGGCCAAAAAGTAACATTTTGGACTCATCTGACCAGAGCACCTTATTCCACATGTTTGCCGTGTCCCCCACATGGCTTCTCACAAACTGCAAATCAGGATTTCTTATGGCTTTCTTTCAACAATAGCTTTCTTCTTGCCACTCTTCCATAAAGGCTATATCTGTGGAGTACACAACTAATACGACGAATACGGTTGATTGTAACATGGCAAAATTTGGAAAATGTCAAGGGGTATGAATACTTTTTCAAGGCACGGTACATTCAATATAGTGGAAGCAGCTATAATTTTTTGTTTTCCCATTGATATAGGGGTCACCACTATATTTTCCAGTTCTATCTGATGATTTGTGTCTTACTGCCTGCTTGTGTTGGTTAGTCACCCAATTCTTTAGAGCAGGGGTCTTTAAACTATGGGCCTCCAGTTGTTCAGGAACTACAATTTCCATCATGCCTAGTCATGTCTGTAAATGTCAGTGTTTTACATTGCCTCATGGGATGGGTAGTTCCACAACTGTTGGAGGGCCATAGTTTGGAGATACCTACTTTAGAGGATATCCGTTTGCTTTCTTTATGTTTGTTAACAATAGCAATTGATTATCCAAGTTCTCAGTACTGTGAGGATTATTAAAGGAAACAAAACCAACAACATGTTTTGGCAGTACCAGGGAAGATCTTTTTTAACAAGTGTGTCTATATACATGTGCAGCTACAGAAATATTTGTGGTTATGGTCTACATGAGCAATTGAAACACAGCTTTTATTTTCAGTCCCACTCATTCTTATAATTACCATATTTGTACTCGTTTTTATGGTTCCTAGTATTCCTTTGGACAAAGAAGATGTGGGAGAAAAGGATGATGAGTTAGAATAAGGATTTTATGTTTGGGGATCTGATGAGTTGGGAAAGATTAAAAGACTACGGACAGGGATTCAGTTCCAAAAACATATTCCATTTTGAAACCACTTAAGAATCCCTTAAAGCAAACCTGTACTTTAACCACTTTAGCCCCGGACCATATTGCTGTCCAAAGACCAGAGCACTTTTTGTGATTCGGCACTGCGTCGCTTTAACTGACAATTGCGCGGTCGTGCGATGTGGCTCCCAAACAAAATTGGCGTCCTTTTTTCCCCACAAATAGAGCTTTCTTTTGGTGGTATTTGATTATCTCTGCGGTTTTTATTTTTTGCGCTATAAACAAAAATAGAGCGACTATTTTGAAAAAAAAAAAGCAATATTTTTTACATTTTGCTATAATAAAAATCCCCAAAAAGATCTAAAAAAATGTTTTTTCCTCAGTTTAGGCCGATACGTATTCTTCTACATAATTAGCAATTAGCGTTTATTAATTGGTTTGCGCAAAATTTATAGCGTTTACAAAAAAAGGGGGTCGTTTTATGGCATTTTTATTATTATTTTTTTTTACTAGTAATGGCGGCGATCAGCGTTTTTTTTTCGGTACTGCGATATTATGGCGGACACATCGGACACTTTTGACACATTTTTGGGACCATTGGCATTTTTTATAGCGATCAATGCTATAAAAATGCATTGTATTACTATAAAAATGCCATTGGCAGTGAAGGGGTTAACACTAGGGGGCGGGGAAGGGATTAAGTGTGGTCCTGGTGTGTTCTAACTGTATGGGGGGGTGGCCTCACTAGGGGAAATCACTGATCTTCTGTCCATACATTGTATGGACAGAAGATCAGCGTTTCCCCCTGCTGACAGGAACAAGAGGTATGTGTTTACACACATACCTCCCGTTCCCCGCTCTGTAACGAGCAATCGCGGGTGCCCGGCGGCGATCGTACCCGCCGGGCACGCGCGCGGGACTCGCGGGGCGCGCGCCCGACAAGCTGCTAAAGGGAGGACGTAGAGCTACGTGCTCCCGCGTAGCAGTGCCACCGTCCCGCAGTAATATGACGGCGGGCGGTCGGCAATCAGTTAACTATCCTGGACAAAATAATAGGATCAGTGGACAGTAGGCTACCTTCAAATACTGACCTACCCATCTCAACAGAAGCTTTTCTGATGTACAGACATGCAGGGAAAATGGGCCTATACATTTTCAGTTTTAGGCCCTACTCTTTATCCGGTCTTCTACACCAGTCCTCACATTTCATAAAGGTGATGGCAGAGGTCATTGCAATTTTGTATAAAAAAAAAGTATCTAGATAACTTCCTGATTAGACACCAACACAAAGCTTGATAATGTGAATCATCAAGAAAGCCCCTCTTTTCTTCGTCTATCTTTGGAAAAAAATCATCAGCCTCATTCTGCTATTCACTTTAATTTTTTTTGCCAACTTTCTTGGCAGATATAATCTGAATTAGTCAAAATTTTGACTGGGTTATCAGACCCTGCTCAGGTAGATCTGTTTATTTTGACAACCAATGCTTAGGTTTTCTGGTTCTCTGTTCTTGGTCCCTGGGAAGGGGCCATGAGGGTATATGCTATCACTTTTGCTTGCCAGTTCTCTCAGGCAAATGCATTCCCTCTGCTCCAGTTGCTTATTTTGGTCACCCGGAACATAAGAATAGACAAGGTCAGGGAAATTCTTAATGCCTCATATTGGCCTCAGTTCCCAGCGCTCCTGTAGCTGTCTAATAAAAGCCCTTTGGCATATCTCTTTTGATCCAGGGGCAGTCCGATGTCTACAGGTCCGATGCTAAATCTTGAAGTAAGTCTCCAGAACTACCGTATTTATCGGCGTATAACACACAACCTAACTTTAAGATGGAAGTTTCAGGAAAAAAAACTTTCCGGGGTAAAAAAGTGAGTGTTATACACCAATAAATACAATACGTTTATCACTTTTCAATGCTAAATTGTAAAATCATGATAGTCACCAATATGCTCCAACAGCCAAAGCTCTGGGGCCACACAGGGTTCTTTCCTGGGGGCCAAAAACTTCAAGTATGAATGATAGAAAAAGTAATTCAGCTACTGTTTTCAGAAATAAGTCAACAGAGACATGCAAACTTCTCCCAGTCCTGGTTTCCTTTAATATGTATGTATAACCTGAACTTTTCTTTTTACTTTTATAATAAAATGGTCCCTAATGCACATTCGTTCACTCAAGTCTTTTCTTCACAGTGTAATCAATAGACAACCACTGAAGTTTCAAATTTTTATAGAAAACCACCAAACGTTATTCTGTTTGTGTCAGATTGTCAGCGGCAAACAAGCACGAGGAAGGAAGCAGTTTACATCAGTGGCATAGCTACAAACATATGGGCCCTCCTGCTACTTATGGTTTCAGGTGGTGTCTGATAGCTTTCCAATACTTAACCTTGAGGTAAGGTGCGGTCAGACAATCCACAAAAGAGATGCACAGAGAAACTGCTTCATGCATTCCAGACACTTGGTAAAGTGATCTGTAGAGCACAGGGCTTACACTAGCAAAAGTCACTGTGCTCTGCTCATCGGACAGCACCTCCTTTAGTGTGCTCTTCTGTAAATGTGTTTTTGCAGGTTTGTTTTCATTTACCCCACTTGAAACAGGGGCCCAGTCAGTCATGCAACACCTAGTCCTGCAATAATGCTTCACATTTATGCATAAACCGGGAGACCTGTTGAGAGTGCTACAGCACGATTTTATAGGCAGCTAGCAAATACTCTTTAACCAGACTTTCTCTGATACAGAATCCACTATCTTCTGGTTGCCAAAGAAACGCAATTGGAGTAAACATATTTTTAGAAAATGCCATCAATTCTTAACTTTCCAACTCTAGAACAGGATGACACATTGCTTCATTTATCATCAAGTCTTTAATAAGTACTGTCTGTACCGCTTCACCAAGTCAAGCATATCCAACCTTCGATCCTCCAGCCATCATTTTCAAATGCAGGAGTGAATGTGGGCAGTGACTGAGATAGTTCAGACAATTCGGAATACTAATTATGAATTCAACAAAACCCAGTGTAATAAAAATCAAAATTACCTTTTTTTTCTTTTGTGTTATATCTACAAAAATGTTTTACATAGTTCTGTACTTTATTTTTATTACAGCTTCTCTGCTGAGTGTTGGATTAACGAGCTTTGCTAAATATCCAACTCTGTAAATTCAGTACATTACATAGGGACGAATGGCATTTTCAACCAGTTTATAAAACATTAACAGAATGCAAAAAAAAAGTATTTAAATAAATAGAGATTATTATATATATATATCAGTAGAATGGCCACAGATATTCCACACAGGAATTTGTAAAACAGCTACAGACATTGAATTGTACAGAAATATAAAGCACTATAATAGTAGTAAGAAACTGTGAAACTTACTTTTGCCAACTCTTCTCTAGCATTGATGTCTCGAAAAAAGACACTTGGAAAGTTAACTATTAACCCTTTCCATGGCCACAACAAACATCAAAACATCAAGAGCAATTAAAGGATTACATTCCTTGATTACAGGGCTGACTTATCAGATATGATCCACAGGATTCAAACTATACTCCATCCCTCAGATCTATTTAATAAGATGAACTATTTTAAAAAAATAAATAAAAATTTTTTTCCAGCCACCACTACACAGTCCATTTTGCAGAGACCATCTATAAAGGTTTAATGTTTCTGAAGTAACTCATCCGCAGTGTGTTGGCCCAAGTCACAGCAAGATCTTCTGCTATTTTTTTTTTTTATATATAAATCTGAGCTTCTCACTCATGCGAGCCGAAGTAAGCATCCACTATCGAGTTGGATGTGAAACCAGGTCACTGTCATTGAAACCTACTGATGGATGCCCAGAAGTTGTCAGGGACACATGTTCTGTCCTCTGGGGCTTTTAATCTGCTTTTCTCTCGGCTGATTTTCCTCTCCCTCCTCCTTCACCGTTCTGTCTGCACAGAAGTCCCTCTCTCATCATAATTTTCAGACCAAAGCTTGTTCATCTCTTTCTATTCCATCCAAACACTAAGCATTTAAACCAATCCATGTCCATCTTTATGGGGCACACTACTGTACATTATTAACTCTGCCAATCTTCAGAACACACAGCACTTATTCTTAGAAAGCCATATAATGTTCTTCTGAGCTTTTTGTTCCTATCTGTGCTAAAAATCTCCTCGACTAGGAAACTGAAACTCGCCCAACTTTTGAACACGCTTCATTCACCTTATGCTGCTTGCTCTTACCTGTCTCTTGCAGCAGCTTGCCAGGATAAAGGCCGATGCAATTTTTATTCTCAATATCCGTTGCTGCCAAAGAAAATCTGAATATAACCACTAAACGAGTAGATAACAGCACTGCAGATGCGCAGCTCCTGCCAGCTGGGAGACTGATACTGTTGCTATGTGGAGGAGTCACAAAACGAGTGCTAATCGCTCTCCTGCCTGACCTGCGGGCTCATCTTGTCTGAATGTGACCTCTAGACAGAGCGCTAATAGCACAAATGTGTGGCACAGACCCAGGTTGTCAAAGGGTGCGGCAATCTTGGCACCAGACTTCCTACTCTCTCACTTTTTTTGCCATTCTTCCTCCCACATCACAATCTTTGCCCTCTTCTCTCTCACTCTGAATGCAATATAACATAACAAAGCCATTTCTTTTGTACTGAAGGGGTTATTTAAGTGCATTAGGCATCCTTATCTGATGCGTGACACAAAACTACAATATACCTCAGATTATATAAGCAGACAGAAAAACGCTGTCAATTGTAAACACATTCAAAAGATGAATACCAAGCAATACCAGCAGCAATTATACAGTTTATACCTCTACAAATATTCTTTTGCACCCCCCCTCCCCATTAGTTCACAATATTCTACAAATGATTAAAAAATAAATCCTATTAAATAATAAGGGCTTACTTAATGCACTCATAATATTATAAATGTAACATTAAAACAACTCATATGGGGTCATAGTGTCTCCTTTGCTGCATGAATCCTATCCAGGAGAGTGCAGGCTCCCCATTGTCCTCTCGCTGTGGTCAGAGGGAATTCCCACACTGTTGTTTTTGAAACTCTACAATAGAAAGCATTGTGGTTACACTGCATACACCTCCTTGTTTACAGACCAAGTGAAAAAAAATAGAAAATCTCTCATGGTTCCCAACATCATTGATAAGGTCAGTATCAGCATCGATTCAGCTACTTTTGTTTGGACGTTGGATAGTAAAGAATCGGGTTCACCACACTCAAAGCGTAACTAAACCCACTGATAAAAACGGTTTTCCTAAAAAATTATACTCATGGCATACCTTGAATGATAACTGTTACAGTTACTAACATGCTTATGTAGGCTCTCAACTGAACTGTCAAACCATCAAACACGGAGGCTGGTGTCAAAGCTGATCACATGTGTATGGCAACTGCAGATCAAACAGAATCAAACAGCTAAGATGGCAGCTTCCTTGGTTGTAACGTATAGGAGGGTTTAGTTCAGCTTTAAATACTGATTGGGCTTAAACAACAAACTAAGAGTTGTGTGAAATGCAGATTTAAACCCCCAAATGTTTTTTTCACAGTATATCAGATTAGCCATAATCCCAGAAACCGCTGGTGAAGGTGATATCGTTCAGGGAAGGTATTTGATGATGGGAAGGAAGATTTTCAAGTCTCTTGCTTGCTGAACCATCCCTCCCCGTTTGATCCAGAGGAAAGCGAAAAAACGCTAGCCGTGTAATGCCAATCTGCCACGACAGGGGAAAAAAAATTCCTTCCTGACCCCTCAAAGGCGATCGGTAGAGCCCTGGATCAAGCGCTAGAAACGGCTGGGGTGCGGGGGATAAAGAAACTGGGCATTTCTCCATTATGTTGGGCCACAGCCGTGGCTTATCCTGAAAAGGACGGCCACAGACTGTCCCAGGGGAGGGGTTGCAGTAATTTGTAGAAGATGAGGATCAGAGAAGACAGGATCACACAGCCTTTATACACAATGCAGAGTATTACCACTTTGGGTTCCACAGTGAGTATAACAAGCATGCTTTAATGCATATACGCACTGATTTTACTGTTGTGGGTTTAGTAACACTTTAACTCATCGTGTTTCACTATGTGCCCAAGTGAGATGCTAATGCAGGATTCAGGGTCTAAAGCAACATTAGACCCTGAATCATTGGTGGTGAGCGGGCCCCCCCAATCTTGGTGGCTTCCATCCGGGAACCATTCTGTGGACTGACTCTGGCCTTGCATATAATCCATACTGCACACTGCGAATGGGTAACTATACTTGGATATAGGAACTCACTTGACTTCCTAATTAACCATTCATGTTGATTATTTGTCATGTTCATTGGTGCATACCCTATGTGCAGTTGTATTGGTGTACACAATACCAGAGCCATTTGTATTTTATCTCCTTTTATCCATTAAATTACTTTTCTACATTTATACCTCTTTGTAAGACGTTTCTATTACCTATTAGTACTACAATCACTTGTTTGCTGCCCAAAAACCCCAACGGGGAATTCCATCCTTTTTCTTTTTCACTTCAGGGGTGAGCAGCACTTTCCCCACCCCCATTGTGCCTTACCCTTTCTTTTTTTAAAGCAACATTATAGGCCACCCTAAATCTTCTACCTGGCAGGGTCTGGCCTCCATGCTAAGGAATTTATCCATCTGGAATGCTGCAAAAAGGGAAGCCTTGATGGCGATGTAGCCGTTGAAATTATTAGAAGAAAGGTAGTAAGGAAAAAAGTAATTTTGCTTCTTTTGAAGATAAAAGACCTAAAGACACTAGTAAAAAAACGATTCTAGCTGAGAGTGGGAGGGGATATATTAGGGCTGCCCTTACAGTTTTGTTTACCAATGTCTAATCACCTGAAGGCAGCTGCAATTCATGGTCTAGGACTCTGATCCTGTTTCTTGTAGTGTACAGTTAAGTATTTTTAATGCTGTGTTTCAGAGAAATTATTTTCGCTTTCTCTCCCAGTAACACAACCAAAATTAAAAGGGATATCTTCCCAGTACACAAACCACATAAAGAGGTTCCACTGGATCAAAGCTAAAACAAAATGATGAATTAAAATCCACTGCAAACCCTGGGCCATATACTATACTCCAGACACTTTTGACTCAAGAGTTCTCATGTCATGGTATTGATACCCTTTCATGGATAATAGCAAAATAAAATAAGTGAAATCCACCTTCGGAACAAAACTACCCTCTCCCTTCCCTCCATTAGTTCTCATTTCCATTTATTAGTAATTGTTTTTATTTATGTTTAGTTATATCTGTATAATACTACAACTCCTACAACAGTTCAATTATTATTGCATTAATCTGTATTTCAATGCTGTATCTCATTCTTAGGCCGCGTACACACGATTGAATCTATCTGCTGGAAACGGTCCGACGGACCGTTTCAGCAGACAAATTCGATTGTGTGTACGGGCGGACAGACAGGTTTTTCCAGCAGACAGATTTTAAAGCATGCTTTAAAATCTGTCTGCTGGGAACCCGTCCGTTCGACATGTCTGCTGGTTAGTACGCTAACCAGCAGACATATCTGCCCGCGCATGCGTCGAATGGATTTGACGCATGCGTGGATGTTTTTTACTTCCTGGTGCGTGTACACGATCAAACCAAAATAGCCCAGCAGACAAATCCGATCAAATCGGTCTGTCAAATCGATTTGATCGGATTTATTTGGTCGTGTGTACGCGGCCTTAGTTGTTGTCATCTGACATACTGTAACTGTTGTAATCTATTACTTTAAAATAAAAAAAACATTATTACGGAAAAAAAAAAGAAAAAAAAACCCACTGCAGTTTGCAAAACATGAATCAAAAAAAGTGTAGAAAACTACATCTAACTAACCCTCCCTCCAGCCATGGAGGGATCAACCCATATTTTTTATCCTATAGTGGGTAGCTCACACAAAAAATACAGATCCCACTGACATGCATTTGTACGGGCTCAGAGTTAGGGATATGGAATATCAACTATATTGGCAGCTATAGGGATTTTTTGAGCAAGGCTACCAGATGAACAAGATGAATGCCAGGTTGACAGACGCACTCAATAGGATATAGCTTTATGTCCATTTTTGTGCCAAATGTTTATGTCTAACTAAAGTATATGTTTTATGTCTGACTAAAGTATGTTTATATTAGCAAAAAATAATAAAACATGTATTTATATATACACAATAATCCGTGTATATATAAATTGTATATACATTTTTTCCATTTCACCCCTTTTTAGATGCTGCTTTGAAAGAGTAACACCACCCACATGCATGCGCCTAGACGCGCTCCTGTTGAAGCGCATTCGGCGCAGTACAATCCTATATCAAACCAAAAATTACCTTTACATCAATTAAATAAAATATGAAATGGAGACCCTGGTGCAGGTTTTAAACATTTCTGATCCCACAAAAGCAACCATTTCAAGATGCTTTTTGCATTTAAAAATATATAAAGCACAATAAAACTGTAAATCTTTTAGGATCCAGGTGCAGCCATCATTATTACAGATGATTCTTTCAAACAATACTGGTATTTAAAATGTTACATGAGCAGCAGATTTTGGCACATATACCAACACATCCTACCCACCGGCTGCAACACGCTCTGTTCAGTCCCATCTTACATTTGTGTTTACAACAGATTTATTGCTGTACAACATTGGACAGGTCAAGGCAAGCAAGGAGTGATATGTGCTATGCCAAAGAAACAAACTTGAGTCATCCTAAGATCCTTCTAGCAAGCGGTACAGGTAAGAGAAATATGTTCTAAGCAGAGCAGATAAAGCCTTTATTTGTTTGATCAAATGTCTGGGGCCTGGGCCAAAGAAACAACTTGAAGTTCATATGATAAACCACTACCTATGGCTATGCTAGAAGTGGCCTGTCTTGGGTTTGCAGAATGTCATTCAGGGATTTATAAAGGATTAAATGACTTAGCCTTTTGTAGGATCTCATCTGTTAGCCGCGTACACACATGAAAAAAAACGACGTTTTTTAAAACGTCATTTAAATTGATCGTGTGTGGGCAAAAAAAAAAACGACCAAAAAAAAATTCCAACATGCTTGAATTTTTTGTGTCGTTTTTCAAAGCCAGTCACCGTGTGTAGCAAAAACGTCTTTTAAAACGACGTGCGCATGCCCAGAAGCTAGTTATGAAGCGAGCTTCAATGGAAAAGCGTGGTGAACGTAACCTCGCTTTTTGTGAAAAAACGATGGTGTGTATGCAAAATTGTTTTGATGACGTTTTAGTCGTTTTTTACTTCACAGAAAACGTCGTTGAGAAAAGATTTCATGGCAGACTGCAAGCATTTCTGAATTTCTAAAGACTGGCTTTGCTTCCACTCTTCTACTCATTAAAGAGATTGTAAAGCCTTCTATGCTGCAGCTTCCCCCAGACCCCCCCTTTTTTTCATATCCGAGCCCGATGCAATCCAGCGATGTGCACTAGGAAAGCCGCTGTCGCTCTCCTCATTGGACAGATTATTAGTAGCAGAAGCTATTGGCTGTGAAATGGGAGCAGGAGGCAGGACTGAGTCCCACTGTCTTTGTCAATGGACAAGGCAGCAGGACTTGGGAGCAAGCCTGCACAGGTGCCCCCTTGGAAAATTGCTTTCCACAGGGGCACTCGATGAAGCCAGAGGTGCTGGCTGGGGGACCCCAGAGGAGGAGGATCGGGCTGCTCTGTGCAAAACTATTGCACAGAGCAGGTAATTATAGACATGTTTGTTATTTTTTTTTTTAAATCGTCAGTTTACAAATCACTTTAAAGCTGAACTCCAGGTATTTTTTATTTTTTTTACACAGTAACATTAGTCCATCTTAGACAAACATAGGCATACATATTCCAACCCTGTGGAAGTGGAGAATAACTGGAGTAGCTGTCCCTACCCCAGTATATCTCACTGTTGTCCAGGTTTTGTCTTATGCCAAACACAAAGATGCTGTTTAGAGAACACCTTGTCATCCGATCAATCAGACAGATGGGGAATGGATCTGTCTGTTTTTTTTAGCAGACAGGATTGGATCTGATGTCGGTTGGTGTAAACAGACACGTCAGTTTACATACGATGCTCTATAAAGGGCAATGAAAGGCCCGATTGGGTCCTCTAAAAAATAAATTAACTGAGAGGCGGACCCGGTCGGTCCATCCATGTGATGTAACCCTAACTCTATCCTCCTCTGGCACAGTTCTTTTGCACCTGGCTGCCATACTAGCTACATTTGTATAGTTCTCCTAGAAGACTTTGAATACCCTCTCTCTTTGCCCCCAACAATGGTGGTGCATGGGTAGGTGCAATTACAGGCAAAGAGACTGCAGTGCACACAGAACAAGTGCAAGATTCTTGTTTTTTTCTGGCTGAAATGGACTACATAAAACAAGAAATAACGGTAAACTGAATGGACTCTGAACTGAATGAAATCAGCCTTCCTGCTTCCTCACACTCCAAACCCACATTAGAACACTAACCAAACCCCTTCAGTTTAAATGATTGAATGTTCTCAGCTATAGAGATGTTAGAACAAACTTGGCATATTAAAACCTGACTGTTCTTCTTGCATTCCAATATCAAAATTTCGAGAAAAATGTAAAGACCTTCAACACCATGAATAAAACCAGAATCTTCTGTACATTATTCACCGATGAATAGTATTGCTTCAGTTCCATTCTAAAAGCTTGGGAGACTGGCACAAAGGTTAGCTTTCTACCGAGCGGAGTTCATCTTGGAACTAGATAGAAGCCAGCAGCACTTTCCTGTGAGCTGTCACTGTTTATTCTACTCGTCATGGTGTTTGTCTAAGAGAGATCTTGCCAAGGCTATGATCCCTTCAGCAGACTGCAGATTTCATGGAGGTGCTGTATTACTCATCACATATCACAAGTCATCTGTTCTCTAGAACATCGCTCAGCACAAGACACCATTGTGTTTGGAACAGGCTCTGAGAATATTCATAAGCCAGTCACTTACACAGGATACCAGAAACATTTAAACAGGGCATTTTTACACATCAGCCCGAAAAATGTCTTCAAATCAGAATAAACAGATTTCTATAGGCATTGTAAAGTTCTCTGTACGTTTTCTTAGGTCTAGCACGTGTACAAGTTTTCAGCATGGTGTATAAAAATGTATATGATCTATGATCTCAATAAAGTGAGGTTTTTATTAATTACATAAAAGTCATAATCCATTTAAAAAATACATGCCATGTTTCTAAAGGTCATAGATCACAAATGTAGACACTATTTACCTAGTTTGATTGCAATAGATAACCAATAAGAATAGCATTTCTGTGAATAATGCCGCGTACACACGGTCGTTTTTTGCGATGAAAAAAAAACTACGTTTTTTGTGAAGTAAAAAAACAACGTTTTTGAAACGTCACTTTTCAAAGACGATGTTGCATACACACCATAGTTTTTTCACAAAAAACGAGGTTACGTTCACCACACTTTTCCATTGAAGCTCGCTTCATAACTAACTTCTGGGCATGCGCGGGTTGAAAAACGTTGTTTTAGGCCTTGTACACACGGCTGAATATATCCGCTGTGAACGGTCCCCGGACCGTTTACAGCATATATTTACGCCGGGGTGTTTTGATCCGATGGCTGTACACACCATCGGATCAAATTCCCCGCCGGCGGACAGCGCGGTGACGCGGCGGTGACGTTGACGCCGCCACGTCACCGCACCAGGAAGTAAACACTTCCGCGCGCATGCGTCGGATCCATTCACAGGATACGACGCATGTGCGGCAAGATATGTCCGCTGGTTTGCCGTACTAACCAGCGGACATATCTGACGGCCAGCTATCCGGCGGAATTATTTCAAAGCATGCTTTGAAATTTTTCCGCCGGATGAATCCGGCAAAAAGCGTCCGTTTGCCCCTACAGACGAGGGGATTTTTCGGCTGAAATGGTCCGTCGGACCATGTTCAGCGGAAATATCCCCTCGTGTGTACAAGGCCTTAAACGACGTTTTTGCTACACACGGTGACTTTTTGTGAAACAAGAAACGACGTTTTGAAAAACGACACAAAAAATTCAAGCATGTTGGAATTTTTTTTTGGTCGTTTTTTTTAAGACAAAAAACAACGTTTTGCCCACACACGATCAATTTAACCACTTAAGACCCGGACCAATACGCTGGCAAATGACCCAAGGGGTTTTTGCGATTCGGCACTGCGTCGCTTTAACAGACAATTGCGCGGTCGTGCGACGTGGCTCCCAAACAAAATTTGCGTCCTTTTTTTCCCACAAATAGAGCTTTCTTTTGGTGGTATTTGATCACCTCTGCTGTTTTTATTTTTTGCGCTATAAACAAAAATAGAGCGACAATTTAAAAAAAAATGCAATATTTTTTACTTTTTGCTGTAATAAATATCCCCCAAAAATATATAAAAAAACATTTTTTTTCCTCAGTTTAGGCCGATACGTATTCTTCTACATATTTTTGGTAAAAAAAATTGCAATAAGCGTTTATCGGTTGGTTTTCGCAAAATTTATAGCGTTTACAAAATAAGGGATAGTTTTATTGCATTTTTATTAATTATTTTTTTTTTTACTACTAATAGCGGCGATCAGCGATTTTTTTCGTGACTGCGACAATATGGCGGACACTTCGGACAATTTTTACACATTTTTGGGACAATTGTCATTTTCACAGCAAAAAATGCATTTAAATTGCATTGTTTACTGTGGAAATGACAGTTGCAGTTTGGGAGTTAACCACAGGTGGCGCTGTAGGGAATGTGTACCTAATGTGTGTGTTTACTACTGTAGGGGGGTGTGGCTGTAGGTGTGACGTCATCGATCGCGTCCCCCTATTACAGGGATGACGCGATCGATGCTCCGGCCACAGAGAAGCACGGGGAAGCCGTGTGTACACACGGCTCTCCCCGTTCTTCCGCTCCAGGGATGGATCGCCGCACTGCAGCGGCGATCGGGTCCGCGAATCCCGCGGTCCCGGAGCTTCGGACCGGGTCGCGGGCGCGCGCCCGCGACCCACGGCTGGGTACTAAAACCAACGTATATATACGTTGATGTGCCCAGCCGTGCCATTCTGCCGACGTAAATCTGCAGGAGGCGGTCCTTAAGTGGTTAAATGAAGTTTTAAAAAACAACGTTTTTTTTCATCGCAAAAAACGACCGTGTGTACGCGGCATAAGGGTGATAAATGAAAAGTTGACCCAGAATGTATACAGTACAGCAACAATAGTTAGTGTACAACTTATGTTAACCAGGAAAACGTTGTAAATGTTCTAACCTCAAATGTCCATGTAATGCATTTTAAAGAGGTATTAAAGAAAAAAAAGACAATGTATATTTTGCAGCTTAAAGGAGTTGTAAATAAAAACATTTTTTTGCTGAAATGACTGGGTATAGAGACATAATAGTTAACCGATTCCTTTTAAAAATGATTAAAAATAGATAAAAATCAATCATATAATGTATCTGCAGTTTCTAGTTTCGTTTTTGCATGTTGTTTCCTGTCTCTGCTGTACAGAGCCAATACAGGGCAGTGATGGTTTGGAAAACAAAACGGATTGGTGCTGAGGGGTTTTAGACACACAGTAATCACACCGCCTCGATTAGTGACCACAGAGAGAAAGCTCCCAGGACTGTGGTTATCAGGTAAGACAACCAGGAAGTGTGGAGATCAGAAAAGAATTACAGCAACTTGAGAGCAAAAACGAACAATGAGGACATGAAAACAGCCCTAAGGTAAAGGAAGCTATTAACCACTTAAGACCCGGACCAAAATGCAGGTAAAGGACCTTGCCCCTTTTTGCGATTCGGCACTGCGTCGTTTTAACTGACAATTGCGCGGTCGTGCGACGTGGCTCCCAAACAAAATTGGCGTCCTTTTTTCCCCACAAATAGAGCTTTCTTTTGGTGGTATTTGATCACCTCTGCGGTTTTAATTTTTTGCGCTATAAACAAAAATAGAGCGACAATTTAAAAAAAAATTCAATATTTTTTACTTTTTGCTATAATAAATATCCCCCAAAAATATATAAAAAATATATTTTTTCCTCAGTTTAGGCCGATACGTATTCTTCTACGTATTTTTGGTAAAAAAAGATGCTACGGCCACAGAGACACACGGCTCTCCCCGTTCTTCCGCTCCAGGGACGCATCGCCGCACTCCAGCGACGATCGGGTCCGCGAATCCCGCGGTCCCGGTCCTGGAGCTTCGGACCGGGTCGCGGGTGCGTGCCCGCGACCCACGGCTGGGTACTAAAATCAACGTATATATACGTTGATGTGCCCAGCCGTGCCATTCTGCCGACGTAAATGTGCAGGAGGCGGTCCTTAAGTGGTTAAGATAAAAAAATGAATTTCCTTTACAAACCCTTTAACGAAGGGCTCATTTAGACTGCAGATTAGTTCCGTCCTCTGGTAGATGTGTGTGCTTCCACCATGGAGCTGCATGCAGATATCCCATGGATGCACCGGCATGGACACAAATCACTTGTCAAAGTTTGACATGCTGCAGAAGCGGGTGCACAGACCCGAATTCAAAACGACACTAATCTGCTGTACGAATGAGTCCTAATCGAATAAATATATTCTTTTCTGTCAGTAAGACTTTGTTTTAGGGTGTCTCCAATGTGGATGGAGGAGCAAATCTTCAAACAGATGATTGGTCATTTTGGGAAGAGGGTAGAACCCTTAAAGTGGAAATCCAGATTAAATCTAACTAGCCTTAAAACTATTCCCTCCCCCCGAACACTTCTAACTAAGCTGTGTAAGCTGTGATCCGGCTCCCCTAAATCAGTTAGCAGAGGCAGCAGGGAAGAGGAGGGAGTGCAGACAACAGATGGGTCATTGAAGCCTATAGATGACGTCACCACTGCAGGCTTTACTAGACAACACCGGGGAGATCACATGACTGAACTGGAGGGGCCTGAAAATAGGCAAGTATATACAATATCTTACAAAAGTGAGTACACCCCTCACATTGTTGTAAAAATTTATTATATCTTTTCATGTGACAACACTGAAGAAATTACATTTTGCTACAATGTAAAGTAGTGAATGTACAGTTTGTATAACAGTGTAAATTTGCTGTCCCCTCAAAATAACAACACAGTCATTATTGTCTAAACCACTGGCAACAAAAGTGAGTATACCCCTAAGTGAAAATGTCCAAATTGGGGCCAATTAGCCATTTTCCCTCCCATGTGTCATGTGACACATTAGTGTTATACGGTCTCAGGTGTGAATGGGGAGCAGGTGTGTTAAAATTAGTGTTATCGCTCTCTCTCTCATACTGGCCACTGGAAGTTCAACATGGCACCCAATGGCAAATAACTCTCTGAGGATCTGAAAAAATTATTGTTGCTCTACATAAAGATGGCCTAGACCAGGGATATCCAAACTACGGCCCTACAACTGGAGGGCCATAGATTGGAGACCCCTGGCTTAGGCTATAAGAAGATTGTCTAGACCCTGAAACTGAGCTGCAGCACAGTGGCCAAGACCATATAGCAGTTTAACACGACAGGTTCCACTCAGAACAGGCCTTGCCTTGGTCGACCAAGAAAATTGTGTACCTGCTCAGTGTCATATCTAGATGCTGTCTTTGGGAAAAAGACGTATTAGTGCAATGCTGGCATTGCCACAGAGGTTGAAGGGGTCAGCCAGCCAGTGCTCAGACCATACGCTGCATACTGCATCAAATTGGTCTGCATGGCTGTCATCCCAGAATGAAGCCTTCTAAAGATGATGCACAAGAAAGCCCGCAAACAGTTTGAAGACAAGCGGACTAAGGACATCGATTACTGGAACCATGTCCTGTGGTCTGATGAGACCAAGATAAACGTATTTGGGTCAGATGGTGTAAAGTATGTGTAGAGGCAACCAGGTGAGGAGTACAAAGACAAGTGTGTCTTGCCCATATTCAAGCATGGTGGTGGGAGTGTCATGGCCTGGGGCTGCATGAGTGTTGCCGGAAATGAGGATCTACAGTTCATTGAAGGAACCATTAATGCCAACATGTACTGTGACATACTGAAGCAGAGGATGATCCCCTCCCTTCGAAGATTGGGCCACAGGGCAGTATTCCAACATGATAATGACCCTAAACACACGTCCATGACAACCACTGCCTTGCTAAAGAAGCTGATGGTAAAGGTAATGGACTGGCGAAGCATGTCTCCAGAACTAAACTCCATTGAGCATCTGTAGGGCATCTTTAAAAGGAAGGTAAAAGAGCGCAAGGTGTCCAACATTGACCAGCTCTGTGATGTCGTCTTGAAGGAGTGGAAAAGGACTCCAGTGGCAACCTGTAAAGCTCTGGTAAACTCCATGTCCAAGAGGGTTAAGGCAGTGCTGAAAAATAATAGTGGCCACACAAAATATTGACACTTTGGGCCCAATTTGGACATTTTCACTAAGGCCCTGTACACACGATCAAACATATCTGCTGAAACTGGTCCGCAGTTTAAGCGGACATATCCGACCGTGTGTACGGGCTAGCAGACAGGTTTTTCCAGCAGACAAGTTTTAAAGCATGCTTTAAAACTTGTCTGCTGGAAACCCGTCCGTCCGACATGTCCGCTGGTTAGTACGCCTAAGCAGCGGACATAAATCCCCCGTATGCGCCGAATGGATTTGACGCATGCGTGGAAGTATTTTACTTCCTGGTTTGGTGACGTGGCAGCGTCAACGTCACCGCCACGTCACCGCACTGTCCGTCCGCGGGGATTTTGGTTTGATCGTGTGTACACACATCAGACCAAAATCTCCAGGAGACATATACGATGAAATCGGTCCGTCAGACCGTTTTTATCGGATAAATCTCCTCGTGTGTACGTGGCCTAAGAGGTGTACTCACTTTTGTTGCCAGCAGTTTAGACATTAACCTCCCTGGCGGTATGATTCTGTCTGGAATTACGTACCAAAAGCGGTACAATTATTTGCATGGAAGTTTGGCGTTTTATACTGTAGGCCTGCAATTCTTAGGAATAACTTGCTTAAATCTGTCCAAACAAGACATCCCGGGTATGATAAAGTTTGAAAAACAAAATCATAATTTTTTATATAATAAAAAACTATAAATAATTATAACAAATTATAATAAAAAATATTCAATAATGTAATCAACTCAAAAACACTGGCTCAGTTGCAGAATTGTCGCTGTCATTATTTATTTTTTTTATGACAAATTTCCCCACAAATCGCTATCGCTCAATTCTGAAAGTAATTATAATTTATTATCGCTGTTTTCTAGCTGATCTAAAACCATTTTTGACATAAAGGGACACTTTTGGTTGTTATGGGCAATCTACAGTTTCCAGGCAGAAAGAACAGTTTATTATATAAAAGGACATGTAGGGCACAGGACAGACCACTAGGGACAAGGGGGGGGTGTATTTTTTACATACAGTACTGTAATCTATAAGATTACATTGTACTGTATGTAAAGTGTTTGTTTACCTTTTTAAATTTGGCGCCGTTCTCCGCTCCCGTGCGTCGTAACGTCGCAGGGAACGGAGATCGGCGGCACACGGGGACGCTGTGTGAATCGAGCGAGCACCCGCTCGCTCACACAGCGGGGATGCATCGCTGGATCCAGGAAGAAGGTAAGACAGCGCGCGCTGCAGGCTCTGCATGGCTACCCCGAGCGTGACTCGGGGATACCGATCTCTGCAAAAAAAAACACCCCGAGTCACGCTCGGGGATACCGCCAGGGAGGTTAATGGCTGTGTGTTTGAGATATTTTGATGGGACAGCAAATTTACACTGTTATACAAGCTGTACACTCACTACTTTACATTGTAGCAATATGTAATTTCTTCAGTGTTGTCACATGAAAATATATAATAAAATATTTACAAAAATATGAGGGGTGTACTCGCTTTTGTGAGATTCTGTACATCTTTCTTATACAAGGGGACATTTTTAAACCACTTAGGTGCAAGCTGGAATTCCACTTTAAAGTGGAGTTCCACCCATTTTTTTATGTTTGTCTGTGCTGCATGCCCTAATCTCATAGGGGCAGATTCACGTAGATCGGCGCATTATCATTCCGGCGTAGCGCACCACTTTTCCGTTAGACTTGCGCAATCTAGCCGCGTAATCCGGCGATTCACGTAGCTTTTACGCAAGAGCTTGCGCAAACGTAAGGTTTTTTCCGTAGGCGTAAGGAGGAGTAATACAAATTGGGAGGGACGTGGGCGTGTTACATTGAAATGAGCCGTGACCCCATGCAAATGAAGGGCCGGCCGACTCGCGCATGCGCGCATGAAGGAAACCATGTCAGCTCCGTTGTGCGCATGCTCACAACTCGGGAGCGGCGCAATCATTGAAATTGGAAATGGACTAGGGCAATGTTGTGAACTACGCAGACAGCATAAATAGACACACACAAACGCCCTTCCATTGCAAAAGTACATCCCTTTGTGTCCCTTCCCATTGAATCAAGTGCTTTTGCTCTGTTGTTCGTTAGAGTGTGTTTTGTAGTTGTGAGATTAGTGTTCTGTGTGATCTTGTGCTTGTTGGTAGTTTTGTGAAAGTGTATTTTGATAAGTGTTTGAGACTGTTTGTTTGATTGATAGATTTCTGAGCGTTTGTTTTCTTGCTTTATTTTTTCATCTGATTTTTTTGTGTGTGTTTCTTGCTGAGTGCTAGTGTGATTTTTGGCTGTTCTTTTTCTCTTTGTGTGTGTTCTTGTCTGATTGGTTGTGCTTGTATTTGTGACAGATTTTTGGTGACTGCTAGTGAGTTTGTTTGGAAGTATGACTGAGAGAAAAAGAAAGCTGAATTTTACTGTGGGGGAAAAAAGAATTCTTGCCCGGGCCATTACCGACTATGGGCGTTTTCTCCACGGCCCGCAGAGTGCCACCACCACCCCGGCCAGGAGGAGGGAGATCTTGGATATGATCACAGAGCAGGTCAATTCATCGGGGGAGGGGGAGACACGGACCCGCTCTGGGATAGAAAAGAAAATAAATGACCTCCGGCGTGAGGTGAAAAAAAAACTGGCCGCAATAAATGCCCATGCCAGGGGCACAGGAGGGGGCCCACCATGCCGGGTTAGATTTTCTGAGACGGAGCGTGTGGTGGCCCTGACCTTTCACCGGCATGAAGTGGAGGGCCTGCCAGGCTTTGACACAAGTCCGGTCCCCGCGGTGCCAGGTAAGGTTTTTATTTCTCTCAGGTGTGTAGCATGTGTGGGGGAGGGGGTGAAAGGGAATATGTGGCAAGTGTGTGGATCCTCCAACCTGTGAATGTTTTGTGTCATCCACAGCTGTGCAGGAGGGTGCAGGGCCATCTGGACTGACCGCTCCAACCCCAGGACAGCAGCCTAATGAGGCCCCCCCAACAAGGCCAGAGTCCGCAGAGGAGGAACAAGAGGAGGGGGAGGATCATGCGGAGGACGATCATGAGGAGGAGCAGAATCATGAGGAGGAGGAGTCCATGGAAGGCACTGGCCCTTTGGTTTCTGCGGACTCTTCCCCTCTGGCTGCAAGAAGCCTGCCCTCCCTAAGGGTCAGCCCCCCCCCCCTCCTCCCCCAACATGGCTCCCCTCACAAGGGCCTCCCCTTCTCCCCGGCCACAACCATCAGCTGGAGCCAGGAGGTCATCCCCAAGCACCAGGGGGGCGCCCAATCTCATGCCCGCCTGTCTGAGAAGGAACCTGGCCACCCAGACCCGCCTTCTGAGACAGCTCTGCCAGACTATGGGGCGGGTGGATCAGAGCCTGTCCTCCATTAATGATAGCCTGGGTAACCTGGACTCCCACTCCCGGGCCTCCACAACCTGCCTAAATGACCTGCAAACTACAGCAGCAGGCGTTGGGCAGGATGTGAGGGCCCTTACCCAGGCTATCCAGGGCAACACGGCAACACTTGGTGCTGCCCTGGACAGAATAGCCGTGGCCTTGGAGGGCAGGCCGCCAGGTGGGCAGATCTCAGGGGCTGCTCCTCCTTCCCCGGCTTTTCCCCTCCCCCATGCGTCTCCCCTGAGGGTCCGGGGCCGTGGCCGGGGGCGCCCCAGGCGTGGCTCAGGCAGAGGACAATAATTTTTTTTTCCCCTTTTGTTTGTTTTGAAAGCTTTTTTATTTTTGTTCTCTGCTTTTTTTTGTTTTTTCTAAGCATTTTTTTTTTCCTATGCATTTTTTGTTTTTTATGCATTTTTGTTTGTTTGACTTTTTTGGCATATTTTGGGTTGTGAATGATGTTTGAATGTGGGGGTGACATTCCTGCTGGAAAAGGGGTGTCACCCTCAATTTTGGTGGAGAAGGGTTCCCCAGGACCAGGGAGAAGTGATTCCCAGGTCCGTGTGAATGGTGTATGAATGTACAGTGACATAATTGGAGCCTTGACGTGGCGTTACTGCTCACCAGTCTTGCATGGTGGACTGGTGCCAATCCAATTTGATGAGGATGTGGGGTGTGTGTGCTAGGGACCACAGTGGTGTGCATGCATGCATTCTCATTGTGCCATGATTAATGTGTGTGTTTAACGTGCAAAGATGCCCAATATGAGCTGCCTCCTGACTGCTCTTCCCTCAGAAGACGGGGTATCCTCGGTTAGGGGTTGATTTTCTGGTTGGGGGGTCAGATCATCACGTAGCTCAACCTGCAGGCCCTTCCTCACTGCGAGATTGTGTAGCATGCAACATGCAGCGATGATATGGCACACGAAGTTTGGGGAATACAACAGTGTACCCCCTGACTTATCCAGGCATCGGAAACGTGACTTCAGGAGGCCAAAGGTGCGCTCCACCACTGCACGGGTTTTGATGTGTGCTTCATTGTATCGTTCCTCTCCTGGGGTTTGGGGGTTCCGGATAGGAGTCATGAGATGGGGTCCCAGTGCATATGCAGAGTCACCTGTAAAGGAAAAGACAGGAGAATGTTAGTCATGCATGTGCCACTTCTGTTGTGCATCACGGGAGGGGATAGTCATGCCTGACTCCCATGTCACTCACCAACCAGCCAGGTGTTCCCATACACGTTCTGTTCGAATTCTGTTCGGATGTGGCTTTGATTGTAGATGTAGCTGTCATGGCTGGACCCTGGGTGTTTGGCACGGACGTGCCATATGAGGCCTTGGGCATCAACTATCACCTGTACGTTGATGGAGTGCCAATTCTTCCGATTGCGGTACATGTGCTCGGTCTCATGGGGGGGCTGGAGTGCCACATGTGTGCAATCTATGGCCCCCACAGTGCGTGGGAATCTGGCAATTCGGTAGAAATCTGCCATTGCCTTGATTCGAATCTCCTCAGTGGTGGGTTTGATGATTTGGTTGGCCAAGCGTGTGAGGATTGCAGGGACAACCTGGTGCACACATCTGCTCATGGAGGATTGTGACATCCCAGCCACCACTCCACTTGTACGCTGAAAAGAGCCACTGGCAAGGACATGGAGTGTTGCCAGGACCTTGACCAGTGGCTGCACTGCATGTGAGCGTTGTGTTGGGCTGGTGATGTCCTCCTGCAGGGTTGTGGTTAATTCCAGGATGGCATGAGGGGGGAATCTGAAGATGCGATACACCTCAGAATCACTCATGCCAAACAGGTCTATGCGTGTGCGGTATACCCTCTCCCGTGCCATCCTCCGTGCCCTCCTCCTTCTTTGGTCATCTATATTCACTAGTGCAGCTATGAGCGACGATGCCCCTAGCATGTTGGCAGTCAAATTGTAGTGCAACACGTGTGTGTGGTCTGCTCCTCAATAACGGTGTTGCTTTATCTGACAATTAGACTTTTTTTCAAAAGTTAGATCAGCTTTTATGGGCTCTAACTTTAGACAGGACATTTTGCAGTTGCGCACATCGCGTAGCCTGCGCAGCAACTGCGTTTTTTTGTGGATCCCCGTAACTCCCTCATTAGCATATTTGACTAGCAAATCAATGGTGTGTCTAGCGCAGTTTTGCGCGAAGGGAAGCGAATGTCTAACTCAATTACGCCGGACCAAAAAACGTAGATTTCTGGCGTATATTGTTTTGTGAATCGCGTCCAACTATACGCACGCGCACATTTAGACTTACGCACGCGCAACAGCAGTTGCGCACGCGTAATCGCTCTGTGAATCTGGCCCATAGTGTTCAGAATGGACAATTTTTATTTATTTTGTTGCTTGTAAATACCTTAATTTTGTAGTCCTTTATTACTTCCTCCTTCTTATTAGCCCAGGCTATTAACCACTTAAGACCCGGACCAATACGCTGGCAAATGACCCAAGGGGTTTTTGCGATTCGGCACTGCGTCGCTTTAACAGACAATTGCGCGGTCGTGCGACGTGGCTCCCAAACAAAATTTGCGTCCTTTTTTTCCCACAAATAGAGCTTTCTTTTGGTGGTATTTGATCGCCTCTGCGATTTTTATTTTTTGCGCTATATACAAAAATAGAGCGACATTTTTGAAAAAAAAACAATATTTTTTACTTTTTGTTATAATAAAAAACCAATAAACTAAATTTTAGTCAAACATTTAGGCCAAAATTTATTTAGCCACATGTCTTTAGTAAAAAAAAAATCGCATTAAAAAAAAAATTAGCTACCTAGCGGGAACAGCGACACTAATACAGCGATCAGAAAAATGATCGCTTAGTGATGCTGGCAATAGGGAGTGAAAGGGTTAACTAGGGCAGTGATCAAGGGGTTAAAACTTTATTGGGGGGGTGGGGGGGCTACCCTGACACTAACACTGACTGACTGTCACACTGACACTAAATACAGTAATCATACATGTATGATTACTGCATTCAGTGACACTGTGACAGGGGGGAGGGGGGGGGGGGCGATCGCGGGGGTTAAATGTGTTTGTGTGTGTGTGTAAGTGTGCTGTTAGTGCAGACTTACTTGTATTTTGGTGATCTCTCCTCAGCGGCGCTTGAAACAAACGCCGAGGGAGAGATCACGTCGCTTCCTCCTTCCTGTGTTTACACAGGAGGAGGAAGTGACAGGGCGGGCGGGCGCGCGCATTGGCTGGGAGCGATCCGGAGGGGGCGGGTGAAAACGGATAGCCGCCCCCACTTGTCGGATCGCTCCTGCAGCCGCGCGGACCGCCGCATGTACGGGGGGGGGGGGGGGGGCCCGATCGGACCCCCGATCCCCCCCAAGGCACCAACGTATATATACGTTGATGTGCCTGTCGGTGCCATTCTGCCGACGTAAATGTACATGCGGCGGTCCTTAAGTGGTTAAGTTACATGGCTATTTGCAAGGGTGTCTGGGATAGGCATCATGTTTCCCAGTAGTCCTTGCAAACCTGACTGAAACCTATTACATTGCTTGTGCAGCACTGACCATGTGCGAGATATGCAAAGCTGAAATCCAGGAAGTCATACAGTCTGGCTTCATGATGCCCACACTTAAGATGGCCACGGTCTATTTCTAGATTATAAACTATAAATGATCTAAATGCTGTAACAACCTAACAAAACGGACCTTAGTTTACAGACTAACTTTACTAGAATACATTAAGCTTGTGTATTACAGGGGTATTTATATTTAAAAAGTGAAATTGTAGGTGGAACTCCCCTTTAAAGCTAATCTCCAGCAGTGAAATTTAAATAATCTGTTTGAACCAAGGTGGTCTAAGAAAATTGTCATTGAAGGTACTGACGTGTTTTGAAGCTGAGCATAAGGCACCTGTTTCACAGAGCTGTTGTATTCAGTGACACTCTCACGCTGCTGCTAATTAACATTGTTTAACCCTATTTTACCATCTACTCTACAGGGACGGTATTCTGGAATGGAGTATTAATTGATGATCTGGATTAATTCGTTTTGTATTTATTTATGGAATTTTACACTTTTTTTCCATTCATATACTTTATGTGCCTCACCCCACTGTGGCAACATGTATATCCCCTATTCAGGGTTTTGAATAATTATCACTATTGGATTGATCTTAGTAAGGTATCACACAATTAGTTGTTTCTAGCGCATATGTTTATATTTTTCACATAAGAAAATTATTACTTTCACTACTAGATGTGTCCGCTGTGTGCACAGCCTAAGCTGTATGTAGCCTCACACAGTATATAGGCACTGTGTTCCAGCAAAACGGAATGAATACAAAGCTTCCTATGAATGTGCTGCTGGCTTCCCACCTCTCCTCTTCCCCGGTTGGATCTTTCAGAATAGACAGCGGGGCAAGGGGCTAGTAAATATTACATTTACCGGCCCCTTCCTTTTCTAAATGAACACACTCGCTCACTGTGGTAATTAATAAATGAAGCATAGTAAAACGTGTTTATTATGCTTTGCATAGCAGTGCACACCGGGTGTGCCGGGTGTACCTGGGCACACCCTAATCACCTAGTGCGCATTAGCATTATTGCTCTGTGTGGCACAGAGGAGATCAATGTGCCGGGGCCATATATATATATATATATATATATATATATATATATATATATGTAGATACACACATGCATGTGTATTTGAGCTTTGGGGTGCACACCCTAATACAGAATAGGCTGTGCACACCTATGTTTCAATCCTTCTCTACTACTTCCCAAAAAAGTATTGCTGAATACACATAAATTCTGTTTAATTCACTGCAGCCAGGTTCCAAGTAGCTCTTCACATTTTGCTTTAAGTGCATTTGCATCCTGAATCCTTTTTAACTTTATCTCCTTCAAGAATACACTTTGCAGCCACTTCCTAGGTAAGGGTTTGGTTACAGTAATAAAGTAGATGCTCTGAAACTGGCACACCACATTTTTCATCATGAAGGAGATAGCAAGAAGGATACATGGGTGTGTTTGGGCATCTTGCATTTTTTGTATTTTGTATTTCCTCTTGAAATATTCCAATATTTTTAACATCATATATATATATATATATATATATATATATATATATATATATATATATATATATATATATATATAAAATCAATTCATTAGTGAATGTTAAAATAAAACTGGACGGACATCTTGATTTCTTGGCAATATTTTCAGAAGTTCGTAAAGATGCCAACCAGTGCCATCATCCCTTGCTAGGTGGTCACACTGGCACCGCTTAACGTTGAATAAGTGTACTAACTGAAACTCACATCATATGCTTACTTTATCGCAGGTACATTGTTTTCACTGTTAAAAAGCACTTTAAAGGCTTGCATGGAATTTTTTGAATGTGAATCAGACAGTATACAAGTGCTTTATGTATTTAAAGATTCAATAAACGACTTCCTGTTCTAAACAAGAACAAAGATATTCTTTGTAAAAAAAAACACTTCTTACACAAAGAAATCTTGATACTGGCACTGGAAAGCTTTGTACTCGGGTATACTGTATGTAGAAAGCAAAGTACAGCCTAGATCTCTAAACACTCATAATGTGGAAAAAGCCATTCGTTTTGAATGGATGGTACAAGCCTACAATCAAATTGCATTACCTGAACAAAAGTACTCCGACACAAAGATGAAAGATGCAAAACTTAATATAGGATTTATACAAGGCCTAATTTTTTCATAAGAATTCAACAACTATGATTGATAATCGAAGCTTTAAACAAAACATTTGGCTGAAATGCAAGAAATTGCACAGAACATGGTGAACTTCAGATGGTTCAATGGCAAAAGACTTCAGAAATTAAACAAAATCTACCCTTGCAGTAGGGCTCCATTCTCTGCAAGGAGCTATTAACTCTGCATAGTACATGGAAAAGGCATCAATGTGACCACAGCCGAAAACACCTTAGAGAGGAGGTTTTGTGGCACCGGTTGTAACGCTGGAGGGGCGCTGCTGGAAGTCATGTAGTACTACTTATTCTTGCCCCTTTTGCCACCTTCGCAGAAGTCAAGCATTGCAGTTCAGAGCGGGGGGCACTACAAGGTTGGATTTTGGGCAATTCCTGGAGCTGGGCTTTAAAGTGATTATAAAGTTAATTTGACAGCAACAGGACCCGGAGTGCCTGAGTCCAGTCAGAAGGAGAGCGGAGAGAGCCGGTGCTTAATGTTCTCATACAAAAAGAGCGACGTTTCAAAGCTTAAAGCAGCCCTATATCAGGCAAACACTATTATAGACATGCACCGTATTTATATTGTGAAATAGGACAAAATGGGACAATCAATTTGGCATACAGATAATTGCCACAGTACCCGGACTTCTCAATCCTTGAGGTTTTTACTTTTACTGCTTAGTAGGGATGAGCCGAACACCCCCCAGTTGGGTACGCATCAGAACATGCGAACAGGCAATAAATTTGTTCGAACATCTGAACACCGTTAAAGTTTATGGGAACATGAAAAATCTAAAGTGCTAATTTTAAAGGCTAATATGCAAATTATTGTCATAAAAAGTGTTTGGGGACCAGGGGACATGTATCAATGCAAAAAAAGATTTAAAAACGTTTTTTTTTTTTCGGGAGCAGTGATTTTAATAATGCTTAAAGTGAAACAATAAAAGTGAAATATTCCTTTCAATTTCTTAACTAAGGGGTGTGTATAGTACAGGGCTTGACAAATCCCAGGTGCCAGGTCGCCATTGCGATTAGAAATTTCACCCTGGCGCCTGGGCTTTGATCAGTGACAGGTGCTTCTGCTAAAGGGCGGGTTGCGAGGTCTTGGCCAGGAACGTGATTATCAGTGGCAGCGGGGATGGAGCAGCAAGAGAGCAGCACAGCAGCGACTGACACGATGGGAGGAAAACCAGAGTAAAACTGATTGAGAAAAAACGCTGGGCGAGGAGATACACTGAAGCAGATGTCTGAGGCAGGAGGCCGCCTTTGAAAACACGTGCAATGTGTTTACAACTGTTACGTGCTTTACGCGGGAAGCGGTGCTCTCTGTCCAGCTGAGCGGCAATAGGTTGCAGCTTCCTCTCGGTGAACTCCTGGCATGTGTCCCGCAGTGTGCATCAGGCAACTCGGCGCTCTGGTAGACAGTGTGCAGGCAGCGGGAAGCCAACGTCATCCGAAGTGGCCGTCCTCCCGGTGTGTATGGTTAGAGTGTAGCAAACACGTACCCTGGGTTGACTGCTGTGTGCTGCGCCTGGCGGCCGCTTCATCCAGGTGAGCACGGAGTGAATATGGTGACCTTGTGCTGACCGCCATACCCCGGCTGACCTCTGTGTTTTATGTCCCCAAAGCTTACCGCTGCCTGCACAATGTCTACCAGAGCGCCGAGCTGCCTGATACACACTGCATGCTGCGGGACACATGCCGAGAGGGAGCCCACCCAAGGCTTAAACAAGGCTAAGACCCCATTCACATTGAGGAGTTTTTCAGGCGGTACAGCGCTAAAAATAGCGCTGTTATACCGCCTGAAAAACTCCTTCACTGCATCCTCAATGTGAAAGCCCGAGGGCTTTCACACTGAGGCGATGCGCTGGCGAGAGATAAAAAAATCTCCTGTCAGCAGCATCTTTGGAGCGGTGAGAGGAGCGGCGTGTATACTGCTCCTTCACATTGAAAAGAATGGGAAACCGCAGCAATACCTCCCTCAATGCGCCTCTATAGAGGTGCATTGCGGGCGGTATTAACCCTTTCACGGCCGCTAGCGGGGGTTAATACCGCACCACTAGCGGGCGAAACTCGCGGCATTCCGGCGGTAGCGCCGCTCCTGCTGCAATATGAAAGGGGCCTTAAGCACTGCCATCCTAGCAACATATATGGCATTACAAGTCCCAGCATGCACTGCTACCCTAGTGTTATCTATGGAACTACAGGATGCACTGCCATCCTAGCAACATACATGGGGACTACTCACGTATGTGTTCGCTTCTGCGTGCAAGCTTGGCGGGACAGTGTGCATTTTTTGGCTCCTAACTTGTTTAGATGTCTCCTAGATTCCAAGCAAATTTGTCAAACCCTGGTATAGTATGCCTGTAAACAATGCTTTTTTCCCGTGCTTAGAACTGTCCCTGCACAAATTGTCATTTCTGTAGGAAAAAAAAGTCATTTAAAACCACTGGCGGCTATAATAAATTGTCAAGTCATTGATTAAAAAAAAGAAAGAAAAAATGCGTGGGGATCCCCCAAATTCATTTACAAGGCCCTTCAGGTCTGGCATGGATATTAAGAGGGAACTCCACCCCAGATTAACCACTTAAGGACCGCCTCCTGCACATATACGTCGGCAGAATGGCAAGGTTGGGCACAAGCACGTACAGGTACGTTCTCTTTAAGTGCCCAGCCGTGGGTCCGAGGGGTCTGTGACCACCGTGGCGGGACCCGATCGCCGCTGGAGTCCCACGATCGGCCCCCGGAGCTGAAGAACGGGGAGAGTTGTGTGTAAACAGAGCTTCCCCGTTCTTCACTCTGGCGCCGTCATCGATCATGTGTTCCCTGAATCCCTAATATAGGGACACACAATCAATGACGTCACACCTACAGCCACACCCCCCTACAGTTAGAAACACAGATGAGGTCACACTTAACCCCTTCAGTGCCCCCTAGTGGTTAACTCCTAAACTGCAATTGTAATTTTCACAGTAAACAATGCATTTTTAATGTGAAAATGACAATGGTCCCAAAAATGTGTCAAAATTGTCCGAAGTGTCCACCATTATGTTGTGATTTTTTTTATCGGCCTAAACTGAGGGAAAAAAAAAATTATATGTTTTTTTGGGATATTTATTATAGCAAAAAGTAAAAAATATTGCATTTTTTTTTCAAAATTGTCGCTCTATTTTTGTTTATAGCGCAAAAAAGGTGATCAAATACCAAAAAAATAAATCTCTATTTGTGGGGAAAAAAGGACGCCAATTTTGTTTGGGAGCCACGTCGCCCGACCGCGCAATCGCAAAAACTGGCCAGGTCCTTTACCTGCCAAAAGGTCCGGGTCTTAAGTGGTTAAAAAGAAATGATGTGGGGTTCCCCCCAAATACCCATACCAGACCCTTAAGGTCTGGTATGCTTTTTAAGGGGAACTCCACCCCCCCCAAAAAAAAGGCATGGAGTTCCCCCAAAAAATCCATATCCATACCAGACCCCTTATCGGAGCACGCAACCTGGCAGGCCGCAGGCTCCCACTGCATCATACCCGGGGGGGCACGGGTGGAGACAGGATGGGATGCGCTGGACATCATCGTTGGATCCTGGACATGGATGAAGAGGAGCTCATTTCATTGCATCTTTGTGAAATGGTAGGGGTACAATGTACCAATTAACATATAGGATGGCCAAGATCTGGGGGTCCCCTTTGTTAAAGGGGTCTTCCAGATTCTTATAAGCCCCCGCCCGCAGACCCCCACAACCACCGGGCAAGGGTTGTGGGGATGAGGCCCCCTGAAGGGCCTGGTAATTGAATTTGGGGGGACCCCCACGCATTTTTTTTTTTTTTAATCAATGACTTTCAATTCCTTTTCTCTGTATTGCCGGAAGCCGACAATCCATTATAGCCACGAGTGGTTTTAAATTACTTTTTTTTCTTCAGAAATTACACTTTGTGCAGGGACAGTTCTGAACACAGGAAACAAGCGCTGCTTTACAGGCATGCTATACACCCCCCAGGTAAGAAATGTAAAGGAATATTTCACTTTTATTAATGGGGAAATCAAGTGATTCTCCTTCCTGCAACCCATGGTTACAGGAAATCGCTCCATCTATGGCCAGCTTAGGCCTTGCAGAAGCCACCAGCAGAAACCCAAAGTCCCATTGGGGGGAGGGCATGAGGGTTACTTTCTAAATTTCAACTTCTTTCCTTATTCTTTTCCTTTCTTCTTAAACTACCTCTCATTGGGTGCAATAGTCCTCTTGGCTGTACCCAATTAGGATGACGTATCGGATTGTCATACTGAAGACTAAAAATGCTCATCTAGCTTAGATTCAGACCTCACTAGAGGAACTTGTTTGTAGTTATATTATTACAGTAATATGTATTGCATCTCTGAAGGCTTTATGTCAGTACTGTATCATGGGAAGAATATGGTTGCCTTAATGCAGTGTTTCTCAACTCCAGTCCTCAAGGCCCCCAACAGGTCAGGTTTTCAGGATTTCCATTATTTTGCACAGGTGATTTGATCAGTTTCACTGCCTTAGTCATTCCCACAGCCTTTTCATCTGAGGGAAATCCTGAAAACTTGACCTGTTGGGGGGGCTTGAGGACTGGAGTTGAGAAACACTGCCTTAATGAGATGAGTTGTAATTACTGCTACAAAGCTGTTTATATGTTTTGTACTCTTTTCTACTATGAAAATCTGAAAACTTTAAATAAAAACTATTGTTAAAAAAAAAAGAAGAACATAGGGCCTACCATCAAGGGTCATAAACTGTCTATATTCCAGATGCAGGCATCGCAAATATTCAGAAAATCTATTGTATTAGAGGCAGCCTCATTAGTATTTAATTGTGTCTCCAAGTTGTTTGATTAATGCTTCCCAATATATGTGAACACTGTATATGAAAGTACACAGGACTTTCCCTTTAAATGTAAAAAGCTCTTCCGTAGCATAGGTCTTGTATTTCTGAATCATTGTGTGCCTCACATGGACGCTACAAATAGCATGAAAGTAGGGGGAGGAAAAAGCTGATGATTTGTGACAGCACATAGCAACCCACTCATAACACCACCACAATCCTACCCACCTTTCTTTGCAGTTTCCATTTCCTCTTCTGTCCAGCGTGAACTTTCATTCATCTCCATTGCAGCTGTGAAAAAAACAATTAAAGCTTAATAGAAAGAAATGAAAAAAAGAAAAAAATACACATACTGATAAAAACCTTACCAAGCAAATACCAAATAGGCGTGCTCTTAAGTTAGCTGGGACAGGCATCCACATTTTTAGCTATGCTAGTGGTTGATTTGGAGCATGACTCAGAGCAAAACAGAGGCCAGACGTTTCAGGTCAAGTGGTAACAACACAATGAGATCCAGGGGCTTCAGCTGCGAGATGCTCTTGCCAGTGTACATTTTTGCGAGAAATTCAGTTTCTCAGGCTGAAAACATTCGCTACCATTCCACTTCAAATGGCCCATGAAAGAGAGAGCAATGGGCTGCGGGCACTTAAGTGTACCGCACTGATTGGACCACGATAAAACATGAACGGTTCACATAAAGGACACACACAGGACAAGAAAAGGGGAAAGTTGCGGAGACAATTAAAAATAGCTGAGCTCTTCATGCAGAGCGTCTGCTGCTGCAAGCCCCTGACAACTATTAGCCCCGGCCCTTTGGGGAACGCGCAGGAACATCCTTTCCAGTTCACTGCCTCGGATTTCAGTTGGCACTTCTCTTGGGCACATCACAAGTAATTTTCTTTCATGAGACTCCCCACAGCCACAAGATGGTAAGGGATAGCACACCAGCAACTTATGTCTGCCATACTGTGGGATAAAGAAGAAGCGCGACACCCACACAACGCAGACACAGAACAACACTGCAGCAAAGGTAGTAAAGTCTCAGCAACAGATGGCATTCTTATGTATTCATTAATTAGTAAGGAACTAAACTTTCCATTATAAAATGCAGTAAATGCTTAGTGTGCGATACTAAGAGCAGGGAGACAAGTAAGAATCCATCAGCGGCACAAGTTAAATAATAAGCTGTCAGTTTGTTATACTAGAATTTGTAAGCGAATGTGAAAGGAACACCTGCCTTTTCCTTACACAAAAAAAGAAGGATTCAAATATCCTGTGCATAGGTTATCCCAAATAGCAAGAAAACCTTTAACCCGACCAATGAGAAGCAGCTTTGTGTAAATAGTGTGCAGAAGGAAAGAGAATACAGCAGATCAATTTCCATACCTTCAGTATCATCTCCAGCAATAAGTCTCCAGCAATGTCCACATGCAAAGCAGCTAGCTGATGAGCATACAGGTCCCAACATACCATGTGCACTTCATTTAAAGTGGTATTAAAGTTTTTTTTTAAAGGGGTTGTAAAGGTAAAACAATTTTTCCCTAAGAGCCGGTTCACACAGCCGCGGCACGACTTTGGGGGCACGACTTTGGGGGCACGACTCTGCAAGTCGTCCTGAAAACGACTTCAGAGGCGACCTGAAAAATGACTTCTTTTACCTTTACAACCACTTTAAGGCCTAGAGTTTTGCTGTTTAGACTAGTAAAAATTTGAGAAACAAAGTTGCTCGCTAAAGACCACAGCATAGGTTTACTATAATGTAATACAAGCTGACGTTATTGATGTACAAAAGTATATTGAGGGACGTACTTTGTTAACTATGTGAATATCTTGCTTTGTATTGTGTGCTGCGTCACTCTTGTTCTGTGGAATAGTAATGCCGTTTCTGTTAAAATAAAGAATTTATAAAAAAGAACAAAAGCGATCCCCCTTCGTTTTTTTATAGAATGAGAAATGTGGACTTGAGTGATTTAAAGTGGTTGTAAAGGCTAAAGTTTTTTTTTACCTTGATGCATTCTGTGCATCAAGGTAAAAAAAAAAATCTGTGTGCTGCCAGCGGGGGACCTGAGAAGAGGAGGATCAGGGCTACTCTATGCAAAACCACACAGAATAGGCAAGTATGACATATTGTTTAAAGGGGTTGTAAAGGTAAAACCATTTTTTTCCTAAATAGCTTCCTTTACCTTAGTGCAGTCCTCCTTCACTTACCTCATCCTTCAATTTTGCTTTTTAATGTCCTTATTTCTTCTGAGAAATCCTCACTTCCTGTTCTTCTGTTTGTAACTAAACACAGTAAAGCAAGACTTTCTCCCTGGTGTGGAGTGTCGTGCTCGCCCTCTCCCTTGGACTACAGGAGAGTCAGGATGCTCTCTATGTTGCAGATAGAGACAGGAGCTGTGTGTTAGTGGGCGTCCTGACTCTCCTGTTGTCCAAGGGAGGGGTCGAGCACGACACTCCACACCAGGGAGAAAGCCTTGCATTACTGTGTGGAGTTACAGACAGAAGAACAGGAAGTGAGGATTTCTCAGAAGAAATAAGGACATTTAAAACAAAATGGAAGGATGAGGTAAGTGAAGGAGGACTGCACTAAGGTAAAGGAAGCTATTTAGAGCCAGTTCACACTGGGGCGAATCGTCAGGCGAGTTGCGTCTCAATGCAATGGAACCGTTCTAATAGGAGCGACGCAAATCGCTCCGACTTAGAAAGAGGTTCCTGTATGACTTCGGGGGCGGCTCAGGGCGACCTGCATTGACTGCATTGACTTCTACACAAACTGTTTTCCTAAATGGCTTCCTTTATCTTAGTGCAGTCCTCCTTCACTTACCTCATCCTTCGATTTTTCTTTTAAATGTCCTTATTTCTTATGAGAAACCCTCACTTCCTGTTCTTCTGTCTGTAACTACACACAGTAATGCGAGGCTTTCTCCCTGGTGTGGAGAAAGCCTGTTGAGGGGGGAGGGGGTGAGCAGGAGAGTCAGGACGCTCTCTATGTTGCAGATAGAGAAAGGAGCTGTGTGTTAGTTCTGACTCTCCTGCTCACCCCCTCTCCCTTCAATGGAGGGGGCGAGCACGACACTCCATACCAGGGAGAAAGCCTTGCATTACTGTGTGTAGTTACAGACAAAAGAACATGAAGTGAGGATTTCTCAGAAGACATTTAAAAACAAAATTGAAGGATGAGGTAAATGAAGGACTGCACTAAGGTAGAGGAAGCTATTTAGGATTTTTTTTTTTTTTTTACCTTTACTACCCCTTTAAGAGGGAGGGGGAAGGAGTAAGGGACAGAGGATGACAAGGGTGACCCAGCCCCCCCCCCCCCCATGGCATATCTGTGAATCAAGATAATGACAAGGCTACTGCTGAGAGGCTAAGGGGATGTGTTCTTTGTAAAAGGAATAGGGAGTCTAGACTATATTTCTCATTTTGCTCCCACAGAACCATAGTAAAGTTCTCCATTTGTTGGATTTCAGTTAGCTCGGCTAGCCAATGAGATTTGGATGGCAGGGTGGTACTTTTCCTTACAGGAATACACGCCTTCGCAGCAGTTAAAAGCGGTCTTAAAATTGATTTATGTTTATTTTTTGATGGACAGAGGGGTATCCTGTAATAATAAAGCTTGGATCGCTTTTCAGAATGCAGCTAAGCAGTTGCTGTCTGGCGTTCAATAGACAATCCTGACGTATTTTTAATGCCAGTTTTGTTTTTTGGCTGGGCAATTTTTAATGGGATTATTGTGCAGCAATTGGCTCATGGTAGCGGCATGGCCCCACTAACGTGAATGGCTGTATTTGTCAGTCAATGCTACCTGGGAACTTGACATGTGGTGTTAAATGTGGGTGGCACGTAAAGGCTTTAGGTGGGTGGTAAAACCACAGCTCAACCACCCCCCAACCCACCCTTGTGGAAGAGGACTAACAGTTCAGATAGGAGAACAGAAGTGTGATATACTACAGCATACCAGCCCTTGGATGTGGTGGCTACATTTGTTTTCTTTTTTGCAAGTAGTTCCAGTGTCCTTCTCGCTTTCTGTGCACTGATCTGATATCTCAAATAGTGAGTCAGCACTGTCACCTTAGGACAAAAAGTATGTTACTGGCAGGATCACCAGGTGAAAAAAAAAATGTAAAAAAAAGAATGCAGTCACCACATCTAAGGAATAATAAAAGTGCGGATGGACAAATCTCTTACTTCCACCACTGTATTTTGACAGCAGGACCTGCCGGCTGAGAAAATACCACAACAGCAGCTGTATGTGATTGAATACAGCCACGTTGTGGCCAACATTTTTCTTGCTGGTAGGGGTCCAACATGGCCACCCTTTGAGCAAATTTAATGCGGTTAATCAGAAATTGGATGAAAGTCACACAGTGTCTAGCCAGCATTACCTTCCTTACTGTACCCACATCTCTGCTATCACCAGAACAAGTGTCCCCTCTGGGAGAATTCCCTTCTCTCCTTGTGTATGGTAACAACTCTAAATTTTAGATTTCCTCTAGCTTTCTATCAGCAGTCACCAGGACAAAAAGAACGTATCTCACAAACGGTACAGAAGTTTTACCCTTCCCGAGTCTCCAATTAGAATAGAAATGTGGTCGAGTTCCAGTCTATGTGCATTATACAGAGGGCCGCCATTTGGGAGGTAGAGCCGGCCCTCTTGTACCAGGCACAGATCAAATCCGTTCAACAAGGGGCGTGTGGGCAGCGAGGGGACTCTCTAAATACCCTGATCATACAGTTGTGTATTATCTAAATATTATCTGTATAGTTACATTTATAAACACCAAGGGCCGGATTCAGAAAGAACTTACGTCGGCGTATCTATTGATACGCTGCGTAAGTTCTAGGATGCGCCGGCGTATCTTTTTTCTGCATTCAGAAAGCAAGATACGCCGGAATTTTGCTAAGATATCTAAGTTGCATATTTACGGCCGCTAGGTGGCGCTTCCGTCGATTTACGCATCGAATATAGTAATGGGCTAGATACGCCGATTCAGAAACCTACGTGCGCCCGGCACATTTTTTTACGCCGTTTGCGTAAGGCTTTTTTCGGCGTAAAGTTACCCCTGCTATAGGAGGCGTAGCCAATGTTAAGTATGGATGTCCGGACAGAGTAGAATTTTCCGTCGTTTACGTAAGTCGTTCACGAATAGGGCTGGGTGTAAGTTACAGTCACGTCTGCTATTCGGATGAACACGGACAGACAGTCCATGTTCATCCGATCCCCCCATAGAGGAGAGCGGAGATCTGACATGGTGGTCCTTGCACAATGTGCAGTGACTGCCCTGTCATCTGCCGGCTCAGCGGGGATCAACAGAGTGATCCCTGCTGAGCAAGCGGACAAAAAAGGTACGGATCCTCACAGGATCCGTACGTCTGAAAGGGGCCTTACAGTTGCAGAATAAATGCAGCAAAAGACTTTCTCCCTTTTCTTCCCTGAAAAGGAAAGATTATCATTTAACGCTTCCATAGATATTTCCCTACATGTTGCAATATTTCTTTCTTCCAGAGATCACATGGGCAATCACATAATGTGTTTCTATTGAGCTGTGTATACTCATCAGCTTGGTCAAACAAGAATGTAGTCTGCACATTTCACAAATACAAAGAGTGCCCACCAGTGGTCTGATTATAACATTGCATCTGACTACACTATGCTAATATTCAGATAATGACACAAGAAAATGGGAAACAACAATACTAAGGCTGGCCATAAAGGGATCAAATTTCGAAAGAATTTTCTTTTAAAAATCATACATTTTGTGCGTTTTGTGATAGGCTGGTGCCACCGTTTATTTCAAAATGTGGCCAACAAGCCTTCAATTTCACCTCCCATTGATACAGAAAATAATTGACATAGTTGGGAATCTCCTTTTCTTTCTGGGAATTTTCTTTTCTTGCACATGCGCATTTCTTTTACGATTACATTTCTCGCACGGTTCTCCCATCATTGATTATAAAATCGTTTGTTTTAAAAAAAAATGACAACATGCCTGATTACTCAAATTCGATGGCCGCACTAATGATGCAAAATTCGAACAAAAATTCTTAGGTAAGATTCTCGAAAGAAAATATGACTTGTATGGCCTGCCTTGATCAAATTGCTCACCACCACCATCACAGGAGTGAGCTCTCACACGCGGAGCTTAAAGCTACTGCATATGGAGGGAAGAGAGAGAATGTGGTGAGGGGGGTTTGATTCAGAGAAAAAGCTCACTCCTGTGATGGTGGAGGTGAGCAGTAATGACTAGGCCTCACTTAGCAACATCCTGGAACTATTCCAGTCAGGCTTCAGGAGGTATGTAAATTGCCTACACCTATATTAAAAAGGCATTTATCATCTTTGTTCAAAGCTGCACAGCTTGTTTTTTTCTGGAAGGATCAAGTATTTTTATTTTTTTACTTCTTGTAGAACAGATATAACGAAACACGTTCAATTGAATAATTAACAAAACAAAAGAAAGGAGTTCATTGGGACAATTTGGAGCCCTGGTGCCCAACCTGCAGCCTGAGGCAACATACAGCCCTTTGGTGTTTGAATTGTGGTCCTCAGGTTCTAGCAGTCAGTAGTAGGAGCATTGATTTGTTATGGGGTCTTTAATAACAGTAATCTCTGTTCTCCAACATGTCCCTAAAGCAAATACGTTTTCTGCAAGTACACAAACATACCTGCTGAGCCTATCAGAAAACCTGTATCCTTGTAACTTCCTGTGTACTGAACTGAAATTTCTAACAATGGTATCAGGCTTCCCAGCTATATTCTGTTAAAGCGGATGGCCCATTACATTTTTTTTTTTAAAAGCTAGCAGCTACAAATACTGTAGCTGCTGACTTTTAATAATAGGACACTTACCTGTCCTGGAGTCCAGCGGCGTCCACAGCAGCGTTCGCTCGTCTCTCTGCTGCTCCCCCCTCCATCCACGGTGAGGGAACCAGCAAGTGAAGCGCTGCGGCTTCACTGCCCGGTTCCCTACGGCGGAAGCGCGAGTCGCTCTGCACCCGCCGATTGGCTCCCGCTGTGTGCTGGGAGCCGTGAGTTCCCAGCACACAACGGGAAAAACCTGGGCCCTGTCCAGGTGCCCCAGCTGCATGGAGGGCCCCTGCACTTTCCCCAAAGCAGCTAGTCCTTGAGCCCGCGCTGCCCCAAAATTGGGGGCCCCATGATGGCACTAAGGGTGATAGATACACAGGGGAGGCAGTCTGCCTCTTACCTACTTGATGTCCGTTTACCTGCACTGTCATCATTACTTTGCCCAGGGGCCCGTGATGCTATTAAGACAGCCCTGGTTGTAATAAGTTTCTAGTTTTAAAATAAAGAATGATCATGCCCCCTAACCATTAATTCTATTACTTCTATTTGGAAACATTCACAGTACAGCAACTACGTGCCATGAATAAAACAGCAAAGGCTGGCATTAAACCTTACGCTTTATAAACATGAATGCTACAGACGTCACTTCATATTATTAAAGAAAAGCCGTTTTTTTTTTTTTTTCAAAAGGTGAGATAACATGTAACAAAAAGGGATCATTGGTTAAAATGTAGCGGTCTGTTTCACAATGTAAATGTCTGGACTTCTGCAGCACGCACATGGAGCACACAGGAACAAAGGTCACACGGATACCAAGCAAACCATCTGCAATTAAGAGAAAGGCTCTCTGCCAGCCTACAAGAAGAATTCTACTTAACTCGTTGATGAGCGGAAAGGTTCTTCCTCCCAAAATGCCTGCAAAGTGTGTAGGGGGAAAACTGAGCTCACCAATTACACAGATTGCAAACTTTTAATATTCACATTGTGGCTGCATCTGAACATTTTGTCTAAGTGCTTTCATCACAATTAATGATGATGGATTAGGCTTCCGTGACAGCTATTAGAGAAATAGCCTCGGTTACATTGTACCAAGTGTTTGATTATGTATCGCTTCGCTGGAACCCAGCCATTTCTGCTGTAAGATTTTACAGTAAATGAAAATTATCTTATCGGTCGTTACTGACTAACAGACAAAAGGAGAAGTCTCTGATCCTGAGCTAGCAATTCAGTTTGATGCTACAGACATGGCTGGGAAGAATCCTGCATTACAGCAATTCAAGGAGAATTCCAGGTGCCTGTAATCCATCCTGTAGTCACATGTTTTAAGTGTACAATATAAAACCTAACAATAATCTTCTTATAAGCTTTTTGATTAATCTGTTTGACAAAGTGAAAACAAAAAGTGGATCCTGCTTGAAATCCAGTGAGTCCCTAACTTTTTTTAGTAAGCCAACACTGAAATGTCAAAGTTATCAGCTCTCAATAACTCTCTGTGGACTACTAAACACCTCCGACAGAGAAAGTGATGGGGGTAGTGGCGCTGTCACTAGTATGTTGTTTGCTATGCCAGTGACCGAACACAATTGGGTAGGTGTGGGCTTTAATGGGACAACATTCCCTAAAAAGTATATATATGTATGTAATATAACATGCAGCATAAATGATGGATGTGTGTAAATAGAGGTGGTAATACCTCTGTGAACCACCAGAGGTGTAGTTGTAAAAATACAGTGGTATAATACACTACTGTGACAGGTCTGGCTGTCCGTGCTTCACCATAATACAATAAAAACTTACATGGAGATCTAAATAAATGACATTAGGTTCATATACACAACATAATCAGTAGTCCAGAGACAATAAGTAACATAAGAAGTCCATATAGTATATAATAGGTGAAATGGGTGGTCAAGGTGCTCCTATTTGGGTGGGTGGTGGACAGTAAAACCAGTGACTTTCGCAGTGGGTCCGGTGTTCCCCCTTTTGGGTCCCCACTCACCAGAAGCACTCACCCCTGCTGGGGTAAAGTGCGTGATAATCGGCGAGCTGCTCCAAACTGCCGTGTGTCTTTTCCTTGGGTTGCACCGATTCCTGATGGATCACCTGGGCTCCTGCAGTGTGTCCAGAAGCACTCACCCCTGCTGGGCTCCTGCAGTGTATCCTTGGTATGTGTAATTAGTAATATGGGATTCAATGGGTATTCTGGTTTCCTCAGTCCTTCCTCCTCCGTCTATGAGCACGCCTTGTGTACGGAGAAGTCCCCTTCTGACTGAGGAAACTGAGGAAACCAGAATACCCATTGAATCCCATATTACTAATTACACATACCAAGGATACACTGCAGGAACCCAGCAGGGGTGAGTGCTTCTGGACACACTGCAGGAGCCCAGGTGATCCATCAGGAATCGGTGCAACCCAAGGAAAAGACACACGGCAGTTTGGAGCAGCTCGCCGATTATCACGCACTTTACCCCAGCAGGGGTGAGTGCTTCTGGTGAGTGGGGACCCAAAAGGGGGAACACCGGACCCACTGCGAAAGTCACTGGTTTTACTGTCCACCACCCACCCAAATAGGAGCACCTTGACCACCCATTTCACCTATTATATACTATATGGACTTCTTATGTTACTTATTGTCTCTGGACTACTGATTATGTTGTGTATATGAACCTAATGTCATTTATTTAGATCTCCATGTAAGTTTTTATTGTATTATGGTGAAGCACGGACAGCCAGACCTGTCACAGTAGTGTATTATACCACTGTATTTTTACAACTACACCTCTGGTGGTTCACAGAGGTATTACCACCTCTATTTACACACATCCATCATTTATGCTGCATGTTATATTACATACATATATATACTTTTTAGGGAATGTTGTCCCATTAAAGCCCACACCTACCCAATTGTGTTCGGTCACTGGCATAGCAAACAACATACTAGTGACAGCGCCACTACCCCCATCACTTTCTCTGTCTTTTTCATATACCCCCTTTGGGGAGCTATATTTAGGGGGGGCTGCAGTCACACACTTTTTTACTTTTTTACTAATCCCATCATCCCCTACTAGATTATCCTGAGCGCAGCTTTTCCTCTTTACACTTTTACTAAACACCTCCCCCTATGTTATTAAAGCGGAGTTCCACCTATTTAAAAGTTAGCAGCTACAAAAAGTGCAACTGCAGACTTTTAATAATCAGACACTCACCTGTCCCACGGTTCAGCGATGCGGGTGCAGGAAGCCTCACTCCTCTCCATGGCGCTGGCATTCTAACTGTGGGCACCTGGCTGTGGCTTCACAGCCGGGTGCGCACTATGCATGAGCAAGCCGCACTGCGCGCTGTGAATGGCTGGCAATCTTCAGGTCCCAGAAGATTGCAGGGAGGGAGAGGGAGAGGTGAACTTCCTTTTAGTGCCAGGGGAGGAAGTGGGAGCTGGGTACCTGTATAAATAGGGTACCTGCTCCTCCTCTTAAAAAAATGACATGCCAAATGTGGCATGTCAGAGGGTCCGCAGCACGTAAAGCACGTAAAGCAGAAGTTCCATTTTTGGGTGGAACTCCGCTTTAGGAGAGGAGAAAAGAAGGCGTAGTTCTGAAATTCTAACACACTTCCTAACTGGAATGACAATGCTGTTCCCCCATAGATACATTACAGTGAGTAAGCACTGTCACCCTAGGACATGAAGCGTGTTACTGGCAGGATTACTAGATGAAAAAGGAAAAAGCTTAAAATATGGACTGTTAACCTGCAATATGTAAAAAAAAAAATGTTTTGTTTAGATATACTTTCATATTTTGAAACTAGAAAATATATATCAAGCCATGCACAAACACTGAATACAGTATTCATACCCCTTGAACTTTTCCACATTTGTCATGTTAGGACCCAAAACATAAATGTGTTTTATTGGGATTTTATGTGATAGACCAACACAAAGTGGCACATAATTGTAAAGTGGAAGGAAAATGATAAATGGTTTTCAAAATGTTTTACAAATAAATATGTGAAAAGTGTGGGGGCATTTGTATTCATCCCCCCTGAGTCAATACTTTGTAGAACCAGCATTCACCGCAATTACAGCTGCATGTCTTTTTGGGGATGTCTCTACCAGCTTGACACATCTAGAGAGTGAAATGTTTGCCCATTCTTCTCTGCAATATCGCTTAAGCTCTGTCAGATTGGATGGAGAGCATCTGAACAGCAATTGGATTTAGGTCTGGACTTTGCCTGAGCCATTCTAACACATAAATATGCTTCAATCTAAACCATTCCATTGTAGCTCTGGCTGTATGTTTAGGGTCGTTGTCCTGCTGTAAGGTGAACCTTCACCCCAGTCTCAAGTCTTTTGCAGACTAACATGTTTTCTTCTAAGATTGACCTGTATTTGACTCCATCCACCTTCTCATCAATTCTGACCAGCTTCCCTGTCCATGCTAAAGAAAAGCATCCTCACAACATGATGCTGCCACCACCATGTTTCACAGTGGTATGTTCAGGGTGAGGTGCGGTGTTAGTTTTCCACCACACAGCGTTTTGCTTTTAGGCCAAAAAGTAAAATTTTGGTCTCATCTGACCAGAGCACCTTCTTCCGCGTTTGCCGTGTCCTCCTCATGGCTTCTCACGAACTGAAAACGGGACTTCTTATGGCTTTCTTTCAACAATTACTTTCTTCTGGGCACTCTTCCATAAAGGCCAGATTTGTGGAGTGCAGGACTAATGCCGGGTACACACGATCACGTTTTGTGATGAAAATAAACAACGTTTTATGTGACGAAACAAAACAACGTTTTTCAAACTTCATTTTCCAAAACGACGTTGCGTACACACCATCGTTTTTCCAAAATGCTCTAGCAAAGCGCGGTTACGTACACCACGTTCGACGGCACTCTGTTCCATTGAAGCTTCGTCTCATAACTTGCTTCTGAGCATGCGCGGGTTTAAAAACGCCGTTTTGCCCACACACGATCACTTTTTATGACACAAAAAATGACATTTTGAAAAACAACACAAAAAATTCAAGCATGTTCGAATTTTTTTTGGTCGTTTTTTTAAAGACATAAAACGACGTTTTGCCCACACACGATCATTTTAAATGACGTTTTTGAAAGTGTCGTTTTTTTTCCATGACAAAAAGTGATCGTGTGTACGTGGCATTATTGTTGGCCTGTGAACATATTCCCCCAACTGAGCTGTGGATCTCTGCAGCTCCTCCAGAGTTTCCATGGGCCTCTTGGCTGCTTCTCTGATTAATGCTCTCCTTGCCCGGCCTGTCCGTTTAGGTGGACAGCCATGTCTTGGTAGGTTTTCAGTTGTGCCATACTCTTTCTATTTTCGGATGATCACATAAAATCCCAATAGAATACATTTACGTTTTTGGTTGTAACATGACAAAATGTGGAAAATTTCAAGGGGTGTGAATACTTTTTCAAGGCACTGTATGGCTACTTTTTCTACTGTAATTTACACAATGGGAGGACGTGTTTATATATACACAGAATTTATGCAACCCAATGGGTTTATATCATTTTTTATATTAACAAAGCATGTATATAATAAAAGTAGAAATTGCCTGGACGAAAGACTTTGGAATCTCACTTCACATTTCCCTGCAAATACACAGTACTTATCCCACAAATATATTATTTGTCCTGTCCTATTATAAATCCCATTTATTCTGGGCGTGAAAGGGGATTGACATGTTCTGTTTTCATTAGAGATTCTGTAAAACCTACATGCTGAGTACATAAAGCGGAGTCCAGATCTGAGAAATCAGTCCTGACCAGCTGTCCCCAGCACATGCGATTCTGAGCCCTGCCGAACTGCTCAGAGGAGAACTTTGGCATTCAGTGCTAGAGGATATAAGCGCCAGGAATAAATTGAGCAGAAAAACATGTGTGCTTCTTCTCATTTTTTCAACCCCTTTTGGAGTTGTATACTGCAACACTGTGTCCAGTGTGCAATTATTGTTTATAAGTAGTACTTATGTCCCAAAAGAGACATCATTGTCTATGTCCTTGACATACATTGGCCCAGATTCACAGAGCGATTACGCGTGCGCAACTGCTGTTGCGCGTGCGTAAGTCTAAATGTGCGCGTGCGTATAGTTGCACGCGATTCACAAAACAATATACGCCAGAAATCTACGTTTTTTGGTCCGGCGTAATTGAGTTAGACCTTCGCTTCCCTTCGCGCAAAACTGCGCTAGACACACCATTGATTTGCTAGTCAAATATGCTAATGAGGGAGTTACGGGGATTCACAAAAAAACGCAGTTGCTGCGCAGGCTACGCGATGTGCGCAACAGCAAAATGTTCTGTCTAAAGTTAGAGGACCTAAAAGCTGGTCTAAATTTTGAAAAAAAGTCTAATTGTCAGATAAAGCAACACTGTTAGTGAGGAGTTCAGCAGTCACACGTGTTGCCCAACAATCTGTATGCCAACATGCCAGGGGCATCGTCGCACATAGCTATACTACTGACTTTAGATGAACAAAGAAGGAGGAGGGCACGGAGGATGGCACTAAAGAGGGCACGGGAGATGTTTTTTTTTTTTTTTTTTATTTGCTTATATAAAATTTACAATTTAAATTAATCTAATACAATATTCTTATCTGATACAAGCCCCTCACTCTTCACTTGATATATCACACACGCATAGACATCTTTGGCATGAGTGATTCTGAGGTGTCTCGCATCTTCAGATTCACCCCTCATGCCATCATGGAATTACCACAACCCTGCAGGAGGACATCAGCAGCCCAACACATGACACTACCCATGACACCCATGACAGCTACATATACAATCAGAGCCCCATCCCCACAGATTTCGAACAGAACATGTATGGGGACAGCTGGCTGGTTGGTGAGTGACATGGGTGGCAGGCATGACTATCCCCTCCCGTGATGCACACCTCACAAGTGGCACATGCATGACTAACATCCTCCTGTCTTTTCCCTTCAAGGTGACTCTGCATATGCACTGGTACCCCATCTCATGACCCCATCTCATGACCCCATCTCATGGCAGCTCACATTATGCATCTTTGCACGTTAAACACACACATTAATCATGGCACAATGAGAATGCATGCATGCACACCACTGTGGTCCCTAGCACACACACCCCACATCCTCATCACATTGGATTGGCACCAGTCCACCATGCAGGACTTGTGAGTTGCAACGCCATGCCACGGCTCCAATTATGTCACTGTACATTCATACACCATTCACACAGACCTGGCGATCACTTCTCCACCACAAATGAGGGTGACACCCCTTTTCCCGCAGGAATATCACCCCCACATTCCAAAATCATACACAAACAGAACCAAAAAAATTAAATAAATGACGAGCAAAAATAAAAAATGCCCAGCAAAAATATAATTTAAACAAAATAACAACAAAGAAAACACATAAAAGACAAAAATCACTCTGCAAAACAGTCCTCAAATATCTCAAAGACACGTCACAAACAAACAAAAGCACCTTGCTGTAGAGGGAGGGATACAAAGGGATGTATTTTTGCAAAGGAAGTGCATTTGTGTCTGTCTATTTATGCTGTCTGCGTAGTTCATAAAGTTGCCCTAGTCCATTTCCAATTTCACTGATTGCGCCGCTCCCGAGTTGTGAGCATGCGCACAATGGAGCTGACATGGTTTCCTTCACGCGCGCATGCGCGAGTCGGCCGGCCCTTCATTTGCATGGGGTCACGGCTCATTTCAATGTAACACGCCCACGTCCCTCCCAATTTGTATTACTCCTCCTTACGCCTCAGGAAAAAACCTTACGCTTGCGCAATCTCTTGCGCAAAAGCTTCGTGAATCGCGGGATTACGCGGCTAGATTGCGCAAGTCTAACGGAAAAGTGGTGCGCTACGCCGGTCCAATAATGCGCCGATGTACGTGAATCTGGGCCATTGTTCCCAAGTTCCCCAGTGTCAGCCCTACCCTCTGTCGCAAAATTCTCCAGCTCAACCCCACCACTTTACACTACATTCCACATATTTTACAATGCCATACTTTCCATGGTATGTTGTCTGTGGACACTTACCTATGGCTAAAAACTTTGAAGCAGAAATGAAATGCTCTTAATGGAACACAAACATCCGCTACTCTACTTCTCCCTTTCACCCCTCAACAGCCTCCCTTTTATTGTACATTTCTCCTTGCAGCCACAATCATCTTTCTCTATGGACCCCAAACATGCTCAGACCCACCTAAACAGTTCTGTCAATGGTCATTTATCCCATCATGCTTACCATGATCATCTTCTTTCTGCCTCCTGTTACTTTTCTTGGTTATCAGCTCAAGCGGTGCAGTGGGGCTGTGCACACACTGCATGGGTTAACTGTTCGTTTTTATGTAAGGGTGAGGAGAGTGGAGATACACTTACCTAATCCAAAGATCCCGTGAGCGCAAGGCCGGTCCCCCCCGCATGATAGTGGTCTTGTGAATGGACTGTTCCTGACGTGATCATGCCCAAAAACCGTCTCTGCACGAGAGGACAGCAGAAACAGTCCACAGCTGGATGTGGGTAAGGGTTGTTTTCCAGCTGCTGCAAACAGGTGGAAAGAAGACCAGTCACTGTGTACATTGCAGGAAAGCCCAAGAGGCAAAGTGAAGAGTTTGATGCTTGACTTCGACAAAGAACAGGAAGAGATACACAAAGGACACCAAAATTCAAGAATACTCATGGCTCTTGTATTTGGACATTTATTTTGCCTAAAATTCAGCTTTAGGCCTCATTCACACAAGGCGGATCCGTTTCAGCAGGAGATCTCTCCATTGATCTCTGCTGAGCCGGTGGATGACAGGTCTGTCTCTGCTCACTGAGCGGGGAGGGACCTGTCAGACCCCCGCTAATTCCTATGGAGAGATCGGATGAAAAAGGACAGCATGTCCGTTTTCATCCGATCTCTACCGATCCGTCAAGGCGAATGGCGAACGTATCGCCATATGTCTGTCTTCAGTGGATCATATGGCAGACGGGCATCAGCGGACACATTTCCGTCAACATCCGTCTCCTCTTAGGAGTCAATGGATGGCCCGCTCAGATCCGCCAGAAAACCAGACAGACGGATGAGAACGGGCTTGTTGTGTGAAAAGGGCCTTAAAGCGAAACTCCAGATTTTCCTCCCCAAAATAACAGATGCATTATTCATGTAAATTTATCACAACCCCACTGTCACTCTATCTGTATCTTACCTACTTTAGCTGTATTTAGCAGGTTGTTGTGTCTGTGATGTCACTCCTCCTGCCTGAATTTTAAAGTTCTCTGACTTCCTGTTTCCTTCCTTTGCCAGTCCCGATACTACAGGTCACATTATTATTTGAGCCTCTGTAGTTTTGGTTGGTCTATAGGAGTCACTTGTAGCTGCTGTGGGAGTTGATGTGGGTGGGCCTAAGGATTACTGTGGGTGTTCCTGGGTACGCTTTGCTGTGCCTTTCTAAAATGCGTAGCAATGCACATTACTTTAGCATTACAATTCATTCACATCTGCCTGTTTCCAAACACACGGCAACCCGCAATAAAAAAATGCATGCTTTGCCGTGTGTTTTGAAACTAAACAGCAATTTATGTCACGCTTGCGTTACCATTTAGGCTGCGTTCTCATTCATGCACTTTTCTGTGCGTTTCAAAAACACATAGCAACGAATGCACGACAACCCACACAAAAACATGCGCGTTGCCGCACATTTTGACAACACGCGGCAACGTGCATCATACTTATGTTACCATTGTTTTGCATCTGTGCATTTCCGAATGCAGGCAACTCACAAGAAAACGCACGCTTTGGTGAGTGCTTCAAAAACATGTGACATTGGGGTTTATTTACTAAAGCTAGAGAGTGCAAAATCAGACTCACTTCTGCATAGAAATCAATCAGCTTCCAGTTTTTATTGGCAAAGCCTAATTGAACAAGCTGAGGTTAGAAGCCGATTGGCTACAATGCACAAGCCTTAGTAAATCTACCCCAATGTGCAGCTCGCTTGCATTACCATTTGTTTGCATCTGCATGTTTCTGAGTGCAAAGCAACCTGCAATAAAAAATGCATATCAAAAACCAGGGAAGAAAATATGTGAATCGTCATGTGTTTCAAAAACAAATGGCAACGCACGTTACCAATCGTTCACATCGGTGCATTTCCAAATGCACAGAAATCCACAAAAAAAACACGGGGCATGTGTGTTACTTTTCTTTTGCATCTTCGCATTTCTGAATGCATGGCAACCCACAAGAAAATGCACACCATACTATGCTTTTCAAAAATGCACGGCAATGCTCATCGTGCTTGCGTTATCATTTTTTCGCATCTGCACTTTCCAAATACACAGCAACCTGCAAGATGTATGCTTTTCTGTGCGTTTAGAAAACGCACAGTGCGCTTGCATTACCATTCCTTCACATCTGCATGATTACAAATGTACAGCAAGCTGCAAGAAAACGCATGATTTGCCTTGTGTTTTGGAAACATGTAGCAATGTGCGTCATGCTTGTGTGACCATATAGGCTGCATTCGCCTCTACACATTTGCAAATGAGTGGCAACTTGCACAGAAAATGTGTGCTTTGCTGTGCATTTTGAAAACACTTGGAAATGCATGTCGTGCTTGGGTTACCATTTGTTCACATCTGCAAATTTCCGAATGTAGGGCAACCTGCAAGAAAAAGCACACATTTTCTGTGTGATAGTGATCGTCTGTGATAGTCGTGGTTTAAGTCACGTGACTTTCATGTGATGTTGTATGTACCAGGGCGATCTATTCATCTCCCTCAGCATCAGTACAACTAGCTTTCCCAGTAGGCTGTGCATATTATATGGAGGGCTTTCCTTTTATTGAATAATGCTGTGATCTGTGAGGCGGGACTTGGGAGGTTTGGACCCTTCCTGTAGTAGTTGTAACTGGGCAGGACTGAATGCTAATTCTGATTTATTCCTTCCCACCCACCATCAGAGCTGTGAAGACGTGACATTGTTTGCAGACTATAAAGCGGTGTGTTCTAGGCTAGAGATGCAGCGGGAGGTAGCTGGAAGGCCCAGAGTCTATAACCAAATTTTACAGAGTGTCACATGGTACAAAGCCACAACTAAACCCAGAATATCAGGAGATCTGCAGACAGAGCAACATGGTACAGAGTTATGCTGGGACTGATCATTCCATACAGTTCTAGTGAAAAGAAAGCTGAAGTTTGACTTTAAGCCCACTTCTTCATGTATGTTTATGCCTGTAGAGGAAATGAGGATAACATCTCCGGTGACTTATACCAGCGGAAAACAAGAGCATTTGGCAAAGAAAATCAACTCAGTCAGTTGATTCTTCCCCTGAGATTGGAGAGCCAATCTTTAGTCCAATTAAATATTAATTAAATATTAAAAAAAAAAAAAAAAAATCTCTAAATTGTATCTGTGCCCTCTTATAGGCTTACTCATACATACGTTCAAACAAAATGTGACGGGTTGGGACAAACTAGTTTTTTTGGGCCCAATACAGTCAGACTGTCCCTGATAATGCCATTTGTTTAGCATATCACTGATAGTGTGCTCCTTGTGCTTAGTGTATGCAGGGTTCCCATATGTCTATAAGGTCTATGACCAGAGTGCATGTGTGGACTACCAAGTGAAGTAGATGTGTAACTTGTGCGTTTAATGCAACATATCTACACGAAAAATATTTACTGTGGCTAACATGTGGGATTATTTATGTGAGGACATAAGCTGCAGTACGATTTATCTTTCAGTGCTGAGAATTCTGTACTGGTAGTACCCGAAGCAGAGCTTTTGGCACCAAAACAAGTAACTAACCACTTTGATCATTTAAAAATCTGATTAAGATCTGGGACACACAAAAAGCTACACTTAAAGTGCTGCGTTTCTTTACTTATGCAGGGTCATGTGCTATGTATTCGGTATGGTCCCAGCTCTGGTGTAATGGCAGCTCAACCTAACTAGTGATTCTTTTTTTTTTTTTAATTGTTTAAAATCAGTCTGAAATTAAAAAAAAAGCTAGAAACAACCTAAAACACAAGACAAACAACCCAAATCCCCAACACGCAGGAAGCCATTTCACGTGCCTCTACTTTTAACTTCTGTATCGTCGGATTACAGAAGAAAGGAATGTATGAAACTTCACAACTGCATCTGAGCATGTGATCGTTATGTCCTTACCAAGAAATGGATAGCATGGTCCCTCCTGTGGCTGACGGGGAGAAATACAGACATCCTAGCACATACTGCCAATAAAAGCAACTACCAAAACCAGTTGAAAAAGGTTCATAGTTCTGGTGAAACCAATAGGTTTTAGCAAGGTGGACAGGAACACAGCTGAAGGCAACCAACTACTGGACAGATTCACTAAGCTGTAAGAAACCAGACTTAGGCCCCTTTCACACTACTGCGACTTCAAAGTCGCATGATTTTACTGCAATTTGCGGCTGCGATTTCAGGAAATGCCTGTGTAAGTGGCATCAAAATCGCATCAAAGTAGTGCAGGGACTACTTTGAAGTCGGAACGACATGAAGTCGTACTAATATGAATGGCTGTTATTGGAAATCATGGCAAACAACTTGTCATGCCACTTTGCCATCACAAATCTTGGGACAAGTGTGAAAGGGGCCTTATGCAGGCCATATACCGTATTTATCTGGCTATAACGCGCGCACCCCCAACCTAGAAGGAAAATTCCTGTAAAAAAAAAAAAATACTTACAGTTTGGATGCCCCTCGTCGGTGTCTTGCCCGCCGTCAATCGCATCCATCGACGGCCTTGTCCGGTCCGGCGTCCTTCTGCGGCCATCGTGGTGTCCTCCCTGATCGATCCCGCTTCCCGCGCTGTGTTTGAACCACTCCGCCGACATATACCGAGCGCAGTACACTCGGGTAAAGTCGGGTAGGCTCGGCTCCTCTCACGTAAAGAACGTACAGGACGTGACACGATTTTGCCTTGATTTTCAGGGCAAAAAAGTGCGCGGTATACGCCGATAAATACGGTATGTGTTGAATTCTGAACAAATTTTCTTTTGAAAATCAGATATTTGGTGCATTTTGTGATCCAGTGTTGCCACCATTGATTTAGAAACTTAACCAACCAAGCATTCTATTTCACCTCATGTTGCTACAATTGTTTGTTTTTCAAAAAATTTCCAACATCACTTAAATTCGATGGCCGACCAAAAATCGGCCATTGCTGCTCCCCACTAATGGTGCAAAATTCAAGCGAAAATTCTTAGTTAAAATTTTCTTAAGAAAATGCTTTCAGAATTCGACCCATGTATGGCCAGCTTTGGCTACCCAGATTAGCATTTTGTTCTTTTAAGTGGGGTACACACTATGAAAATAAAATAAATCGGCCGAACGATCTTTCGATTTTCCTTGTTGTTCCACAGCAATTTGGAACAGAGGAAGGAAATAATGTATGAAAATTCTTATATGATAAAGGCTTTTTTTTGGTGTTTATTGTTTCTGATCATGCACAGTCTTTCTTTTCTGATTCTTCTCGTATGAAAAATCATTGGAGAAAAAAATTGGAGTTTGTTCCTTCGGACATTTTTGTTTGAAAGGTCGGAATCGGCTGTCGAAAATGATGTGCACACTGTCAGAAAATTGTACGATCGTTCACCCAATTTTCTTACCCTTTTATTTCAAATATATACATTTAACTTTTATAAAAAAATATTCTGTAATCAAACTTGGGTGACAATGTTGTCCTCCTTAAATTAATAAAGGCAAATATACTGTGTACTTCATTTGCTCTAGAACTGAGGGGAAGCTCTGCTGGTTACTACCATCCAATCATGTACAAGTTTTTTTTTTTCCTGGCATGTGATTGAGTATGCTTTGGAAAAGCTTTACCTCATTTACTAAGCTCTAGAGCAAATTCACTGTATATTTGCTCTTAGTAAACCAACCCCAGTGTACAATGCAACTGTGAATCTAAAATGCAATGCAAACACACTGGGCCAGATTCAGATACAATTAGATTATCGTAGCGTTTCCCAAATACACTACGCCGCCGTATTTTACCTGGCTCTACGTGGAATCCAGGTAGATTTTGTCCAGTAAACGACGGCGGCGTAGTGTATTTCTCCCGTCGCAATCCATCTACGCGAGTAGGGGGCGTGAATCATTTAAAATAGGCGCGTTCCCGCGGCGATCGAACTGCGCATGCTCCGTTCGCAAATTTCCCGCCGTGCATTGCGCGAAAACACGTCGTTACGTCATTCGTTGTTTGAGTAGCGTCGTTTACGCACGATCCTCGTCCCGAACGAGTTACGTAAAAAAAAAAAAAAAATCGACGCGTGAACGACGGCCATACTTAACATGGGCTACGTACCGTTAGACCAGCAAAAAGCTGGTCTAACAGTACGTAAAAAAAAAAATAGACGAAAGCGATTGCGAAGACCACTCGTATCTTCGTGGATCGCCGTAAAAACACATTTGCATATCCCGACGCATGAAAACGACGCGAACTCCTCCCAGCGGCCGCAAAAATATCGCAGCGTAGAACCGAAGGCTTACGAAGACGTAAGCCTCTCGGATCGAAGCCCGAAGCCGCCGTATCATGGTTTGAGGATTCAAACTAGTGATACGGCGCGCGAAATTTGAAATTACTCCTGTCTAACACCAGTTAGACAGGCGTAATTGCTTTCTGAATCTGGGCCACTGTTTTTTATAACCATTTGACAGTCCTCATCGAGTAAATCATTTGCAAGATTGGGCTCTCTATTGTTGCCACAGCATTTGGAAAAGGGTGATGTGGTGATCTAAGGTCTGTGTAGGGGTAGACAGTCAATTGGATGAACCAACAAGGCTCTAGTATTAAAGTATAATATATATATATATATTTTTTTAATTAAATAACAAACACATTATACTTTTCAATTCTATTGCACAGAGTGGCCCCGATCCTCCTCTCCTGGGTTCCCCCACCAATGCTCTCGACGACTCCTCTTCTCAGGGTGCCACCATAGGAAGATGCTTCCTTTGGTGGCACACCTGTGGGCTTGATGCTGAGCCACGCTGCCTGCATCCATAGACAGACAGTGCAGATCGGCTCCTTTGTCACAAGATTTGACTGACAGCAGCAGGATCAAGTGAGGACTCAGGTAAGTATAAAGCCTCCTACACTCGATTAGCCCATCCGATGAGAACCGTCTGATTGACCGTTGTCATCGGTTAACCGATGAAGCTGACTGATGGTCTGATGTGCCTACACACCATCGGTTAAAAAAACGATTGTGTCAGAACGTGGTGACGTAAAACACGACGACGTGCTGAAAAAAATGAAGTTCAATGCTTCCAAGCATGCGTCGACTTGATTCTGAGCATGCGTGGATTTTTAACCGATGGTCGTGCCTACTAATGATCGGTTAGGTATCCATTGGTTAAATTTTAAAGCAAGTTGGCTTTTTTTCAACCGAAGGTTAAATAACCTATGGGGCCCACACACAATCGGTTTTGACCGATGAAAAAGTTGTCCTCTGTCTATCCTATCGTGTGTCCTCTGTCTATCCTATCGTGTGTACAAAGGCCTAAGATGGGGAGAGGTGGAGGGGGTAGGGAGGGGGAGATACTAATACCTAAAAAAATTTACCCTAGTGCAGGGAATGCATTAAGATAAATACTGTTTAGGCTTTAAAACCACTTTAAGCTAGATGTATCTAATATTATAATTATTATTTATGTTCCAAAATAGAGCTTGTTTGTGAATAGCCTGGAATATGCAGGTACATGAAGTCAGCCATACTTTTATATTACATATGATGGCTCTCCTTTTGAAGTAACCGTACTTTAGGGCCCTTTCACACTGGCTTTCCTAACAGGTCCAACTGTCAGTTTTTCAAGCGGACCTGATCGGACGCTCCATTTAGCCCTATGGAGCGTCGGATCTCAGCGGTGACATGTCTGCCGACACCCGCTGCTATCCATCCGTCTGGGGAATCGGATCAGATGAAAACGTACAGGTGGATCGTTTTATTCCAATCTCCATAAATAGCGGGGCTTTGACAGGTCCTTCTCTACACAATGAGCGGAAAAAGACCTGTCATCCACCTGCTGAGCAAAGAGGGGTCTGTACACGGACAAGCCTGTGTGAAAGGACCCTTAGGGCTCTTTCACATGGAGCGGACTGTTTTTGATCCACCCCGTGTGTGTCCGTCGGCTCAGCGGGGATCATCCGTAAATCCCCGCTCAGCTGTCGGCGGACAGGGCGGTCCCCGCACACTGTGCAGAGACCGCCCTGTCTTTCCTCCGCTCTCCCCTATGGGGAATCGGATGAATACGGACCGTCTGTTCGTATTCATCCGATCTGATCCACCAGATGGAAGAAAAATAGGGTTTTCTTCCGTCCAAAAAAAAATGGATCTTTGCGATCCGCTAACGTCCACAATCCCATAGGGATGCATTACAAGTCCGTAAACGGACCTGTAAAAAATGGACCGTTTGTCCGTACGTGTGAAAGGGCCCTAAGTGTCCTTCTGTCACTCTCAGCAAATTTGGCTGCCCAACAGCAACACACTCTCTACATGTCCTATCCTGTAATCTCAGCAGTCGTTCTGTTGTCATATTGCTGAATCAAAGATGCGTAGATGAAGCATCTTAAAATCCTTATAAAAATACACTATTCTATTTAAGACAGACAGCACAATCTTTATCCAATTTTGAAGTTAAATGTACAGCACTCGTCCTAAATCAAGTCAGCAGGTCCTCCCAGCAGTGTCTGTGTACAGTTGGAGGAACCTAAAAAATCACGTGTGAGCATTATGCAATACCTTCTGCCAGCCTTTTCTATGAACTAAAGTGCAAAAAAGTTACAAGTTCAAGGGAGCACCAGCTATACTCACCAGATTACATAACAATTTGTTCAAATGTATGTCATTATGAGAGAGAGAGAGAGAGAGAGAGAGAGATTCCAAACAAAAGATGGAAGCACCTGTATGTCACTGTTGATTTTATATGAAGCACAGCCAAGTTTTAAATTATAACTCAGCTGGCACATTTTGTACTGTCGACTTCTTATTTGTAGGGTAAACAGAGCAGTTGCAAGGCCAGAATTCTTGGTACAATTTCCCATTTGTTTTTGTTATTACAGGTAACACGGCACCTCGGGCATTCTCAGTTATGCAAAAAGACTGATCGCAACATTAATGACCTTTAACCAGAAGGTAGGGCTTTACGACACAACCTACAATATAGTCACCACCATATATGTGACATTTTATTAGATTATAAAATTCCAACATAGCAAATCTGCAATCTGAATGAACTTTTAGGTCTTTTTAAATAAGGGATCTCAATCATATGTTACTTTCCTGATGCTTTATTTTACTGCTGTACTGCTCTAATTGTTACTTGGACGTGCTTTCACGACCAGTTCTTGGTTGTTTTGAACTGGGGTTTTGAATACTTGGGACATAGTTCAGCAAATTTTATTAAGTAGAAGGTAAAGTATAAGAGTCCCAAGAGACCCAGAAAACCACTCTTCTAGGGTGAAAAGTTGCAGAATGCCACACTAAATATTAGGCCCCTTTCACACTGGGGCGGGAGCGGTGTCGGCGGTAAATCAGCGTTATTTTTTGGGCCGCTTTACTGCCAATTTCGAGGTGCTATTCGGCTATTTTACCCCCCCCCCCACGCTAGGGGCAGAGAAAGGGTTAAAAACCACTGCAAAGCGCCTCTTTTCACTTTCCTCTCTGTGCTACCTGACATTTTCTCCTCTTTGCCAACCCTATTATTGCTGATCTTCATGGGAATGTAGTAGTTCAAGGAGCCATGTTGCTTAAAGTAGAACTATAGGCATTTTTTTTGTCATTTTGGATAGAGCAAGGGAGGGTTATAACCTCTGCCAGATTATTTTCGCCATCTGTGTCCCACTGGGGAGATTCTGCTTCACTTCCTGTCCCATAGCCAACAGAAAGTAAAAGGGAATTCCTTAGGGACCCCCAGATCCCCAGAACTAGTATCCCCATTGGAATATTTCCCCTCTATTACCTTTCTGGGGACTTTCACTTTCAGGCCTCGTACACGATCAAATCTGTCCGCTGGAAACGGTCTGCTGGACCGTTTCAGCAGACAGATTCGATCGTGTGTACGGCCGAGCCGACGGATTTGGCCACCCGACAGATTTCAAAGCATGCTTTGAAATCTATCGGGTGGGAATCCGTCCGCCCGACATGTCTGCTGGTTAGTACACTTACCAGCAGACATGTCGTCCCGCACCGCCGCCGAATGGATTCGGCGCATGCGCGGAAGTGTTTTACTTCCTGGTGCGGTGACGTGGCGGCGTCAACGTCACCGACACGTCAGCGCGCCGTCTGCTGGCGGGGATTTTGGTTTGCTCGTGTGTACACGCGAGCAAACCAAAATCCCAGCAGACAGATTTGTTCAAATCTGTCGGACAGACAGATTTGAACAAATCTGTCTGCTCGTGTGTACGAGGCCTCAATGGTAAACAGGAAAAATTAGAGAGGGCGAATCTGCCTAATAGGGGCACAGTCAGCAATAAAAACCAACAAGCTTTCCAATCCCTTTCCACTCTATCCAAAGCTGAAGAAAAAAAGTTGTGCCTTTAGTTATGCTTTAACGAGAAAGATTCTTTGGGCTAGATTCAGGAAAGAAATAAGACGGCTTATCTCCAGATAAGCCGTCTTATTTCTGCGTCTGAGCCCTTCTATCTATGCGACTGATTCATAGAATCAGTAACGCATAGATTTCCATTCGATTCAACTGGCATAAGTCTTTTATGCCGTTGAATCTTATATTCATATTTTAGGCTGGACGCTAGGTGGCGTTCCCTTCTAAAATATGCAAATTAGCCTATACGCCGATTCCCGAACGTACTTCCGGCGCTATTTTTTTACGTCGTTTGCGTTAGCGTAGGTCCGTCGTAATGTTAACCCTGCTGTATGAGGCGCAGGCAATGTTAAGTATGGACGGCGTGCCGGCGTTTTTTGTTCACGTCGTTTACGTAAAACGTTTGCGAATAGGGCTTTGCGTAAGTGTCATTCACGTCGTTATGACGTTGTGATTTGGAGCATGCGCACTGGGATAAATTCACGGCCGGCGCATGCGTAGTACGTTCGGCGCGGGATCACGCATTATTTAAATAATACACGCCCCCTACCCGCCGAATTTGAATTTGGCCGGGTCATTTACACTACGCCGCCTCAACTTTACAGGCAAGTGCTTTGAGAATAAAGCACTTGCCTGAAAAAGTTATGGCGGCTTAGTGTAGATACCCTACATTAGGCAGGTTTAGATTTAAGCCGCTCCTACCTGAATCTAGCCCTTTGTGTGCAATTTCAAGTACCAGACACTAAGCTAATATGATTTGCCTTCCCTAAATTCTCATTTTTTTTTTAGAGGACAGTTGTAGTTGTAAAGGCCCAGTGTAATGGCAGTAGAGATAGGGACAAGTGCTCCTGGCGCCAAGGCCTAGCCAATGGTTGAATAACCCTTTTATTTACAATATAATCATATTTTTTAAAGGCTGTTTTAAGTAGATGCAATCATGAACAAATTCACAAAATATTTTCATTAAAAAAAAAGCCTTTGTAAAGCAGAAAATTTACGTTTGCACCAAGAGCTTTTGACAAATGAAAAATACCACTGATGGATGTCTGTTGGAAATAGGAGTCTCTGAATCTATACCTACCTAAATCATCATTTTTTTGAGGTGTGGCAGCCTCTTCATTGGCTTCATTCGCCATGGATCGAGTGATACGTCCTTTGCGGCGGCCCTGGCTGTTAGCGGTTTTTCTCCCTTTTGATGTCACCGTTTCTTTGTCATCATTCTCTTCCCCAGAAGTGTCCTCATTTTTTTCCCTAAGAAATCCATGTAATAGGATAAAAAAAATTATTAAATCTGTTTATTGTGCTCAAGCACTTGTATAAAAGTATAAATGTACATTTATGTTCACAATCACAGTAGTCACATAAAAAAACTTTTTTGGCTCACGTGCAAAAGAGTTATACATTTCTTTAAAGTTTTTTGATTGTTAGGTGGATATATATCCTTAAGGTGGCTATAGATGGGCAGGCGTTTCTCCAAGGACAAAAGAGAGCGATTCACCTTCTCTTCCTCAAACTCGAGTGCCACAAGGATTTGAGGTCATCTTTTGTAAAAGAATGGATGAAGTGCACATGCCATAAAAGCTGTGTTGCCTTTCCACCACAGAAAATCAGGCTATGTAAATCCAACCTTAGCCAAGAAATTATCTGCTCATAACTTGTGATTCAACTTTGATGCCCTGTACACACGACCGGTTTTCCTGACATGCCAAAACCCAACGTTTTTCCCTGACGGGATTCCTTTCCAGCCTGACTTGCATACACAACCTAAGTGCGGTTACGTCCAACACGTACAAAGGCACTATAAAGGGGACGTTCCATTCAAATGGCGCCACCCTTTGGGCTGCTTTAGCTGATCCTTGTGTTAGTAAAAGTTTGGTGAGAGACGTTTCGCGCTTTTCAGTCTTCGTGCTGTTCAGTCCATTACAGCGTGACAAATGTGCTATCTCCAATATGAACGCTAATTTTACCAGAACAAACGCTCTGGTCTCATACTTGATTCTGAGCATGCACGTATTTTTTTCCCTTGGAAAAGCATATACATGAGCGGTTTTCGGAACAAGAAAAATACTGACGGAAAACACAACGGGAAAAAATAGAGCAGGTTCGAATTTTTTTGTGGGCAGTTTTCTCTTCGGGAAAACTGCTATGGAGCATACACATGACTTTTGGACGGTTTTCCTGACCAATCCAAAAAATTTCAGTTTTCTAATCTCGTGTGTATGAGGCATAAAACTCAGTTTACTCAGTTTACTGCAATGCGCTAATCCATGTAAATCCAGTGCGTGTTGCCACGTTGCATAGAACACACAGGCAGTTCGCATTGCCTTATGCGAACTACTGCGGGTGTCAATACAGATCAGTTTACACATTGCATTGCAAACTTTCATTTTGGACAAGAATCAGATCGCATGGGTGTGAACGCCCATTTGATCCAATGCTGGTGCGGAAAAAAAACAAGGGTCCTGTGCGACTTTGGTCCGAATGCGATGCAAATTCACTACAATACAATCTGTATGGCTAAATTCGCATCTCACAGACATCGCATGTGATTGGCACTGCAGCGTGGTGCCAATCACATCACATGCGATATCGCACAGCGCACCAATGTGAACCGAGCCCAAGGCCCCAAGAATAATATCTGCTGAACAGACAACATGCATTCTCTGGTCTTATTTCTGTACGACCATAACTTCTGCAAATCCCCAATAGCTAAATCCTGAATTTGCGTCTAAGGTTGTTCTAAGACTGGCAATGAGATGTTCATTTATGTTATTCCACAGTATATGTACGTTTCAATATTCAAGGTCCAAATAAAAGGAACAACTTTCTTGGTCTTAAACGAGACCATGGAAATTTTTAAATTATTCATATATCTTTACAGTAGCTAACATGCCAGCCTCACAGTACTGGGTTCTAGGTTAACATCTCCAAAAAAGACCCTTTATGTATGGAGTTTTTATGGGAGCTTCTTCTTGGCTACACAGGATTTCTCTGAATACTCCGATTTCCTCCCACCTCTGGTAACCATATATGTAAATTCCCTGTACACTGAGATTGGGCCAAATAATGGAAAATATTTGTTGTAACAACCTTCTATAAAGTTTTATATTAGGTCAGATTGGATTTGACAAATTGGATGACTAACTTATGTTATTGGACCACCCATTGTCCTCTATGGGGAGGTGCATGTCCGCTGACACCTGCTTGGCATCCGATCTGACAAAATCCGCTGGACTAATACACTCTCTCAATCTTAGTTTTATTTCTTATAAAAGACATTAATATATAGTTATATGATCAGAACACAAAAGTAGACCTACTTTCCAAGTTCCTCTTTGTCATTCTCCACATCCTGCTTGAATTCTTCTTTTTCAGGTTCCTTTTCTTTTTCATCTTTCTCTTCCTGATTATTGCGGGGCATCTGCTGCTAAAGAAAGAGCAGTAAATGTTAACAAAATAGCATCAATGCTTTTACTTTACAAAATAAAATGAAGCAACAAGGTATTCGATGACGTGAGTAGAGGGTCTCTTCTCAGTTACAGAATCCTCCCTCCCTACAAGTGACGCCACAGCAGTTACAGGATTCATAAACATAGACCTTTTTTTTTTTAGCAACCTCATACTTCTAAACATGGATGGTCCAATGAAACTTATTTTAAAAGGAAAACTCCAGTCAAATTTAAAATGTTGCCATGAATACATAGAGGGTGTTCCTGCATTTACTTAGAATTACAGCAAAGCAAAGGGTGGGAATGGGCCCCTAATGCATATCTGTTGAGAATCAAAAGATTCAGGATCCCCCTGTGATGCAGGTACTGTATGCAGGCTGGACAAATCTGTCTGCATGCATATATTCACGTACCTAAAGTTTACTATACATAAGGTACATAAGGTATATCTAAACCACCAAAATAAATAAATTACAGCTGATCAATCCTCAAATCTGATGGTTGAATTTGTTGTTTTCAGGTTTCTTTGCTTCATTTTCACCTGCTCATCCTGCAAATAACAAATTTTCCGTCTAGGGTGCAGTGGCGGTGTGTCCATAAGGGGCGCAGCCCCCTCTCTGCTGCCACTTCTCTATCACGATCTATGGTCGCCACTGCCACCCCCTATTCAGGTGCCCAATCTCTTTTTGGGCATCAGCAGGGTATTTTTTGGAAGCACCAGATTAGAGCCATGGGCTCTAATAGGCGTTTAAAAAGGTGAACAGTGGGCGTCGTGCTGAGCGCCCAATGTTCACTCAGCATTGTGTTAGGAAAGCAAATGAATATTTGCTTTCCTAACACTGAACCACCTCTCAGCCAATCAGGTGCTTGGGTCTGTTACCTGTCACCTGATTAGCTGAAACTTCAGGTGCTGTGATTGGACGGCCTATTGATGGCACAGTGGCGGCAATTTATTGGCATAGTGGCTGCCCTTGATGGGCACAGTGGTTGCAATTGATGAGCACAGTGGCTGCAATTGATGAGCACAGTGGCTGCAATTGATGAGCACAGTGGTTGCAAATGATGAGCACAGTGGTTGCAAATGATGAGCACAGTGGTTGCAATTGATGAGCACAGTGGCTGCAATTGATGAGCACAGTGGCTGCAAATGATGAGCACAGTGGCTGCAATTGATGAGCACAGTGGCTGCAATTGATGAGCACAGTGGCTGCAAATGATGAGCACAGTGGCTGCAAATGATGAGCACAGTGGCTGCAATTGATGAGCACAGTGGCTGCAAATGATGAGCACAGTGGCTGCAAATGATGAGCACAGTGGCTGCAATTGATGAGCACAGTGGCTGCAAATGATGAGCACAGTGGCTGCAATTGATGAGCACAGTGGCTGCAAATGATGAGCACAGTGGCTGCAATTGATGAGCACAGTGGCTGCAATTGATGAGCACAGTGGCTGCAATTGATGAGCACAGTGGTTGCAATTGATGAGCACAGTGGTTGCAATTGATGAGCACAGTGGTTGCAATTGATTCATTTTTTTTTCAGTTTGTTTGCGCCCCCCAAAAATTTTGAGCACCAAACGGCACTGTTAGGGTGACATCACTCACTCACTGTACTGTATCAATGGAGAAACACAGGTCATCCTAGGTCAGACATACAAAACACTTCCAGCTCTCCCTTTCTCCCTAACAGAGGGGGAGGTGTTCTGTAGTTTAAAGTCAGAGCTGGGAACAACACTGACTGATAACAGTCAGCAGAGGCAAATTTCACAGGACAGATAGCGTGGCTAAGCCCCACCCCCTGCTCCTCCCTCACTATCTGTGATTGAACGGCAGCCACATCACTGGATCAGGGTAAGTATTAGGTGTGCTGAGGGAGGAGTTGCACACTGAAGTTTTATTACTTTCACAAATAAAATGCTTAAAAGGTCAAAAAATAAAAATAAAAAAATTCAGCCTTTAGAACCACTAACAATGAACTTTTTTCATTTGCTTGCTTCTTGTCTGTTAAATAGACCATTAGAAAGGTTTCTTTATATCAATTTAATAAGCTTAAAAAAAAACTTGATCCAGCCAGAAACCCTCAAGGCTCCTGTTTATAAGCACTGGTGGATTTTTTTATGAACTCTATATCCATAAATCTAAAAGATTGATTTGTGGAATTATAAATTTTAGCGCAATTTTATTTTTATTTTTTTATACTCTGCATATATCACAACTTTGCTTTTGAGTTTAGGTCTATTTTAACTGCCAAAAAGTGAGCAATTGAAAGTAGTTCATACACTTTAACCCACTATAGTCATTCATACTCATACTAGGTACAAACCAGCATTGACAGCATCATGAAAACAGCCAACACACAGTCACATTTACTACCATTGATTTACATTTTTTTAAATGAGTGATTTCAATTCTAAAACCCACTTTTGGTTTTCAAAGAATGCAATAGCATTGAAAATCAAGGCTTTAATTCATCTTGTCTATGTTGCTAGAACGCTTGCTGATCTGTCATCAGGAAGAATCACATAACCCCACTAAAGACAGCATGACATCATTGAGGAATTTTTCTGGAGCAGACGCCATGCATTTCCAGTGTTCATCAGAACAGCTGTAGAAATCATTAGACTGCCTTAGCAATATAAACCAACACAGGTTAGGATGTGGTATACAAACAAGAACAGTCTGGAAGAAAAAAATATATATTTATATGTACTTTGTGGTTAATATATAATGCACTCAGCCAGCTTAACTAGAGACACAAGTCATATACCTAGAGAGTATGCGGGACAAAGAACTTGATACCTGGCTGTGCATTAATAACGCCAATTAAAGAACAACTGTACCATACACAGTGTAAAAGACAGCAGATTTCATTTTAGCCACTGGCATGTCTGGGATCGTCCATGCTTGATAATCACTGCTAGGGACTTTCACTAGACAGTTTATCTGCAAATGTTTGGTATAAAAAAAACATCCCATAGCACACGCACCAAGCTGGCAATAAGTCATCCCCAAATTCCCCTAATAAGTATGGCCAGAACATCCAAGCCCAGGCTTTTCAGCAATACACATACTGAAGGCTGTACACCAACATGTAATAATCCAAAATGAAAAAGCTTATTGTATCACGCAGAAGAATTATCCCTGCAGGAGTCCTCAGTAGCTTTAGAAAGAAGCCTGTGTGGCATAGGAAATACTGGAACAAAGAATATAGCAACGGACTTGGCAAATTTGTTAGACACGAATATACAGTATCTCACAAAAGTAAGTACACCCCTCACATTTTTGTAAATATTTTATTATATCTTTTCATGTGACAACACTGAAGAAATTACACTTTGCTACAATGTAAAGCAGGGGTCTCAAACTCAAATTACCTGAGGGCCACAAGACAAGTTTTCATATCCCATGGGGGGCCGCATGCAAATTTTCAAACTTTAAAAACAGTACTGGTGTCAGCGAACGCATTATTAACCCCCAGCTTTGTGTCAGTGGACGCATTATTAACCCCCAGTTTTGTGTCAGTGGACGCATTATTAACCCCCAGCTTTGTGTCAGTGGACGCATTAATAACCCCCAGCACTGGTGTCAGCAGAACACATTATTAACCCCCCAGCACTGGTGTCAGCAGACGCATTATTAACCCCTAGTATTGGTGTCAGCAAACGCATTATTGACCCTGACCACTGTACACGGACCACTGCACACGGACCACTACACTGCCGACAGACCACTCACCATCATGGCACAGCACATCAAGGCTCAGAGCCCAGCACATCAGGGCACAACACAGCACATCAGGGCACGGCACAGCACATCAGGGTACAGGACACAGCGCACATCAGGGTACAGCGCACATCAGGGTACAGGGCACAGCGCACATCAGGGTACAGGGCACAGCGCACATCAGGGCACAGCGCATCAGGGCACAGCACATCAGGGCACAACAGGGTACAGGGCACATCAGAGCACAGCACAACAGGCACATGGGGCACATCAGGGCACATGAGAGCACATCAGGGCACATGAGAGCACATCAGGGCACATGAGAGCACATCAGGGCACATGAGAGCACATCAGGGCACATGAGAGCACATCAGGGCAAAGGTCAGCGTTTACTTGTTGTTTTCATCAGATGCAGAGCAGTGCAGGAAGCGTCTGCCAGAGGTTCACTTCTCTCTCATGTCACTCTGCTACTCCCCGGTGGCCCCTCCTCTCTTCTCGTCCATCCCAGATGATGTCACAAGCAAATAGGGATGGACGAGAAGAGAGGAGGGGCCGCCGGAGAGTAGCAGCGTGACATGAGAGAGAAGTGAACCTCTGACAGACGCTTCCTGCCCTACTCGTCATGCACCTCGATCTACACTTCCGCGGCACCCGCCCTGCCTGCGGGCCATTTATTACCAGTCTGCGGGCCGTAAGTGGCCCGCGGGCCGGTACTTTGAGACCCCTGATGTAAATTAATGAGTGTACAGCTTGTGTAAATTTGCTGTCCCCTCAAAATAACTCAACACAAAGCCATTAATGTCTAAACCGCTGGCAACAAAAGTGAGTACACCCCTAAGTAAAAATGTCCAAATTTGGCCCAAAGTATCAATATTTTGTGTGGCCACCATTATCTTCCAGCACTGCCTTAACCCTTCTGGGCATGGAGTTCACCAGAGCTTCACAGGTTGCCACTGGAGTCCTCTTCCACTCCTCCATGAGGACATTACAGAGCTGGTCGATGTTAGAGACCTTGCGCTCCTCCACCTTCCGTTTGAGGATGCCCCACAGATGCTCAATAGGGTTTAGGTCTGGAGACATGAATGGCCAGACCTTCACCTTTACCCTCAGCTTCTTTAGCAAGGCAGTGGTGGTCTTGGAGGTGTGTGTTTGGGTCATTATGTAGAAATACTGCCCTGCAGCCCAGTCTCTGAAGGGAGAGGGTCATGCTCTGCTTCAGTATGTCACAGTACATGTCGGCATTCATGGTTCCCTCAATGAACTGTAGCTCCCCAGTGCCGGCAGCAGTCATGTAGCCCCAGACCATGACACTCCCACCACCATGCTTGACTGTGGGCAAGACACGCATGTCTTTGTACTCCTCACCTGGTTGCCACCACACATGCTTGACACCATCTAAACCAAATAATTTTATATTGGTCTCATCAGACCACAGGACATGGTTCCAGTATTCCATGTCCTTAGTCTGATTATCTTCTGCAAACTGTTTGTTGGCTTTCTTGTGCTTCATCTTTAGAAGGGGCTTCCATCTGGAACAACAGCTATGCAGACCAATTTGATGCATTGTGCGACGTATGGTCTGAGCACCGACAAGCTGACCCTCCACCCCTTCATCCTCTGCAGCAATGCTGGCGGCACCGATATGTCTATTTCCCAAAGACAACATCTGGATATGATGCTGACCACATGCACTCAACTTCTTTGGTCGACTATGGCGAGGCCTGTTCTGAGTGGAACCTGTCCTGCTAAAGTGCTGTATGGTCTTGGCCACCATGCTGCAGCTCCGTTTCAGAGTCTTGGCAAACTTCTTATAGCCTAGGCCATCTTTATGTAGCGTAACAATTCTTTTTTTTCAGATCCTCAGAGTTCTTTTCCATGAGGTGCCATGTTGAACTTCCAGTGACCAGTATGAAAGAGTGAGAGCGATAACACCAAATTTAACACACCTGCTCCCCCCATTTAAACCTGAGCCCTTGTAACACTAACGAGTCACTCGACACTGGGGAGAGAAAATGGCTAATTGGGCCCAATTTGGACATTTTCACTTAGGGGTGTACTCACTTTTGTTGCCATTGGTTTAGACATTAATGGCTGTGTTGAGTTATTTTGAGGGGACAGCAAATATACACTGTTATACTAGCTGAACACTCACTACCTTACATTGTAGCAAAGTGTCATCTCTTCAGTGTTGTCACATGAAAAGGTATAAAAATATTTACACAAATTTGAGGTCAGATCACAAGGTTTTGGCAGGTAGTTTTTTTGCGCTTCTCAAACAGATAAATCACTTACAATGCAATTACATATCTAACAGACCAACATGGGGCACATCAGAAAATTGTATAGACATTTTGAATCTCGGCAAGTTCAGCAGGGACTGGCCAAGATTCAAACTGTGTATGGGTAGGCTGATTGTACCCAAGTAAATCGATCAACTTGGGCATAACCAGCCTGTTGAAATTGACATGCGATTATTGCCTTGAACAGTAAATGCTCCCCCCGCCCAGAGAACACAATGGCTCAGAGGTAGGGATTTCCCCCACTAACAACCCGCAGTTGCAGGAAAGGAAATCGGTCTGACATTAGGGTTTACACAGTGGCGGCTGGTGTTTTTTTGGGGGGCGGCAACAACCCCCCCCCCCCCGTGGCACTCCCCTGGGGGTCTTTCAGTCGGTCAGTCAGTCATCCAGTACTTGCCCCATCTAGTTTCCAGGTGGGCAGCTCTCCGACAGGAAGGAGTTGTGTCCTCTGCATCACGGGGGCTTCCACTGCGCGTCTTCTCCCTCCTACTCCTATTAGGCATCCTGATTGGCTGGGAGGAGGAACAGTGTGAGAATAGGAAATATTCATTCCCTTTCGTCACACAACTGGGTGGGCTCGAAATGCAGTGCTCTGCGTCCCAAGCCCACCCTTTTTTTGAAGCCTATTAGAGCTTCTGGCTCTAATCACGTGCTTCAAACACTCTCCCCATTGGAATACATGCATCCGGTTCCCTGAATGTAGATTAGGGGGCCAGACGCGTGGACATGGGTGGCGGCGCCCGTGCGCCCCTAATGGCTGTGCCTCCACTGGGTTTACATACACTTCAACTCTTCATGTTAACAGCCATCCTCGCTGGAAGAAGACAGTTATTGTTAACAGTTATAGCAGCCGCTAGCCATAATCATAGGTAAAACCAAGTACGCTGGTTGTACCCAAGTTGATCTGCCAATACACGGTTCGAATAGCAGCCGGTTCCTGCTGAACCAGCCGAGATTCGAACCGTGTATAGCCTTGCCCTACAAATACCCCACACCAAATCATGCTCATTGTCTGCATAGGTTAGAACAAAACATGGGTACTTTCCTACTACATCACGGGAGCCAGAACTTTATATTTATTTTGTTAAAAGTTGTTAAATGTACATTTTGTAAAATTTTAAATAGTCGTTATACTGTATAAAAACCAGTACCTGTGACAATTCAGCTCCCATTCTCTAAATAGCAATTTTATTACTCCAACATTTCTGCAGTGGGTAGGTACAGTACTGTGATCCTCTTCTATGAGTGTTCCAGTCTAAATGTAGAGCATGCCCCTGAAGGCACCATAGGTAATAATGGCTGTATCTTATCCGTCATGGCCATTATTTTCGACAGTGTCCCAATGCAATTGCTGGATTTTAATGAAGGCTGGGGATTCTAAACAGAGAAGCCTGTGCCAGGCTGAGAGTACTGGGGAAAAAGGATCACCATATTTGCCCTGGGTAAGCTAAACAATGTAACCAGTGTTGCCAACCTACCAGATTGAAATTTACTGGCACGGCACCCGGAATTTACTGGCGCAGCCACGATTTTACTGGCATTTTACAAAAGGTAAGGTGCAAATTTCAGTATTTAGGCAACAAACAAGTACGCTAGGCAAATAGCAATGTGATTTAAGGTAGATATTAAAAGGTAAAAAAAAAAGTTTATTTTCGATATAATAAGGGAAAATTATTTAGTCACATCACCCCCGCCTCCATCCCCCTCTGCGGTGTCACAATCTCCCCCTGCCTCCAATCTCCCTCTTCCTCCAATCTTCCCCTGCCTCCAATCACCCCCTGCCTCCATCCCCCCTCTGCGATGCCACAACACCCCTTGCTTCAATCACCCCATGCCTCCAATCACCCCATGCCACTAACACCCCCTGCCTCCAATCTCCCACAGTTCCCCTGCCTCCATCGTCCCCCTGCGGTGCCACCAACAACCCATGTCTATATCCCCCACCCTCTGCGGTTCACCAACACCCCCTGCCTCCATGCGCAGTTCCAAGCCCACTGACATTTACGAACGGGGGGGGGGGGGGCAGGCCCGGATTTCCCACAAGGCCACCAAGGTCAGGCCTTGGGGCGGCAGGGTGCCAAGGGGCAGCAGTGACATGGAGTCCCCCGACGCCCGTAACATATAGTTTAGGGTGGTAAGTTGCTGTGTGGGAGAATTGAGAGGGGGAATCCGCTCGCTCGTTAAGTGATTGCGGCGATGTCGCCAAAATCACTTGTCAAATGTGTGCTGCTGTCCGTCCTCCCCTCCCCCCACATACCTTTCTCTGCTTGCTCTGCCTTCGGGACTCCTCCGTACTCCCCCCAGCCATGCAGTCTGTCTCCTGTCCCTGCCTCCGATGTACACAGTGAGAGGTGTGAGCGGTGCTCTTCCCATCTCAGCTGTGACAGGAGTTCTAGCACAGTGCTAGGACTCCTGTTTTGGAGGTGACAGGGTCAATAAAGAGAACCTGTCACCTCCAAGTGATAACAAAGTAAAAAAAATAGAAACAAAAAATATTTGAATTAAAGCGGATGGTTCAGCAAAAAACAATATTAAAAGCCAGCAGCAACAAATACTGCAGCTGCTGACTTTTAATATTAGGACACTTACCTGTCCTGGAGTCCAGTGGCGTCCGCAGCAGAGGATGAGCGATCGCTCGTCACCCTGCTGCTCCCCCCTCCATCCACGGTGAGGGAACCAGGAAGTGAAGCGCTGCGGCTTCACTGCCCGGTTCCCTACGGCGCATGCGCGAGTTGCGCTGCGCCCGGCGATTGGCTCCCGCTGTGTGCTGGGAGCTGAGAGTTCCCAGCACACAAGGGGGGGGGGGCGACGGGATGTCACAAAAAAACCCGTCTTTTGCCCGAGACTGCGGGCCGGAAGTGGTTGCAGATACCTGTCTTTAGACAGGTATCTGCACCCCCCTCCCCCTGAAAGGTGTCAATTGTGACACCGGAGGGGGGGAGGGTTCCGATCAGCGGATCTTCACTTTAGGGTGGAGATCCGCTTTAACTGTGCCGCCCCTGTCCCCTCCAGTTGCCATTCTCCGTTGATTTTGGGGGGGGGGGGGTTCGGGTGGCAGCGAGGGGGTGCATTGTGGAACATGGCCTTGGGGCGGCAGGGAGAGCAAATCCGGCCCTGGGGGGGGGGGGGGGATGTCTGTTTTTACAGACTGTCCATAAAAATAAGGACGGTTGACAACACTGAATGTAACCCACCTTTCTGATCTACCACAGGTATTTGGTTATGTTATGATATTATAAAATCTGTTGCACTTGGTGGGAGATTTACGATTTATAGACACATGTAATAGTTCAATTATCCTCATCTTACAAAGTTCAAAATGAAACAAAGTAACTGCCATTGCCACTGCAAACTTGTGTTTGTAAGTAGGGTTGTCCCAATACCACTTTTTTAGGACCGAGTACAAGTACCGATACTTTTTTTTATGTACTCGCCGATACCGAATACCGATACTTTTTTTAAATGTGTCCCCAAATGCAGCCATGTCCCTCATATATGCAGCCATGTCCCCAAACATATGCAGCCATGTCCCCCCACATATGCAGCCATGTCCCCCCACATATATGCAGCCATGTCCCCCATATATATATGCAGCCATGTCCCCCACATATATGCAGCCATGTCCCCCACATATATGCAGCCATGTCCCCCCAAACCTTTATGCAGCCATGTCCCCCCACATATTGCAGCCATGTCCCCCCACATATATGCAGCCATGTCCCCCCACATATATGCAGCCATGTCCCCCATATATGCAGCCATGTCCCCCCCACATATATCCAGCCATGTCCCCAAACATATGCAGCCATGTCCCCCATACCTAATGATGATGCCGCCGCCACGTTAATCACCATGCGGCGAACATTACAGGCAGCTTTCGGTTGAATAGCTGTTTTCCCTGCCACGCCGTGTAAAGGACACTCCCCCTTGCTTGGGATTGGACAGATGCGTCTGCGCGGCGGGCAAAACAGCTATTCAAACTAAAGGTGCCTGTAATGTTCGCCGCACGGTGATTAGCGCTGCAGCGGCAGCTTTGCGATATACGGCGGCGGGGGCAAGTATTCTATTTAGGCATCGGGGGTATTTGCGGGAGTACAAGTACTCCCGCAAATACTCGGTATCGGTCCCGATACCGATACTGGTATCGGGACAACCCTATTTGTAAGTACAGGATACAGGACTGTTTTTATACCTGCCTACATCCTCAATCAGCCGCTAACTCTGAATAATGTGCCTTTTCTAATGCACGATATGCACATCCATGTCCCAGTTACGTGTCTGCAAAGTAGCAAAGGTAAGTAGGCTCTGAAGTGTCATTCATATACTTATATGAATGACTCTTCAGAGCCAGCACCTTCAAAAACAGTTCAGCAATGGAAAAAAAAATGTATACTTGAGCTTATGGTACATAAAGGAAGAGTTCAATTATATCTAAAGCATAAAACTTTTTTTCAGTTTTAGATAGTGTAGGAAATGGTTTCTATCCCTGTCAGGTTTCCTGTGTCCTATTGGGGAGATTTCCATGTACTTCCTGTCTTCCAGACATAATAGGAAGCAAGACGAAATAACTTGTAAGTGAGGGAAATCCCCTATTAGACAGCTGTCCACACTGGAAGATTTTACCTCTAGTCCAATGTTGGTGACCACATTTTTTTTATTTTCCTTTATTAAAGTCCCTGTAAAACAGACGGCAATTAAAATCTTTTATTTTAAAAAGTTTTTGTTAGGTACACTTTACGACACATTAAAAAAATGTTTTGTAGAGTTTCTTATACCGCCTGGGAACTGATAAGATTACCTGCACTTGCGTTCCCGGGTCTGCAGACCTACTGTAGCCATTATGAAGGGTTTTCACTCCCTCTGTTGGGCTTTGTTTTTATTTTACATTAAGGAGACTACAACTAGAGGAGCTGGAACACCTAATGCCCCATACACACAAGCTGAATTTCCACCAGCAAAAGTCTGATGTGAGCTTTTCATCGGAAATTCAAACAGTGTGTAGGCTTCATCAGACTTTTGCTGTCGGAATTTCAGCCAGCAAAAGTTTGAGAGCAGGTTCTCATATTTTCCGACAGAAGAAGGTCCTATCGGAAAATCAGTTAGTCTGTATGGAATTCCGACGGGAAAAAAACACGTATGCTCGGAAACAATTTGACAAATGCTCGGAAGCATTGAACTTCCATTTCTTGCCTCATCGTAGTGTTGTACGTCACTGCATTCTTAACGCTCGAAAGTTCAGAGAACTTTTGTTTGACCGTATGTATGCAAGCCAAGCTTGAGCTGAATTCCGTCAGAAAAACCATCCAACTTTTTTCCAACGGAAATTCCGCTTGTGTGTACGGGGCATTCGACGTCTATGTGGACATGAAGAGTTGGAAGTGCCAGAACTTATGCTATGGAGAACTCATATGGATGTATTCAAGACATAAGAACTCAAGTTTTGGCTCACCCACCAGGCTCCATCTAGAATTCACAGTACACATATTTTTCCACATAAAGGGTTGCCGTTTGACCTCCTAATTTGGCCAATAAGCAAGCCCCCATGTGCTTAATGGAGTTCATTAAATTGGCTGTATGGCCTTAATATAATAATTCACAGAAAAAAAAAAATTCACTGTTACTCAAGATGCTAGTACAATAAATTCAAATGAGCATAACGTCCTTTTTAATCCATTGGCATACACTCTTCATCCACAGCATGCTACAACGATGAGTGTGGGATGAGTAAAGATGCTGTGATCCACAATGTAACAAGCTGGAAATGTGATCACTGACAGAGGAACTCTATGAATGGGCGTAGGAGTCAGATCGGCAGATCATCACAGGATGTGTCACCCATCTGACAATTAGGCGGCTTGTAATAATGATCTTAATTGACACTCAGTAATCTCAAAATCCAGAACTGGAATATCCAGTTCTGCTCTCTCAGGATGCAATATCATCAAGTACATTCATTCCATAAGCAATTTATTTCATACTATATAGAAAAATACAACCATTTTTATTTTTGTGGGATACAATTTCATTTGAAGCATGAAAGTGAAATCCAACAAAACTATTCAAGTGGAATCCTTAGGAATAAAAATACATTTTACCTTTGGAGTGGGTTTCCTTATGTATTGCAAAGGTAAACTGCTCGTTTTGTATAGGGGAGGGTGGCAAAGGTGATGTTCTGTACATCAGGGCCGGGACAAGGGGTGGGTAGGAGGGAAGGCTTCCCTGGGCACTATGATGAGGTGGGGTGGGGGGCGCCACAAGGAGATTGGGGGGGGGGGGGGGTGAGGGGAAGGAGGTTTACGCTAGGAGAGGGGAGGGTGGCAAAGGTGATGTTCTGTACATCAAGGCCGGGACAAGGGGTGGGTAGGAGGGAAGGCTTCCCTGGGCACTATGATGAGGTGGGGTGGGGGGCGCCACAAGGAGATTGGGGGGGGGGGGTGAGGGGAAGGAGGTTTACGCTAGGAGAGGGAGGGTGGCAAAGGTGATGTTCTGTACATCAAGGCCGGGACAAGGGGTGGGTAGGAGGGAAGGCTTCCCTGGGCACTATGATGAGGTGGGGTGGGGGGCGCCACAAGGAGATTGGGGGGGGGATGAGGGGAAGGAGGTTTGTGCTAGAAGAGGGGTTTTGGGGGGAATTTGTGCTGGGAGGGAGGGATTTATAGTACGCATGGGGAGGGGGGGTCTGTACTAGGAAGATACATTTTTGAAGTAGAACATATGTGTCGGGGGGATTTGAGCTGGGAGAGGGGAAAGATGAGATGGGGAAAAAGATGTGTGCTGGGAGGGGGGATTTCAGTGTATCATGTATGATCCGGGTTGCCTCTCGGGGGGGATCAGGAAGGATTTTTTTCCCTGCTGTAGCAAATTGGAGCATGCTCTGCTGGGGTTTTATGCCTTCCTCAGGATCCATGTGGGTATAGAATTGGGTACATGGGATTGTACAATATATATATATATATATATATATTTTTATGGTTGAACTAGATGGACTTTCTTCAACCTAACTATGTATGCTTGGGTGGGTGGGTACAGTTTGGCATGTTCCCCCTGGGCTTTAGTTGACCTTGTCCCGACACTGGCAGTATTTACCTTATTCCAGTGTTCATCTCCGCTGTCTGATGTCCCAAGTTGTAAATGGGTCTGAGGGGAGCTCACGTAAAATGCAGGACTACTGGTTCTTGATTGGACAACATGTTGTTCAAGAGCTGCAACCAGGCAGTGAAGAGAAGCAGTTTTGGGGAACAATCAAAAAGCTGAGTTCATACTGTTGTGCTGCCTTACTGCAACGCACAAAAACTTATGTTGCACATTGGTACACTGTCCAATCTTGCAGCGCACCACGACACATTACAATTCACTACCATGTGTCATGGCATGCTGCATTACAAAAACATTGCATGCAACTTTTTGTTACATTAGGCAGCCCATTCAAACAAATGGCCTGCCCTAACACAAAACATGCTAACACGCATCTGTTGCAATTTAAAAAAAATGCAGTAATGGGAGAACTACAAGTACCAACAACCTTTGTGGCTGCTGGCTTGTAGTTCTCAATAAATTACCAGGGTGCTGTTGAGTGCCCCAGTACTTCATGTAGTCTTCCTGTCAGTGTGTAACTGCCTGTCCATACGAGGTACAAGAAGACAGCTTACACCAACAGATTAGGCGACCCACCATCTTGGTACACCCCGCACTCCTCCATAGTAAGGATACACTGAGAAGGGGAAATCGGACATCTTGTTACACCCACCGGAGTTTTGCATTTAAAGCCTCGTACACACACAGGCAAGAAACAGCAAGAAAACTGCTGGCAGAGCTTTCATGCCGAGTAAACCGTGCTTGTGTACGGAGCTTTGAGGTTTCTCGTCGAGAAAACTGCCCAGAATCTAGACGAGAAAAATAGAGAACCTGCTTTCTATTTTCTCGTTGTGATTCTCGGCAGTGTTTTCCTGCCGAGAAACCCGAGCGCGTGTATACATACCTGTCTCCATGGAAACCTACGCATGCATGGTAGCTTCCAAGACATAGGTAGGGTGAAGATGGCGGCGACGGCATTAAATGTGACGAGCGAATGCTCGTCATAGTCGATGACGTCACCGCGTTCGCGCCATTCAAAAGAACAAATCTTTTGAATCGTACGTGTGTACACTTGGCCGGCAAGAGATTCTTGCCAGGTATCCGGGCGTGTACAGGGCTTTACACTTTTTTTTTAACAGTAAATTAGTTTATATAGTCATATACAGGACTTAGAACTCCGTATGACGCTTCCGCTTTCCCCCCTTTTCAGTGTATCTTTACTGTGGAGAAGTGCGGGGTGTAGCAATGGCGGCGACACTTCCGTTACACATTCTGACGGGTCGCCTAATCTGACGAAACACCTGCAAGAGCCCTACATTGCACTCACACTCTGCTGATCAACGGTGCAATGATTTGCAAACTCGCAAATTATTGGATAGATGAAGGATAGATGAAGTAAAAAAATCATAAGGGATGGTCCTGAGTACCAATTTCTAAAACAACGTAGTAGTCTCGGCAGATGAGGAGTGAACAGTTACCTAGATTGCAAAGAATGTATGGTTGTAATGAAGAATTGTTTTTATTATGGTCGGGACTAGAAGTACTGATCAGACAAGGTGGTGTGTGCTCTCTGCTCCTGTAAGCAAGCTCCCAGTGTAAACTAGTTAGAGCTCTGTTGTTTGCACAGCCCTGTCTCACACAGTGTCCTGATATACATGTGGGCAAATATCACAAATACTAGTCAAACAGCAATGCAAAGCATTCAGTGAGTTACTACTATGCTGCATAGTAAACACAGCAAGCCCAAACTCCTTTTCGAGTTTTGCTTAGAGTAGAAAAGGGAAGAAACTACAGTTAAATTCTTTTTTTGTTTGTTTTTACTTTTGTATGAGACAATTCCCTTTCACTTCCTGTTCCAAAGACAATAGGAAGTGAGACAAAATCTCCTCTTAAGACAGTCATTAGGAGAATAGGTGTCACCATTAAAAGATTTTCCCTCACTTCCTGTTCAGATGACATCTAAAATGTTAAGCTTTCCCATCATTTTCTATCCTAAGGACAAATAGAGAAAATGGCATCTCTAAGACCCTGTTCACACTGGGGCAGTGTGGGCCTTAACGGTAAAGCAGGGCTTGACAAATTTGCTTGGAATCTAGGAGCCAGCTAAAAAAGTTAGGAGCCAGAAAACGCGTCCCGTTCCGACGAGCTTGTGCGCAGAAGTGAACACATACGTGAGTAGCGCCCGCATATGTAAATGGTATTCAAACCACATGTGAGGTATCACCGCGATTGTTAGAGTGAGAGCAATAATTCTAGCTCTAGACCTCCTCTGTAACTCAAAATGTGCAACTTGTAGATTTTTTTAAACGTCGCCTATGGAGATTTTAAAGGGTAAAAGTAAAAGTTTGACTCCAAAAGTTTAGCCCTGGTGCATGAGGCTTTGTGTTTATGTGTGCAAAAGTGCACCGTCAAGTCCTGCTGCCAAAGGCCTGTCAAACTCTATGGGAGGTTGACAGCTGCTTGACGGCCTTTAGGACAGTATGTGCTCAGTGACAAATGTCTGCAACACAAGAAGTGTATATTTTGGGCATTGGTCCCTAAACACATACTACCCAAAACGTTAGTACCGCTATGTGTCCTGTCCAGAGGCAGCAGCTGTCAACCTCTAAAGCCCTGTACACACGATCGGATATCTGATGGAAACTAATCCGATTGATTTTTTGGTTGGATATCCAATGAAGCTGTGGACATTACCGGGGGAGATGTGGACATTACCGGGGGAGATGTGGACATTACCGGGGGAGATGTGGACATTACCGGGGGAGATGTGGACATTACCGGGGGAGATGTGGACATTACCGGGGGAGATGTGGACATTACCGGGGGAGATGTGGACATTACCGGGGGAGATGTGGACATTACCGGGGGAGATGTGGACATTACCGGGGGAGATGTGGACATTACTGGGGGAGATGTGTGGACATTACTGGGGGAGATGTGGACATTACTGGGGGAGATGTGGACATTACTGGGGAGATGTGGACATTACTGGGGGAGATGTGGACATTACTGGGGGAGATGTGGACATTACTGGGGGAGATGTGGACATTACTGGGGGAGATGTGGACATTACTGGGGAAGATGTGTGGACATTACTGGGGGAGATGTGTGGACATTACTGGGGGAGATGTGGACATTATTGGGGGAGATGTGGACATTACTGGGGGAGATGTGGACATTACTGGGGGAGATGTGTGGACATTACTGGGGGAGATGTGTGGACATCACCGGGGGAGATGTGTGGACATCACCGGGGGAGATGTGGACATTACTGGGGGAGATGTGTGGACGGGGGAGATGTGGACATTACCGGGGGAGATGTGGACATTACCGGGGGAGATGTGTGGACATTACTGGGGAGATGTGGACATTACGGGGGAGATGTGTGGACATTACTGGGGGAGATGTGTGGACATTACTGGGGGAGATGTGGACATTACTGGGGGAGATGTGGACATTACTGGGGGAGATGTGGACATTACTGGGGGAGATGTGGACATTACTGGGGAAGATGTGGACATTACTGGGGGAGATGTGGACATTACTGGGGAAGATGTGTGGACATTACTGGGGAAGATGTGTGGACATTACTGGGGGAGATGTGTGGACATTACTGGGGGAGATGTGGACATTACTGGGGGAGATGTGTGGACATTACTGGGGGAGATGTGTGGACATTACTGGGGGAGATGTGTGGACATTACTGGGGGAGATGTGTGGACATTACTGGGGGAGATGTGTGGACATTACTGGGGGAGATGTGTGGACATTACTGGGGGAGATGTGGACATTACTGGGGGAGATGTGGACATTACTGGGGGAGATGTGTGGACATTACTGGGGGAGATGTGGACATTACTGGGGGAGATGTGGACATTACTGGGGGAGATGTGGACATTACTGGGGGAGATGTGGACATTACTGGGGGAGATGTGGACATTACTGGGGAGATGTGGACATTACTGGGGGAGATGTGAACATTACGGGGGAGATGTGTGGACATTACGGTTATAATTAATCGAAATTAGTCGATTAAAAAAAAATCGATTAATCGAACATGAAAATTTTAATCAGTAACAGCCCTATTTTTAACAGATGAACACAAACCGATGGGGCTCACACACGATCGGTTTGACCGATGAAAACAGTCCATCGGTCTGTTTTCATCGGACAAACCGATCGTGTGTACAGGGTCTAAGAGAATGACAGGCTGTCGGAAGCAGGGCTGATCAGTGCACCTATGCCCTCCGCTGGCACCTGATGCTGGAGGCTCATGCACAGGGGATATACACCCATTGTGCATGGGGCATGACACTTGTCAACATTCATATGCTAAAAAAGTATATAATAATTACCATACCATTGACCAGGCACAGATATGCCGTCAGCAGCGGAGGCGTTTCTCACTAGAGGTTTCCCTGAACAAAAGGGTTTTATTTTTACATGTGACAGGGATTCAGCTTTTTCCTAGATTAGAAAACGTTGACTTGGAGACATTTAATCCCAGGTCTTTTCTAGCCGGCATAAAATAATAGTTCACTTTCCAAAGGTCTGAATCCCGTTTTATCTGCGGCTGCGATTCCAGAAACATATCACATATCGCTGCCAAGTGCGAAATGTCAGAACCAACCAACTTGGGTGTGTTTCCTGGAGAACTCGTGTCATTAGGAGGCTGCAACTGAGGTGCTCATTGATGAAACATCATCAACACATGATATCATGTCTATAAACGTCTGACAAGGTTTACACAGCCACATGTAAGCACAACAAGTCATCGTTATGGCTCATTACAGACACCATTAAGTACTTCATCTGTTAAGTGTAAAATTAATCTGTATTACACATGGATGAATAGGACATGCGATGTCTACAACCATGTACTGCCCACACACACTACAATCAGACTGCGCAAGTCCTTACAATTTCGATTTTACTTCCAAGAAATCATAAACAGGCCATACACTACAATCTCCCAAAACGATGTCGTGTGAGGACCTACCTAATTCCTTCAATTAGTATGAGATCAGGCAGGCATCGTTGTAGGTAGATTGTACAGTGTATGGTCAGCCTTAGGATCGCCATACACGTTAGAATGCGACAATCTATACTAATGTCATATCTACTATAATATAAATGGTCCTACCTATACTATCTAATCAATTTATATCCAAATCAGGCAGGACCCCCGCACTACTTCTTGCCCGATCTAATGAAGATTGTACAATCAGATTGGATAATGTCCGGTTAACATTACGTTATTTGCATATGCTACACATACGATCACATGCAATTGTAAAAAACTTGGGAAAAAAAGATATATATGATCAAATGATTTGAAACCATTTTAATTAGAAACAGCAGAGTACATAAATGTCCTTGGCTGGCAGTCTTCCATCAGTGTATGCCATCAGTGTATGGCATGGATGGGACCATCTGATGGGTGCTGGCACGCTCCCAGCCTATAACACAAAGCAGCTGCTCACCTTTGCTCTAGTTGTGCTCACACTGCGGGGACTGAGCGGCTGGCTGGTCTGGCACACCGACTTATATGGCTTTCACTTTCTGCCCCTTTAATGCCCCTCCCTGTATTTCCCAGAGAGGAGGGGGCAGCAAAAACAGGCTGGCATGACGTGAAAGGAAAAAGTACCCACAGGCAAAAAGTACAGCTTCCCCACTAGAGACCCTCCCACGTGGATGTGTTTACAAGCTTGTCTGTCACTTCCAGCTGCCCTCCTCCATCTATGCGGGGACACATCCTGTACATTAGAGACTGGGGACACCCTGGGATCAGGCTACAAGAAAACATACACAAGCTACTAGGAAGAAGGCACAATACATTGATTGTAATGGCACACAATCACATCTGTAATGAGTAGCCTTCTAGAATCCATAGAGTGACAAATAAAGGAGACTTACTGCCTGTGAGATCCGGCGTCCTCAGCTGTACGCTGCCATAGTAGATCCCAGTTGTCTGCCTCCCCCCACACTCTCTGGAGCTGGGAGCAGCCCAGCACATCTCAGTCTCCACACTTCCTGGCCATTTGCATAGTTAAGCCCTCAACTAACCGCAACATTCCTGCTGTGATTTTGCAATATACTGGAATAGCTCGAGCTGGCTTTGTGATTCATCTGACTACGTTGCTGCACATACACACACACACACACACACACACACACACACACACAACAACATTATTAAATGCACTCTCTCACTTCTGCCAGTCTACTACACACATTTTATACATTCGCCTTCTGATCGTGCCCAAGGGAAAATGTTACTTTTGGAACAAGAAACGTCCTTGTAGTGTTTGGAAATGTACTAAGCCACCTGTATGACAGAACAACAAACATCTACATCATTTCTCTTCCAAATCACAGGGGATCCCCTAATCACAGGGGGAGACCCAAATCACAGGGGGAGCCCCCAAATCACAGGGGGAGACCCAAATCACAGGGGGAGACCCAAATCACAGGGGGAGACCCAAATCACAGGGGGAGCCCCCAAATCACAGGGGTATACCCTAAAACACAGGGGGAGCCTCCAAATCACAGGGGTATACCCTAAAACACAGGGGGAGCCCCAAATCACAGGGGGAGCCTCCAAATCACAGGGGATCCCCCCAAATCACAGGGGATCCCCCAAATCACAGGGGTATACTCAAAAAAACAGGGGGAGCTCCAAATCACAGGGGGAGCCTCCAAATCACAGGGATAGCCTCCAAATCACAGGGATAGCCTCCAAATCACAGAGGTATACTCAAACAAAAAACAAATCACAAGGGGAGCCTCCAAATCACAGGGGGAGCCTCCAAATCACAGGGGATCTTACAGTATGTACAGTGTTTGGAAATGTACTAAGCCATCTGTAGGACAGAACAACAAACATCTACATCATTTCTCTTGCAAATCACAGGGGGAGCCCCCAAATCACAGGGGGAGCCCCCAAAATCACAGGGGTATAACCTAAAACACAGGGGGAGCCCCCAAATCACAGGGGGAGACCCAAATCACAGGGGGAGCCCCCAAATCACAGGGGTATAACCTAAAACACAGGGGGAGCCCCCAAATCACAGGGAAGCCTCCAAATCACAGGGAAGCCTCCAAATCACAGGGGGATCCCCCCAAATCACAGGGGTATAACCTAAAACACATGGGGGGATCCCCAAATCACAGGGAAGCCTCCAAATCACAGGGGGAGCCCCCAAATCACAGGGGTATACCCTAAAACACAGGGGGATCCCCCCAAATCACAGGGGTATAACCTAAAACACATGGGGGATCCCCAAATCACAGGGAAGCCTCCAAATCACAGGGGGAGCCCCCAAATCACAGGGGTATACCCTAAAACACAGGGGGAGCCTCCAAATCACAGGGGTATACCCTAAAACACAGGGGGAGCCCCAAATCACAGGGGGAGCCTCCAAATCACAGGGGATCCCCCAAATCACAGGGGTATACTCAAAAAAAAAGGGGGAGCCCCAAATCACAGTGGTATACTCCAAATCACAGGGGATCCCCCAAATCACAGAGGTATACTAAAAAAAAAATCACAAGAGGAGCCCCCAAATCACGGGGGAGCCCCCAAATCACAGGGGGAGCCTCCAAATCACAGGGGATCTTACAGTATGTACAGTGTTTTGAAATGTACTAAGCCATTTGTAGGACAGAAGAACAAACATCTACATCATTTATTTTCCAAATCACAGGGGGATCCCCCAAATCACAGGGGGGGCCCCCAAATCACAGGAGAAGCCCCCAAATCACAGGAGAAGCCTCCAAATCACGGGGAAGCCCCAAATCACGGGGGGGCTCTAAATCACAGGGGGGCCCCCAAATCACAAGGGGAGCCCCCAAATTACAGGGGGAGCCCCCAAATCACAGAGGATCTTACAGTATGTACAGTGTTTGGAAATATACTAAGTCATCTGTATGACAGAACAACAAACATCTACATCATTTCTCTTCCAAATCACAGGGGGATTCCCCCAAATCACAGGTGGAGCCCCCAAATCACAGGAGAAGCCTCTAAATCACAGGGGGAGCCTCCAAATCACAGGGGGAGCCCCCAGATCACAGAAGGAGCCTCCAAATCACAGGGGGAAGCCTCCAAATCACAGAGGGAGCCCCAAAATCCAAGACGGAGCCTCCAAATCACAGGGGAGCCCCCAAATCACAGGGGGAGCCCCAAATCACAGGGGGAGCCTTCAAATCACAGGGGGAGCCTCCAAATTACAGGAGATCTTACAGTATGTACATGTTTACTTTATTCATTGATTAATCTTCCCTCTTGTGATCCGATACACATTCTGTTACATAGTTGGGGTCCTTTCCCACAAGCAGGCCTATCAGATACGTCTGACGTTTTTTTTCAGGAAGCTCAATGTTAGACTGTGGGCAGGCAGATGTAAACTGACATGCATCCATCTACATTTGATTACCTCATAATGTGTCTAGGTACAATAAACACAGAGGTAAAAGGGTGCAAATGTATCACAGGTAAAAGGATTTAAACTGATCAGAGGTAATAGGGGTGCAAACAAATCGAAGGTAAAGGGGTGCAAACAAATCGAAGGTAAAAGGGTGCAAACAAATCGAAGGTAAAGGGGTGCAAACAAATCGCAGGTAAAGGGGTGCAAACAAATCGAAGGTAAAGGGTTGCAAACAAATCGAAGGTAAAGGGGTGCAAACTAATTTAAGATAAAAAGATGTAAACGGATCTAAGGTAAAGGGATGTAAACGGATCTAAGGTAAAAGGATGTAAACATATTGAAGGTAAAAGGGATGCAAGCTGATCAAAGGTAAAGGGATGTAAATGGATTGAAGAAGGTAAAAGGATGTAAACGGATCGAAGGTAAAAGGGATGTAAACAAATCCAATGTAAAGGGATTAAAACAGATCCAAGGTAAGAGGATGTAAATGGATCGGAGGTAAAGGATAGTAAACGGATCAAAGGTAAAGGGATGTAAATGGATTGGAGGTAAAACGGATCGAAGGTAAATGGGTTGGAGGTAAAGGGATGTAAATGGGTTGGAGGTAAAGGGATGTAAATGGATTGGAGGTAAAACGGATCGAAGGTAACAGATTGTAAATGGTCCAGAGGGGTAAAGGGATGTAAATGGATTGGGGGTAAAGAGCTGTAAACGGATCGGAGGAAAGGGATGCAAATGGTTCCGAGATAAAGGATGTAAATAGATCAGAAATAAAGGAATGTGAACGGATTGGCGAAAAAAGGTATGTGAACAGATCAGTCCACTTTCAGAATCAGGAACATGTTCCACCTGTAAGATTTGTTAGTTAACAAAGACTGGCCCCTAACTTTTTTTAGCTGGCTCCTAGATTCAAGGCAAATTTGTCAATGTATATGAATTATATATATATACACCAGGGTATATATAATAAATACACATTACTTGCTCTTATATTTATGAAGTTGAGCTTTAAAAAGGACCTGAACTGTGACAGCCGTGAATAAAAAATGCAAGCAGAGGGCAAAGGTCTAGTCATTAGTATTGGCCCGTTTTCTCCCCATTACTGTCATGTGTGTCTGTGTGGGCATGGCCATCTTGGTAGAGGGCAGGGTTTTGGGTTCTCATGTCAGAGAAGCTCTCCAAATGGCTGGTGATCCAGCGACTGGTGGTGAAATATTTAAAGCAGTATTAAACTCAAAACCAAAAATGTAATATTTTGCAGCTTACCAATACTTGGATGTGGTGGCTACATTAGTTTTCTTTTTCAACATTTCTCAATCTGTTTTCACCTAGTAATTTGCCAGTAATGCCTCCTATATTAGACTGCCCCCCCCCTATATTTAAAGTGTAAGTTCACCTTTACAAAAAATCTGTAAGGTGAACTTAGACTGGACCCCCTTCCCATCGCACCTGGTCCCGGTAACCTGGAGTTCGGCAATCACCCGTTCTGACAGACTTTATAACCGATTTACCAGTCTGGGGATTTTAAATCCCTGTGGCTTTCTCTCCTCTTTGCCTGCGATGACAGGACAGGTTACGCGGGTTCTAATTTGTCAGTGCTACCGATGAGACGTCGCTAACCAATTAGAATGCTCCTATATGTACCGCCTAACGAGGTACGTTTAGGAGATTAAGCCAAGGGGATTTTTAAGCCCTGGACCAGTGAGGTCTACCAGTGGGTGATCGCCGGGCTCCAGGTCAGCCGGATTTTTATGTAAAAGGTAAACTTACCATTGAAATACAAATTGAAGCCAAACTCCAGTTCACACTGCAGTTACAGCAAACATTTTGCGATAAAAGTTTTGCATAAATAATAGTTCACCATAAATTGTGCTGCAATCGCAGCAAACCACATAACGTAATGCTCATCGCCAAAAAAAAAAAAAAAAGCCTAAGAATTTATTTTGGGCAACATGCTTCACGCAAAGCGGTTTGCCACAATTGCAGCACTATTTGTCGCGTGACAATCGCCGCACAACTGCACCGCGTTTTTAAGTGCCATTTGAAATGTGCATTTTGTCATTCACACCTGGGCGTTTTGAAATTGCGGGCAGAATCGCGGCAAATCTGCCTGCAATTAAAAAAACGCCCAGGTGTGAATGCAGCCTAAATTGCTACATTTGAAGGAGAGGTTGTTCTGCCCAGATTGCCAGATGAAAATAAGCAAAAACAAGACTAATGCCGCGTACACACGATCGGAATTTCCGACAACAAATGTTCGGTGTGAGCTTTGCTGTGTATGCTCCATCGGATATTTGATGTCTGAATGTCCGACAACAAATGTTTGAGAGCTGGTTCTCAATTTTCTGTCTGTATGCAATTCTATCGCACAAAAATCTTACGCATGCTCGGAATCAATTAGACGCATGCTCAGAATCATTGAACTTAATTTTTTCTCGGGTTGTCGTACATGACCGTGTTCTTGGCGATCGGAATTTCCGACAACATTTGTGTGACCGTGTTAGAGCTCCACGATTAATCGTCAATAATCGTTATCGCGATCTTTTCCCGTTGCAATTCTTGATACAGGGTTTCACAATCTTTGACATGAAAATAATTTTCTCTCTGCACTTTGGTATGCAAAGAATTTCCTGTCTGCTCTCAGCCAAGTCAAAGTCTGGGCAATCTGCCAAGTTTTGAAAACATTGTATCTCTTCAAAGGAATAAACTTCTTCTGTATGTAAATTAGGAATGTTTAACCACTTAAACACCAAACCTTTTTCTGATAGCTCTTTTCAAGTTAAAATCATTATTTTTTTGCTAGAAAATTAATTGGAACCCCCAAAGATTATATAACTTTTTAGTAAAGACCCTAGAGAATAAAATGGCGGTTGTTTTCAAATTTTTCTTGTTGCACTGCATTTGCGCAGCAGTCTTTTTAAATGCTTTTTTTTGGAAAAAATTATATTATTGGATAAAAAAAAAAAAAAAAATAGCCAGTAAAGTTATCCCATTTTTTTTTTTTTGTTTAAATGTAAAAGATTTTACGCCATGAGAATCGTGAGAGAATCGTGCTCTTCATTCTAAGCAAAAAAATCGTGATTCTCATTTTGGCCAGAATTGTGCAGCTCTAGACCGTGTGTATGCAAGATAAGTTTGAGCCAACATTCTGTCAGAAAAAAATCCACGGTTTTGTTGTCGGAATGTCCGATTGTGTGTATGTGACATAAAGTAAACAAACGCAGACACTGCATCCAATAATTGGTTAGCTGCAGTATAATAAAGTTTTTTTGGGGTTGAATACGGCTTTAAGAAGCACCAAAAGAGGTCGATCCATAGTGGGAATGAAACCAGAAGATCCTTGGACTGCAGCTTTCTCTCCAGCAAGAGAACAGTGAGCAGACTAAAAGTCCAATCACCATATCTCACTGGAATTCACATGAGACTAGCGACCAGAGGCAGTAGAGTATTTCACGCTGCAGATATACAACTGTGAGGCTCAAGGCACCAGAACTATGCTGCTATTTTCTATTCATTAGTGCACAGCTTTGGAGAGCCAATCACAACAGTTCGTGCAAAATTATCCAAAGGGACAAAGACAAAGATTTCTTATACAACACCAGAACATATGGTTTTTGTTAAATCAGTACAGTATATGTCTGAAAAAAATCAGAAGAGGAAGACTATGCATGCTTGAAAACGAAAAAAAAATACAGCACAACACAACAAACTACATTGCTTCCAAAAAGTTGAATGTTTGTAACCTCTTCATTTTCGATATGAGAAAAACAAAAAACAAAAAAAAACAAAACAATCATTTGTTTGATATTCTCATCATGTGTATGAGGCATAAGGCTTCATTCACACATAGCCGGCTCCGTCGCAGTCCGTTCCGACGGAGTCCGCCTGTGTCTGCCAGCTCAGCGGGAGATCAGTTCGCAGATCTCCGCTGAGCCGACGGATGACAAGCTCCTCTCTGCTCACTGAGCGGGGAGGAGCTTGTCGAGCCCCGCTGTCCTCTATGGAGCGATCTGATGAAAACGGACAGCATGTCCGTTTTCATCAGATCTTTCCCGATCCGATCCGCATGGACGGATGGGGACGTGAGCCCCATACGTTTGTTTTTAGCGGATCGGATCAGGTCGGATGTCAGCGGACATGTCTCCGCTGACATCCGACGCTCCATAGGGGTGCATGGAGCGCCCGTTCAGGTCCGCCTGAAAAACTGACAGACGGACCTGAACGGATCCATGTGTGAACGAGGCCTAAGACTAAGGGCTCTTTCACACGTCCGTTCAGTTTTTTAGATCAGTTTTTTCCCCCTTCAGTTGATCTGTTTTTTCATCCGTTTTTCGTCCGTTTACATCCGTTTCCGTTCCGTTTTCCGTCCGTTTTTCATCCGTTTTTTCATCCGTTTTTTTTTTTTTTTAGAACTTTTTTTTTTTTTAACATATTTTGATGAAAAACTGACGTTAGTGGATCGGATGGTAAACGGATCATCCGCTAACCTCCGTTTTTCGTCCGTTCCGTTTTTTTGACGGAAGAAAAATAGGGTTTTCTTCCGTCCAAAAAAACGGAGCTTACCGCAGACGGATGTTAACGGACGTTAGCGGATGCTCATCCGCTAACGGACGCTAACCCATAGGGAAGCATTGAGGTCCGTTAACGGACGTCCAAAAAACGGACGAACTGAACGGATGTGTGAAAGAGCCCTTAGGTTTATAGAAATTCTATGCAAACCTTGAAGTTGTTAGTTTTCCTGGAGGCATACTGGACGCGTTAGAGAGCCAAACAAGCAGCACCAATCCCTGATTTGTCACTCCACCCCAGCAATATCAATGGAGGCACAGAACACAAGCTACACTATCTCCATGGAAGAGTTGTTCATGGTAAGGATGGACACGCTTAGAAATAAGCATTAAGCTAATGTAACTGAAGGGTAGCATGCAGGAAATATTTGTGTCGCAGAGGAAGCAAGTGACAGCCCTTCAGAGGGAGAAAACACTGGTATGTTGAAGCAGAGATTTGTTTTTTATACATTTTTGCAGGTTTATTACAATAATGACATTTAAAGGAGAAGTATAGGCAAGGATATTTTGGCAATAATTCTACAAATTACAGGAGTGCAGTTGGTTGTGCACTACCGTGATCCATTTTGAGCCAACAGTGGGTGACGTCTCAGAGCCAGTCCTTATGGTTGGGATCCCACCAGAAGACAGGCCTTATAGCTGGCTCGGCCTTGCAGTAATCGGCTGAGAGCCTGAGCCAGCCCCTCCAGACCCATCCACAGCCCAGCTCTCCAGGGAGACAGGTCTGATAGCTGGCTCAGCCTTGCAGCAATCGGCTGAGAGCCTGAGCCATCTCCTCCAGACCCATCCACAGCCCAGCTCTCCAGGGAGACAGGTCTGATAGCTGGCTCAGCCTTGCAGCAATCGGCTGAGAGCCTGAGCCATCTCCTCCAGACCCATCCACAGCCCAGCTCTCCAGGGAGACAGGTCTGATAGCTGGCTCAGCCTTGCAGCAATCGGCTGAGAGCCCGAGCCATCTCCTCTAGACCCATCCACAGCCCAGCTCTCCAGGGAGACAGGTCTGATAGTTGGCTCAGCTTTGCAGCAATCAGCTGAGAGCCTGAGCCAGCCCCTCCCGACCCATCCACAGCCCAGCGCTCCAGGGAGGATCAGAGCAGAGAGCCGGGGACTGACAGTCCCCAACTCTCTGCTCATAAAATGATGAGAACTGAGAGATCAGCAGTCTTTGATCACTCGGTTCACAGTGCAGAGCCGGTGGGTAGAATTGATGCTGCATCCACCTAGGAGAGTATAAAATGTTTTATTTTTTTTTTAAATTCCATGCTTCTCTTTAAACTAGAATTTTTTATATATCAGATGAAAGCTGCCAGTATATGACTAGCATAAGGTATAGACAATTCAACTATTCTTGAAAAGATGACAGAGCATTTTATTGAAAAGTATCCATTCTTTTTATTTCGCCACAGAGACATCTTTGTTGACACCTGAACAGCTACACGATTCACAGTTCAGAAACCCTGACAGTTGGCAAGCATATATACCATTCCAGCAGTATTTGGACTACAGATCATTTTCCACAGACATTTTTAGACTGACTGGTCACAAATTTCTTGTTCACTGCTCATTTCCAACGCTTGGCGGTCTATAGATCTACAGAAAATAGTGTATATATATATATATATATATATATATATGTAATGCATGTATAAAAAAATCACATCTGTGAAAAAGATAAGGTCATCTTTAGCCATTACTACTGTACGAGATTGCCCCATCACAATGTATTTTGACAATTCTGAAAACACTATAAGTTTCATATAGAACACAGCTTCAGAACATCTGATGCAAAGAAAGATCTGCTTTCATCCTAAAAATCTTTAAGGGCTTGTCCACACCAATGAAAAATACATTTTGAGATTATCAGTAGATTCGGTGTACGCTGAACATACTTTAATGATCATCATAATGATCTTTAACTGAAGACAGTAGCTACTCTGTGACCCTTCTACAGGATTAGGACCCACTCGTAGTGAGACATTTCAACAAGCTTTACTTAAAGTCAGCTTAGAATGTTTGTGCACCATAGCATTCCTAGATTTGTGCGCATTGAAAATTGTGAAAACAAATGTGCCCCTTCATAGCTTATCATGTATGTGGATTTTTCCTTTTTTTACTTATCCTTTTATTAGTTCAAATGAAGTTCCTGGCAAAGGTTATGCAACAAGAGCAATTCAGTTATCTTTTATTCACATCTGAGAGTGTGGTAAAGCTAAAGTACAGAGTGTGCACACATTAAAGAAACATACAAAAAACATGCAACTGCTGTTGAAGTACGTCCAGTACACCGAGTACAACTGGAATATCTTTGCAGATCTAAAAACAGTGGCTCTGCTGCTTGGAATGTAGGTCAGATATACCAGGTACAGTTACATATGTGAATGGGACCAAAGGCAGCGTTTTTAAAAAAAAAATGGGCACGCCTAAAGAATTTGGTTCCAGGACAAAATTTTTTTTTGCCTCGGCTTCAAGCCTTGTACACACACTCGGTTTACTCGGCAAGAACCAGCAAGATAACTGCTTTCTTGCCGAGTATACCCGAGCGTGTGTACGAGGCCTTCAGGTTTCTCCACAAGGAAACTGCTAAGAATCTAGATGAGAAAATAAAATAAAAGTTTCCCGCCGAAAAACCCGTGCATGCTCAAAATGACTGACGCATGCACGGTAGCTTCCTAGGCATAGGTAGGGTGCAGCAAGATGGTGGTGACGGCATCAAATGTGACGAGCGCATGCTTGTCGTACGCTATGACGTCACCGCGTTCTTGCCTTTCAAGAGAACCGCCGTTCTTGCCAAGAATCTCGTCAGGACAAACGCATTTTTTTTTCCTGACTAGATTCTCCACCGTGTGTACGAGGCTTCAGAGTTTTCGAAAGACCACTGCGGAAATACTGTGTGACATAAAATATTGCAACAACCACCAATTTATTGCAGGGTCTCTGCTAAAATATATATATAATGTTTGGAGGTTCTAAGTACAGTAAAACCTTGGATTGGGAGCATAATTCGTTCCAGAAACATGCTTGTAATCCAAAGCACGTGTATATCAAAGCGAATTTCCCCATAAGGAATAATGGAAAATGATTTGTTTCACAACCATTTATTCATAGGTCCTTCAGTTTATAGTCCATATAAAAAGATTATAGCAATGTGACCAGGTTGTGTAACCATAAAATGTCCATCCACAAATGGAAGCCTCCACAAGGGGATTAGAAGCAAAATCCATTAACCACTTCCCGCCCGGCCAATAGCCGATTTACGGCCGGGAAGTGGTTATGAAATCGTGACTAGCCGTTCTCAAACGTCTAGCACGATTTCAATGCCGCGCGCACCCGTAGGGGCGCGCAGCGCGGTGATCGGTGATGCGGGGTGTCAGTCTGACACCCTGCACCTCCGATCTCGGTAACGAGTCTCCGGCGGAGCCTCGTTACCACGTGATCAGCCGTGTCCAATCACGGCTGATCACGATGTAAACAGGAAGAGCCGCGAGTACAGGAGAGCCGATCAGCGGCTCTCCTGACAGGGGGGGTTCGCGCTGATTGTTTATCAGAGCAGCCCCCCCTCGGATCGCCACACGGACCACCAGGGAGTGCCCACACTAGACCACCAGGGTACTTACAAAAAAAAAGGACAAAAAAAGGACAAAAAAAAAAAGGGCAGTAAAAAAATAATAATGCCAATCAGTGCCCACACATGGGCACTGATTGGCAACATTGATCCATCAGTGCCACCCCTCAGTGATCATCAGTGCCACCCCAGTGTCTGTCAGTGCCAATCCATGCCCAGTGCCCACCTATCAGTGCCCACCTGTGCCACCTATCAGTGCCCACCTGTGCCACCTATCAGTGCCCATCTGTGCCACCTATCAGTGCCCACCTGTGCCGCCTATGAGTGCCCACCTGTGCCGCCTATGAGTGGCCAGTGCCGCCCATGAGTGCCCATCAGTGCCGCCCACGAGTGCCCATCAGTGCCGCCCATGAGTGCCCATCAGTGCCCCATACCAGCGCCGCCTATCAGTGCCCATCAGTGCTACCTAATCGGTGCCCATCAGAACTACCTCATCGGTGCCCATCAGTGCCACCTCATCGGTGCCCATCAGTGCCCGTAATTGAAAGAGAAAACATACTCATTTACAAAAAAATTAACAGAAAAAAATAAAAACGTATTTTTTTTTCAAAATCTTCGCTCTATTTTTAGTTGTTGCGCAAAAAAAACAAAAACGCAGAGGTGATCAAATACCACCAAAAGAAAGCTCTATTTGTGGGGAAAAAAGGACGCCAATTTTGTTTGGGTGCAGTGTAGCATGACCGCGCAATTGTCATTCAAATTGCGACAGTGCTGAAAGCTGAAAATTGGCTTGGGCGGGAAGGTGCGTAAGTGCCTGGTATGGAAGTGGTTAAGAGTTACAGAGTATAAAAGAGAAGAGAGGCACCTCTAATGCTGCGTACACACGATAATTTTTCGGGTTGTAAAAACGTTGTTTCTTAAAAATGTCATTTAAATGATCGTGTGTGGGCTTCAGAGCATTTTTCGGGTTCTGAAAAACGACCAACATTTTTTTTCCGAACATGCTCTATTCTTTAACGACATTTTAAACAATGTAGTTTTTCGCGTTGTAAAAAATTATCGTGTGTGGGCTTTAATGACGTGAAAAACCCGCACATGCTCAGAAGCAGGTTATGAGATGGGAGCGCTCGTTCTGGTAAAACTACCGGTCGTAATGGAGTAAGCACATTCATCACGCTGTAACAGACAGAAAAGCGTGAATCGTCTTTTACTAACACAAAATCAGCAAAAGGAGCCCCAAGGGTGGCGTCATCCGCATGGAACTTCCCCTTTATAGTGCCGTTGTACGTCACCGCGCTTTGCTAGAGCATTTTTTTTTTCACAGTAGTGTGTGGGCACCGTCGTTTTAATGATGAAGTTGGAAAAAACGTTGTTTCTTCGAGAGGCTGAAAAACGTTGTTTTTTACAAGCCGAAAAATTATCGTGTACACGCGGCATAAGTGTAGCAATATGGTTACATTTAATGAAGGTACAACATTTAGCAACTCACGTGGTTGATGATTAAAAGAGGCACATCTTAGTATGCAGGCATCTGGGGTAAAGCTGTCCACACAGACCATCCTCCGCACCGCCGGCTAACTTACTTGATTTTTATTCTTAGATTGTACTGCCTTGTGGCAGAAAAATAAAATGTATCTATTGTTCTACAAATCAAAGTATATGTACTCTAATTGTGCCTCTGAGGAGTATAAAAAATAAAGTCCCACCCCGTTCCACCTTTTTTGAAACATAGTTGCTTAGTCTTTAGGTGGTTAAACTGACCTCATTCACAGACTGAAGTTCATTCCTTTGATCTTTAAAAGAACTAAATGTTACAATTAGGGTTGTCCCGATAACGATACCGAGTATTTGCGGGAGTACTTGTACTCCCGCAAATGCTCCCGATGCCTGAATAGAATATCCCCCCCCCCCCGCATACCATTACAGGCAGCTTTCGTTTGAATAGTTGTAATCCCCGCCGTGCATAGACACTCCCCCTTGCTCGGGATTGGACGGATCTGTCCAATCCCGAGCAAGGGGGAGTGTCTATACACAGCGGGGCGGGGATTACAACTATTCAAACGAAAGCTGCCTGTATGCGCGCTTATTAACGCAGCAGCAGCAGCAGCATCATCATCATCATCATCATCTACTAGGTATGGGGGACAAGGCTGCAATATATGGGGGGACATGGCTGGATATATGTGGGGGGACATGGCTGCAATATATGTGGGGGGGACATGGCTGCAATATATGTGGGGGGACATGGCTGCAATATGTGGGGGGACATGGCTGCAATATGTGGGGGGACATGGCTGCAATATGTGGGGGGGGACATGGCTGCGATATATGTGGGGGGACATGGCTGCGATATATGTGGGGGGACATGGCTGCGATATATGTGGGGGGACATGGCTGCGATATATGTGGGGGGACATGGCTGCGATATATGTATGGGGGGACATGGCTGCGATATATGTGGATAGGGACATGGCTGCGATATATGTGGGGGACATGGCTGCGATATATGTGGGGGGACATGGCTGCGATATATGTGGGGGGACGGGATATATGGCTGCGATATATGTGGGGGGAATGGCTGCGATATATGTGGGGGGAAATGGCTGCGATATATGTGGGGGGACATGGCTGCGATATATGTGAGGGGACATGGCTGCGATATATGTGGGGAGACATGGCTGCGATATATGTGGGGGGACATGGCTGCGATATATGTGGGGGGACATGGCTGGATATATGTGGGGGGACATGGCTGGATATATGTGGGGGGACATGGCTGGATATATGTGGGGGGACATGGCTGGCTGCAATATATGTGGGGGGACATGGCTGCAATATATGTGGGGGGACATGGCTGCAATATATGTGGGGGGACATGGCTGCAATATATGTGGGGGACATGGCTGCAATATATGTGGGGGGACATGGCTGCAATATATGTGGGGGGACATGGCTGCAATATATGTGGGGGGACATGGCTGCAATATGTGGGGGGACATGGCTGCAATATGTGGGGGGACATGGCTGCAATATGTGGGGGGGACATGGCTGGATATATGTGGGGGGACATGGCTGGATATATGTGGGGGGACATGGCTGGCTATATGTGGGGGGACATGGGCTGCAATATATGGGGGGGACATGGCTGCAATATATGTGGGGGGACATGGCTGCAATATATGTGGGGGGACATGGCTGCAATATATGTGGGGGGGACATGGCTGCAATATATGTGGGGGGAATGGCTGCATAATGTGGGGGGACTGGCTGCAATATGTGGGGGGACATGGCTGCAATATGGGGGACATGGCTGCAATATATTGTGGGGACATGGCTGCAATATGTGGGGGGACACATAAATATGTGGGGGGCATGGCTGCAATATGTGGGGACATGGCTGGAATATATGTGGGGGGAATATGTGGGGGGACATATATGTGGGGGGACATGGCTGGATATATGTGGGGGGACATGGCTGGATATATGTGGGGGACATGCAATATGTGGGGGGCATGCTATATGTGGGGGGACATGGCTGCAATATGTGGGGGGACATGGCTGCAAATATATGTGGGGGACATGGCTGCAATATATGTGGGGGGACATGGCTGCAATATATGTGGGGGGACATGGCTGAATATATGTGGGGGGACATGGTTGCAATATATGTGTCACGTACCTTACCAGAGGCCGAAGTGCCGAGAGGGCTTCCCTTGCGACTCGAGTGCAGAACACCCCCTGGAGGTGAGACAGGGGACGCTATGCCCAGGGGTGCAGGAGTTGCCGGCTGCGACTTGCTGGAGCGATGTTGGGGATCAGATGTGTACCAGGATACGTAGTCCGGCAGGGGTACCACGGAAGTACCAGAAGGGGCAGGAAACCCAGGGGCGGAGTCAGGAGCCGAGCCGGTAGTCATGCACAGAAAGCAGGGAGTGACTGGAACAGGTCAGAAGGCAAGCCGAGGTCATACACAGGATCCAGCAGACGGGAACAAGACAAGGATAATCCGAGAGACAAGCCAGGGGTCATACACAGGGAAATCTTGGTCAGGTAAGCCGGGTAGTCAACAGGAATACAGGAACAAGGATTCAGGATAAGGTCAGAGACTGACGATCATGCAGCAGTTTGGTGACTGCTGCAACAAGGTTTAAATAGGCACTGACGCCAGGAGTCCCGCCCGCATTGCGTGCGTAATGGTGCGCGCTCATGCGCAGTAAAGAACAATGTATTTGTTGTGTTGTTGCCCGTATACACGCGCATGCGCCTTGTGCTTGTATTCGCGGGTATTATGCTCGTACGCGCGCGCATGCGCCTTGTGCTCGTATTTGCGGGCATTATGCTCGTATTTGCGCGCATGCGCCTTGTGCTCGTATTTGCGGGCATTGTGCTCGTATTTGCGGGCATTATGCTCGTATGTGCGCGCATGCGCACTGTGCTCGTAGGAGGTCTGCCAGTTCTTCCACGGTCAATTCCCTGACAATATGTGGGGGGACATGGCTGCAATATATGTGGGGGGGACATGGCTGCAATATATGTGGGGGGACATGGCTGCAATATGTGGGGGGACATGGCTGCAATATGTGGGGGGGACATGGCTGCAATATGTGGGGGGGACATGGCTGCAATATGTGGGGGGACATGCTGCAATATATGTGGGGGGACATGGCTGCAATATATGTGGGGGGACATGGCTGGATATATGTGGGGGAACATGGCTGGATATATGTGGGGGGACATGGCTGCATTTGGGGACACATTTAAAAAAAAGTATCGGTAATCGGTATTGGCGAGTACATGAAAAAAAGTATCCGTACTTGTACTCGGGCCTAAAAAAGTGGTTTTGGGACAACCCTAGTTACAATGTTTATAGTCATCTCCCAGCCCTGACAATGTTGTGAAAACCTTGGCAGCCTGCCTGTTTTTTTTTGGGGGGGGGGGTTTGACAGCTGTGAGTGAGCATAGAACTCTCTGGACTTGTTACATGAATGAATTGGGGAAATACTGCATAGAGATCGTGAGGGGGATTGAATAGAGATTGAGATTTTTTAAACAATTAATCATGCAGCTCAGCTCGGCTCGATACAATCTGGACTGATTATAAAATGTGAAAGCAATGAACAAGGCAGGTGAAGGGTTTCATTATTTGAGACAAATGGTTTCAGGAATAACTGATGCCAAGTTTAACTAGGGCATTTTTGTTGATCCAGGGATCAGATAGGTCATCAATGACAAGTGGTTAGAAGAACTGCTAGGCAGGCCATAGACTGTGAAATGTGCACGATTCCCCCATCAACACAGACAGTGCTGACAGGGGAATCCTTCCTGCCGAGACTTCGGGGGATATTTACAAAAGGCAAATCCACTTTGCACTACAACTGCAAAGTGCACTTGGAAGTGCAGTCGCGGTAGATCCGATGGGGACATGCAAGGAAAATAAAAAACAGCATTTTTTTTTGGTGGCTCAACGTGATTGGCACTGCGTTGACAAGCCATTCACCTCTGCAGCCAAGGGTTCGGATCCCGGTCTCGGCTACATGTGAATTGAGTTTGGTGGTCTCAGCCCGGCTCCCGGTGGGTGTGCTATGCAAGGTACGCCTGTGCTTAGTACGCCCACCCCCCCCCAAAAACCACCACACTTGCACGCACACGAAATTGGTTTAAAAAACACACGCACTTTGGCCATGCGGTCTCTTAAAATAAAGAGAGGCGAAGGACCTATGGGGCTGGCTGGGTGGGCTAGGCCCCCTCACTCTCTCATAGGGGGAGTCCCTCTGCCCCATTGGGGTCCCGTTGGGCCCCAGTTGGGCTCCCAAGAGGAGCAGGTAGGGTGGGGTGAGTGGGAGGCCCCCCTTCACACCCGCCATTGCCACCAGGGGCATGGAGAAGGATGGCGAATGCCTCCGGGGGGAGGGTCTGCCTACTCCCAACTCCTGCAGTCCGGCTCCTCTCTCTCGAGTTCACGCACAAAAAATACACTTAAAAAAAAAAAAAAAACAGCATTTTAGCTTACAATTGATTAGATGATAAAATCAGCAGAGCTTCATCTTATTTCGCATCTACCCCTCAGATTTACAGTGACTGTCCTTCCAAGTGCACATTCAGTGCAATTTCAAGTGCACTTTGTACTTGTAGTGCAAAGTAGATTTGCCTTTCATAAATAACCCCCATTGTGTTCTCTCAGTGGGGTGCAGGAGCAGGTGGGGGAAGACAGTGATTAGTGCTAGCGGCTATAGCAGCTGCATAGCAATAATTGCAAGTGAATCTGGCAAGCTGGTTGTATGTACCCAAGTAGATCGATTGATCCACTTTGCACATTCAGCCTGCCCACACGGTTCAAATCTCAACTGGTTGCTGCTGAACCAGCCAAGATTCAAACCGGCTATGGTCGGCCTTTGTAGGGCCAGAAAAAAACACGTGAAAAGCATTCAAGGATGTCATTGGCAAATACAGAGCACCAAACTACTGTACATTCAGCTGGTTGACAAACTTCTAACAGCAAACAAAGACCATGAAGTATAACATGCCTCTTAAGATTCATTTTCTGCATTCACACTTGTACTTCTTTCCCAAAATCTAGGTGTGTTCAGTAACAAACACGATAAAAGTTTTCACCAAGACTTCAAGCCATCATGGAAAAAACTGTATCAGAGCAAAAAGAATCCATCAATGCTGGCTGAATTTTTTTGGGCACTGCAGTGGGATGCACTGGACACGGAGTACAAATAAAATTCAGCAGTAAATCACTTTTAGCCCTTTTAAACTCACGCAGCATGTCAGAAACAGTCATTACAAGTGAATTTCATATTTCTCAAGATTCCTGTGTGATCCGGTCATTCTGATCCTGTATACAGTATGTGTTCAATTTAAAGGGGTCTATAATAAATCACCAAACGTTTTTCAGGAAGCAAAAAATAATAACAATAATGTTGTCCATGCTTGTAATCCAAAGCACTTGTATATCAAAGTAAATTTGCCCATAAGAAATAATGGAAACTCAGATGATTCGTTCCACAACCATTTATTCATAAATCTTTCAGTTTATAGTCCATATAAAAAGATTATAGCAAGGTTGTGTAACCATAAAATGTCCATTCACAAATGGAAACCTCCACAAGGGGATTAGAAGCAAAATTCAGCAGGAGCTACAGAGTATAAAAGAGAAGAGAGGCGCCTCTAAGTGTAGCAATATGGTTACATTTAATGAAGGTACAACATTTAGCAACTCACATTGTTGATAAATAAAAGAGGCACATCCAAGTATGCAGGCATCTTGGGTAAAGCTGTCTACATCAGGGATCCTCAAACTACAGCCCTCCAGCTGTTCCGAAACTACACATCCCATGAGGCATTGTAAAACTCTGACATTCACAGACATGACTAGGCATGATGGGAATTGTAGTTCCTGAACAACTGGAGGGCCATAGTTTGAAGACCCCTAGTCTACATAGACCATCCTCCACACCGCCTGCTATCACCGCTGTCAGTCTGCAAGGAAGACTACCCTGCAGTAGGGCATCTACAAGCGAGGCTTTAAGCACTGACGTCAGTGGCGGTTCGCAGGACGGTCTATGTGGACAGCTTTATCCCGGATGCCTGCATACTTAGAAGTGTCTGGTTTAATCAACCATGCGAGTTGCAAAATGTTGTACCTTCATTAAATGTAACTATATTGCTACAGTTAGAGACACCTCTCTTCGATTTCATAACCAGTTGTGACATGACGCTACTTGTACATCAAGACATTGCTTGTTTATCAAGTCAAATTTATAAAAAAAATGTTGCTTGTCTTGCAAAACGCTCTCAAACCAAGTTACTTTTAAACTAAGGTTTTACTGTACTTGTCTTAGTTTTAGGCAGAACAACTTGGCTCATTACCCCAATCAAGCATGAAAAGTTCACACACCTTGATAAACATTCTTTTAGCCTCATGCCGATTTTGTCTGAAGTGCTTGCTAGACTTCTGAAGTTCAACCAGAATATTACATGATTCTCACAATAAAGCCGGGTTCACACCAAGTTTTCTTTTTTGTGCAACCCAGCGGGCCGAAAGTCTGCGTTTTTTTTTTAACCGCCCGCTGACTCCCGAAATGCAGCCTGTGTGTACGGGGCTTTAGCCCGGGTTCCCACTGATGTGGTGTGGGGCACCGCATGTAATTCGCACAGGAATCGCAACACATTGCTGTGCGAATTACATGCATGGTGTCTTTGGGTGCGATTTGAGCCATTGATTTGTATGGCTCAATTCGCACCAAACTGTGCAGGACCCTTTTTTGTCCACACCAGAATCGGATTGCATAGTTGTTCACACGCATGCGACCCAATTCTGAAAATCACACTGCCTTTTGCAAAACGATTGAGGGGTGTCGTTGACTTGACATACACTCTGCAATCGGTTTGCATGTATTGCGATTTAGATGTGGTGCCGAATCTGCAGCAAAATCGCTGTGAATTTACACCACATGTAGTGTGAACCCAGGCTTAATCACTACGTTGTATCATACAGTAATATATTTCAGCAACAGGTGAAATCTGTAGTCCAGAAAAAACATAACAGCACCATGGGAAGGGTGTACACATTACATAAGTATAAGGGCCCTTTCACACGGGACGGATCCATGATGATCTGCCCCTTGCTCAGCGGGGATTGCTCTGCTGATCCCCGATGAGCTGGCGGATGACAGGGCGGTCCCCGCACACAGATCCCCTATGGGGGGATCGGATAAAAACGGACCGTCTGTCCATGTTCACGCGATCCGCTCTGCAGACGAATGGAAAAAAATGGATGAGATCGGGTGTCAGCGGATGTTCATCCCCTGACACCCGTGATCTCATAGGGATCAATGTATGTCCCTTTTTCATCCGTACACAGATGTATGAAAAAGCGGACATACGGTCTGCATTTGTGTGAAAGGGGCTTAACTCACAGGAAGACTTCAGATTTTCAATAAATCCCCTTTAACCACTTCAGGACTGGCATGTTATACTCCCTTCCTTTCCATGCCATTTTCAGTGCTGTGATAATTTGACTTACAAATACTCGATCATGTAACCATTTTTTGGACAGATGAAGCAGTATTTTGGTGTTTTTTAACCCTTTTTTTTAGTATATAATATATGGGGAAAAAAAAAAGTAAAAAAAATAATTAAAAAAACAACTGCTTTCTCTTACATTAATAAAACACATCAATAAAATGTCAGAACAGTACAAACACTCCCATAAGAACCTCTTTTTGGAAAGTGGACATCCTGGTCCTTTTTATTGGGCACTGTGTTTTGGAAATAAGGAAACATACTGGCATTTAGGCGGCTTAGTCTTACAAAGCCATCCACTGAAGCCAAGTACAAGTCTTCCGTTATTAGTCGAAGAAATTTCATGAAGGATGACATTGTTTTGCATGACAAACCCAAAGCCACCCCTAAAACAATCGCACAGTGGTCAACTAAACTTTAAACCCTCTCCCCCCCAAAAAAAACAATCCTGCATTATTGGTAGTCTGTGGGTCTTTAAGATTCTACCCCCAGCTCCAATCTCAATCGCTCGTTCTTTGTTGGAGATGGAGGATTTAATGAATAGATTCATTCATTGAATCACTTTCTGGTGAAGGTTACGTAATGCAAACAATTCCGTTATCTATTATTCACATCCCTGAGTATGGCAATGCTGAAATACATTGTATATTCTGATACGTTTCAAGGGTCGTTTTTTTTTTACCCGAGAAAGCTGTGTTGGCACATGAGCAAAGACCTATGGGAGGTTCTATTCATCACAATAGGGGTGCTTTCTGGAGCCAGCTGTAAAGCAGTTAAAATGTGGCCTCCAAAATAGCCCAGTGATTAATTTTGAAAACAGTCGCTGATCACAGTGGATCTCTATAGGAGAACCAGGTTATTATACTTCAAGAAAGGAACAAAATAATGCCTTACCTGATTCTTTCCTCGGCGTCTGTAATTCCTTCGTACAAGACTTTTGTAGTTCTCATTCTTTTTGGTCAGGTAGTAAAAAAGAACACAATCCGACACAGTCTGTGAAACAGAGAGAATACCCACATATTAATAGAAGTACATTAGTGCCAACACTGAACCAGATTTTTCCACAAAAATATATGACTCTATGGGCCAGATTCAGGTAGATGGGAGCATCTTTACTCTGGAGTAACGTTTCTCATTTACGTTACTCGAAATTTTAGGAGCAAGTGCTGTTATTCATGAAGCACTTGCTCCTAAAGTTGCGGCAGCGTATCGAAAATGAGCCGGCGGAATTCAAATTGGGCGGGTACGGGGCGTGTATTATTTAAACTAAGCGCGATCCCGCGGCGAACGTACTGCGCATGCGTCGACTGTCAACGCATCCCAGTGCGCATGCTCCAAATTCTGTCAGTGAACGTCAATGATGTCAAATCCCCATTCATGGACGTTTTACGCAAGCGACGCAAATTTATTTATTTTTTCCGACGCGATGACGACGGCTATACTTAACATAGGATACTCCACTAGGGGGCTGCTTTATCTTTACGCCGCGTAACGCTTACGGAAACGTCGGAAAGTCACTGCGTCGCGCCCGAATACGATCGTGAATTGCCGATTCCAGCTGATTAACATATTTTTTCGGCGTAAATCAGCGGGAACGCCCCCGGCGCCATTTTTAAATTAAAGTTGCGATGCGATGACGAAATTCAATTACGCCGCTCGCATCGGAACTCCAACCCGGCGTTTCTTGTTTTCTGGTTACAGAAAACAGAAACGCCGGCTTAAAGTGACAGTTAGGCTGGAGTATCACTGATACTCCAGCCTAACTCTACCTGAATCTGGCCCTATATACTTAAGTTAGGCTGTTAAAGTGATATTAAAGGCTTGTTATACTCGGGGCTTTTTTTCAGCAGTTTCGGCACCTCCTGGACTGACTGTATGTAATCGCAAGGGGTGCTGGGGTGTGCTGCAGGGTATTGATGCTCACTGTAGGGGATCCATTCTAGCTGCAGGGGATCTATATTTGCAGGGGGTCTATTGCTGCTAAAGGAGGTCTATTATTGTTGGGGGTGGGTCTTATGCTGTGGGGGGGGGGGGGGGGTCAGTTGTTGCTGAATGAGATCTACTGTTAGGGGAGGGGTCTATTGTTGATAGCTGCCAGAGAGTCTATTAATGCTGGCTGTGCGGAAATCTGTTGATGCTGCCGGGAGTCTATTGTTGCTGCGGGGAAATTTTATTGTGGGTGGTACAATATTGTTAGGGAGTTCTATTGTTGCTGGCTAAAGGGATTCTATTTTACTGCTTTTCTTAATATCATTACCAAATTCCATACAAATTACTTAGCACTACAAAGTGATATATGGTTCTGTATTGTCTAAAAGGGGCGGTACTGGGAGGTGGGTAGGGGATGGAACCAAGGTACAGTGCTCGAAGGTGGGTAGGGGCAGATACAAGGGGTGACTCGGAAAAGGGGAGTTCTTGCACCTATTGTCTGAGAAAAAAACACTGGTTATACTTACCTGCTCTGAGCCTTGGTTTTGCACAAAACAGCCCAGATCCTCCTCTTCTTGGGTTCCCCACTGGCGCTCCTGGCCACTCCCCTCTTGCCAAGTGCCTCCATAGCAAGCAGCTTGCTATGGGGGCACTTGTGCATGATCCACCCCCCCCCCCCCTCACTGCCTGTTATTGACAGCAGTAAGAGCCAATGGCTCCCACTTCTGTGTCTCAACCAATGAGGAGGGAGAGACCTGGGGGAGACGCTGGACTATTGCACATCGCTGAATTGAAAGGGGGCTCCGGTGAAGAATAGGGGGGATGCTGCAGACAGAAGGTTTTTTACCTTCATGCATAAAACGACTTTAATTTGCTTACAATTAATCCTTGCAGTACAGCAGGGAAAAGTAAACATATGTCTGCTTTATTTTATTTAGACTTTTATATATCTGGTGTCTCTTCTATGCTGGGCTAGCTGGTTGTACTGAATTTGATCTGTTGGGTTGACTTATGTACAACCAGCTAGTCCAGGGGGACTGGCAGGGTTTTCCCTAATGATCAGTGCCGCTGGCTATAGCCGGCAGCACTAATCGATGTACACAATGAATACGATAGCTCTGGGGCGTGATCCCTTATCCACATCAATTGTGAACCCCCCCCGGTTGAACGAAAAAAAAATGGATCATGTATGGCTGTCCTAAGAAAAATATACAGTATGTAACAAAAATGTTTCGCAGACAACTATAAAAAAATTATATTGGTACCTTTCTTTCCAAGAACGAAGCAATGAACACAAAGTTCTTTGGTTGCTGGATAAATCTGTAATGAGAAAAACATAACAGCTTAGACTTAACACCATAATAAACTCTTAATTCTCACCACGCTACATATCACAATAATATCACACAGTGGAATGTCCTGCTCATACTCCAGTACAGTGCCAACATCATGTCACCAAGCTACAAATGGATGATTTGCAAACAGATTTCATATATGCAATGGAGCCTTAAATAAAAAAAATAAAAACTGTAAAATGTAAGAAAGAAGAAACTCATTCGAATGAAGGTCCTGTTCATAAGTGCTTGCAATCCAAGATAAAAAAAAAAAACAGAGTGCAGGGGACTAATAAGGTATGGGGTATGGTGTAGAACTCAAATCGCAGAACAGTCTGAAGACATTTTTACACAGTGCCCTTTGACATGCTGAAAAAATTCTTGATAGATTAAAGTGGTTGTGAATGAATTCCAAGGAATCAGGGGAGGGGGGGCAGGGGAGCTCCAACACACCGCCTGTGATCGACAGCCTCAGCTGTTCATGTTTCCTATTGAGATTGTGTGTGTGTGTGTGTTTTTGGTAGTCCACGCTGAGAGGCTGAGCTAACTGCCAGTTCAGGCATCTGATTGGATCCTGACTGTAAAGTTGATGCCATCTGACAGCTGACTTTGGCCCGCTGTCAGGTGAGAAGAAGCTAAACTTACTGGATAGGTCACTGTAGACTATGTATTACAGCTATTGTACAGATCTCTCCAAGTAGTCTATAATAGATTTAGCCAAAACATGTGCCTGCAATCTGCATGGCATGTAAAACTTTATAAAAGGAACAACTACTGTAGCTGCTGATTTTTAATAAACATGTACCTACCAGTCTGGGATCCAGCCCTGTCCTCACCCAGGTCAGTTTGGCCTTTGGGTCCCCGGAGCCAGCATCTTGGATGTGGAAAGCTGGCTGTGACTTCTTGGTGCTACACACTGTGCATGTGCAAATAGCACTGCACTCTCTTAATGAACCTGCAGCTTCCTGGCAGCTGTAACGTGTCCCAGAAGATTGCGGGCAAGGGTAGGGGGGAGCAAACTTCTACTCTGAAGGGAGGAGAGGGGGGGGGGTGTCAGAAAACAACCAAAAGTTGTTGCGGAGGGGGAGCAGAACTTTCCCTTTTAGGTGAAATTCCATTTTAAAAATAAATAACCAATTGTAAATGTTCTCCAAAGAAAACCCCCAAAACACATCAATATGCTGGTTACTGACATGCCCAGAGTTAATACACATACATAAGATTGGAGGCGGTTTTTGTCGTCTTGTTATGTCTAATTCTTCGCTGTAGACATATTAAGATATGTTAAGCCATTAAAACACTTTTCAAGGTGGCTGTAGCTCATGAGAAGGAAAATCTTGAAATCAGCCACAAAGACTGTTTCTAGGTGATTCTCATTTTTAGTCTGTTTTTGTAACATGATTAATTGTACACTGGATAGGGCTCCTTTACACTGCTGAGCAAGAGTATCATTAGCTAAAATATGTTACTTGGTTAAACTGCATACAGTACTGGCCCTGGTCAACAAAGGTAATTATTTAAGTGCGACACATGGTTCTTTTTAGTCCAGGTTTCAGGGGACCAGCAATCACATTAACAGAACTAGGCCCTATCAAATGTGCAGGCATTGTGAAAGTCACAACAAACACACTGTAGTCCATAAAAAGTGCATGTTCACTCCACAAATTCTGGAATGTTCCTTCAGGCTGGGTTCATACTATGGTGCCTTGCATTAATGCGTGAATTACACCAGCCCTAGACCTAGGGTAAAAGTTTGTCGCTATTCCACAAGCGGACGCAATTTTGAAGCGTGACATGTTGGGTATCAATTTACTCGGCGTAACATTATCTTTCACAATATAAAAAAAATTAAAGTGTATTTTTCCCCAAAAAAGTGCGCTTGTAAGACCGCTGCGCAAATACGGTGTGACAGAAAGTATTGCAACAACCGCCATTTTATGCTCTAGGTTGTTGGAATAAAAAAAAAATATATTGTTTGGGGGCTCTAATTAGAGGGAAGGAGATGGCAGTGAAAACACAGTGAAAAACACATTAGAATTGCTGTTTTACTTGTCATGCCAACGGTCACTACAAGATGGAGCCAGATCACAGAAGGAAGCAAAGCCGTGGCCTCAATTACCGGCCGGCGTGGCAGGGGAGGTGCATGAAGACACAGGATGGGGTATCCTGTATCTCCGTGCGCCCCAACCTCCCCCACCGCACGACCATGGTGGGCCCACGCCGGCCAGTAATTGAGGCCGTGGCTTTGGGCCTTCTGCAGGCCTAAGCTTCCCCCGGGGGCCAGGTCGCTATTTCTTGTCGCAATTGCGACCGGGCGCCCGGATTTTGTTGAACCCTGTTACCATACATTATGTGTGTTAGCCTATTGCAGGGACATTATTTTTGAATTAACCCCAAAGTTACCAAGGGCCCCAGCTCCAATGCACGTTGCGCAACACAAAGCATAGTAATGCACCCCCCTGTGTTGTGATGCGCTGGTTGTCAAAAATGATGCCTGTTTATGGACATTTTAGTGCATTATCAGCGCTGTTTGAATGGGTTGCCTTTGAGAAATATACTGTATGTCAACTCGTAAACATCCAATTCTCTGAGAACTCCAAGAACAAGTATTTACGTTAAGACAGTATACAGCAACAAAACCATAACTGGAGCTCTAATTTAACATCAAGTGTAAAATATGGTTTCCCATGCACCATTTTATTTGTTTACCAGATATTTGTCATCTACCTTTCACTTTACCTATCTACAGTAAAATAAAATAAAACATACTGGCGTTGGGATTTTTATTATAACTTTTCCAAGAACTAAATAATATGACTAAAGATCCCCTTTGGATGAAAATGAAGTGAAGCTACCATATAGTTATGTCTAGATTACAACAAACCTTCAGGACCATGGGGCAGAGACATAGTAGTGCAATTACATATACCCAAGTGTTTGTAACTACAGAGACATGAGGTTCAATAAAACTATCTATGGCCATACATGTAGCAATTTTATGGAGCAATGGAAATTTCCAAAATTGCAAAATAAAAGAAGGAAAAATGTGAGCCTTCATCAGGTTTTTAAAGCCATATGGGTCCCTATAGGGAGATATCTCTTCTCTAATCGGGCTGGATGCTGCCATTACACACAGAGTACCCCAGAATTTAGAAACCCAGAGTGCCGTTTTTGTTTTCTTTTTAGCCCTTTGGCATATTTGCCTTGTGTAGCAGAGGACCCTATCCTGACACTGCTTACTGTTCTCATAAACAAGATTGAAGCTTATACCAGAAGTGGCCCAAAAACAGCCATTGGGATAGGGAAATTGTACAAAATCCCTTGCTGTAAACACAACATATATGCTGCATCTACAATTCCCCTATTTCTAAATAAAATACTGAATTTATCATTGTTAGATATAAGCTTCAAAGTGAATTTGTAACACACAACAAAGACTGTCTTTGATCACATGTATACATAACACTTTTCTTAATTATGACCATATACTGTAATTACTGAATTAAGAACATTACATCTCCCCTACCCTGGAGTAACCATATCAATCTCTAAGCAAATACAGTAATTCCCAAGCCATATAATGCATTAAAAGTTACAATCTTTTCCCAATGCACTTTACTCAACATATTCCAAAATAACTTGGCTGTGTTCACATTATACTATTCCACTCTGTTCACAACATATGGTTTTTGGAATGTCCCAAGGCTAAGCCATTTCCCAATTAACATACCATTGACTGCCAGTTTGTCATCCCTGGACATGATTATGTTGTCTTCAGTATGAATACATTTTATCCGAATTACTGTTATCACAGTCCAGTCTAGTCTAGACCACAGTTTACTTTCACTTTTATGCAACTGCTTAAAAATGTAAAGTAACCACATCTACACATACAGTGGATATAAAAAGTCTACACGCCCCTATTAAAACATAACATTTCTGTGATGTAAAAAAAATGGGACAAAGATAAATCATTTCAGAACTTTTTCCACCTTTATTGTGACCTATAAACTGTACAACTCAATTGAAAAACAAACTGAAATATTTTAGGTGGAGGGAAGTAACAATGTTAAATTAAAATAAATATGGTTGCATAAGTGTGCACACCCTTACTCTTAAGCCGCGTACACACGATCGGTCAAACCGATTAGAACGGTCTGATGGACCGTTTTCATTGGACCAAACTGATCGTTTGTGGGCGCCATCGGTTATTTATCCATCGGTTAAAAAAAGCAAACTTGTTTGAAATTTAACCAATGTATACCTAACCGATAGCACCAAACCGACCGTTTGTAGGCACGACCATCGGTTAAAAATCTGTGCATGCTCAGAATCAAGTCGACGCATGCTTGGAAGCATTGAACTTCATTTTTTTCATCACGTCGCGTTTTACATCACCGCGTTCTGACACAATCGTTTTTTTTTTAACCGATGGTATGTAGGCACGACTGACCATCAGTCAGCTTCATCGGTTAACCGATGAAAACGGTCCATCAGACCATTTTCATCGGATGGACCGATCGCGTGTACAGGGCATAATACTTTGTTGAAGCACCTTTTGGTTTTATTAAGCCCCATACACACTATCAGTTTTCCTGATGGTTTTCTCTTCAGGTTTACCAAAACCATGTAGTGCAAGGGCCTGCCTGATTGCATACAAATTGAAACTCTTGAGGTTTGACCTCATATTAGATGGTTTTGGTAAACCTGAAGAGAAAACCATCAGGAAAACTGATAGTGTGTATGGGGCTTTACAGCACTCAGTCTTTTTGGGTATGAGTCTATCAGAATGATGCATCTTGACTTGGCAATATTTGCCCACTCTTCAAAAACACTCCAAATCTGTCAGATTATGAGGGCATTACCTGTGCCCAGCCCTCTTCAGATCACTATACGGATTTTCAATCAGGTTTTCATTCCAAAACTTGAATTTTCTTCTAGTGAAGCCACTCATTTGTTGGTTTGATTCTATGCTTTGGGTCGTTCCTCTTCATGTTCAGCTTTCTAGCAGAAGCCTGAAGGTTTTGTGCCAATATCTGGTAATTGGAACTGTTCATAATTCCCTACAACTTGACTAAGGTCCAGGTCCAGCTGAAGAAAAAAACAGCCCCAAACATGATGCTGCCACCACCATGCTTCACTGTGGGTATGGTGTTCTTTTGGTAATCTACAGTGTTTTTGCACCAAAAATATCTTTTGGAATTATGGCCAAAAAGTTCAACCTTGGTTTCATCAGACCATAACACATTTTCCTACATGCTTTTGGGAGACTTCAAGTGTGTTTTTGCAAAATTTAGCTGGGCTTTGATGTTTGTTTTTTTAGTAAGAAAAGGCTTCAGTCTTGCCACTCTACCCCATAGCCCAGACATATACGAATAATACGGGAGATTGTTGTTACATGTACCACACAGCCAATACTTGCCAGAAATTCCTGCAGCTCTTTTAATGTTGCAGTAGGCCTCTTGGTAGTCTGCCTGACCAGTTTTCTTCTCATCTTTTCATCAATTTTGCAGGGATGTCCAGTTCTTGGTAATGTCACTGTTGTGGCATATTTTCTCCACTTGATGATGACTGTCTTTACTGTGTTCCATTGTATCTAATGCCTTGGAAATGCTTTGTACCCTTCTCCTGACTGATACCTTTTAACAATGAGATCCCTCTGATGCTTTGGAAGATCTCCATGGCTGACGATGGCTTTTGGGACTAAGAAAATGTCAGGAAAGACCTACTAGAACAGCTGAACTTTATTTGGGGTTAATCAGTGGCACTTTAAATTATGGCAAGTGTGTACTGGATTCTATTTAACACGAGTTTGAATGTGATTGCTTAATTCTGAAGATAGTTATATCCCCAGTTATAAGAGGGTGTGAACACTTATGCTACCCCATTATTATTATTTATTCTTTTACCCCCACTAAAAGATTTAAGTTAGTTTTTCAATTGATGTGTACAGTTTATAGGTCACATTAAATGTGGAAAAAAATTCTGAAATGATTTATCTCATTTTTTTACATCACAAAAAACGTGACATTTTAATGGGTGTGTAGACATTTTATACCCACTTTACTTGTTTCCACTCATGTCCACACACATACAGATATCTAATCTCCTATTGTATACACTTTTTATATTAATTTACATATTAATTATATTTCTCTCATCAGCAGGTCTCTGCATAATTTAGTCAAGTTGTTATATAAATATATATATATATATATATATTATATTATATTATATTATATCACTTAGTTGTCGCTTTCCTCTCCAAATTTCCTAACCATCAAGGCATTCAGTAACATGACCAGTCACCAAGACATACTGAAACAGGAATTTTTGTAACAAAGGTAAGTATTTTATGCCTTTCATGATCAGGGTGGAAAAGATATCAGGGGGTTCCTATTTGGCTGTAGTTTTTGTTAGTAATGTATATATCGCGATTATGAACCATATAAAACACATCTATTTTAAAGAAAGTAAAAGTTTTTGATGAAAAGTATACAAAGTTATATTTAGCCTTTTAAAAACATTCACTGAGTCATGGATATTTAACAATTCTATTCCGAAGAGTCGGAATAAGCAGACTAATTTATGAAGAATGTTGCAGTGATTTTGTTGCATCCTCAAGAGGAAAATGATTTACTAGAACAAGAGAAGAAGATTGATTGCATGTGGTCAGCCTTGGAAAAATGATTTTTAACAATTACAATACTTTCTAGCCTCCATTCTACTACAGCTATGATAATCCACAAATGTGATAAAAATAAATAAAAAAGATACTACTAAGAAACTCTTCGAACATTATGCAAGTTAAGCTAATTTAAAATATACAGCAGCACACACTTTAAAAAAAGGATTTTTAATAACAGCTTACCTGTAAAATCCTTTTCTTGAAGTACATCACGGGACACAGAGCGCATAGCCATTACATATGGGTTATATGGGTACCTTCAGGTGTGGACACTGGTGTAATCAACTTCACAGGAAGTTCCTCCCTATATAACCCCCTCCCACTGAGAGTGCTTTAGTTTTGTAGCAAGCAATTTCTCTGAGGTTACACAATGTTCCCCAAAAAGAGGGGTGGGAGCTCTGTGTCCCGTGATGTACTTCAAGAAAAGGATTTTACAGGTAAGCTGTTATTAAAAATCCTTTTTTCTTTATCGTACATCACGGGACACAGAGCGCATAGCCATTACATATGGGATGTCCCAAAGCAATGCTCCATGAAGGGAGGGAGACCGTAAGGCCAAAAAATAGCCAAACAGAACATATATCAGGAGGTAAAAAATAGCTCCACCAACAGAAAAAAAAAAAAGGGGGGCGTGAACCGGGCCAGAGGATTCTATACTGCTGCCCGTAGGACCGCCTGCCCAAATGCTGCGTCCGTAGCCTTTGCGACGTCCAACTTATAAAATTTAGTAAACGTATGTACGGAAGACCAGGTTGCCGCTTTGCAAACCTGTGCCATAGAGATCTGATGGTGTGCCGCCCAGGAGGCACTCATGGCCCTCGTAGAATGGGCTTTAACTGATAAGGGAGGTGAAACGCGCTTCAGACCATAGGCCTGAAAAATCAGCTGCTTAATCCACCTAGCCAAGGAAGACTTGGCAGCCGGCTGACCCTTCTTGGGGCCATCCGGGAGAACGAAAAGCACATCTGTTTTCCGAATCTTTTCTGTAGCCTTGAGATAGACCCTCATGGCTCGGACCACGTCCAAAGTATGAAGCAGTCTTTCCTCTCTGGACTGGGGAGTAGGAAAGAAGGATGGTAGAACTAGGTCCTGATTCAAGTGAAAACTGGATATGACCTTAGGAAGGAAAGAAGGCTGAGGCCGCAGAACCACTCTGTCCTTATGCAGAATCAGGTACGGTTCCCTGCAAGACAAGGCTGCCAGCTCGGAGACCCTTCTGGCCGAAGCCATAGCCACCAAGAAAACCAACTTTCGGGTTAGCAGCACAAGAGGGATTTCTGTCAGAGGTTCAAACGGCTGCTTTTGTAAAGCTGACAAGACCAGATTTAAATTCCAGGGGCAGAGGGGAGCTCTAATAGGGGGATTTACATGCAAGACCCCCTGCAAAAAGGTTTTCACAAGCGAATGTGTGGCCAAAGGCCTTTGAAACCATATCGATAAGGCAGACACCTGCCCCTTTAGAGTACTAAGAGCCAACCCCTTGTCAACGCCAACCTGGAGGAATCGCAAGATCCTGTCAATAAAAACCTTGCGAGGATGCCCTCCTTGAGACTCGCACCACTCCACATAGGTTCTCCAGACTCTGTAATAGATATTTCTAGAGACTGGCTTTCTAGCTTGAATTAACGTAGATATGACTTGGGCTGAGAGGCCTCTGCCCTTAAGAATTAGGGATTCAGCCGCCAAGCCATCAAATTTAGCTGCTGTGAAGCAGGGTGGTAGATCGGGCCCTGAGACAGCAGATCTGGGCGCAGGGGGAGTGGCCACGGTGCCCCTACTGACATCCTCACGATGAGTGCGTACCAAGCCCTTCTGGGCCAGGCTGGAGCCACCAGGATCACCGGCCTGCGCTCCACCCTGATCCTTCGTAGAAGGCGGGGAATCATCTGTAGTGGAGGGAACGCATACAGGAGAGAAAACTGGTGCCAGGGGCAAACCAACGCATCGGTCCCGTAGGCCGAGGGGTCCCTGGCTCGGGATACGAATTTGTCCAATTTCTTGTTGAATCTTGTTGCCATGATGTCCACATCGGGAACTCCGAATCTTTGGCAAATCTCTTGGAATACCTGGGGGTGAAGAGACCACTCTCCCGGGAGTAACTGTTGACGACTCAAAAAATCTGCTTGAGAATTGTCTATCCCTGGGATGAACACTGCTGAGATGCAGGGTACATGGGCTTCGGCCCATGAAAAAATCAGGTTTACTTCCCTTTGAGCCGCTAGGCTCCTTGTGCCCCCCTGGTGGTTTATGTATGCCACCGCCGTGGCATTGTCGGACTGTATCCTTACTGGCAGACCCTGCAGGGGGAGAGTCCAGGCGACCAGGGCCAACCGAGCAGCTCTGATCTCTAGGACATTGATGGGAAGCAGACTTTCTGCCTCTGACCACTGTCCCTGCTGGGTCCGTTTTCCTAAGATTGCCCCCCAACCTGTTAGGCTGGCATCTGTGGTTACTATTTTCCACGAGATGGGGCAAAAGGTTTTCCCTTTTGATAATTTTTGAGGGATCAGCCACCAGTACAGGCTGCGCCTGACTCCTGGGGAAAGAACTAATGGACGGTCTAATGCCTGTATGGACTTGTTCCAAGCAGAGAGAATAGCTGCCTGCAGAATTCTGGTATGGATCTGGGCATAGGGCGCTGCTTCGAAGGCGGCCACCATCTTTCCCAGCAGTCGCATGCATAGGCGAATAGTCGGCTTCTTTTTGCCTAAGACTATTTGAATCGTTTGAATCAACGACCTGATCTTCTCTTGAGGTAAAAAATACCCTCTGGCATTCTGTATCTAACCGAAAGCCTAGATATTCCAACTGTCTTGTGGGTTGTAACCTTGATTTTTCTTGGTTCACAATCCACCCGAACTCTTCTAGATGCCGCACTGTGCGGACTACTGCATGATTGAGGTTGGAAGCTGAGCTGTCGATAACCAGGAGATCGTCCAGGTATGCCAGGACCAAGATGCCTTCTGTCCTTAGGACGGCTATCACCGGGGCTAACACCTTTGTGAATACCCGTGGAGCTGTTGCCAACCCGAAAGGGAGGGCTACGAACTGGTAATGACTTTGATTTATCGTAAAACGAAGAAACTTGTGATGTGCTGGGTAAATCGGCACATGCAGATATGCATCCTTTATGTCTATAGATGCTAGAAAGTCTCCCTGATGCAGGCTGGCTGTCACTGAACGTATGGAGTCCATACGAAAGGTCTGAATCCTTAGAAAGCGATTTAGGCGTTTGAGGTCTAATATAGGCCTGACGTCGCCATTGGGTTTTGGTATAACAAAAAGGTTGGAGTAGAATCCCAGACCCCTTTCTTGGGTTGGTACTTCTACAATTACTCCTTGGAGCAAGAGGCGATCCAACGCCTTTACGAGAGAGGCCCTCTTTAACGGGTCGCTTGGAAGACTTGACCCCTGAAAATGAGGAGGGGGGATTTCTCGAAACTCTAGTTTGTAGCCTGAGGCTACTACGGACCGAACCCAAGAGTCGGGAATTCTGGCCTTCCAGACTTCGGAGAAAAACTGAAGTCTTCCCCCCACCCAAGAGAGTGGGGGCGCCCCTTCATGAATCTGACTTGATGACTGGTTTAGCCGACTTGCGAGACCAGGGCCTCTTGTTTGCCGCGGCTTGTCCCTGTGGGCGGCTATTAACTGCTGAACGCCCGGGAGGCCGTCGATACTGACGGGAAGTCGAAGGGGCCGAGCCTGCAATGGCCTGTCGTTTAAACGTGGGCCCACGCGGTCTTTTCTTGACCGGTAAGGAAGTACTTTTTCCACTTGATATGGTGTGGATATATTTATCTAGGTCTTCCCCGAATAGTCTTCCCCCATGAAAGGGAAACCCTGCTAAAAGCTTTTTGCAGGGTGCCTCTGCTGACCAGTTCTTTAGCCACAAAAGGCGACGCATGTGAACCATCAGTAAAGATGAACGGGATGCCTGTTGGATGGAGTCCTTAATAGCATCTATTGCAAAGCAGAGAGCCCTAGGGAATTCTGCTAATTCATGAGTATGCTGAGCCGGCATGTCCTTTAATATATGTTTTGCCTGATCCTTCAGGGCCTGACAAACACCAATGGCTGCTACTGCTGGCTGAACCATGGCACCTACTGAGGTGAAAGCTGCTTTCAGTAGGGTCTCAAATTTTTTGTCGACCGGATCCTTGAACATATAGACATTTTCAACCGGACAAGTCAGGGATTTATTCACGCAGGAAATGGCCGCGTCCACTGTAGGGAGTGCCCATTTCTTTACATATTCCTCTTCCATAGGGTAGAGAATAGAGAATCTTTTAGGAGGGACAAAGATTCTATCAGGTCGAGCCCAATCCTGGTAAATCACGTTCCGCAGAAGGGGGTGCATTGGAAAAGACGCACAAGTTAATGGAGCCTTTAAAGAACCCAATGAGGATACCTCCGGGGCTACTAGTTCTGGCACTGGAAGTTTAAAGGCAGTGCGAACCATATCTGTCAAAGACTGGATCCACAGGCTCTCCGCTTGAGAGGCCGAAAAATATTCATCTATAGTGGAATTTTCCCTGTCTGAACCGTCGGGACTTGGGTCTGCCTGATCCCCTTGTGGGTCCCGTTCCTCTGAAGAGGAGACCTCCGCATCTGAAAACCCCACACTGAGTGAGGGGGATCTAGCCCGCTTGCTACTTGGGCAAGGACAGGAAAACAACGCAGTTAACCTTTTCTCTAGCCCACTCATGGTGGCTGCTAGCATTTCTTCCGTCACGTAAACGGGAATGGGTGGATCGGGGGCCGCCTCTGCCCCCAGCACCCCCAATGGCTCTTGTACTATGCCACTCGGTGTCCTAACTGGCGAGGGTGGGGCCGTAGAAGCCTGGCCCAAATCCTCTGACCCCGATGGAGACCCCTTTTGCTTTTTGGCACCTTTAGCAGCCTTGGCTGGTCCAGATCCCTTTGGAGCCATTGTACAACCTTGGGTCACCCCTATAGCCAACACCTGACTGTTGTAGCTAGGAGTAACCAATATGAGGGCAGGTATGAGGAAAATGAAAAAAGAACTAATTTCTCTCTTTTTCCTTTTTTCTTTTTTTTTTTTTCAAAACATTTTTTTTTTTACCCGCCTGGGAGGTGGCAATACTGAGGAAACCTGTGAGTATTGACACACCAATGCCCGTTAGCCGGAGTCCAAGGTAGACTCAGATACTGCTGGATCTAAGGCTGAGTCCCTTTAAGCAAAAAACTTCCTTTTTTTTTTTTTTTTTTTTTTCTGGTCAATAGTGGACCTAAGTCCTAGACCTGAAGATCCACAAAACCGCCACTAGGTGTCCCTGTGTGGCCAAAAGACCCAGCTGCACGCTCTGTATCCTTTCTTCCTCTGCCTCCAGGAGGGAAAGACCAGCCAGAGAAAAGTTTTCCCTTTAAACAGACCCTGACGCTGCTGGCCCGCCCCCCGACGCACGCCGCCGCTATAAAAGGCGGCGTGCACGCGCGCACAATCGCGCGCACCACGCTGAAACCACATGGAGGAAGCAGAGCAGAGGAAACAACATGGACCAGCGTTTAGGCAGCACCAACAGACACCAGGTAAGCACTAATCTTATTGTAGTGCACACATAGCGAGGAAGCTGTCCCCATGGGCTTCCTAAGAAACAGGAGTTTTTACCAGCAATTTCCTCTTTAAAACATGTGGGGTTGCAGTATCAGTGTTAACAGGCAGACCTGGGGTGAGTAGCAAATATATAACTTACACAAGTATACATATATCTACATGTTATCTGGGTAAACATTAGTATCCCATCCTGCCTACACAGACATAGTGGAGATAGTGGCTGATGCACAAGCATACTGTTAGCCAACCCAGAACCCCCAGGGGGATACCTACTGTCGAACCAAGTCCCGCAGGTTCCCTCTTACCTGCTCCACGCCGCAGGGTATTGCAAAATGCAAGAGGCCCAATCTTCCCCCATCTCCGTGGGTATTGTCTTGGACCTTCAGGGACCGGGGTCCTGTGTTAAGGAACCCACACCCCTGGACCTATATAGCATCCTGGCATCAGTAGCGTTTTAGTTCTTGGAAGAGACTAAGGCACTGGAGCCCAGAATCCAGCCCTCCAAGGAGAGGCATTATAGGCAAAACCCCACTCCAGCAGGGCCCGGGTACCGTACACCTTGGCTTTGAAGCACTTCGGACGGATCCGGCTAGCTATCCTGGGTCCCGAGACCTCCGAGGGACAGCTAGACGTGACCAACACCTAAGACACTGGCGAAAAAACTAAAGCACTCTCAGTGGGAGGGGGTTATATAGGGAGGAACTTCCTGTGAAGTTGATTACACCAGTGTCCACACCTGAAGGTACCCATATAACCCATATGTAATGGCTATGCGCTCTGTGTCCCGTGATGTACGATAAAGAAAATGTGTTTTCAATATCTTTAATACTCTGCTTAAGGCTGGATTCAGACCTATGCATTTTTAGTGCTTTTTGCATAGTCGCCCTACAGAACATGTTCCATAAGAAACCATATTAAATGGACTGTAGTGCTAATCTGCAAAATGCAAAAAGCACTAAAAATGCATAGGTGTGAATCCACCCTTATATAGAGACCATACTTTCTAAAAGAAGTATGAAGTAGTAAACAAACCCTGAAAAAAGAAACCCAACCTAGCCACCACATCTAAAAACTAGTAAATTATAATACATTACATATTTGTTCTTGGGTTTATATACATTTTAAAAAGGTTTGCAATATTACAACAGTTGTGGCCATCCCAGCCAGGAGAAGACAGTGATTATTACTACCGGCTATACCAGCCACTAGAGATAATCATATGTAAAATCTGGCAGGCTGGTTGTACCCAAGTTGATTGATCGATCAATCAACTTGGTACATTCAGCCTGACCATATATGGTTCGAATCTCAGGCGGTTCCTATATAACTGGCCAAGATTCGAACCGCCTACGGTCGACCTAAGCTGTTCCTTCAATACTAAGCTCAAATCCTTATAAAGCTATGCCTCTCTCTTTAAACTATACTGTAATTCTGTACAGCTGCAACTGAACTAAGGCTGTAATCACACTTGGGCTGAGCATCTTCAGTAATTTTGTGGCCCTTTTCTTGCACATTTGTGTTTTTTGCATGTTTTTGCAGGTGGCTGATGCTTAAGCAGGTTTTTACTATTATCTTAAGCCAATGGACAGCTAATTACTATGGAAAAGAAACATGCTATGGGCCAGATTCAGTTAGCCTTTACGTTGGCGTATCTATAGCTACGCCTCGTAAAGTCTATTCTGCGCCTGCGTATCTTTTTTCTGTAAAACAAGATACGCCGGAATTCAGCTAAGATACGAGTGGCGTAATTCTTTTACACCACTGTATCTTAGTTGCATATTTACGCTGGCCGCTGGGTGGCGCTTCCGTTGATTTACGCGTCGAATATGTAAATTAGGTAGATACGTCGATTCACGAACATACTTGCGGCCGGGCGTCGTATTTTACGTCGTTTGGGTAAGCGTTAGTACGGCGTAAAGTTACCCCTGCTATATGAGGCGCAGCCAATGCTAAGTATGGACATCGGGACAGCGTTGAATTGTACACCGTTTATGTAAATCGTTCGGGAATGGGGCTGGACGTAAGTTACGTTCACGTCGTTTACAATGACAACTTGCGACGTGATTTCACGCATGCGCACTGGGATAAGTCCACGGCGCCATTCAGAAAATACGTAAATTATGTGGGGTCATGATTCATTTACATGAATCACGCCCCCACATGACTAATTTGAATTAGGAGCCCTTACGCCGGCCACTTTACGCTACGCTGCCGCAACTTATGGAGCGAGTGCTTTCTGAATAAGGCACTTGCCCATAAAAGTTGCGGAGGCGTAGCGTAAAAAGCATACGCTACGCCCGCACAAATTTACGCCCCTTCTCTGAATCTGGCCCTATTTGTGTGGTTTCTTCCTTTTTTCACACACTTCCACTGGAGTATTTTTTAGGCTTCAAAATGACAGTATGCTCAGGTGTGAATAGGCACATTTAAAAACCATGGGATTTTGGAAGTTGAGCATTTGAGAGATCCTTTTATTCCTTTCATAGTGATACAACAGGTGGTGATAGTGAATTTCTACAAAGATAGAGTAGATCAACTCTTATGCCGCGTACACACAATCATTTTTCGGGTTGTTAAAAAAACAAAGTTTTTTTAAAAATGTCATTTAAAACGACCTTGTGTGGGCTTCAAGGCAATTTTTCGGGTTATGAAAAACATCCATTTTTTTTTTCGAACATGCTCTATTTCTTTCACGACGTTTTAAACGTTGTCGTTTTTTGGGTTGTGAAAAATTATCGTGTTTGGGCTTTAACGATGTGAAAAACCTGCGCATGCTCAGAAGCAAGTTATGAGACAGGAGCGCTTGTTCTGGTAAAACTACCGTTCGTAATGGAGTAAGCACACTCATCACGCTGTAACAGACAGAAAAGAGCGAATTGTCTTTTACTAACACAAAATCAGCTAAAGCAGCCCAATGTGGCGTCATCCGAATGGAACTTCCCCTTTATAGTGCCATTGTACGTGTTGTACGTCACCGCGCTTTGCTAGAGCACGGCTGTTTTAATGATGAAATTGAAAAAAAAAGTTTTTTCTAGGGCCTGAAAAAACATTTTTTTTACAAACCGAAAAATGATCGTGTGTACGCCGCATTAAGACCCATACACATGATCGGACTTTCCGACCGTGTTTTATCGGACAATCCAACCGTCTGTATGCTCCATCAGACAATTGTAATTTCTACGGACAAATGTTCGCTGTGCATGCTCTCAGGTCACAAGTCCATCGGAATAAAATCCAAAACTTAAAAAAACATGCATGCTTAGAACTAATGCTAACCATAAGACAAAATTAGCAGAAGTTGCCCAAAGGGTGGCGCTAAAGAGCAGAAAAACCATGTAAACTAAAACTATTACGTCACTACGTTCATGTTTGTTGGCTGAAAATGTTCTGCCGTGTGTATGCATACCAAGTTCACGGCCAACGTCCCTTCGGACAAAAATCCATGGAAAAGTCTGATGAAAGTCAGATTGTGTGTACGAGGCATTAGACAGTTGTCACTGGATCTCAATAAAAGTTTACATTCACCTCCAGTTTTACCACAACTCAAAATTATTGGCTGTATCATCACTCTTTGTAATAACAGAAAAACTGTTCACCAGGACCAATAAATCGGGTTGAATCTCACCAGCAGGGGCACAGACAGCAATGGAAACCTGGCAGAAGCCCCAACTATTTGCCACTCTACGCAATACTAACAAACTATGGGCCAGATTCAGGTAGAATTTGATTCCCGCAGAGTATCAGAGATACTCTACGCCGCCGTACTTTACCTGGCTCTACAAGGAATTCAGAGAGATTTTGGCCCGTAAGGTACGGCGGCGTAGTGTATTTCTCCCGGCGGAATCAAACTACGCGATTAGGGGGCGTGAGGCATTTAAATTAGGCGTGTTCCCGCGGCGATCGAACTGCGAATGCTCCATTCAGAAATTTCCCGCCGTGCATTGCGCGAAATCACGTCGTTACGTCATTTTTTTTTTGAGTAGCGTCGTTTACGGACATTCCTATTCCCGCCCGACTTACGCAAAAAAAAATTGAAAGTCGACGCGGGAACGACGGCCATACTTAACATGGGCCGTGTAACGTTAGACCAGCTAATAGCTGGTTTAACTTTACATAGCGAAAAAATGACGTACGCGATTGCGAACGACGCTCGTAACTTTGTGGATCGCCGGAAAAAGCTCATTTGCATACCCCGACGCTGAAAACTACGCGAACTCCACCCAGCGGCCGCAAAAAGATTGCAGCGTAGATCCGAAGGCGTACGAAGACGTAAGCCTGTCAGATCGAAGCCCAACGCCGCCGTATCATGGTTTGAGGATTCAAACTAGTGATACGGCGCACGTAATTTGAAAGTACTCCTGTCTAACACCAGTTAGACAGGTGTAATCGCTCTGTGAATCTGGCCCTATGACTTTACCTACACTTTCAATTTTTGTGGGCCTGAACTAAAAAAAAAAGCGAATATTAGCTAACTTACAGTACATGGAACAACTTGAAATGTTAATAGTGTCTTTGCAATCTTGTAACAATGAGCAATGTAGCAACAATGGATGTTCCTCCTGCCTGTGTATCTGCAGTGTTTTGAATATTAGCAGTATGGTTTTTGTATACTCATTACTGTGCTGCTTACCATTCTCCTTGCTAAAAAGATAGCTGTAGGAGGACCTAGAACACAAGATCTCTAAACTTCTGCTTCATCCATTCTGTGGACCTCTGCTTCTACCACCTCTTTTGCTACTTCTCAATCATTCCTCAACTGGTAATTAGGGGTTAAAAAGTTCTGACATAAAGGGAACAAAGCCCTGCTCTTTTACCAAGATGGCTGCCTCCAAACAGACACGACGAGGAAAAAGGAGATGGTGAGTCAGGAATGTTGGCAATACTGGTGACTAGTCCTTTTCTTTCTGCTTGCGATTTCATGTCATATAAAAAAAAATATTTACACTGCATTAACATGAAATCTCTATTAAAAGATTAAGAGGAAACACTACTGAGGACCATTAATAAAAGCAACAGCCAAACAAAACTACTCACAAGCCAAGTCAGGTTCATTTTCGGAAAACACCATAGAAAAGTAATCTTGAGTAAAATTGTACTTCATAAAGCACACAAATATAATATGGCATTAATATTCAGTGGACAACACACTGTCACTACTACCATACAATGCACAAGATAATCATTGAAGCAATATAACTGCAGGAAGGGCAGTTTGGCTGATTGGAGGCTACTATGTCAATATGATCACAAGTGTGAAACATAATAGCCCATACACACCCAGGCAAAGATTTTCCATGCCCCCTACTGCTATAAGAAGACAAGAGCCTTTATATTAAAAAGGAAAAACTTAATAGAATCCAGCTTATAACTATGATTACAATACGCATGGGGTAAGATTCTTTGAAAATAATTTAGTACCCAGGTGGTTTATATCAGGGTTTTTTTTTTGTTTACATTCCCACAGGTAGCAAGAGTTTTCTGGGCAAAATAACCTGCTACTCAGATATGTCTCGATTTATTTTGCCTACATGCTGAAAGTGTCCATTTGATTTCTCTGCCTTTTTACTGATAAATAATATAACAAACAGACTCTGTCACTCACTGGAAATAGGGTAGCAATGTCAGGAGTAACAATCAATCAGAGATGTTGGTGTCCATACTGGAGAAATGATTCATATACAGGTGCATCTCATAAAGTTTGAATATCATCAAAAAGTTAATTTATTTCAGTAATTTAATTCAAAAAGTAAAACTCATATTTTATATAGATGCGTTACACACAGAGTGATATATTTCAAGCATTTCTTTCTTTAATTTTGATGATTATGGCTTACAGCTAGTGAAAACCCCAAATTCAGAAAATGTGAATATTGCAGAAGACCAATAAAAAATAAGTATTTTTAATACAGAAATGTTGGCTTACTGAAAAGTATGCCCATGTACGGTGTAGTATGCACTCAATACTTGGACAGGGCTCCTTTTACAAGAATGTAGGCAATCAACTTACCTGACCTAAACCCCATAGAGAATCTGTGGGGTATTGTCAAGAGGAAGATGAGAGACACCAGACCCAAAAATGCAGATGAGTTGAAGGGCGCTATCAAAGAAACCTGGGCTTCCATAATACCTCAGCAGTGCCACAGGCTGATCGCCCCATTGATACAGTAATTAATGCAAAAGGAGCTCTGACCAAGTATTGAGTGCATACTATACTGTACATGGGCATACTTTTTAGTAAGCCAGCATTTTCGTACTAAAGATTTTTTTTTTTATTGGTCTTATGTCATATTCTAATTTTCTGAGATACTGAATTTTGGGTTTTCACTAGATGTAAGCCATAATCATCAACATTAAAAAGAAAGAAATGCTTGAATATATATCACTCTGTGTGTAATGAATCTATAAAAAAATATGAGTTTCACTTTTTGAATTACTGAAATTAACATTTTGATAATATTCAAATTGTATGTAATGCGCCTGTAGAAGGTGAATATACAGTCACCAGAAACAACTGTTTAACAAAAAAAGATCAAGACCAAGACCAGATAATTAGAGGGCAGGGCCATTTGTGTACCCAAATAAGAAAAGGCCCTATGTATTGGAAAAGAAACTGCCAAGATTTAAATCTATTTTCAAAAATAGGCTATCTCAGCATAAACATGTAAATATAGGTCAAGGTTATACGCAAGCCTCGTACACACGACCGGTTTTTCTGCCAGGAAAATTGCCAGGAGAGCTTTTGGCTGGGAAAACCGGCCGCATGTATGCTTCCTCGTAGCTTTCCCAACAGGGAACCTGCACTATTTTCCCGCCGGTTTTAAACCCGGCAGTTTTCCTATGGGGAAACACTGCAAGGGAGCATACACACGGCCCCTGGATTCCTGGCCAAAGCTCTCCCCGCAGTTTTCTTGACGGGAAACCCAGCCGTGTGTACATGGGGAAACTTACAGAGCAGGTTCTCGGTTTTACCGGACGACTTTATAATGCCGAGAATACCGGTTGTGTGTACAGGGCTTAAGAGATTGCAGTAAATGCTAGCACATAAAATATATGGTATGTAGAATATAAGAATAAAAAAAATCTGAAAATGATGTATACAAATGCATGCAGTTGATCTCAGAGTACCCATTGCAAAATTGGACAGGTATTCTGGCCAATCTGGAACATAACGGAAGGGCTCCATCCTGTGTTTAAAGCTTGATATAGGCATACAGAAAACATTCGGACATGCATGCATAATATAACCATCTCACAATATCTGCAGGAAAAGATCCTGCACAAGTATCCCCTATTAAGTAACGGAGGGCCTTAGGAATCACAGTTTCACTACCTGTAGATTAAACTGGCCTTACCTCATCTTAAGTCAGTCAAACATTTTACAATTTGTATACAAGAAAATTGTATAATGTCCGGCCAGCCTTAGTGGGGGACAAAAGTAGTCGGACATGTTTTTCTATGCCTGTTATCACAAAGAATGGCTTGCCCCATAGACATTAGACTAGAACTAATCTTGTTTTGGGCAACTTGGGGGAACTGTCACTTAATATCTATGAATGCCCAAAGTGGATCTGTATGCTGAGAGCCCCTGCAAGCAAATTAGCCTTATCAGTCTCATCTAAACACAGGATTTAAATTAATTTACTCATCTGTTCTTGTACTTGGCTACAACACTTAATAGAGATGTATATTATTTAGCAATGCTACAATGCATGAACAAATGTGAGCTGGGGTACTTTAGATTTACTTTGTATCCACAATTTGAGATTTAAATTATACTACATATATGAGAGTTTGAACTCACTTCTCCCTGAAGGTGTCTTTCTCTTGTTCACTCCACATGTTCATGACCTGTCGTTCCTTATACACCTTCATGGGGTCATCCATTAGACCATTCATATTGATAAACTTAATACGTTGCTGCTCAGCATCAAACAGCATTGGTGGAATGACTGCTAGTTGACGCATCTGTTTCTCCAGGTTCTGTAGGAAAAAAACAGTTTTATTAGGAAAAAGTACAGCGCAGACCAGCAATGGCATTCTTAACCAACATACAGTACTGCAATTAACACACGGAATGACCATCAAAAATTGAGGGTGTCTGATGGGCTGTATGTTGAGATAGCATCGTCTATATGTCGACTGCAGGACTAAAGCCGGGTACACACTACAAAAACTGTCAGCTCCAGTCGAAGCCGTGGTACTGACCATGCATGGTTAGTCCAGCTATCTCCACCATTGACAGGTGGGACGGCCCCCACCAGAACACTTCGATCAGCGCTCTCTGCCATTGGCTGAGAGCTCTGATCGGGAGTCGTCGGCTGCTGGTTTTCCAGCATGCACTTCCTGTCGGACACACCGTCATACACATGGGCAAAATGCCAACTGTTTTTTTTTATTGAACCAGCCGTTGTCTCCTGACATTTTGCCTGTGTGTACAGGGCTTAATAAACTAGCACACTGGCTAAATGGTCATCACTTCTGCCTAGCAGCACTAGGGTTTTCGGTTTGAATCCCAACCATGGCACTACCTTCCTGGAGTTTGCATGTTCTCCCTGTGCCTACGTGGGTTTCTTCTGGGTACTCTGCTTTCCTCCCACACTTCAAAGACATGATAGTAGGTTATTGGGCTCCTGTCTAATTTGGCCCTAGTATAATGATTGTATGCTCCTTGAGGGAAGGGACTTATGTAAATGTATAATAATATATAAAGCGCTGTTTAAATTGATGGCACAACATATTTATTAAAGTGTTTACTGAACCCACAAATCCACAGTAAAATTTGTCTGTATATGTAGTAAAGCATGCTCGTTATACTCACTGTGGAACCTAAGGGGTTAATCATCTGCATTGTGTAAAAAGGCTGTTTGATCCTGTCTTCTCTGATCCTCCCCTTTTTCCATTTTCCCCAATCCATATCCTGATAATACAGAGCCCTAGGAGGCACTCTGCACATGCTCAGTTTGTTGTGTATTGCTAGAGTTTTTCTTTTTCAGGGATGCACGCGATTGGCACAGGGCCAATCAGCATTGTCCAGACAAAGGGTCAGGGATCATGCAACCTCATAGGATAGTCAGAAGAGAATGAAAACTCCTCCTACAAGCTTTAACCAGTGTCAGTTACTGGTAGAAGTCATGAGGCTGCTATATACTGCTGATGAGAAAGGATATTTAGCAGTTTATATTTACTAAAATAATTGTATTTCCGTGTTCTGTGTACTGTGGGAGACCAGATCCAGTGAATGTAGGGTCTTGGGCTTAGTAACACTTTGTACCTGTAATAAATAAATACATCTATCTCTCATTCTTAAAATAGTAACTGCCCTGGTAACACTGTAGATATACAATACCTAAAACCATGTACAGCGCAGAGACATGGTTAAGAGAAGGAAATCCTGTACTGATGTTATCGGTGATTTAACTTAGAAGGTTAGTCGAGGATGCTTCAAGGGTGATGTGTTTAGTTAGTGTGACATGTGAAATGCAGTGTAACCTCAATGTTTACAAAGTATGACAAAACTAAACTGTAGACTATTAGTGCAGCGTTTGTCGACCTTTTTTCAGGCAAAGGAAATCCCAATTCTAAAATAATATATAGCTTAGATTTGATTATAATAGCTTTATATAATGCAGCAACATCCACACTCAGGACACCCAACGTTAGAGCCGATTTATTCTTTCAAAGCAAATACACTTTTGCACACTGGTACCGACTAGTATTCCAATGTTTCTCTTCTCCCTCAATTTCTCTCTATCAATCAGTCAGTGCTGAGGGAGAGGGGCAGAGGAGGGTCAAGCAAGAGACACTCTCCATATTAACTGATGTTAATGTCGCTGGTTGTTAGGATGCCAGTGTCTAGAAAGTCATAATGATGCAAAATGAAAACCTGTGGCTTTGTGCAACTAAAAGGCAGACTTGATCCACCTGTTGGCTTGTATACAATTTATACATTTTTAGGAATTTTGCCAAGACACCCCTGAAGAAACCACAAGGCTCAGAAAAAGGAGCACAAAAGATCACTATGTGGCAATAATTTACGATGCAAAAAAAGGCTTTTATTTTCCCAAAAGGCATTCCAGCCATGTGTCCGTGTCTTATGAACATGCACATCTATGGGCCCAATGAAATCAATGCCGTTAAAAAAGTTGTAGTTCCACTAGTAACATTGCTCAGCTTCCCACGAAAACAATGCTTTCTTCATTCATTAACCACTCTACTACCGGCCGCCGTCAATTGATGGCAGCAGGATAGCTTTGTTGTTCTGACAGGACGTTGTATGACATACTCGTCTTGCAGAGCCACTAGGAGGTGCGCACGCACCCGCCGCGTTACTGGGAAGTGGGAACCCGACCTGCGATTGCCCAGTAACTGAGCAGGACCGTGGATCTCTGTGTGTAAACACAGAGATCCACGTCCTTTCAGGGAGAGGAGACCAATGCTGTGTCCCTTGTACATAGGGACACAGATCGGTCACCTCCCCCAGTCAGTCCCCTTCCCCCACAGTTAGAATCACTAGTAACACATTTAACCCCTTCCTCGCCCCCTAGTGTTAACCCCTTTCTTGACAGTCACATTTATACAGTAATCCGTGCATATTTATAGCACTGATCGCTGTATAAATGTGAATGGTCCCAAAAATGTGTCAAAAGTGTCCGACGTGTCCGCCATAATGTCGCAGTCTCAATAAAAATCACAGATCACTGCCAAAAAAAAACAAAAAACATAATTATGTCCCCTATTTTGTAGGCGCTATAACTACAGCTATAACTATAGCTACAACCAGTCACTATAGGCTTATTGCGATTTTTTTTTTTATATTTATTATAGCAAAAAGTAAAAAATATTGTGTTTTTTTTTCAAAATTATCGCTCTTTTTTTGTTTATAGCACAAAAAATAAAAACCAAAAGAAAGCTCTATTTGTGGGGAAAAAAGGAAGTACATTTTGTTTGGGAGCCACGTCGCACGACTGTGCAATTGTCAGTTAAAGCGACAATTGCGAGGAAGGGGGTATATGTAGCCAGTAAGCAAGTGGTTAAACATTCACCTGTATCATTAAGTGAGAATTATCATTTTGACTAGGTACCATTTTAGGGGAGTCACAATGCTGATCCTATCGTAATAATAGGATAAGCAACGGATAGGATGAAACTTATTTTTTTTTTAGCAATATGACTTATAACTTATTGACTATAACTCATGACTGTCTATTGTTGACCCCAGCACATATACATGTTAGTAGGGTTGTCCCGATACCGATACTAGTATCGGTATCGGGTCCGATACCGAGTATTTGCGGGAGTACTTGTACTCCCGCAAATACCCCCGATGCCTAATCCGGATACTTTTTTTTTTTTTTTTTTCCGGAATGGGGGCGGAGAGAGGGCAGAGAGTGGGCGGAAAGGGGGCGGGAACCGATCGCAGAGGAGACTGAGGGGGCAGCGAGGAAGGCGGACTGGAGGCGGAGAGGAGGCGGAGAGGAAGCGAAGAAGAAAGCGGAGAGCAGAGCAGTCCCCAGGTATGTATAAAATCACTGGAGAGCTGCTTCTGCTGCCGCTGCCGCCGCCGTCTAGCTGTTCGGCGCTTAAGCCAGGGAACATAACAGCTTTCATTGGAATAGCTGCTGTTCCCTGCCGCGCGATGTCATGGCCCCTCCCCCTTGTCGGGCGCTTTTCCCAGGATTGGACAGGTGATCTGTCTATCAAAGTGCCCGGACAAGGGGGAGGGGCCATGACGACGCGCGGCAGGGAACAGCAGCTATTCAAATGAAAGCTGTTATGTTCTGCTGAGCGCCGAACAACTAGACGGCAAGGGAGACATAACTGCATATGAGGGGGGAGACATGGCTTCATATGGGGGGGAGACATGGCTGCATTTGGGGGGGAGACATGGCTGCATTTGGGGGGGAGACATGGCTGCATATGGGGGGAGTCATGGCTTCATATGGGGGGGAGTTATGGCTGCATATGGGGGGGAGACATGGCTGCATATGGGGGGGAGACATGGCTGCATATGGGGGGGAGACATGGCTGCATATGGGGGGGGAGTCATGACTGCATATGAGGGGGAGACATGGCTTCATATGGGGGGGAGACATGACTGCATATGAGGGGGGAGTTATGGCTGCATTTGGGGGGGAGACATGGCTGCATATGAGGGGGAGTCATGACTGCATATGGGGGGGAGACATGGCTTCATATGGGGGGGAGACATGACTGCATATGAGAGGGGAGTTATGGCTGCATTTGGGGGGAGACATGGCTGCATATGGGGGGGACACAAGGCTGCATTTGGGGCGCATTGCTGCATTTAAAAAAAAGTATCGGTATTCGGAATCGGCGAGTACATAAAAAAAAGTATCGGTACTTGTACTCGGTCCTAAAAAAGAGGCATCGGGACAACCCTACATGTTAGCATTCAAGGTTGTTTTTAGAGTAAAAAAAGTCGCGTGTTTAGGAGTATTTAGCTTTTTTCTGCCGTAAAAACACAAACATTTTTTTTCTGCCTCTAAACGCTGAGCTTAAAATATGCCTCTAAACGTCCTAATGTATATGGATACATTAGGATAAAATTTGTTGCTTCTACAGGCAAAAGGCTAAACTCCTCTAAAAGCAGCATTTTTTTAAAGCCAGTGTGCATGGACCCTTAAAGTGCCCCCCCCCCCCCCAAAAAAAAGGCGGCACCATCAAACCTCTGGCACCAGTGCTGAAAAGGCACCATGCTCTTCAGCACTCCCAATACCCAGGGTGATGCCAACATTGAGCAAGGATTTATATGCAACTTATCTGCACCCATTTTCTTCCCCCTGCTCTTTGAACTGGTTACACGTTCACTGTATTTTACAAATTTTAAATAAACTCCAGCCAATAAGAACCCATTAAAAACAAAATAACAAAACTGACTTTTGGTGCAAAAATTACTTTTTTCCTGCCACTAGATATCCTCAGTCTGATGGCCATCATTATTCGACCTGCCCCAGTTTGCTTCTAGTCTGAAGAAACTAATTGGTTCCCTGTGCTGCTTCCTCCCACATGCTTGTTTTGCTGTACAGGTACCACAAGAGGCTACTACCAAGTTAAATTCAGCCACTTACACTGCTTGTATTTAAAAGAGAAGCAATGTTTTTTTTTTACAGATTTATACTTACCTAAGTGGATGTTGCATCTGTCCCCCGACATCTCTAACGGCAGTGTTTGATCACTCTGTTTTTACAGCTCCGTGAGCAGTCACAGCTCTCTGCTTTTCCCCCTCCTCACTCATTGGAGTGCTGAGCTGTGGAGGGGGAGGCCGACTCAGTCTCCCCGCGGCTCGCAGAGAGCCTGAGCCGGGTGTCAGTCCAGGCACCTGGCGGATCCAGACGTAAAGTGATTGTTATTTAAAAACAAAAAGGTTTACAAACATATACTAACCTCCACTGTGCAGTTCATTTTGCACAGTGTGGCCCCAATCATAGTCTTCTGGGGTCCCCCGGCGGGGCTTGCGGCTCCTTGCATCGGTAAATACCCTGGGAGAAGCGCTCTCCCTGGGGGTTACCTTGCAGGCACGCTCCCGAGTCCAACATTTGCGTGCATAGACACAGAATGCTGGACTCGGCCCCTGCCACCTGCGTCATTGGATTTTATTGACTGCAGCAGGAGCCACTGGTGGGGCTGCCATCAATCTATCCAATCAAGAGCCGAGAACCCCGGGGCTCAGGTGAGTAAAACGGGGGGGTTAGGGGGCCAGTTTTTTTTAATGCATAGGATGCATTAAGGTATAGAGACAAGGGTTTACAACCGCTTTAATTGTCGTGATGACGCGTTGCCTGGACTGACTTCTGTGGTGCCAGCAGAGAGCGGACTTCAGCCCTTTCTCTGCTAAAAACGGGTCACAAGAGTGCACAAACTGCACTCCTGTGATCCGTAGCAGAAGTACAGTCAAACGAGCTTTGGCTGGACTTTAACAAATATATTTCATGATATTTTAATGAATAAATAGCTGCATTCCTTTGTGTCTTGTATATTGGACAAGAACTTTTTTTTTAGTTTTGGATAAAGGGGAGATGGATTAGAACTCCTGTCAGTTTTTATTGCTGTCTGTTCACCCTCTCTATGTGTCCTGTTTGCCATTATCAGTATATGGAATATTATTACAAAAATTGTGATGGTCAAAGCAAACATTTATTTCAAGTCGAACTCCAGGCAAATCTCAAAGACACAGATGTATGCAGTTATGCATTATTCAATCCCTTGTTAAATATTTTTTTCATGCAAGCAGTGTAAGTACCTTAGTAATTGATTTGGTATTAGCGTCTTGCTATCTCATATACAGCAGAGCTAAGGACTAGGAAGGGAAGAAGTAGCAAAGAGAGCCAGTCAGGTGTGCTCCAGTGCTCACATGCTAATAAAGGACATGCTGATAGGTGGAATAACAGAGTGATAGACAGATGAGTTCATCAGTTTGCTGCTTCTTGTTTCACTGTCCAGTAGGGTTGTCCCGATATCGATACCAGTATCGGTATCGGGACCGATACTGAGCATACAAGTACTCCCGCAAATGCCCCCGATGCCTCATCCGATACTAAGCCCCCTCCCCCCCCCCGCTGCCGCCACTAAGCCACCGCCGCCGCATACAGCAACAACGCCACCGCCGCCGCCTGGTTAAACAGCGTGCAAAGAACATTACAGCTTTCATTTGAATAGCTGTAGTGTTTCCCGCAGCGCCGCGTATAGACACTCCCCCTTGCTCGGGATTGGACAGATCACCCGAGCAAGGGGGAGTGTCTATACGCGGCGCAGCGGGGAACACTACAGCTATTCAAATGAAAGCTGTGATGTTCCCCGCACGCTGATTAACCATGCGGCGGCGGCATCTAGGTATGGGGGGACATGGCTGGATATATGGGGGACATGGCTGGATATATAGGGGGACATGGCTGGATATATGGGGGACATGGCTGCATATGTGGGGGGACATGGCTGCATATGTGGGGGGACATGGCTGCATATGTGGGGGGACATGGCTGCATATGTGGGGGGACATGGCTGCATATGTGGGGGGACATGGCTGCATATGTGGGGGGACATGGCTGCATATGTGGGACACATGGCTGCATATGTGGGGGGACATGGCTGCATTTGGGGACACATTTAAAAAAAAGTATCGGTATTCTGTATCGGCGAGTACTTGAAAAAAAGTATCGGTACTTGTACTCGGTCCTAAAAAAGTGGTATCGGGACAACCCTACTGTCCAGTCACAGGCTTTGGTAGAGACAAGACTTGAAAGTGTAAACTTAATTGCAGCAGAGAAAACTCAAGCCCCTGGTTGTGCTGTGTGGTAGAGCTGTGCAAATCTCAGAACTGGATAAAAAATACAAATCCTTTGACAGGTATAAATATACAGTATGTATTTCATTGGTGTATTTAGCTAGCTCAAGTTCTGCTGAGCTCTGATGAAGAGGCCCTTGACGCCTCGAAACACGTAAGCCGACAGCGAGACACCTATATCCCCCCCACCTTATTGTTTGTGACAAGCCTTTATACCAATTTTCTTGTGAGTAGTTTTTCATATTATTTTTATTTAATAAATTGTCAAATAGTAATACACTAGGCTGGTGCGCCTTTCTTTTTCTTTTTTGTTCAAGTTCAGCTTTTACATATTCCTACCTAGTATATGAATGTGCACACACTAGTTTCCCCACAACACAGATTCCCCCGGTTAAAAAAAACCCAAAACAAAACAAAAAAAAACAAAATAAAAATCTAGGGCCAGATCCACAGAGAGAGTACGCCGGTGTATCTACTGATACACCGGCGTACTTTCAAAGTTCCCGCGTCGTATCTTTAGTTTGAATCCTCAAACCAAGATACAACGGCTTCTGGGTTAGATCCGACAGGTGTACGTCTTCGTACGCCTTCGGATCTAAGATGCAATACTTTGGCGTCCGCTGGGTGGCGTTCACGTCGTTTTCCGCGTCGGGTATGCAAACTAGCTTTTTCCGCCGATCCACGAACGTACGCGCGCCCATCGCATTCTCTTACGGCGTCTCTAGTCGGCTTTTTCCGGCGTATAGTTAAAGCTGCTTTTATCCGGCCTATAGTTAGACTTGCCATGTTAAGTATGGCTGTCGTTCCCGCGTCGAAATTTGATTTTTTTTTTTTAATTTTTGCGTAAGTCGTCCGTGAATAGGAATGTACGTAATTTACGCTAGTCAAAAAAATAATGTCGTTGCGACGTAATTTAGCGCAATGCACAGCCGGAAATTTCTAAACGAAGCATGCGCAATTCGATCGCCGCGGGGACGCGCTTCATTTAAATGAATCACGCCCCCTACTCGCCGATTTAAATTCCGCCGCCAGAAATACACTACGCCGCCGTAAATTATGACGCAAATTCTTCCAGGATTCGAAGTTAAGCCAGGTAAGATACGGCGGCGTAGTGTATCTCTGATACACTGCGCCGATCTATTTGTATGTGGATCTGGCCCCTATTGTCTATGTAGGATCTGCAATTCTATTAAATTCTACTTAAAAATTGATGACATTATATTTGGCATCTGCACATTTTTTTTGCTATGCAGGCAGATGTTGGTAGTGGGTATTGTAGCATTTGACTTATGCAAGAAAGAAGACTTACCTCCTGCTCTGACAGTCCGTCAATAATTTCTGACACTTCATGCTCACTGCGCGCCGCAGATAAGGACAGGCCACTTCCCCTCTGTCCCACCCTGCTGAGAAAAGAAATTGAAATGTTCAACCACCTGTAGTGATGCATGAGAGGGTTGTATGGATGAGCAGCTTAACATGGTCACTGAAGGCATTCATAGTATGCCTGATACCCACTGCTCTCCAACGCTAGAACAATACTTATAAATTCATGTTATTTCCTCTGTGTGACATTTCAAAAACAAACAGTGTTGGGCAATAAGCCAGAAGTACCTCGAATGCAAACATTAAGATGAGGAGAACCATTACCCAGAATGATGCCGTTTTGTCTGACCAGATTATATGTAAATGTAATTATGACCATATTACACTTAGACACATCATCGCTTGTTTTAGCACCAGCTGTATACTTAACGCGTTCCACAGGGATACATAGATCTTCCTACAAAACACATTACTATATTATTCTATTCCATATATTTTGCATATGTAATAACGTCCTGGCTCTTGAAACTTTCACAAGGATTTCTGCTCAGCCCTCCCTGGACCAAATGTTCCCTACACAATGGTATTATACTTTGCCTAATTGATTACAGCATGTTGCAGTTCACTATAGCACAGTGTCAGGCTGCACTGCAGTGTGATAAGGACACATAGGAAACAATATTTATCTGTGTGTGTCCTAGCAGTGACTGACATTCTTCCAGGGTGGATAAATGCTGATCACCGCACTATATGTGAACTGGTTCTAAGGTAAAACAATAATGTGTTGTGACTCATATCAACCTATCAATAATCATCTTATTATGGTGTAAAAGACAATGGGGGTTATTTACAAAAGGAAAATCCACTTTGCACTATAAGTGCACTTGGAAGTGAAGTCGCTGTAAATCTGAGGGTGACATGGAAGGAAAATAAAATACATCATTTTAGCTTGCACATGATTGAATGATAAAATCAGCAGAGCTTCCCCTCATTTCAGATCTTCCCCTTAGATCTACAGCGACTGCACTTCCAAGTGCACTTTCAGTGCAAAGTGGATTTGCCTTTCATAAATAACCCCCAATGTGACTGGTGGTGAACAGGTATCAATGTGTTTATTACAGGTATTTATTAAGAACTGACAATTACCAAGTAACATGAAATACTTTGATACAATAAATATTCCCGCACTACCAAACCTGAGAAAAGAACCGGGTCCTTAGTTGTAGCAAACACCGGATTGGTCAAACGCTAGCTAAAAATATAGGTACTATAAGATCAATAAATGGTGCTGTGGCAAATTGGATCATCGCTCTGCTGGTTTGTTTTGCCTTCCTCTGGATCAACTGTGGGTATGGAGTTGGGTGTATGGGATTGTACTGTGTTTTATTTTGTTTGTTTATTTAATTAATTTTTATGGTTGAACTGGATGGACTTTTTTCAACCTAGCTAACTATGTAACTATGCAAGTCATACTAAATGAATATGCAAGTGCTATGCGACTACTATAAAAGTGCAAACTATTCATAAAATAAACTATAAAATATTGTAAATAGTATGGAATATTTCAACAGAGCACAATATACACAGTGTCAAATTTAAAGTGCAAAATGCTCATAATATAAATAATATCTTCCAATGTGCAAAAAAGTGCCAATAGTGTGAATAGCATCTAGGACAGTGCTGTCAAACACTAAGGCCTCGTACACACGATAGGATAGCCAGAGGACAACGGTTTGATGGACCGTTTTCATCGGTCAAAACCGATCGTGTGTGGGCCCCCATAGGTTATTTAACCTTAGGTTAAAAAAAAGCCAACTTGCTTTAAATTTAACCGATGGATTCCTAACCGATAGGTCAAAAGCGATCGTTAGTAGGCACGACCATCGGTTAAAAATCCACGCATGCTCAGAACCAAGTCGACGCATGCTTGGAAGCATTGAACTTCATTTTTTTAGCAAGTTGTTGTGTTTTACGTCACCGCGTTCTGATACGATCGTTTTTTTTAACTGATGGTGTGTAGGCACATCAGACCATCAGTCAGCTTCATCGGTTAACCTATGACAACGATCCTTCAGAACGTTCTCATCGGATGGACTGATCATGTGTACAAGGCCTAAGATCCCTTTCACACTGGGGCGCTTTGCAGGCACTATAACGCTAAAAATATCACCTGCAAAGCTCCCTGACAGAGCCGCTGCTGTCTCTCCAGTGAGCAGTGCGCTAGCAGGATGGGAAAAAAAGTCCTGCTAGAAGCATCTTTGCAGTGCAATAGGAGCAGTTAATACACCGCTCCTAAGCGCCCCTGCCTATTCAAAATCAATGGGCAGCGCGGCCGAACCGCTAGGAAAACGCTAATGCGGCGGCACGGTGGGTGGTTTTAACCCGGCCGCTAGTGGGGGTTAAAAGTGCCCCTAAAGCAGCCGAACAGCACTGCTAAATTGACGATAAAGTGCCGCTAAAATCAGCGGCACTTTACAGCCGACACACCCACCGCCCCAGTGTGAAAGGGGCCTAAATAAAGAGCAAGTGCCAAAGGAACAATGAGGGAATATATGGTGTGAAATGGCTCCTAGTTTACTCTGTAAGGTTACAGAGTAAACTAGTCAGTGGTGGGCCGGAGTACTGTAATAGGTGACTTTATGTATATCCTATAGATGGCAGTATGATGTCTTGGAAGGTGGGATATATCTCCTTTATATAGATTAAGTGGCAATAGAAATCCTCCTCTGCTGCCACTTCCAACAATGTCTCCTCTGTTATTCCTTCCCTTAGAATGAAGCCCTCCAGCGGTGCACTGACACTGCTGACAGGGCTTCCATCTTCACCCGCTCTTCCTTCAGGTTCACGGGCTCCAGCTGCTTAAATGACCAAGCCTCAATGAGTCACTCCCGCGCATACCTGTGATGTTTCTTCAGATAGCATGCGCCGGAGATGTCATGTACTGCCAAAAGAGCAAATACCTCCTAAATGGTGCACATTTGGGAGATATTCATTTTACCTACAGGTAAGCTATATTAGAAGATTATCTGTAGGCAAGAATCACAAAGTGGACTTTATTACCGCTTTAAGAGGAAGAGCAATGTGCAACATGCTATAACAGCCAAACCTCTACTACCTTTTTACTATTTGGATAATTGGGTTCAAAGGCTTAGTCCATCTTTTGCTAAAAACAAAACAAATGCACACATATGCTTAGCAAAAATAAAAATAAATTGCTTTTATTACGGTATATGTTTTGGGAGAGGAGTCTGCAAAGCATGGCAAATGCAAACAGTGTATTGTGGGTGCAAATCCAGGCTCCTGCAGACTCTTCCTCCAGCTCGGTGTCTGAACCAAGGTACTGATCTTCAGTTAGAGAGTTAGGCCCCTTTCACATGTCCACATGTCCGCCTCCGTTCGTCCGTTTTTACAAGTCCGTTTACTTTACTTTAATGGACGCCTATGGGGTCGCGTCCGTTAGCGGATGATGCATCCGCTAATGTCCGCAAAGATCCGGGTCCGTCTGGATCCGGTTTTTCGGACGGAAGAAAACACTATTTTTCTTCCGTCCAGCGGAACGGATTGGATGAAGGCGGACAAACGGTCCTTTTTCATCTGATTCCCCATAGGGGAGAGCGGAGGAGAGACAGGGCAGTCCCTGCACAGTGTGCGGGGACCGCCCTGTCCGCCGACAGCTGAGCGGGACCCCCCGCTGAGCCGACGGACACACACGGAGCGGACCGAAAAACCGTCCGCTCCGTGTGAAAGGACCCTTAGAGAGAAGTGTCAGTGGACTACAGGTGTAGCAGATGGGACTTGTAGTTGTATTTTATTAATTCACAGTGCAGATAAGCAGGGGAAGCCATGCATGGCCACGTCAATTTCAAATCTGACAGCTGCTGCAAAAAAGAACTCATGCACACAATTCGAGCGGGGCTGTTTTGGGTGTATGTACGTGGTGGTGGGGGGTCAAGTTGGCACCATGTTATGCCCCAAATACAGGTGTAAAATGTAACATGGTCCTAAAGATGGAGTTAGCCTTTAATAGTGAAATCCAGATGTCGTGGCTTACAACAGACTCAATGCAATCACCAAAAGAAAGTAAACAAAGCATACCAACCTTTGCATGCGTTCTTGAAGCTCCCTCTGCTTGCGAATCTCTGGAAACTGTTTCTCATAGTACTCCCTTACTTTGCTCTCCTTTGCTCTTCTTCGCGGGTTATTTTCAATTCGTTCCACCTTCTTCTCCCAAGCTTCCATCAGCTGGTCATAACGCTGGCAAAGCTTCTGTTCCTAAAAGAAATGTAAACAAATTCTTTAGAAAATGCAAAAATGGTCTACCTAAAAAGTGTAACTAAACCCAGAAACAAGCATTTTATATATTGCGACCTACCGCTCCTAAGTTGTGGTATCTGCACTCGTTTTCTTTTTTTTAAGGGCTTTTTTTCCCCTTTTACTTTCAACTGTTCATCCTCAGATTTAGACAAATGCCTCCCTCTCTTCTCAATTCCACATGGGGAAAACTGGATAATTGTTTATTACAGGGGACTCCAAACTTTCCAAGCAAGGGGTCAATTTATCGTCCTTCAGGATTTGGGGGGCCAGACTGTGGCCAGTGAGAGTAGAAAATGATCCTCAGTGCCTTATGGTTGGTATTAATAGGAGGAATAGTGCCCTATTTATGGAGTCAATAAGGGTCAATGGTGTCCTATCATTGGTGTCGGTCTGTGGAAAAGTCCCCAATGGGCCACATAAAGGCAAGCAAAGGGCCACATCTGGCCCCCGGGCCATAGTTTGGAGACCACTGGTTTGATATCTCTGTTCAGTGCACAGGAATTTTCTAGCAGGATCAACAGCTACTGTAGCTTTCTGTACATGTAGAAAACGTACAAAGACTGAAAAAGAAAACAAATGCAGCCACCATATCTGTGAAGGCTGGTAAGCTGCAATATATTACATTTTTGTTCCTATGTTTAGATTTTAAGCACTCATAGCAATCATTGTACACCTGTAGCAATGATCGCATACCTCCTGTTCGGTGTCTTTCATGTAACATGGCCACTTTAGCCTAAACACACATTTTACAGAACCTGTTTTTTTTTCTCGGAAAAATATGGTCTGTTTTAACGCAAGCCTAAATCACATGATATCCATTTTCCACGGCCCTAAACATGCAGCAGATTTGTGTTAATAATCAATGCATTCTCATGGTCTGTGTCCTCCTGCTGAAATTAGTAGTCAGCAGTCTGTATAGCTGAATTCGCATCACACAGACATTACATGTGATTTGTACAGCAGTGCGGCGAGATCGCATGCGATGTCGCACAGCGCACCAATGTCAACTGAGCCTATATATGAAACCCCAAAAAATAAGGTATAAATATGTACGGTACATGTCCCGATGGTCCTTGTGGTGATCAGTAAAAAGAGGTGGGGCTTAGTATGCCACAGTTTCAACCCATTCAATTGTTCACCATATAAGATGTTCCAGTGGAGAGAATGCAAACATACTAATATAGATATACTGCACACCCAGACTCTGGGGACACAGAGGACAGCCAGTATTGTATGGTATCAACCGTGTGCACTGAAAACAATATAGGAGAATTAAAGCGGAGGTTCTGCTGGAAAACATTTTTTTTTTTTCACACTACTGTGCTGCTGTTCAAATACAAATGTCTTTACCTTCTAGTGCCGATCTTGCAGCCGCCACAATCGTGCTTTGCCAGGAAAGAATGATTTATAAAACTGAGTAATGGACATTGCCATCTTCATTGTGGGCACTCTGAAGCCCTCCTCGACGTCTTCCGGGATGCGGCGAATGCTGATCTCCCAGCATTCACTGCGTAATCCCGCGCATGCGCAGTATTGACGGCGAGCCGCGCCGTCAACAATGCACGGTTGCCATCACAACGGCCGGCAGCGTCCTGAAAAGGACACACCCCGCTGTGATGTTACACTAGTCCTTCTTTACCAGCACAGCTCCGAACGCTTCCCGCGTCACGTGACAGCACAGCTAGCGTGAGACTACACGCGCAGCTAGTTCTGTTGATGTGCTATGATTGGCCCGCACGTCACTGAACAAAAACCAAACAAACAGCGCCCACAATGCACAGCGCCGTCTGGGAAAATTGCGACACGCCCACTCCCCGCTGGGATGGAAACCCGGAAGCACAGCAGATTACAGGTAAGGGACCATTGAAAAAAAATGTTTTAAACGCTATGATGCTTAAATGGGATGGAGGTTAAGGATGCTGGAAAGTTCATTTTGAGGGTGAACCTCCGCTATGCAGTGTATAAGCAAATGTAAACTGCCCAATAGCATAGCATCTGAAAAAAACTGGTAGCACATATTAGCAATTTGTATCTGTTCCCTGCTCATTTACTATCCTAACCAATAGTTGTAGTACTCACATTTCAGGCAATAGAGCAAAAAAATCCTGTCTGCATAATTTCTGTATATCATCTTACTGACTAAAGGCCCGTACACACTATCTGACTTTTTGACAACAAACCTCTGACGGACCTGTTTTTGCAGACAATCCGACCATGTGTACGATCCATCGGACAAACTTTTTTTGCTTTTTCATCGGACAAATGTTCGCTGTGAGAGCAGACAAACTTTCCAGCAAAAAAAAAGTCCTACGTCGGCTAATCTGATCGCGTGTACACAAGTCCATCAGACTAAAGTCCAAAAGTACAAACACGCATGCTCAGAACCAATGCTAAAGATCAGACAACAATAGCAGATGTTGCCCAAAGAGTGGCAGTAAAAAAAACACATAGTACATCTTTTACGTCAATATGTTCGTGTCTGTTGGCTAAAAAGTTCTGCCGTGTGTATGCATACCAAGTTCACAGACAACGCCCTTCGGAGCAAAATCCACGGAAAAGTCAGGTAAGGTTCACACTGGTGCGATGCGGGAAACACAGCAATTCCTGTATGTGATCCTGCATCGCATCTGAATCGCAAGCAGTTCACACTGCGCTCTGCACCCCTAAATCAGTTTGCAGAATGCAGTGCGAACTGTGGAATCAGATGGAATTGGATCGCATGGGTTTAACCACACATGCGACTAATTCCAGTGTGGACCTAAAAAGGGTCCTGCACCATTTTGGTGCGAGTGCGAATGCGATTTCAGCCATACAAACTGTATGACTGAATTTGCATCACACAGACATTGCATGTGATGTGCACAGGAATGCGGTGTGAATCACATGCAATGTCTGCAGTCGCAAAATATTGATATGTTGGTGTTATACCTTTCACTTGGATGTTATAAGTTGGACTAAGTAAAAAATAAATACAGCTAGATAAAACAAAAACAGTGCCTGTCTTAAGTTCAGGCTGCATGCAAGGCAACAAAATGTGATTATATTAAGGGGGGTATGAATCTTTTCTATACCCTGTGTGTGTGTGTGTGTGTATATATATACACACACACATACATACACAGTATATAACACAAGGAAGCTCAACATAGGCCACTCAAAGTAGCTAAAAAAAAAACATCGGCGTGCAGGCAGTCCCATTCATGTCTATTGGGATGCTTGGGTTGAATGCACAAGCACAGTCCCTGGTCCTAAACTGACAGCCATGTACAGGGACACGTACCCGCATTGATGTCAAATTGGGACCAGCGCCTGTGCCCATGCAGTCGCTGCTTCCCAACAGTTATTAATGGGACTGCCTGCACGCGGAGGCATGGAAAACCAGTGAATCCCATATGGATGAAGACGGCCATTCAAAGCGCGGTATGGACAGGTAAGCTCTTGTGAATCAGACCTGATGCAGCTCATATCGCTTTAGGTATTGTGGTGTGAACGAGCTCTTAGGCCTTTTTCACACGGCCTTAGGCCGTGTACACACGGCAGAGAACCTCGACGGGCAGAACACATCATTCCGCCCGTCGAGGTTCTCTGCCGGCCGTCGAAATCGGCGACCCGTCCGTCGGGAATGGCAACCAGCCATTCATCCAGGCGGGCCGTCGAGCAAAAAGAGAGCATGCTCTCTTTTCGCTCAACGGGTTTCCCTACGGGCGGGGCGAGCCAGAAGCGTACACACGGCCGAGGTTCTCGCTGGAATGCAGCTTCCAGCGAGGTTCTTGCTGGTTTCCAGCGAGAATCTCGGTCGTGTGTACGCCGCCTCAGAGGTGTGGCAAATGACCAATGCAGATATAGCATTAACTTGCCTTCAAGACGCATTCCACATGAATAAAGTTGCAGGTTTTTGAAGCATTGCAAGTAAATTCAATAGAGGTAGCAGTTTGTGGTAAACCCTAGGGCCTAGAGAACACAACACGAAGAGACTCTAATGTGAGCTATATACTGTATAATTATCCAGCGCATTGGCAGGCAGTATAGGAGTTTTGGTTTTTGACCTATGTGAAAAGAGGCCTTGCTGTGTTTTAAAGCAGGACAGAAAAAGACTCATGGATACAATCTGCTATACATCAATGGAAACAAGGATGGAAGGCAAACTATTTATTTTAAAAGCAACTGGAGAGCCAAACTGACTGGAAAGCCTATAAAAAAAAAAAAAAAGACTTGATAACTGTTTTTATGTTTGAGTAACAAAACGGCCACCAATTTCCCTTTTTATTCCCCAAGAGCAGCTTTGTTGGTCTCTTCCAGAACTATACAAGATACTTCAACAGTTCCAGCAAAATAACTAAGCGTCCTCCCAAAAGGTACAAAATACATCAAGTTACATAATGCTTCATCGAAAATTAAGATCACAACACAAGCTTGGCAATCACAAAGAATCTGAGCTCCAAGTAACCTAGCACACAGGATTTTAATTACAAGGCTCTAAGTTACCAGACATAGCACAGCTCTGCTGTTTAGCAGCATCAAGAAAACTTTCCATGATAAACTTGAATAGCCTTGAGTGGTATTCCGCATTATTGACACTGTGAGATTTTCCTCTTTAAATTCATGTGCAATCTTAGAAAAAAGTACAAAAAGATCTACTTATGTAACCTAGCTTTTAAGGCCCCTGTCACACGTGTCCGTTTTTCATCCATCCGTTTTTCGGATGAAAAACGCACATGCGTGTATCCTTATGGGATTGCAGATGTCAGCGAATGAACACGCGCTAACATCCGATCTCATTGGTGTCCGCTATGCTCTGATTCTGCAGACGGAGGAAAATTCTATTTTAACATCAGTCTGCGGATTGGATGAACACAGACAGGCGGTTCGGGATCATCCGATCCCTCCATAGAGGTGAGCGGAGATCTGACAGGGTGGTCCCTACATAGTGTGCAGACACCACCTTGTCATCTGCTGGCTCAGCGGGGATCAACGGAGCGATCCCCGCTGAGCAAGTGGATGTATAAATAACAGATTCTCACGGGATCTGTGGGTGTGAAAGAGCCCTAAGAGTTTTGGGTCAACCCAAACTGCCTTATGCTGAAAGCTATCAAAGGAAATCTGATCTCACACAGGGAAGATTTTCAAGATTTAGGCTGGGTTCACAATATTGCGGATTGGATGAGGGTTCCCCCCATCTAATTCGCAACAGCAGGAGATTGGGACCGGCTCTCTATGGATGCAAATTTGCACAGGAGCCCTGTGCTTCTTTTGGTCCGTTTTAGGTCCAAATAAAGCTCAAAATTCAGGCTGAAATCTGACCTGAAACAGTGAACCAGGATGCACAGCAACTCTGCTGGGAGCCGCATCGGCATTATATGTGAACCGAGCCTAAAAAACCCTGAAAACTGTCTCAGCGTGAAAGGGGTCTAATGCTAGAAATAGCCTCTAAAAAGCGCCTGAAAACTACAGTAGGTGACTGGGATATTGTGTCAATCTCGCCGCTCCCTTTCTCGGCGAGATTGACCACCTACGAGCCCCATCGCGGGAGCCAGCGCCGAGCTGGCTTGCCGCGATGGAGACAAAGCCGTCATAGAAGCGACGGGGATCCGACGCGGATTCCCGCCAATTCTACACGTGGGCGGAGTTTGTTATGAATCCTGAAGGAGAAATCCCCGCCGGATTTTTAAAGAAAAATCCGGCATGGGTTCCCCCCTCAGGAGCATAACGGGCCCTTAGGTCTGTTATGGGTTGTAAGGAGACCCCCTACGCCGAAAAAACGGCGTGGGGGTCCCCCCACAATCCATAACAGACCCGTATCCAAAGCACGCCGGCCAGCCGGTCAGGAAGGGAGTGGGGGCGAGCGAGCGCCCCCCCTCCTGAGCCGTACCGGGCAGCATGCCCTCAACATGGGGGGGTTAGGTGCTCTGGGGCAGGGGGCGCACTGCGGCCCCCCACCCCAGAGCACCCTGTCCCCATGTTGATGAGGACAGGGCCCCTTCCCGACAACCCTGGCCGTTGGTTGTCGGGGTATGCGGGCGGGAGGCTTATCGGAATCTGGAAGCCCCCTTTAATAAGGGGGCCCCCAGATACCGGCCCCCCACCCTAAGTGAATGAGTATGGGGTACATTGTACCCCTACCCATTCACCTGCAAATAAAAAGTGTAAACACAAATAAACCACACAGGGTATTGAAATATTTTATTAGTTGGCCGCCGGGGGGGGGGTGTGTATGATCGCTTTTATAAAAGCGCCCCCCTCCAGCGGGCTTCTGTGGGGGGTGGGTGCCGCCGTCTGGTTCTCTTCCGCCGCCGGGGGGGGGCGCTTTGATAAAAGCGCCCACCACCCGGCGGGCTTCTTTTTCGACGTCTTCGGCGGCTGGGGGGTCTTCTCCCACTCTCCGGGGTCTTCTCCTGCTCTCCGGGGGTCTTCTCCGCTCTCCGGGGGTCTTCTCCGCTCTCCGGGGGTCTTCTCCGCTCTCCGGGGGTCTTCTTCTTCTTCAGGACTCGCCACCGCTAACTTTGTGTGTTAGCTTAATTACTAGCGGCGGCGAGTCCCCTCCTCTGTGACGTCGTCTTCTTCTTCTTCTCCAGATGTTGACGCGATGCTTCCTTCCGCTGTTATGCCGGGCGCGCGGCTCGCAGCGAGTTATATAGGCCTGTCTTGTGACGTCGCAGTCCCATCATGCTCCGGTAGGTACCACGTGCTACCTACCGGAGCATGATGGGACTGCGACGTCACAAGACAGGCCTATATAACTCGCTGCGAGCCGCGCGCCCGGCATAACAGCGGAAGGAAGCGTCGCGTCAACATCTGGAGAAGAAGAAGAAGACGACGTCACAGAGGAGGGGACTCGCCGCCGCTAGTAATTGAGCTAACACACAAAGTTAGCGGCGGCGAGTCCTGAAGAAGAAGAAGACCCCCGGAGAGCGGAGAAGACCCCCGGAGAGCGGAGAAGACCCCCGGAGAGCAGGAGAAGACCCCGGAGAGTGGGAGAAGACCCCCCAGCCGCCGAAGACGTCGAAAGAAGCCCGCCGGGTGGTGGGCGCTTTTATCAAAGCGCCCCCCCCGGCGGCGGAAGAGAACCAGACGGCGGCACCCACCCCCCACAGAAGCCCGCCGGAGGGGGGCGCTTTTATAAAAGCGATCATACACACCCCCCCCCCCGGCGGCCAACTAATAAAATATTTCAATACCCTGTGTGGTTTATTTGTGTTTACACTTTTTATTTGCAGGTGAATGGGTAGGGGTACAATGTACCCCATACTCATTCACTTAGGGTGGGGGGCCGGTATCTGGGGGCCCCCTTATTAAAGGGGGCTTCCAAATTCCGATAAGCCTCCCGCCCGCATACCCCGACAACCAACGGCCAGGGTTGTCGGGAAGGGGCCCTGTCCTCATCAACATGGGGACAGGGTGCTCTGGGGTGGGGGGCCGCAGTGCGCCCCCTGCCCCAGAGCACCTAACCCCCCCATGTTGAGGGCATGCTGCCCGGTACGGCTCAGGAGGGGGGGGGGCGCTCGCTCGCCCCCACTCCCTTCCTGACCGGCCGGCCGGCGTGCTTTGGATACGGGTCTGTTATGGATTGTGGGGGGACCCCCACGCCGTTTTTTCGGCGTAGGGGGTCTCCTTACAACCCATAACAGACCTAAGGGCCCGTTATGCTCCTGAGGGGGGAACCCATGCCGGATTTTTCTTTAAAAATCCGGCGGGGATTTCTCCTTCAGGATTCATAACAAACTCCGCCCACGTGTAGAATTGGCGGGAATCCGCGTCGGATCCCCGTCGCTTCTATGACGCACTCGCTGGAATGTGCTTTTACTATTCCAGCGAGTGCGAGATATCGGCAGCCTGTCGCCGAGATTCAGCGCGATGCTGGCGTGCTAAAAACACATTCTCGGCGGCAGGCACTGTACCTCCTATTAATTGGAATGAGTGCTTTCAGACCGGGGCGGTGCGCTTGCGAGACATTACAAAATGTCCTGCAAGCAGCTAGAAATGGCGCTCCCAAAATGCCCCACGCTCATTGAAATCAATGGGCAGCACTATAAATGTGCTTTGAAAGCGCCACAAAACTGGATTGTTTTCCTTTTATTTTTTATATTTTTTTAAGGTCACGTCAGGTGACCTTAAAAAAAGAAAAACACCCTGCTAGCTAAAGCACCGCAAAAATGACCGGCACTTTAGCGCCGTTTTAGAGGTGCTGCAGTGTGAAACGGGTTTTACTGAAGGAAATGCAGTGAAATGAAGATTCAAAAAAAAGCTTCAGTAACTTGGTATGTTTGTTTCATGTCCTTGCCTTGGAAAGTATTACATTTGCTGGATCAGCATGACAAACAGGCAACTATCATTTTGGAAGGAAATATGGGTAACTGTACATTATGAACGGGATTCCTTTTTAACGCTAAGGCTGGGTTCCCACTATTGCAAATTGGATGCTGGTTCTCTGCTCAGGGGCAAATTTGCACAGGAGTAGGGATGAGCTCCGATGTGTTCGCACAGTCCATGTGCAGAGCCTGCCAAGAAATCAGTGCGGCACTGCGATAATCACAGGGAGGGAGACATTTCCTGATCTCTGCAGTCAAGCATCAGGACAATATCTCCCTGCCTGTGATTAGCGCAGCGCCATGCTGACTTCCTAGCGGGCTCTGCACATGGAATGTGTGCGAACACACCGGAGCTCATCCCTACACAGGAGCCCTGTGCGTCTTTTGGTAATTTTTTAGGTCCGAATTCAGTCCAAAATTTTGGTTGAAATCGGACCTGAAACGGTGAAGGAGGATGCACTGGACTCTTGCCGAGAGCCACATGCGAAGATAGTGTGAACCCAGCCTAAGATCTGCAATTTATTTCCGGTTTACATTTTCTTTTAGACTAGGGCAATGTTAAACTCTTATTACTGACATATTTCAAAAGTTGATGATCCTCTCATCAAGTAGAGCAGATAGTAGAGTTAATTGCACTAGTCTATGAAAACTGGAGTGAAGAGTATAAAGGCCCATACACACGGTAGGACATCCAACAAAATTTCCCTTGGATTTTTGTCCTAATTGATTTGTCCGATCACACCCATAGCATACACACGCTCGGACTTTTCTGCAAACTTTTCTAAAACTTTTCCATCATCACGTGGTTTTTCTGCTCTTTACTGCCACCCTTTGGTTAACTTCTGCTATTGTTGGTTGATTTTAACATTGGTTCTGAGCATGCGCATTTGTAATTTGTCCAAAAGTCCGATGGTTTGCTGTACACACGATCGGACTTTGCACCATCGGACTTTTGTTGCCTGAAAGTTGGTCCGTTCGCAGACCCAACTTTTTGTCCGATGAAAGCCAAAAAAGTTGGTCCGATGGAACGTACACACGGTCGGACAAATGCGAAAAGTGTCGGATTTTGATGTTGGTTGGGCAAAAGTCCGACCGTGTGTACAGGGCTTTAGAGATAAACTCGAGCTATTGTTCACAGCAGTAAACAAGATGCCTTGTTTCACCTTACCAGGTAGTATAATGGAACCTAATCAGCTACTGTGGGAAAACCGTTTCACTACCATTCACTCTAGCAATTATAAACTCAATCTATTGATTTGGGCAGGACTGGGTAATAACTTGTGGATTCAAATGTCGAGTCCATCTATAAAAATTCTACTGAAGATCTACATTTTAAACATTTCAAAAAAGCGCTGTGCTACATTAACATATCCTAACTCAAAACCACATAATATCCTAAATATAGAATAGTGTTGTAATCAAAAATAAATATCATGAATCAAATCAACTAAATAAACATTCAAACCTTATAAATCCAAAAACAAAAATCTCAAATGTGTGTGATGTTGCAAAATATATATTTTTTAAACTATATGGCTTTCAGTGCTATATTGTAACACAGTGGGGTCAATTCACAAAGCTTTATTTTCAGATTGCGAGTGTTATTTTAACGATTTTGCACGTTTTTGAAGCTAGTTCAATTCACTAAACGATTTAACGCTTTGAAAAATCATCAAATAACGTTTCCCTACACAGAACCGATATTTTAAGGTGTGGATCCTTATTAAAGAGTCAAATCGTTATTTTAAAGATTCAAATCGTTATTTTAAAGAGTCAAATTGACAGTTATTAATCGTTAAGCAATCGTTAAATTAACACCTCCCTCAGGATGGCGTTATGACATTTCCCAGGCGATATTTTGTTGTTAGAGGAAGCTTTTGGCGATTTTTGTAGTGTAGTGTAGTGTTGGGCAAGATGGAACCATGCTCTATTTGAACTTAAAATTATCCAGAGGCGAAGAAGAACACGTTAGAATGTTGTTCAGATTTAAAAACGTGTATTCCGTTCACATACTATTTTGGATGACTTTTCTGAAACCCAGGTGATAGCTAAATTCTGATTATCATCTCCTATGATTTATTCTCTCTATAAGGAAATACACATGGCTTTAGAAAAGCACACACTAGAAGTTTTGCACACCACATGCTCAATCTCCATGTGTGTATTGCTTGTCTCTCTCTCTCTCTCTCTGCATCTCCACTTTTCCACATGCAGCTGTTCTCCTCCCCTTCTGCTCCCAGAATGCATCTCTCCAGCATTATTTAACGATCTTAAGAGTTATTTTAACATCCCAAATGTTAATAATAACGTCTGAGTAGTTAGCATAACGTTTGGATAAAGAGTCAGTTGTGCTAATTTAACACCTGAAGAAAACCAATAACGTTTCTCTTTGTGAATTGACCCCAATATGTATAACTAGCAAAAAGCATTCTTTAGAACTTCATGTTGGTGCTTTGCAGCCACATTATAATACTGATATGCAATTGAGGTATTAACAATTCAGGTTGTGCAGAGAACACATTTTTATATTTTAAACATTGCCTGGCCCCTTATAGACAGACTTTAGTGTGGGCTGAAAGGATAAGTTCCATTTTAGTAACATGATGCACATGTATTCAGGGTATATAATGCTGCAGCTTTGCACCCCTCCTGATACCCCATTCTGACAGTACAGCTGTATGACCGAGGATCCCCTGCTAAGAGCCTGACATTGCACCCACGATCTGCTGATTGTGGGTGCAATGCTTTGCAGGCTCCTAGGACAGAAAAAATAAAAATAAACAATTATTTTTTTACCTGCACAAAAATGTGCATTTAATATATTTAAAAAAAAAGTAACTTTATCCTAGAGCCCTGGTTTACACTGGGCTGCGGGAGTGAAGCCGTGCGAGTTCAGTTGAACCCGCACAAATTCACTCCCGTGGATAAGTCCTGATTTCGGCCGCGATTTAGGAGACATCTGTGCAGGTTTCTGCACAGATGTCAATGTAAATTGCGGCCCCAAACTACTTTTTTAAATCGGTGCAGCGCCGCAGATGCTGCGTCACACCGATTAGGACGGTGTCATTGCCGACAATTGCCGGCAAATGCCGCCGATTTGAGATGCGATTTCACATGTGAAATCGCATCTCAAATCAAACCAAATCGTACCCAGTGTGAACCTGGGCTGAAGCAACATACTTTGCTTGCCTCCTCAAACTGCTCAGTAATCAATCAGAATTCTCCTATGGTGATCTGTAAGCAAATCTTCCCTTTTATACTTTGTGCTGAATGTGATGATTTACAGGTGCAAGGCATTACAAGTGATCAAGTGTTAGCAGAACTACTGCTAATTAGCACACTTTATAATTAAAATATTATTAGCTCTGCAAAACATTGCAACCAATTTACTGCAATAAATATGTAATTAATGTCACTTAACTTACCATTTTACATGGTATAGGACTAAACTTGCAACATGCTTTTGGCAAATCACTACAGTGAGTGGTCCTAGCTTATTCCCACCTCTAATCTGCAAATTTAGTGGGGTAGAGAAAAAAATTGGCCAAGACTGTGCAGGTGAGAACAAGCAAAGGTGAGGCAAACAGAACCCCATGTGCTGCACTGATTTGCTATGTCCATTATATGTAGAAAGCCACAAACGGCTAACTGGTGATCTGAAAAATCCTGAATAGTTCTTTTAAGGCTAGGTTCACACTGCTGCGAATTCTACTGCAAATTTGAGCCGTTGCGATTTCTCAAATTCGCAAGTCATTTAAATTACATGGTTTAACATTAGTGCCATTCACATCAGTGTGTTGCAAATATAAGCTGTGGGAAAAAAAGGTCCTGTGCGAGTTTGATCCGTGTACTATGTGAATTCAGCTCTATAGACTGGCATTCCCTGAAATCGCGGCAAAACTGCAGCCGCAAAAGCGCGGTAAAATCGCCCAATTTTGAATTTGCAGGAGTGTGAACCTAGCATCAAGTAGAAATGTTTTCAAAGAAATAAGACAAAAACTGTAAGCGGGGCTAAAAATGCTAAATGCAAGAGGATTGTTATTACAAGTGGCAGGCCAACTGTGCACATTGTTCCTAAAAAATGAAATTTAATAACTTTTAATTATGACCAATATGGCAGAAAACTGCAAACTTGTAAGATGGAGAATGACAGGTTTCTCTGCTGAGCAAAACCGGAACACACTTAATAATAGGATTAAAAAATATGGAGAAAACGAAAAGCAGATACTCAATCACGACTATCAGATCACCTGAGTGAAGGTCCAAATTCCCAGTGTCTCTTTCAAATAACACTGCCCACTATAGCACAAAATATTGTATTGTAACTGTATGTGTTTAATACTTGTAATGAAAGTATTTAGTATAGGATCTGCATTTTTTATTTCCCTTAATATGTTTCCGTATATCTACATGCAGACCAACATATGTGACAGTCACCTAGGACCTACAAACCCAATAACATGCCTGGGGGTCTGTTCCTACTGTGGATACACAAGAAATCCACCTTAACATTAAGGCAGTTGGAATCCAAACTTTAATCCCAGTTTGAATTTGGTTGGTTTTGGCAGCGACTTTAATCTGTCAGAATAAGTAGATTCCCAGAAAAGGAATTCCCGCCAAAGTGTGACAGAGGAAAAACCTACTTTTCCCATCCGTCTGGCAGATCGGATCGGGTGAACACGGACAGACGGTCCTCGTTTATCCGATCCCCCCCATAGGGGAGAGCGGAGAAAAGACAGGTCGGTCTCTGTCATCCGCGGGCTCAGCAGGGATCAACGGAGTGATCCCCGTCCCGTGTGAAAGGGACCTTAGGCTCAAATATTTTTATTCCCCATCTGTCCGAGGAAACAGGGACCTACCCTGGCATGTCTTTTCTCCGCTCTCCCCTATGGGGGGATCGGATAAACACGGACCGTCTGTCCGTGTTCACCCGATCCGATCTGCCAGACGGATGGAAAAGTAGGTTTTTCCTCCGTCACACTTTGGCGGATCGGAGCGGGTCAGATATCAGCGGGCATGTCAACGCTGACATAGCGGAGCACAGAGCGCCCATTCAGGTCCGCCTAAAAAACTGGCAAGCGGACCTGAATGGTCCCGCCCATGTGAAAGAGCCCTAATGCTTCAGTTGTGATGCCTTATTCAAAGTTTAATGGAACCAATGAACAAATACACAGAGCACTTTGGCTGCATGCATGCAGAATTTTGGCTTGGTTTGCCTTCATGGACTATTCAGTCCTGACCTTCAGAGGCTGACTCATGCCCAGCCCATAGAACTCTCAGTCAGAGGTCAGCTTAACCCAGGGGTGGGCAAACTTTTTGACTCAAGGGCCGCAATGGGTTCATACATTGGACCGGGGGGCCGGACCAAGAGTTGATGGACGGTGTGTATGTTTGAATTAATATAAATGTATGTATGTGTATATATAAAGTACAGTATTTAATACAGTACAGTATTAAAAAAATATATAAAACTATCTCTGTGTGTGTGTGTGTGTGTATATAATACGAGAGGGGGAGAGAGGAGAGGGGGAGAGAGAGAGAGGGGGAGAGAGAGAGAGAGGAGAGTGGAAGAGAGAGAAAGAGAGGGGAAAGAGAGAGAGGGGGGGAGAGAGAGAGAGGGGGAGAAAGAGAGGGGCAGAGAGGGAGAGGGGGAGGGAGGAAGAGGGGGAGAGAGAGAGGGAGAGGAAGAGAGGGAGGGAGAGGCAGAGAGGGAGGGAGGGGGAGAGAGAGAGAGAGGGAGGGGGGAGAGAGAGAGAGAGGGAGAGCGAGAGGGTGGGGGGGAAGAGAGGGAGGGAGGGAGAGGGAGAGAGAGGGAGAGGAAGAGAGGGAGGGGAAGAGAGGGAGAGGGGGAGAGAGAGAGAGAGAGAGAGAGAGAGAGAGGGAGAGGAAGAGAGGGGGAGAGGAAGAGAGGGAGAGGAAGAGAGAGAGGGAGAGGAAGAGAGGGAGGGAGGGAGAGGAAGAGAGGGAGGGAGAGGGGGAAAGAGAGAGGGAGGGAGAGAGGGGGAGAGAGACAAGGGGAGGGAGGGGGAGAGAGACAAGGGGAGGGAGGGGGAGGGGGAGAGATATAGAGGGGAGAGAGAGAGGGGGGAGAGACATGTTTGTTATACACACAGGATGTGCTTTCTTCTTTGCAGTGCCTTACACAGTTGTGCATCATTGCTCATTAAAAACAACGCACTCCCCGGGTGGCTGAGATTTTATCTCAGTGGTTTCCTAACACAGAACTCCAAGCTTAGGGGACCCTGGGTTCTACTTTGAGTATATTACTCCTAATATAGAGTTAAACTGAGAGGGACAATATACAAATAACTGTTTATTTATATCTACACATTTCTGTGACACTTGTAATGAAGTGTGTTTATGGCTTTAAAAATACACTCGGGAGCGGAAAATTGCCAGTGGGAGGTGTGAGCAGCAGCAGGGCAGGACAAGGCAGACACAACCTGTGTACTTTGATTTAATTTTTTTGGACATGTGTACTATGCCCAGTATCCTCAACTAGTTAAAAAAAAATCTCACAATGTAAATTTTACATTGTGGGATTTTTTTTAACTAGTTGAGGATACTGGGCATAGTACACATGTCCAAAACAAAAATGACCAACTATATATAGAAACAAGGGGCTTTAAAAGATGAGCACACGTTGATAAGATTATGAATTGTTTTTTTTTCTTTTCGTTCATGGTGATTGCAGGATCTATGTTAAGCAATGATCAGATGGATTTACAGACTATATTCTCTTTCCTGCACCTAGGAGGGCCAGTCACTGCTCCCATCCACGCCGCATGGATCGCTCCTCACAGGCGCGCGGAAAGAAGTTGAGGTCATCTGACGCGACGTCAGCTCCCTGCCTGCGCCTGCACATACGGCTCAAGCTGTACTCTGCCCACGGACCACCCCCTCCCCCCCCACTAGCTGCTGACCGGCCCAGCCACTCACTATACAGGAGGAGACGTTGCGCCCAGTGGCCATCCACTACAATGCTGTTGCTAGCGATCCGCCCGGGGGCCGGATTAAAAGGTCCGCCGGGCCGTAGTTTGCCCAGCGCTGGCTTAACCCCTATGAACAACCCTTCTGCATGACTGTTCACCCCCACTTCTACAAGTGGGATTTTGGGTGTGTTTTTAGATGGGTGCTTGGGCAATTTGCCTCAGGCAGAGGGCACCCGCTTTAGCAAATTTCTACTTCCTTGTCTGACCGCCCCTTAGTGATTCCCCACAATCTCTCTTGTGCTACTGCACCAAACATTGCAGTCTTCTCCTGTGGCCTTGTTTTCCCCAAATTCTGGGACCCCCCTGCCCATGTCAAAATGGGGTTTTGGAGTTGTTCCCTATCTGGACTCCTGCTTCTTTTTTCAGAAGGATCCACTGTCATTGAGCTCTGTTAAATTCTACATGATGCTGGAAACCTTTTGGGATTCACCTAGCCTCCCCTCTCCCCCCAGGGTTTCCTGCCCCACAAGGTCAACTGGGGCCCACTCTGGCAGTCTCTTATCTAAGAACCTGGCTCCTCGGTTTACTTTGAAGGCACCTGGCAACTTTCGGGTCACCTCAGTGCTGCCGCTTTTTCCTCATTGTAGAATACTCCATGGATCTCTTTCAGATGTCTATCACTAGCTACCTGTCACCAGCAAGTGAAGATGGACAGGTTCAAACCTTGCTAACAAGCTTTACTTGTCTAGCTAGGCAACCTTTTCTGGAGTATGGAAAATGTTCTTGCCTAAGGCTCGGTTCACACCAAATCCTGATGCGGCTCACATCAGGGGTCCTGTGCATCCTGGTTCACAGTTTCAGGTCCGATTTCAGCCTGAATTTTAGCCTTAATTCAGATCTAAAATGGACCAAAAGACACACAGGGCTCCTGTGCAAATTCGCAATGGAGCCGCATCAGAGAAATGTGAACCAGCTCCATAGAGAGCTGGTCACAATCTCCTGCTATTGCGAATTGGATGTAGGGATCCCACATCCAATTTGCAATAGTGTGAACCCAGAGATTGTATAGTGTATATTTAGCTTAAGGGAAGAAGAAATATGAGCCTAAATGTAGTTTCTGCTGTGCATTCTGATTTTGGGAGAGACTCAATAAAAAATGGCTGTAATCTTATATTATATTCAATTGGGAATTCATCTGTTTGTTGGGTCTACTTAACTCATCTGTTTGTTGGGCCTTCCAAAATATGTACAGCAAATATTTGCAAAGCTTAAAGGAGCCGAAGCCCTTAAATGGTATGGTACATACCTTAAATGGTAATGAGGGACATATGAAGGTAGCAATTGCTCACATCTTTTCATGAAAATGTTGGCTGCCTGGTTGTCATGCTGATTTAATTCCTTCAATACTTTCTGAGATATTGACTTGGAACAAATATGAGATCAAGTGTTTTGATATCAGTTGACTTTCCTGAAGTCCATCTGTATTGCAAGGTGGTGGCCCAGCTAGTGATGACATTGAAGATAGACTGAGATCTAACCTTCTTTTAAGATGAGGGTCAGTAATGGCAGCTTCTACATTTCTCTTAGTGCCTTTTCTTTAAAGTATCCATTGGCTCCAGTCTGGGAGTTTTAAATGCAGATCTTACAGTAAACCTGTATGGAGATAGCCAAGGAAGATCCCACGGAAGACTTCCCTCTAAAATTTCTAGTTTCATGCCCGTTTTTGGTCTCAATGCTTTCTTAGGTAGTGACCTGGAACAAACACACAGCTACTGAAGACAGATGCCATGATCTGTATACTTGTTTCAAGTCAATGTACTGAAGCCTTTGGCTTAACATAACAATCAGGGAAATAACATTTTCGAATGGAGTGTGTAGCAATTTCAGTCTGTATTCACAGCATAGGTAATGAAAAATCTGGCCTGTGAATCTAAAATTAGAGAAATAAGTAAGCTGGTACTGCCGATGTACTACTGAAAATTCTAGCTTTTGGCACTTATATTGGCTTACTAACTTTAAAAATGTTGTAGTCAAACAGAGCAAGTATATGGATCAGTAAAACCAAAAGTCCTCACCTACAGCATATAATACTGTATTATTTTGAACAAGGGACTCAAAACAATATGAAAAGGGCCAGCATGGAAGCCAGGCAACGTGCTCCTCAAAGGCGGAGATTGGGGTTTGAAAATAAATAAATAAAAAGTGTGTGTGTGTGTATACATACATACAGTTGCAATAAAAAGTATGTGAACCCCTTTGGAATGATATGGATTTCTGCACAAATTGGTCATAAAATGTGATCTGATCTTCATCCAAGTCACAACAATAGACTATCACAGTCTGCTTAAACTAATAACACACAAATAATTAAATGTTACCATGTTTTTATTGAACACACCATGTAAACATTCACAGTGCAGGTGGAAAAAGTATGTGAACCCTTGGATTTAATAACTGGTTGAACCTCCTTTGGCAGCAATAACTTCAACCAAATGTTTCCTGTAGTTGCAGATCAGACGTGCACAACCGTCAGGAGTAATTCTTGACCATTCCTCTTTACAGAACTGTTTCAGTTCAGCAATATTCTTGGGATGTCTGGTGTGAATCGCTTTATTGAGGTCATGCCACAGCATCTCAATCGGGTTGAGGTCAGGACTGACTGGGCCACTCCAGAAAGCGTATTTTCTTCTGTTTAAGCCATTCTGTTGTTGATTTACTTCTATGCTTTGGGTCGTTGTCCTGTTGCAACACCCATCTTCTGTTGAGCTTTAGCTGGTAGACAGATGGCCTTAAGTTCTCCTGCAAAATGTCTTGATAAACTTGGGAATTAATTTTTCCTTTGATGATAGCAATCCGTCCAGGACCTAACACAGCAAAGTAGCCCCAAACCATGATGCCCCCACCACCATACTTCACAGTTGGGATGATGTTTTGATGTTGGCGTGCTGTGCCTCTTTTTGTCCACACATAGTGTGTTTCTTCCAAACAACTCAACTTTGATTTCACCTGTCCACAGAATATTTTGCCAGTACTGCTGTGGAACATCCCGGGGCTCTTGTACAAACTGTAAACGTGCAGCAATGGTTTTTTTTTGGACAGCAGTGGCTTCCCCTGTGGTATCCTCCCATGAAATGCATTCTTGTTTATTTTTTAACATATGGTAGATTCACGAACAGGATGTTATCATATGCCAGAGACTTTTGTAAGTCTTTAGCTGACACTCTAGGATTCTTCTTCACCTCCTTGAGCAGTCTGCACTGTGCTCTTGCAGTCATCTTTACAGGACGGCCACTCCTAGGGAGAGTAGCAGCAGTGCTGAACTTTCTCCATTTATAGACAATTTGTCTTACCGTGGACTGATGAACAGCAAGGCTTCTGGAGATACTTTTATAACCCTTTCCAGCTTTATGCAAGTCAACAATTCTTAATCGTAGATCTTCTGAGAGCTCTTTTGTGCAAGGCATCATTGACATCAGGCAATGCTTCTTGTGAAAAGCAAACCCAGAACTGGTGTGTTTTTTTTACTAGGGCAGGGCAGCTGTAACCAACACCTCCAATCTCATCTCATTGATTGGACTCCAGTTGGCTGACACCTCACTCCAATTAGATCTTGGAGATGTCATTAGTCTAGGGGTTCACATACTTTTTCCACCTGCACTGTAAATGTTTACATGGTGTGTTTAATAAAAACATGGTAACATTGAATTATTTGTGTGTTATTAGTTTAAGCAGATTGTGATTGTCTATTGTTGTGACTTAAATGAAGATCAGATCACATTTTATGACCAATTTGTGCAGAAATCCATATCATTCCAAAAGGGTTCCCATACTTGTATTGCAACTGTGTGTATGTATGTGTGTGTGTATATATATATATATATATATATATATATATATATATATATATATATATATATACACATACACAAACACACACATAATCGCCTCTATGCTATAGCATCAGTGAGATGGTGCGGCTGTCCAACGTCAGCTCTAAAACCAACTGAGCAATCACATGACCACCGATCTCTTCATTCTCGGTCTGCTCTCCGGTCTGATCCTGCAGTGCTCACTTAATAATCAAGCAAGAACAGGGCTGGCACAACTGATTCCAGCACTCAGATGTTTGCTGAAAGGCAGAGCCAGCTGTCAATCAGGCAGCTGTTTGGATCCCAAAAAAATTGTCAGGATGTTTCCAGAGCTGGAACAACTCCACCTCAACAGCTAAAAATGAGCTATAGCCCACTGTCAGCTGATTCTGGGTCATGTGAGTGCAAAAGTGCACGCCTGTGTATCATCATAAGCAAACAAGCATATTTATGACCCAACAGCTTCCCCTTAATTCAAGATGACTGTACCTCTAAGGTTACAATTTCAGTGCTTCCTGAATAGCAGAGACAGTATGGCCAATAAAACATGTATCAACAAATGTGGAATGATCTTTGAAAGAGTGAAAAGTTGTAGAGTAAAAGTTGTACTCAAAATGCACTTTGTACAGAGGTCTTCTTCTGCTGGAAAGATTCCATAAAGACCATAGCCATTTAGGAAGTGGAGCTGTTTCTTTTCCGTGCACATCTTGTGTGTCAGAGAATTGTTTAGACACTTGGTAAACTAGAGTCATCACCATTTGGCTGGGAAATCTAGCTTTCAGTATTCTATTATCACATAAAGTATACTGGGGCAAATGGATAATGATTTACTTCCAGGAAGTCTGCAATATAAACAAGACTTAAATGCCTGCCAAAAATGTACAAGGATGTTAATTTCCACTGAAACAATACTAGTAAGAATTACAGTATCTACAGCTGAAAGAATAAGTTGGTGAACCCATAAAAAATACTCTCCTTTTCTGTATGAATGATTCTTAAGATATCATGCACAGAGAACCTAAAAAAATGCTGCTTATATAGGCATTAAGCTTATTTTTCATTCTGTAAAGAACCTCTATGTAAGCTTATGTGTGCATGCATACATAGGCATTTATAGGGAAATTAGAAGGCATGTTTACAGGCCTAAAACAACAAACACCAAAGGTGCATTCTTGAGAGGAGCTGAGAAGCAGAGAAAAATGTAAAACGCGCATAAACGCGAATTCCACTGACCAGAATAAATTAATATGCTGGGCAGTTGAATGCATTTATGTTAAACTGCTATACCCACCTAAACATTTGTGCAATTCACAGTGTTAAGTGTGTTTTTTAAGCAGCATTTTCCTGCTATAAGTTTTGGTGTTTTGCAGATGCCCCATGTGCATGAGGCCTAAACGGTTCTGATCTTCAACTAAATTATGACAGGGGGTTTCTAAAGGCTATAAACAAATTAATTAATAAAAAATGCAAAATTTGTTGTATTTTGAAAAGAGGGAAGCCACTGACTAATATTCTAATTGATATTTCAGGTGTAACAATTCATTCACGATTGTTTTTATTTGCACTAGTGCAAATATTCATCAATAACAATTTTGGTAACTTGCTGTACAAACATCGGTTAAAATGTGATAGTGTCCAATTAAAAGATTTCTGAGGACACCACACATGCCAATATCAAAGAGAACACCAGACCCTAGATATCTGGAATATAAATAAGGCCCCTTTCAGACTGAGGCGGGAGCGGTTTCCCATTGTTTTCAATGGGAAGGAGCGGTGAAGCGGTATACACGTCGCTCCTCTCACCGCTCCAAAGATGCTGCTGACAGGAGATTTTTTTTACATTTCACATTGAGGTTGCTGGGCAGGAGTTTTTCAGGCGGTATAGCAGCGCTATTTTTAACGCTGAAAAACTCCTCAGTGTGAAAAGGCTCTACATGCTCCCTATGGAGTAAATGTACATCACTGGCACATAACCTTGAACACTGGATTCTAATTTGCATGAAATGGTGGTAAATGTAGGAGAATGAATATGCCATGCCAATATGATGCGTCATTCAAGAATATCACCTTTATCTGTTAAACGGTTTGACTACTTTGCATGTTCAAATTCCATGAAATTTTTACTTGGTTTTTCATACAAGTGTGTGTTTGCATGCATGTATATTCACTTTAATGCATGCCTCCACCTCCACCTCCACCTTCCTTAGGCTTCACATACACTGCTGCTGGTAAACGGACGTTTAAGAGCAGTTGGACATTTTTTTTTTCAGCTGTCCCTGAACTCTCCTCTATGTTATCCTATCGGTACATGTACACAGGGTCGTTAATAGTAGTTTATAGGCAGTTGAGTTTAGTAGTATTTTTTGGAAAGCAAAAAAAATGCATTCAGGACGGATGTTCAGAGGCATGTGAAACGCCAAAAGCCTGTAACCACTTGTAAATGTGGTAATGCGTTTTAAGCCGCGTTTCATTTACAGACTTTTTTTGTTTTGTTTTTATATACGCTACTAAATGTAAACAAGTCTAAACGAGGCATGTAACCGCGGCAAAATGGAAGTGTTTAAACATTGTTTACTATCTGTCAAGGTAAATCATTCAGGGGAGATTGTAAAACATTCCCGTGTACATAAAGCCTTAAACTGATTGTAAAGGAAAATTATTTATTTAAAAAAAAATAACAAACATATACTTACCTGCTCTGTGCAGTGGTTTTCCACAGAGAAGCCCGATCCTTCTCTTCTCAGGTTCCCCACTGGCGCTCTTGGCCCCTCCTGATAGGAAATATGCAATTTCCCTATTCCCTATTAAAGGATCACTAAAGGTTCGTTTTTTATTAGATCAATTGATTGCTGTAAGCTAGAGCACTTAAATATCACTTACCTCGTTTTTCCTTTTGACCTCCAAAATACAGTAATCCAGGTTTGAAAATGCCATTTCCTGTCTCTCCTCTTCTTGCTTTCCACCAGCATCTGAGTCGTTTTGCATGGTGGAAAGCAGAATGTGCTCACCCCCTCCCTATGACTACAGCCCTGCGAGAAGATGCTCTCTTATCCCTCACAGGCATGGAGGCTAAGCCTAATGGGAACTATAGTTCCTATTAGGCCGTGATGTAGCAAGAATGAATACGCACCACAAACCAGGAAGTCAGTGAGAATAACGATTCAGGAGTGACGGAGGTGAATAAAACGGTTAGCTTTCAACAGGTATCAAACTAGTTATAATGCAAAACATTACTTTTTACTTTATCAGCTTCTGTCAGACTTTAAGAGGAAAATATTTTTGTCTTTACAACCCCTTTAAGGTTGGCCTCACAAATATCTAATAAAGCCTCCAATATCCTGTTTTTTTCTGGTTACCTTGGATGACTCCTCTAATTGGAATGTAAACTGCCTAGGTGGACAAGCCCTCTCCTGGAATTTGCCATTTTCCTTAGAAGGTAATTTTGCTCTGAAGGTGGGCTTGACCATTTCCTACATACAAGACCTACATACCCTAGATAGAACTTGTAGGTTTAGTCTCACACCAGTGTTCGCATTATAAATGTGTCTGCTTGATTACTGGGCCATGCTGCATGTGCAGATGGGACTCCATGGCAAAAAAGCATCTTTAGTTAAGTATTTTTGTGACATTTTCTTTATTTTTATCTGTTATTACTTTTAAGTATTTGCATGATCTCTCTTTGCACATAACAAAAACCTCCCCTTTGCTGAGTGCCCCAATAGCAAGCTGCTTGCTGCGGGGGCACTTGTGTGTGCTTGCTCCCAGGCCAGCTTTGTGCATCCATAAGACACAGAGAGCTCGATTCAGCCCCGCACCCCCACTTCACTGGCTGTGATTGACAGCGGCAGGAGCCAATGGCTTCTGCTGTTGCATCCAAGGAGCCAAGAGGGAGAGACCTTGGGTCTTGGCACATCGCTGGATCAAGATCGGGCTTAGGTAAGTATTGGGGGGGGGGCTGCACACTGAAGGTTTTTTACCTTTGTGCAAACCTTCAGCCTTTACAACTACTTTAAATTCCTTTTGATTTCACTGAGAGTAAAAGGAGGAAAGCCTCCCGTGAACTATGGACTGCCAGTTGCAACTTGTGTGAATCATATGCTCCTCCATACCTGGATGTAGAGGTTAATTCCTTTAGCTTCTGATGCTGAAGAGAACAGTGGGCAAGTGGAGAATGTCTAGGTATATGCTGCTATGTACAGGCACTGTAAAATAAAGCAATCCTGTTTTTCCTTGAATGGGCAAAGCATTGGTTTGGTTTAAGGACCCATTTCCTGCAGCACACTCATATAGTTTCTTTGATTCTCTGCTGCTCTGCTCTATCGCTATCTATAAGCACAGAAAATATTGGGTATATCCAGGTATAATGGAGCATGTGCCTCATTCACCTACCCCTCGTGTACAATTTCTGGTGCTGGATGAAGTGCTGTCAAACAGCGACAGAGAGAGTCCTCAGCACTGTTTAAGCTCCACCTACAGCTACTTGGAAGTAACGGAGGACTTTTTTCACATACTCCCAGCGGCAAAACATCAGGAAGTGAAGAAAAGGCAAATATGTACTGCTGTAAAAGGGGACATAAAAGCCAACGAGTTGTTTTATCTGCATTAGCAAAGCACATAATTGCTTTTACTGATCCTCCTTTTACGCCAAAGACTGCGTAACCATCCTGTACATATTTTGTATAGTATGCGTGCAGTGCCTCCAATGATATATTGTATTTTATACTGTAATGTAATTTTAAATAATGGAAATTCCATATAGTAAAAGAAAAACTGAATCTGTAATACCCAAAGTTTGTGCAGAATTCTTTCCAGCATAAACAATCCCTCAGAGCACAGTATTGTGCCGAGTACAGGGCACTTGTTCAGTCAAGGTCTGATTCGCTCTTTTCCTGCCAGTTTCTACCGCCTTAACAAATGCTGAGAACTCCTATACTATTACACGTTTATTTTTCTTGTAAACTCACTTGGAGATTGTTTTACAAATGTTCTGTCAGTGTAGCCAGAATAATAGAGCAAATGTTATGATATCAAGATTGGAGCAATAAAATTCAAGCTGTGAATGGTGATCCACACCACTCCCTCAGTTCTTCATATTGCTGATCTGTTTCTGACAGCATGCAAATGAACTGCATAGTGGGATTATCTGGTACTTTCCAAAAAGGTAATTACCCTCTGGCATCTCCCTAAAGTAATACCGTATGGGTTTGTTCTATTCCACCCCTCCTTAAATAGGAAGAACCTTTAGATGTGACCTTAGCAACACACACTTCCAAGTCCATCACATTACCAGCAGATTTCAATCTTTTTTAAAAGCCCTACTATGATTGCAGGTGAAGTGCAGGTTAAGGGGATGCGATCTGACAATGCTTTTACAGGTGCATTTACAGACATGCAACAAGAGAGCAGACAAGTAAAGACTCAAATGTCTAAACTCTTTTCAGTTCATCGTTTAATTAGATATCAAAAGTAAGTATCAAGCTGATAACCACTGGAACCTTTCAAGAACAAGATTACAATGAACGCATCCGACCTATAATTGTAGATTTTCTTTAAGGCAGATCCTTTATAATATGGAATGGTGTTGTCCACAAAGCACTATACTACTCCCTCTTTGGGCCAGATTCAGGTAGATGAGAGTATCTTTCCTCTGGAGTAACGCTTCTCATTTACGTTACTCTGAAGACCCTTTCAGCGCAAGTCCTGTAATTCACATAGCAGTTGCGCGTAAACTTGCGCCAGAGTAACGATAATGCGCTGGCGTAACCCGACGCAAGTGGAAGTGGGTGTGATCATATGTAAATGATGGGCGGAGCCCAGCGCAGAGGCTTACGTTCAGCGCATCAACCACGGAGCATGCGCAGTGAGTGAGGCTCCACTCGCCCCCTTTGTGCGCATGCTCACAACTTCCGTCGGCACCACTGCACGGGAAACGTCAGCGCAATGCCTTCCGTTGGGCGTGTAAATGCGCCCGTAGAAGCGCCATTCCGGCACTAAAGTATATCCTGCTCCCCCTCCCCGCAGTGATGTTACTTTTGTTCTGAGATGGCTGCTCCCGTTCCCCGCAAACACACAGGAGAAAGCTGAACTTTAATGGCCAGGAGCTGTCAGCCATCATCTCGGCTATGGAGACCTATGATGTCTTCCTCCATGGCTGTAAAATTTGACAGACAAGCATGGACAGAGGTGTTGTCCTGCAAGTTGGGGTGCTCAGCTAGCTCTTATCGTCGGTAACGCTGCTGTAGCTGCTCTCCTGCTGACCTGTGGCCATCTGGAGTAAAGATAAAGCAGCCTTTTGTAGAAATAACTTTGCGCCGGACAGACGAGATACGCGCGGCGCATGTAGCCAGCGTATGGTGCTAATCCGTTCGTGAATTGGGAAAAATCCCTCATTTGCATATTTGCAGGGGAAATCAATGGGCGCGACTGATGCGCCCAGCGAAAATAAGCACTGACGATACTCTGGCGTCGGAACGTTCCGCCGGTCGCAAATGACCCGTTATTGGGCGCATCTAGTTTGGTGGGTACGGGCACATAGAAACGACGGCGCATCATCACAGTTACGCGGCGCATATCCAAATACTCCAGCGCAAGTGTTCGTGAATCTGGCCCTTTGTAGCATTTCACAGTGTCTCCGTTATGGTCTTTTTTTAATAAAAATATGTAATTGTTAGGTGCAGTAACCCATATCGCTTGAAACAGCCGGCTATAAGTCTGGTGAAACTGTTCAGGCAACATTTTTGAACACCTCTGATGTTGTGACCTTACCATTTTACCCTGAGGACTTTACACATGGCCTACCCTGTGATAAGAGAGTATTAAGTGATGAAGCACCTCTGGATCAGATAAGTACTGTAGTTATTGGCGTATAACACTCACCTTTTTACCCTGAAAATAGAGGGTAAATTGTGCCTGCGCAGGGGGCTGTGGAAAAAAAATTCTTGAAACTTCCCTCTTAAAGTTAGGGTGCGTGTTATACGCCTGTACGTGTTATACGCCGATACATACGGTACTTCTTACCCCTTACCTTTTGGAACATTGACTTTGCACTTGGTGTATCTTGGATTACGGATTCAAGGACTCCATGAGATCTCTATTGGTAGCTCTGAGCTCATACACAGACTGTGGTTTAACAATATAGTGCGAGGGAAGGAGTTCAGGACAGCAAATGTCTCTTACAATGGAATATGTGGGTCTATGCAATTTGTGTTATATACTTCTTGTTCCTGACAATTGAATAATTGTTGTATGGAGCTTAAAGCGGAGTTCCACCCTTAAAATCACTTTGTTTCATTACATCCAGCATACTGGCGTCAGCGCCAGTATGCTGTTTTTTTTTTTTTTTTTAATGCATGTACTTACTTTATATAAAATCATTGAATTTCAGGCGCACCGCGGTATGTCGCCGCTATAAGGCGTCATGCCTTCCGGAAACAGCCGATTAGCATTCGGCTCTTCTCGGCGCCTGCGCACAGACCCAGGAGCTGACTGCGCAGGCGCCGTATATAGCCGCGTCACGCCCTCCGAAATAAGCCGAACTAGGACCGGCTATTTTCGGCGCCTGCGCAGTCAGCTCCTGGGTCTGTGCGCAGGCGCCGAGAAGAGCCGAATGCTAATCGGCTGTTTCCGGAAGGCGTGACGCCTTATAGCGGCGACATACCGCGGTGCGCCTGAAATTCAATGATTTTATATAAAGTAAGTACATGCATTAAAAAAAAAAAAAAAAAACACAGCATACTGGCGCTGACGCCAGTATGCTGGATGGAATGAAACAAAGTGATTTTAATGGTGGAACTCCGCTTTAATACTGGGTTATTTCCATTGTGTACGCTGCGGGTGCACTTTGATTTTGGGACTTGATCTCAGTCCTATACATCCTGAGCAATATTTAAATATCTCATTCCCCCTGCAGGAAATCTTGCCGGCACACAGGGTGAACGCTTTACAAAGTCGCTCCCACATAGGAGCTGTGTGTAATCAGAGGTACTTGCTTCATTCACACACATTGAGGTGGTCATGATTCTAGACTGTGTATGCCTTGTGTTATATGTGCTTACATGTAGTTTTCTATAACTTACCTTTTTGATACTAATAAATTCTGTCAGAGACAGATGGAGAGAGCGGGGGGGGGGGGTGGAGAGATAGGTTTGGGTATCATCAACGTGGAGATATTGAGAGCCATGGGAGGCAATCAACTGATCCAGGGAAGTGGTGTAGATTGAGAAAGGGAGAGGTACAAGAACAGACCCTTGCAGGACCCCGACAGAGAAAAGAAGAGGAGAGGAGGAATTAGAGTTGTAAGTGACACTGAAGAAGCGGTGGGATAGGTAGGATGAGAACCAGCGAAAAGGACAGTCATGGAGACCAAAGGAGTGGAGTTTTTTGAGGAGGAGGGGGTGGTCCAAAGGCAGCAGAGAAGTCCAGGAGAAGTAGTAAAGAATAGTGTCCGTTGGTAGGTTATTTGTGAGTTTAAGGAAAGCAGTTTCAATGGAGTGTTGAGGGTGAAATCCGGACTAAGGCCTCGTACACACGATCGGACATATCCTATGAAAACGGGCCGCGGACCATTTCCATCGGATATGTCCGATCGGGAGTTTGATCCGATGGTGTGTACACACCATCGGATCAAATTCCCCCGCCGCCGGACGGCGCGGTGACGTGGCGGTGACGCGGCGGTGACGTTGACGCCGCCACGTCACCGCACCAGGAAGTTAAACACTTCCGCTGTCGGGTGGAGAAATCTGTCCGCTAGCCCATACACACGAGCGGAGATGTCTGCTGAAACGGTCCATCGGACCGTTTTCAGCGGACATATCCCCTCGTGTGTACGAGGCCTAAAGGAGATCAAGAAGTTTGTTCATGGTCAGATGGTCGCTCAGTCAGTTGTAGACCAGTCTTTCAAGAAGTTAGGAGAAGGCAAGTAAGGAGATGGGGGAGTAGGTTGAGATTGGTGGGGTCCAGTGAGGGCTTTTTGGGGGTGACTAGCGCATATTTTAGAGAGTTTGGGAAGATGCCACAAGAGAGGGAAAGGTTGAAAATGTGAGTTAGAGTGTGTAGAATTGAGTAAGAGGGCGAGTGTAGCATTTGCGAGTGAGCAGGATCCAAGGGGTAGGTGGTTAGATAAAAAAAGCTTAGAAACCTCATTAAAACTAGCAGGGTATAATGAGGGAAGTAATGATTGTATCTGTGGACATGGGGTATTGGGTGGGGGAGGTTTCTGCACAATGAAGATTCTTATGAATTGTATCAATCTTATTTTTGAAGTGGTTGGCGATCTCCTGGGCAGTGAGTGAAGGAGGTAGTGGAAGACAGAGTAGAGTGTTAAAGGTAGAGAAGAGTTGACGTGGACTGGATAAAAAGGTGTTAATGAGTTTGATAGATCCATTTATTAATTTTGGAGATGGTTGAGCAACATCAGGTTTTTTAGTTTTAGTTTTACACAAGTAACCCATATCAACCTGATTTTGGTACATGATGGGGAGAATGCAGAGTGAACCCAGGTGAAAAAACTGTGGAAGGCAATTACTGTATTTATTGGCATATAACACTTACTTTTTTACCCTGAAAATAGAGGGATTTTTTTTTCATGAAACTTCCCTCTTAAAGTCAGGGTTATACGCCTGTGCATGTTATACGCCGATACATACACTACCTTCTGTGCATGCTAGAATGGACTGGTAGAGTGAAGCACACAGATGGACCGCATACAAAGAAATACATGAAAATTCAGAGTATATGTGGGGGCCTGGCTGGGAAGATCTTAACAAGTGGCTGTGTGTTACAATGAGCCAAGTCTGCAAAGGGGGCTGAGAGTCTAACTACCCACCACCATAAACTAACCATTCCTCATTCACAGGCTGCTCTATTCTGTTGCCGGGAATCTGTGATCAGCCAAGCCTCAGTGACTCGCTGACCCTGACCAAAATCAATTCCGCTTACACAGAGCTATGAACTCCTTCCTTGGTTCTATGTGACATCTCTAAGCCATTTAGAAGGCGCTTAGCCCTGTCACACAGGAGAGAGCGCGAGTCATATGCTAACCCATACCCAAAAGCGGCGGGTATTTTTCGCCAATCCGAGGGATCAAAAGGATTGGCCAAGCAGGTATTTACAAACCAAGGAAAGTTGTACTTTATAACAGGATTTAGATTATACATTTGCAGTGCAGACAGTATTTGACGTGCAGCTTAATATGTTGTTGTATATTGCTATTCCTACAAAATCCCTAACTGTTCAGCCTCTTGGATAAGCCATTTGTGACTGTTTTTAAAATGTTATGCTTCAGAACATAAAAACCTACGTGTATTTGGCTCATTTGCGTGTACTTTCTGCTATGAAAGATGTTTATTGCAAAATCTGTTCCCCTAATTGCACAGCAAAATTACATCTTTATTCTTTTCTTGCTTTTTTGAGTGCAGCTGGCTGAAGAGAGAGGAAAAAAAAAAAAAAAAAAAGCTTTTATTCCTCAGTAAGCTGCGGTGATCAGTCAGAAAGGAGAAGTTACGCTTCTGTACTTTTAATTAATTCTACCTTGTATTTTGCTGGATCAGCGTCTGTTCCTTCATACCTTGAAACATTAAGCTGTCCTTTGGCACCAAAAGCTCTGTGCAGTCGGCACCTTAACCTGATGGTATTAAGCTTTTTCCTTTTAACCCACACTGGTCTACACACATTTTAATGTTTTACACTACAGAGGTTATTTAAAGCTATTCCAGGCCTAAGAATAATGTAAATCAATCAGTGTGTGCCTAGCATCACTTTAAGCTCTGTAAGCTAAGGGTAACCTGAAAAACGAGTTCATATAGGTTTTTTATATTTACTCAACTAAAAGAAAAAATATTGTATATTTTAGTCCTAAAAATTAAAAAGCAAAGCCAATTATGCAAAACCACTACATTCACTTTAAATGAGGAATACATATTTTCTTAATTTTCCTTTGTGATGGAAGTTAATGACATGTAAATTGCTTACATTTTTAAACAGGAAAACCTGTAAATTGAATAAACAACTTTATATTACAGGCTGTATTGATGTGCTAAACCAGCAACTCTGGGTGCACAGCTTAACCAACCACAAATTTTAAATGAACCCCTTGTTGTTTTTTTTAATTCATTGTGAAAGTGTGGGTATGCTCTGTTCCAAGAAGGCTTCGCTATGCATTTGTAGCTGGAAGACTTTGCTGCTGTCATAAACCTCCTGACAGTCTCCACTACCCTAATCTTTGGTAGGCTGAGTTCATTATACTTCACATTCCTGAAACCTAATAAGCCATATGTCCATCTGTAATCCATTTCAGTACTTACTGGTAACCCGACAAAAAAAAAAATGTATTTTTATATTCGCCTCTGCATGAGTTAAAATCACATGAGCTTCATTCACAATCTGCAAACCGTATAAGACACATCGACCTCCAATATAACTCGATATGTGATTAATCACAGAATACTTTGCAATTCTGCTACTGTTCACAGGTTCACTCAACCCAGCTTAACTTACATTCACTTACACTGCTTGCAGAGTCTCAGTTGAATTGTGAGCAAATTATCAATCATCTCAAACCTTATATCTTTTGGATGGAACTTGATTGATACACTGTGTGAAACTGTACATTTTATAAATATATTTGGTTCATATACTGGCAGCATTTTTCACAGTTCTGAGCATATAGAAGAACTATTAAAATTGTTTTGAACAAACATTTCTAAATAAAACGGTTATTGAAAAAAAAATTGTTTTATCCATGCAAAAGTACATAATCCAAAAGAAATAAGTGATGTGCTCCAACATTTTGAAATTCCTAGTGCAACAAGGCTAGACAGCAACAAGATGCCAGTAAAGAAATGTATTCTGACAATGGTACTAGAGACACTACTTAAAGTGGATGTAAACCCTCCTCTATACCCAGTGAAGTTAATAGCCTCAGATAATACACCGAGATTAAACAAATCTCCATACATAAGTTTTACATGTATATTTGCTGTCTTTCCTTTTCTACATTCTTTGGAAAGTGCACATTGTGTTAGAATTTTTTCTTTCAGCAGTGGGAGGGGAGTCTTGGCATACACTGTGTGAGAGCTGATTGGACTAAAGGCACCCCCCCTCCACATAGGCAGAGGAAGAAAGAAACGTGCAGAGCTGTGCTGTGAATAGACCAGTTTGCTGCTAATCTATTTTTCTTGATCGTACATCACGGGACACAGAGCGCATAGTCATTACATATGGGTTATATGGGTACCTTCAGGTGTGGACACTGGTGTAATCAACTTCACAGGAAGTTCCTCCCTATATAACCCCCTCCCACTGAGAGTGCTCTAGTTTTTTCGCCAGTGTCTTAGGTGTTGGTCACGTCTAGCTGTCCCTCGGAGGTCTCGGGACCCAGGATAGCTAGCCGGATCCGTCCGAAGTGCTTCAGAGCCAAGATGTACGATACCCGGGCCCTGCTGGAGTGGGGTTTTGCCTATAATGCCTCTCCGTGGAGGGCTGGATTCTGGGCTCCAGTGCCTTAGTCTCTTCCAAGAACTAAACGCTACTGATGCCAGGATGCTATATAGGTCCAGGGGTGTGGGTTCCTTAACACAGGACCCCGGTCCCTGAAGGTCCAAGACAATACCCACGGAGATGGGGGAAGGTTGGGCCTCTTGCATTTTGCAATACCCTGCGGCGTGGAGCAGGTAAGAGGGAACCTGCGGGACTTGGTTCGACAGTAGGTATCCCCCTGGGGGTTCTGGGTTGGCTAACAGTATGCTGGTGCATCAGCCACTATCTCCACTATGTCTGTTGAGGCAGGATGGGATTCTAATGTTTACCCAGATAATATGTAGATATATGTATACTTGTGTAAGTTATATATTTGCTACTCACCCCAGGTCTGCCTGTTAACACTGATACTGCAACCCCACATGTTTTAAAGAGGAAATTGCTGGTAAAAAACTCCTGTTTCTTAGGAAGCCCAAGGGGACAGCTTACTCGCTGTGTGTGCACTACAATAAGATTAGTGCTTACCTGGTGTCTGTTGGTGCTGCATAACGCTGGTCCATGTTGTTCCTCTGCTCTGCTTCCTCCATGTGGTTTCAGCGTGGTGCGCGCGATCGTGCGCGCGATCGTGCGCGCGTGTGTGCGCGCGATTGTGCGCGCGTGTGTGCGCGCGTGTGTGCGCGCGCATACGCGCACGTGCACGCCGCCTTTTATAGCGTCGGCGTGCATCGGGGGGGCGGGCCAGCAGCGTCAGGGTCTGTATAAAGGGAAAACTTCTCTCGGGCTGGTCTTTCCTCCTGGAGGCAGAGGAAGAAAGGATACAGAGCGTGCAGCTGGGTCTTTTGGCCACACAGGGACACCTAGTGGCGGTTTTGTGGATCTTCAGGTCTAGGACTTAGGTCCACTATTGACCAGAAAAAAAAGTTTTTTTTTGCTTAAAGGGACTCAGCCTTAGATCCAGCAGTATCTGAGTCTACCTTGGACTCTGGCTAACGGGCATTGGTGTGTCAATACTCACAGGTTTCCTCAGTATTGCCACCTCCCAGGCGGGTAAAAAAAAAAAAAAAAAAAAGAAAAAGAGAGAAATTAGTTCTTTTTCATTTTTCCTCATACCTGCCCTCATATTGGTTACTCCTAGCTGCAACAGTCAGGTGTTGGCTATAGGGGTGACCCAAGGTTGTACAATGGCTCCAAAGGGATCTGGACCAGCCAAGGCTGCTAAAGGTGCCAAAAAGCAAAAGGGGTCTCCATCGGGGTCAGAGGATTTGGGCCAGGCTTCTACGGCCCCACCCTCGCCAGTCAGGACACCGAGTGGCATAGTACAAGAGCCATTGGGGGTGCTGGGGGCAGAGGCGGCCCCCGATCCACCCATTCCCGTTTACGTGACGGAAGAAATGCTAGCAGCCACCATGTGTGGGCTAGAGAAAAGGTTAACTGCGTTGTTTTCCCGTCCTTGCCCAAGTAGCAAGCGGGCTAGATCCCCCTCACCCATTGTGGGGTTTTCAGATGCGGAGGTCTCCTCTTCAGAGGAACGGGACCCACAAGGGGATCAGGCAGACCCAAGTCCCGACGGTTCAGACAGGGAAAATTCCACTATAGATGAATATTTTTCGGCCTCTCAAGCGGAGGGCCTGTGGATCCAGTCTTTGACAGATATGGTTCGCACTGCCTTTAAACTTCCAGTGCCAGAACTAGTAGCCCCGGAGGTATCCTCATTGGGTTCTTTAAAGGCTCCATTAACTTGTGCATCTTTTCCAATGCACCCCCTTCTGCGGAACGTGATTTACCAGGATTGGGCTCGACCTGATAGAATCTTTGTCCCTCCTAAAAGATTCTCTATTCTCTACCCTATGGAAGAGGAATATGTGAAGAAATGGGCTCTCCCTACAGTGGACGCAGCCATTTCCTGCGTGAATAAATCCCTGACTTGTCCGGTTGAAAATGTCCATATGTTCAAGGATCCGGTCGACAAGAAATTCGAGACCCTACTGAAAGCAGCTTTCACCTCAGTAGGTGCCATGGTTCAGCCAGCAGTAGCAGCCATTGGTGTTTGTCAGGCCTTGAAGGATCAGGCAAAACATATATTAAAGGACATGCTGGCTCAGCATACTCATGAATTAGCAGAATTCCCTAGGGCTCTCTGCTTTGCAATAGATGCTATTAAGGACTCCATCCAACAGGCATCTCGTTCATCTCTACTGATGGTTCACATGCGTCGTCTTTTGTGGCTAAAGAACTGGTCAGCAGAGGCACCCTGCAAAAAGCTTTTAGCAGGGTTTCCCTTTCATGGGGGAAGACTATTCGGGGAAGACCTAGATAAATATATCCACACCATATCAAGTGGAATAAGTACTTCCTTACCGGTCAAGAAAAGACCGCGTGGGCCCACGTTTAAACGACAGGCCATTGTAGGCTCGGCCCCTTCGACTTCTCGTCAGTATCGACGGCCTCCCGGGCGTTCAGCAGTTAATAGTCGCCCACAGGGACAAGCCGCGGCAAACAAGAGGCCCTGGTCTCGCAAGCCGGCTAAACCAGTCATCAAGTCAGATTCATGAAGGGGCGCCCCCACTCCCTTGGGTGGGGGGGAGGCTTCAGTTTTTCTCCGAAGTCTGGAAGGCCAGAATTCCCGACGCTTGGGTTCAGTCCGTAGTAGCCTCAGGCTACAAACTAGAGTTTCGAGAAATCCCCCCTCCTCATTTTCAGGGGTCAAGTCTTCCAAGCGACCCATTAAAGAGGGCCTCTCTCGTAAAGGCGTTGGATCGCCTCTTGCTCCAAGGAGTAATTGTAGAAGTACCAACCCAAGAAAAGGGTCTGGGATTCTACTCCAACCTTTTTGTTATACCAAAACCCAATGGCGACGTCAGGCCTATATTAGACCTCAAACGCCTAAATCGCTTTCTAAGGATTCAGACCTTTCGTATGGACTCCATACGTTCAGTGACAGCCAGCCTGCATCAGGGCGACTTCCTAGCATCTATAGACATAAAGGATGCATATCTGCATGTGCCGATTTACCCAGCACATCACAAGTTTCTTCGTTTTACGATAAACCAAAGTCATTACCAGTTCGTAGCCCTCCCTTTCGGGTTGGCAACAGCTCCACGGGTATTCACAAAGGTGTTAGCCCCGGTGCTAGCCGTCCTAAGGACAGAAGGCATCTTGGTCCTAGCATACCTGGACGATCTCCTGGTTTTCGACAGTTCAGCTTCCAACCTCAATCATGCAGTAGTCCGCACAGTGCGGCATCTAGAAGAGTTCGGGTGGATTGTGAACCAAGAAAAATCAAGGTTACAACCCACAAGACAGTTGGAATATCTAGGCTTTCGGTTAGATACAGAATGCCAGAGGGTATTTTTACCTCAAAAGAAGATCAGGTCGTTGATTCAAACGATTCAAATAGTCTTAGGCAAAAAGAAGCCGACTATTCGCCTATGCATGCGACTGCTGGGAAAGATGGTGGCCGCCTTCGAAGCAGCGCCCTATGCCCAGATCCATACCAGAATTCTGCAAGCAGCTATTCTCTCTGCTTGGAACAAGTCCATACAGGCATTAGACCGTCCATTAGTTCTTTCTCCAGGAGTCAGGCACAGCCTGTACTGGTGGCTGATCCCTCAAAAATTATCAAAAGGGAAAACCTTTTGCCCCATCTCGTGGAAAATAGTAACCACAGATGCCAGCCTAACAGGTTGGGGGGCAATCTTAGGAAAACGGACCCAGCAGGGACAGTGGTCAGAGGCAGAAAGTCTGCTTCCCATCAATGTCCTAGAGATCAGAGCTGCTCGGTTGGCCCTGGTCGCCTGGACTCTTCCCCTGCAGGGTCTGCCAGTAAGGATACAGTCCGACAATGCCACGGCGGTGGCATACATAAACCACCAGGGGGGCACAAGGAGCCTGGCGGCTCAAAGGGAAGTAAACCTGATTTTTTCATGGGCCGAAGCCCATGTACCCTGCATCTCAGCAGTGTTCATCCCAGGGATAGACAATTCTCAAGCAGATTTTTTGAGTCGTCAACAGTTACTCCCGGGAGAGTGGTCTCTTCACCCCCAGGTATTCCAAGAGATTTGCCAAAGATTCGGAGTTCCCGATGTGGACATCATGGCAACAAGATTCAACAAGAAATTGGACAAATTCGTATCCCGAGCCAGGGACCCCTCGGCCTACGGGACCGATGCGTTGGTTTGCCCCTGGCACCAGTTTTCTCTCCTGTATGCGTTCCCTCCACTACAGATGATTCCCCGCCTTCTACGAAGGATCAGGGTGGAGCGCAGGCCGGTGATCCTGGTGGCCCCAGCCTGGCCCAGAAGGGCTTGGTACGCACTCATCGTGAGGATGTCAGTAAGGGCACCGTGGCCACTCCCCCTGCGCCCAGATCTGCTGTCTCAGGGCCCGATCTACCACCCTGCTTCACAGCAGCTAAATTTGATGGCTTGGCGGCTGAATCTCTAATTCTTAAGGGCAGAGGCCTCTCTGCCCAAGTCATATCTACGTTAATTCAAGCTAGAAAGCCAGTCTCTAGAAATATCTATTACAGAGTCTGGAGAACCTATGTGGAGTGGTGCGAGTCTCAAGGAGGGCATCCTCGCAAGTTTTTTATTGACAGGATCTGGCGATTCCTCCAGGTTGGCGTTGACAAGGGGTTAGCTCTTAGTACTCTAAAGGGGCAGGTGTCTGCCTTATCGATATGGTTTCAAAGGCCTTTGGCCACACATTCGCTTGTGAAAACCTTTTTGCAGGGGGTCTTGCATGTAAATCCCCCTATTAGAGCTCCCCTCTGCCCCTGGAATTTAAATCTGGTCTTGTCAGCTTTACAAAAGCAGCCGTTTGAACCTCTGACAGAAATCCCTCTTGTGCTGCTAACCCAAAAGTTGGTTTTCTTGGTGGCTATGGCTTCGGCCAGAAGGGTCTCCGAGCTGGCAGCCTTGTCTTGCAGGGAACCGTACCTGATTCTGCATAAGGACAGAGTGGTTCTGCGGCCTCAGCCTTCTTTCCTTCCTAAGGTCATATCCAGTTTTCACTTGAATCAGGACCTAGTCCTACCATCCTTCTTTCCTACTCCCCAGTCCAGAGAGGAAAGACTGCTTCATACTTTGGACGTGGTCCGAGCCATGAGGGTCTATCTCAAGGCTACAGAAAAGATTCGGAAAACAGATGTGCTTTTCGTTCTCCCGGATGGCCCCAAGAAGGGTCAGCCGGCTGCCAAGTCTTCCTTGGCTAGGTGGATTAAGCAGCTGATTTTTCAGGCCTATGGTCTGAAGCGCGTTCCACCGCCCTTATCAGTTAAGGCCCATTCTACGAGGGCCATGAGTGCCTCTTGGGCGGCACACCATCAGATCTCTATGGCACAGGTTTGCAAGGCGGCAACCTGGTCTTCCGTACATACGTTTACTAAATTTTATAAGTTGGACGTCACAAAGGCTGCGGACGCAGCATTTGGGCAGGCGGTCCTACGGGCAGCAGTATAGAATCCTCTGGCCCGGTTCACGCCCCTTTTTTTCTGTTGGTGGAGCTATTTTACCTCCTGATATATTTTCTGTTTGGCTATTTTTGGCCTTACGGTCTCCCTCCCTTCATGGAGCATTGCTTTGGGACATCCCATATGTAATGACTATGCGCTCTGTGTCCCGTGATGTACGATCAAGAAAAAGGGATTTTTAATAACAGCTTACCTGTAAAATCCTTTTCTTGGAGTACATCACGGGACACAGAGCTCCCACCCCTCTTTTTGGGGAACATTGTGTAACCTCAGAGAAATTGCTTGCTACAAAACTAGAGCACTCTCAGTGGGAGGGGGTTATATAGGGAGGAACTTCCTGTGAAGTTGATTACACCAGTGTCCACACCTGAAGGTACCCATATAACCCATATGTAATGACTATGCGCTCTGTGTACCGTGATGTACTCCAAGAAAAGGATTTTACAGGTAAGCTGTTATTAAAAATCCCTTTATAGCAACCTCCCTGACAAAAATTTCCAGCTGCTTTTATCGCCTATGTCGGAGAACTTGTTAGAAGTTATCATGCTGATAACAGAAAGACATTAGACTTAGGGCTTTGGGGAGATATAGGTAAACACTAAAAATTATTAATAAAAATGCCATAAAACTATTCACCTATTTTGTAGACGCTATAACTTTTGCGCAAACCAATCAATAAATGCTAATTACATTGTTTTATTTACCAAAAATATGTATCTGCCTAAACTGAGGAAAACTATTTTTTTATATATATTTTGGGGGGATATTTAGCAAAAAGTAAAAAATATAGATTTTTTTTCAAAATTGTTGCTCTATTTTTATTTATAGCACAAAAAATAAAAACCGCAGAGGTGATCAAAAAAAGCTCTATTTGTGGGGAAAAAAGGATGTAAATTTTGTTTGGGAGCCATATCGTAGAACCGCGCAATTGTCAGTTAAAACGGTGCAGCGTCGAATCGCAACAAGTAGCCTGGTTTATGGCCAGCCAAATGGACGGGCTGAAGTGGTTAATGGCCATTTCAAGAGAAACAAAGCTAAAATAAGGTACATTATTAAGACAAGTACAAAAAATACTTGATTACCGTACACAAATTTAATTGAATATCCATTGTGCATGACAGAAAAAGCTGTAGGTGGTATTATTGTCTTCTTCATAGCCAGAAGATAATGTTTTTTATATGGTACAAGCAGTTAAAGTTGATAAACTTTTTTTGGTAACAAATATCTTAGCTTTTTTAGAACTGCCTTTATTGATATTGTAAATGTTCAGCTTTGAGAATACGCAAGATCATCGAAAAAGGCTTTTTTTTCCAACACAATCTTTGTAACAAATTTTTGCATTTTTTTTGGGGCAGCAAGTCTGCATTGTTACGTACATAACTTAACACTTACCCACTGCTTGCGTGCATGATTCCTCCTTTTAAAATATAGTATAAGCTTCTTGCGCATTGTTTGATTTCTACAACAAGATGGGGAGAAAAAAAAACACAGGCTTTAGGACACTAACCAACATATGACCCTTATGTTTCAAGATTTTAACAAGCATCTGGCCCTTCTGTAATAATCACAGACATATTGAACAGCCACAGAAAATAGTAGCAGGAAGAGAGGAAGGCAATTCATTTGTATTTTTTTTTTTAATTTATATATTTTTTTTTATTCCACAGATAAAAAAAAAAAGTATTTATTTTTTTAAGCATGAATATACCCCAGCTAGACACATCTCAGGTGCCTGTGCCCATAAAAAAAATTCAATGATATAAATATGTGTATTGTTGGGTATGAATATACTCCAGCTGGGCATCTCAGGAACCAGTGCCAAGTATCTCTGAAGGAGAAGAGCCAGTACTGTAACAAGCACTAGAAAATCATCTGCATTAAAGCAGAGTTCCACCCAAAAATAGAACTTCCGCGTTTCGGAACCCTCCACCCTTCCGGTGTCACGTTTGGCACCCACTTCTGGGAATACAGTACTGTGGCAGCCACACCCCTACCTGCAGCCCCCGCTGTCTTCTGGGAAACACACTGTTTCAAAGAGAGAGCGGGACCAGTGACTGCACGCCACGCTCACGCATGCGCATTAGGGAACCAGGCAGTGAAGCCACAAGGCTTCGCTTCCCTCACCGAGGATGGCGGCAGGTGCAGCCGTGGGATGAGCGATTGCTCGTCCTCGGCTGCCGACATCGCGGACAGGTAAGTGTCCATATTTTAAAAGTCAGCAGCTGCAGTATTTGTAGTTGCTGGCTTTTAAAAAAAAAAAATGTTGATGGAACCTCTGCTTTAACGAATATGTTACCCCACCATTTCATATTCCTATGTGCCTGCTGTACCATGTACTTGTATGAAAAAGTATCCTGTTCTGTTTGCATTGCTTCCTTTGTGTGAAATGACTGGTGTTCTTGCAAGTCCCTCTGTTTTCCTGGTAAAAACCGACCACATTAGGCATGAGAGCACATTGTGGTCAGTTCTCTAGCTTTGCTGGGAAATAGGCCTGTTCTCCTCCAATCAGACTTATCCTGACATGCCCCTTCTTGCACAACTATTCACTAGAAAGATCAGTGTACTTCTGTTTCTCCTCCCCCAGCTCTCTAAGGTCTGTATACAGCTGAGACTGAAGGTTATGTGATCACTTATACAAAAGGAAAGAAAAAAAAGGTATTTATATATTTTTAATATGTATGCAAAAGTATTTTGCCCTCCGTTTCCATTTTAAACTGAATGAATTGTTTAACAGGGTAACTGTATACTTTAAGCACAATATAAGCCCATTTCCCACTATTCTGTAAAAATATTGATTAGTCTTATGAACTTTTTTATTATTTTGTTTTTCCCCTATGCATACGGCTGTTTACTTTTTCTTACAACAAAGTATGGCTGTTCCCATATCTTTTATTTTGCTAATGTTAAAAGTATTGGTCAATCAATTAGGGTCATCAATTTGTTATTAAAAAAACTTTACAAATGTGATTTCCAGCATACTTACATTTTTATATTTTCATGGTACTGCTTGGTGTCTGACGGCTGGTTGTACAATGGCTGCAATGAAAATCAATAGACAATTACCTACATAAAGCCGCTGTGTGCTCCATACACCACAAACGAAAAAGCTCAAAATCTGAATGGAAGACAGAACTGCTGCACATATAAGTGGCCTAAATAATATTCTAGTGATGGTGTACCATTAATGTGACGTACCAGTTCTACATGAGGTCCCAGTCCTTCCAGTATCCGGTGAGCGGCCTCTGCTTTTTTCTGAAAACACAAACAGGTCTTATCAGATCTTATGTCTTTATGATACTGATGCTGTAATATAACATAAGATGGCAATGCAAGTATCATCTCTTGTGGAGTGCTCTGTACACTGCAGTTCACAGTGCTCTTGTTGGTTTACAAGTTCACAGCAGGCAAAAGGCAATGTAAAAGTAGAATATATACTATATCATAAGAAGTTTAAAAAAGTAACCATATATGACACTAAAGAACTGCAATTGCCCACATGCATTTCTCTATTCCCTTGACATTAGTGCATTGCAAAACATTTGTCAAAATTAATGTGTGCTGCATTAATTTAAGGTGGTCCAGTAATTTCCAACAAGCTGCCAACGCACATAATACAGGGTATGCACCATCTTCCCACCCCTACAACACATTTCCATTCATTCAGATACATACATCAACATAGCTACACACCGCAACAGATGTACATGCATTGTGGTGTGCAGCCCAAGAGAACTGCAGGTACCTTTTATTTGTGGGTTGAGGCCTGTAAAGCTGCGTACACACGACCGCTTTTCATGACGAGAAAAATTCAATTTTTTTAAATTGGCTGTTAAACGGCCTTGTGTAGGCTCCAGAGCATTTTTCTCATCAAGAAAAATGGCCATTAAAAATTTAGAACATGCTCTATTTTTTTTCAACGTGAAAAACGGTCATGTGTACGCATTATCGACGGGGAAAAAAAAGCGCATGCTAAGAAGCAAGTTATGAGACGGGAAATTAGCATAATCAGCCCGAAGGGTTGAGGTCTGAATGGGCTCTTACTGTGGAAATTATAGTGATATGTAAAATGAAGTTTCAAAAATTCCCATCTGTCCAATTTTTCTATATTATTCATCTCATTTAACATAACTTTTTATGATACAAACACAACATAGAAATTCAATATTTAAACGTTCAACAAGCACAAAATTATGGCAATAATTGGCCTGTCCACACTGCAAAAATAGGAGCACAGATGACAATTTTATGGTATGTATACACAGCTTAACAACAGGCCAAAAATGAAAAATGAGCTCACTACATTTCGCTAGTAGAGTAAGGAAACCACCTTGTGGTCATCTGTCATAATGCAACACAAAAAAAATGTGTTTTTTTTTTTACAAAGAGATTTGTTATTATTTTATTAACCGATATCCTCATACAAACTAAAATAAAAAATGTATATAAATTAGATGGATTACGCTGAAATCCTGGCACCACTATCATCCCATTAGATTGTAAGCTTTTGGATTGTAAACTCTAATGAGCAGGGCCCTCCGATTTCTCCTGTATTGAATTGTATTGTAACTGTACTGCCTGCCCTCATGTCGTAACTTTCTGCATGAACTGTTGGCGCTGTATAAATCCTGTATAATAATAAGAATTACTGGCATGGTCTTTAGTGACACTCACTAAACCATATATTCTTGAACTCCAAAAATTATTCATACACATCCACTACTTATTGGCCCTCTAGTCTATTCATGAAATAACCTCTTACTATGTAATGTCCTCTGAGTTCCTGAACCTCTTCTTTTTCATTCATTTTTTTCAGCTGTATGCACACTAATACCATAGTCCACAGTCCCTGGTCCATCTTGGGAGAGAGCAAGAGGGGGTGACTAGGTTCCTACATACAATAACATTAACATAGCCTCCCTCTAACAGGAAAATGCGCAACAGTAAGGCCATGTACACACGAGGAGATTTAACCAATGAAAACGGTCTGACAGACCGTTTTCATCGGACATGTCTGCTGGGCTATTTTGGTTTGATCAGTGTACACACGATCAAACCAAAATCCCCGCGGACAGACAGCGAGGTGATGTTGACGCCGCCACGTCACCGAACCAGGAAGTAAAATACTTCCACGCATGCGTTGAATCCATTCGACGCATGCGGGGGATTTTTGTCCGCTGGTTAGGCGTACTAACCAGCGGACATGTCGGATAGACAGCTTTCCAGCAGACAAGTTTTAAAGCATGCTTTAAAACTTTTGTCTGCTGGAAACTGTCTGCTAGCCCGTACACACGATCGAATCTGTCCGCTGAAACTGGTCTGCGGACCAGTTTCTGCAGATATATTCGATCGTGTGTACGCGGCCTAAGTGTTCCTTAACAATATATTACTTTTGGCACTCTGCTAGTCTGATAATGGTGTAATAGAAGAGCTAGCTTTAAATATATTTTTTTCTTTACTGTAACCTATAAGCAATATTAGTTAATGTGTTACTAATCCCAGGACCCTGAATTCACTATAACTGTTCTCCCACAGTACACAGAACATGGAAATGCAATTATTTTAGTAAATATAAACTGCTAAATACATTCTTTATCAGCAATATATAGCAGTCTTGTGACTTCTAGCAGTGTCAAGCTAAGCACTGGTTAAAGCTAGGAGTGCGGACCCCTGACCCTCTGTCTGGATAGTGCTGATTGGCCCTGTGCTGATCACATGCATCCTCCCAAAAAAAAACACCTCTAGTAATGCACACCAAACTGAGCATGTGCAGCCTGACTCCATTGACTCTGTGTTTTTAGGAAATTATTAGGAGACAGTGAAAGGGAGGATCATAGAAGACAGAATCAAAAAGTATTTTGATGATTAACCCCTTAGGTTCCACAGTGAGTAGAACAAGCCTGCTTTACTACATAAACAGACCGATTTTACTGTTGTGGGTTTTGTAACACTTTAAGTTCCCTTTCACACTTATAAGACGTGTACCACGATTTTGGACGATCGTGGAAAAATTGCGGTAAAATCATGGCTGCAAAAACGCGGTAAAATCGCGCGACTTTGAAGCCGTACAAGTGTGAAAGGGGGCTAAGTCATGGGTGTCCAAACTATGGCCCTCCAGTTGTTCAGGAACTATGATTCCCATCATGCCTAGTCATGTCTGTGAATGTCAGAGTTTTACAATGCCTCGTGGGACATCAAGATCTCTGCTTTAAGTGTCAAATCTAGTACAAATTATGAATGCAAAACAAAACCTACAATTTATTAGAAAGAAAACAATTTTTCCCAAAAACACATTGAAAACACAGAAAATCCATTTAGAATACGGCAGACCTCACCCAAGTATCCATTTTAGACCCATTTCACACTGAAGCGTTTCAGCATTTAAGCGTTAAAAATAGCAATATTAAAACGCTCATAAAACGCTCTTCGTGCATCTCAATGGACCCTTTCACACTGATTCCTGCAAGCAGCATCTTTGGAGCAGCTTTCGGGCGCTGAAAACATGCTCCAAAAACGCCCCTCTCCATTGAAATAAATTGAAAGCAATGTAAAAATGCCTTGCCCTTTCACACTGAGGCACTTCAAAAACGCCCTAAAACATTAGGGTCTTAGCGGTGCTTTACCAGCCTTTTTCGGGTGCTGGCAGTGTGAAAGGGCTCTGAAAGCACTCAGGCTTTCACATTGGGATTGCAAATGAGGCTTCGCTCGAATAACGCTCAAAAAACGCCCCAGTGTGAAATGGGCCTTAAAGAAAAATAAATCTTGGTCCATTTGTTCTCTTGTCACGGAGAACAGGTGTGAATACTGACCAGTGCCGGCTGGTGTGTCTGCTGGTCCCTAAAACTGACTATCAATTTCCAAAGCAGCGGTATGGCCTAACTGCTTTTCTAATAAAAATAAAAAAACACCTAGTACATTCATAAAGCACTGCTGTGTGCTTTATATATGTGTTTTGCATTTGCTTCAAGAAACCCTATTACTTCTAATTAATGGGTGTAACGGAATGACCCGTGACAACCAGAGACTTTGGAAGGATGGGGGATACTCCTGTGTCAGCGTCACTGATAACTCTTGGGTCTGAGTCCACCCTGTGCCCCTTTGGGCATGGGGTGGCTAGTGAATCATACTTCATGTATTGCAGAAGATGGGACATTACTGACAGTTCATTGCAGGAGATACTGGACATATTATAAGTGGTTTATTTTGTCCTCACTAGGTCAATAGGACAATGACCCTTCAATGCTTAGCTCAGGCTATTGAAATGCTAAGTGGAGCCGGCTTGTGAAATACCTTTTTATTGTGTTCTGCAGGTAAATAGCTGTTGTCAGAGACGATACGTCTCTGGGAGATAATTACCTCAACTAAATGTCTTTTAGAATGTGATTGAAGTTCTTTGTATGTGTGTTGTAGTTAGCAGTCTCCTGTCAGGTGTATTGAATTAGCATGTTAATTATGTTCAAGGGAACTTGACAAGCTATGCGGAGCCAAGCTGTCTAGATAACGCTTTTTGTTAAAATTAGTAATTAACTTCACTGATGTCATTATCTAAAGTAATGTGTCTCGTCAAGATCGGTGCCGAAATGTCTGGATACTAATTAGTAATTAGCCATAGTGTGTAATGAGGGGGGTGGAGATTTCATTGTTCCTGTGATTAACTTTAATATGCTGTACTGGATATATAAGCAAGCTAAAGATACCATTAAAGTGTTCATACATTTGACTCAGAACACAGAGCTGTCAGTCTCGTGATTCTGGGGAATGGATCGTGTATACAGGATTGTCGGAGTGTGTCGAATAAGCTTGTCGTGGGTGGATGGAAGGTCGTAAACGGTGGTGACCGTTACAATGGGAAATAAGAAATATGGCAGGAGGAGTAGAAAATCTTACATGTCTCGAAAAAGTTCATATGAGGGTGTCCTCAGTGTTCTCAGCATTTGAGGGACAAGGTCATTCAGCTGCCAAAGTGAAGATAACAAACTGCACCGCTGTATCGCCTCAAATACTACTGCGGTGGGAACTCACTGCATGAGTAGTGACAGCAGCAAAGAGGGGGAGAGAACAAGAAAGAGGTGCTGGCTGTGCTCATCCCCTCCAGCTCCTCCCTCCTGTCAAAAAGTTGGCACAGAACTCCTGTCAGATCGGGAGTGTGCAGGGTTTGATTACCCACCAAAAGATCTGCAGTTTCTTCTGCTAGGATAAGAGCAATCTATGGAGGAACTCCTGTATCAAGCAGCATTGCTCTGACAAGAGGGAAGGGTCAGAGGAGGAAGAGGGCACAGCCTGCACCTCCTCCTGACTCTTACCTCTGCTCTGCTCTGCTCCTGTCACTACACCTGATTATGCACTCTCCAGTTTTAGTAATGCAACCCCATAGTATTTTCTTCTACAAATCTCTACATTTAAAACAATATAAGCAATATACAGGAGCAAACAAATAATAATAAAAAAAAAACAACACACCAACGGTTACACCACATCGTGAAATAGACTCCCAGCATATGTGTTGACTGAAAAAACACTATACTTTCCCTATTTGAACATGTAATACCTTATCTAACCTCGTAAAGCGAGTCCTTAGAACTTAACCTATTCCCTAACACTTGAGTCCTAAAAGCTAAACCAAACATTACACAAAGTTTTATTTTGGATACTCTTTTCATCCCAAGCTAGAAGCCTCTCTCCTCTTAAAGCATTAAGTTCCTGCTGAAACCACACAATGCCATGAAACCCGCAGCAGAACAAATTGATCCAGCTAAAGTTGTGGACTTTTTAGTAACTTTAAAGTCAGCATAGATAAATATCACAATATATAATTATATCATTTTTTTTCTGAAACGCTCTTATCATTTAATGAGTGACTTTGCATAAGTGAAGATGATGTCATTAGTCTGCTGCAAGCAGAAGGAAGCATTTCCTTGGTCTTGGAGTATAAATGGTGGTGCTCAGCCACCACATACTTGCTATGTGTCTCTCCTCTGGCATCCCTTTTCCTTCCTAATAAGCCCCATGGGACCTTTAACATCTATAAGTACGATTTCCTTGTGGATTATTTTGCATCTTTGTAATGAGAATCTGCAATTCCTGGTCATTATCTGCCTGCTGAGAGCGGGCAAAGAAAGATATCCTTTTATGGCTGTTTTGAACTTTTACTATCTAGTTCTGTGTGCCTTTGGTGTTCTTCCTTATATTGACCTATGCAGGCCTCTATCCAGGATCAAACTAAATAAATAAATAAGTTGATGTGATTTATAGAACAAATATCTAAAAAGAAACATATAATCTCTCATAGGAATACTGCTGGCTGGTTTCCCCAGATATTTGGACCTAGCAGCAGATTTGCCACAGGTTTACTTTTGGGGTCCCACCTGGTGCAGCGAACACCTACTTGCTGTTTTTCCTGTGAGTCATTGCTGTGCTATTTAGAATAGACAACACATCTATGTGAGCCGTGGATGCTGCACACCCCAATTTGTAGTATTTAATGGAAGATCCCTCAAGGGGCTTTTTAGCAGAGAGATACGTATTTGAAAATGGAAAAAGTGTGGATACCCTGCGCTGCCAATGATATTAAGAGCTGCTAACACGGCTAATTTGAAAAATAAGCAAAAATGAAAATAGAAAAGAGTGTGTAGCGCTAAACAATGATGATCATGATGAAAAGCATTGAAAAAAATTATGTGTATAAATGCATATACCGTGAACAGTAAACACAATATTATGAATATTGAATGTGTATATATCAATTGTGTATCATCAGACAAATTAATATAAAAATAAAGTCTGTATAAGTTTTGAAGATCCACCGAGTGAATGTAAATAGCATCAGAACATCAAATAAGTGACTTCTTCCATGTGCAATGTTCCCACCACCGGAAAAAATGCAGGCTTACCGGACCAATCATTGCCTACACACCATCGTTTTCTGAAAATGCTCTTGCAAAGCGCGGTTACGTACAACACGTACGACGGCACTATGTTCCATTCAAGCTCGCGTCATAACTTGCTTCTGAGCATGCGCGGGTTTAAAAATGTCGTTTAAACGTCGTTTTAACCCACACACGATCATTTTTTATGACGCAAAAAACAACATTTTGAAAAACAACATAAATTGAAGCAGGTTCGAATTTTTTTTTGGTAGTTTTTCAGAAGACAAAAAACGAAGTAAAGCCCACACACGATCATTTTAAATGAAGTTTTTTAAAACGTTGTTTTATTTCATCACAAAAAACGCCCGTGTGTACGTGGCATAACGCCTCCTACACACAATTGGATTTTCCGCAGACAAAGCCTCACACTTTTGTCCGAAGGGCGTTGGCCATGAACTTGTCTTGCATACAAACGGCACACAATTGTCGGCCAACAAACACAAACATAGTAACGTACTACGTGAAATTTCAGCACTTGAGTGCCACCCTTTGGGCACCTTCTGCTAATGTCGTGTTTAGTGAGCAATGATTCCGAGTATGCGTGTTTGTACTTTGGACTTTTGTCCAATTGACTTGTGTGCACATGCTCGGAAAATCCCACAACAGACTGTTGTCTGTGGAAAATTTTAAAGCCTGCCATCCAACATTAGTCAGCTGCAAATCAATTGTCTGATGGTGCGTACAAACGGTCGGATTTTCTGCCAACAAGCTGTCATCACAAAATTCCCATCGGAAAATCTGATCGTGTGTACGAGGCTTTACTGGCAAAATCAGGTAAAAATAAAGGAAATAAAGGCAAAAATAAATAAATAGAATAAAATAATTCAGCCATCATAGTTTAACTACTTAGGTCACTTTCACCCCCTTCCTGCCCAGGCCAATTTTCAGCCCTATCGCATTTTAAATGACTATTGCACGGTCATGCAACACTATACCCATATGACATGTTTTATAATTTTTTTAGACATATAGTTTTATTTGGCCATATTTAATCACCACTGGGTTTTTTATTTGTTGCTAAACAAATAAAAAAAAATAAAAAAAAATAAAAAAAAACGAAAAAAATAAATAAAAAAAAGACACTTTCTTAGTTTGTGTTATACAATTTTGCATATAAGTAATTTTTCTTCTTCAGAGTGCGCACTGATGAGACAGCACTGATTGAGCTACACTGATAATCAGGGCACGGATTAGGAGTGCCCTGATTATCAATGTAAATGTCCCCTGTAACTGGAAAGCTGGTTATTGGCTTTCTTTTTCTCAGACACTGACACTGCTGATGAAAGAAAATGCCGATAACCAGCATGTATTTACATTTATTTTGATTGGACACAGCTGATCACATAATAAAGAGTCTATGGGCCAGATTCTCGTATCTGGCTGTAAATGACAGCGGGGGGTAACGTATCGTATTTACGCTACGCCGCCGCAAGTTTGGACGCAAGTGCCGTATTCTCAAAGCACTTGCTCCGTAATTTTCCGTGGCGTAGTGTAAATGGCCCGGCGTATCCCTGCGTAATTCAAATTGGCAATGTAGGGGGCGTCTTGTATTTAAATTAAGCGCGCCCCCGCGCCGAACGAACTGCGCATGCGCCGGCCATAAACGTGGCCCAGTGCGCATGCTCCAAATCACGTTGCAAAAAGTCAATGAAACCGACGTGAACGTCACTTACGCAAAGCCCTATTCGAGAACAAGTTACGCAAACTACGTAAACAACGGAAAAACACGACGTTGTCCCGAAGTCCATACTTAACATGGTGTACGCCGAACCTACGCAAGGTGACCCCTCATATAGCGGTAAACTACGACGACGGGGCGCAAATACATTCGGGAATACGCGTATCTAGCTCATTTGCATATTCGACGCAGAATTCAACGGAAACGCCACCTAGCGACCAGCGTAAAATTGCAACTTAGATACGATGGTGTAAGTGACTTACGCCAGTCGGATCTACGCAAAATCTATGCATAACTGATTCTAAGAATCAGTCGCATAGATACACCGCCTAAGGAACAGAGATACGACGGCGTATCTGGACTTACGCCGTCGTATCTCTTCTGAGAATCTGGCCCTATGTCATTAGCTCTTTAACCTGATCGGTGATACGTTGTGTCCCCAAGCAGCGCGATTTGAAAGAAGTCAGCCATCTACCTCATTCAGTCAGAATGGTACAGCACCCCCAGCCATCAATGCTGCTTTAACGAAGAACTGAATCTGGAAGCTGTCCCCAAAAAAGGGAAGCAGTTGGCAAAGGGCTAGTCACCAATAATGTCTTTGGTCTCTCTGCAGCTGATCTTTTCCCTTTACTGACTTGTGCTTCCTTACAATGTGTCTGTGTGAAGGCAGCCCATTTGGTAGAGGCAGGGTTATACTTCTTTGTGACAGAGCCTCCATCAAGAAGATCAGTGATCAGTGCAGCGGTGACATCACCAAGTCTCACTCCAAGGCCTCATATACCCTGGCATATTAAAGTATTCCAATTCACTATGGATCTTTTTGCCAGGAACTGGCAGAAAACTTCAGCTTAAAAGAAAGCGTGTTTAGATTTCTAATTACAGGCGTATAGCATTTAGAAGCACATTTAAAGTCAAATCTAAATAAGCTTTATTGGCAGGACCAAATACATTTAAGCATTGCCAAAGCAGTTAAGTTTGGAAGCATATGCGCATAAGCTCATTTTGTTGGCTAGAATATTAATTTCTTATAGCCACTAAAAAAACATACATGCATACGCAGTTACATGAAAATGATGCCAGTAAGCTCCTTTCCGAACGCAGATTTGGGCAATTTTATATGTCTCCAAATGTTGAACTAAAATAAGAATATAAATACACATTGGCTAGAACAGAGTTGCACTTAAAGGGATAAAAAAAATGAATTAAAAAAATTATAAAAACTGTTTTCTGCCCATGTGCATGAGGCCTTGCATGTCCTAAAACTAGCAATAGCTTTGACAGGCACCCACTCCCACACCTGCAGCTTTCTGTGACAGATTACAGGCCTAGAAAGCTGGAGGACCATTCACAAAGTGCAGCGCGACCCGCTGTCACAGCCAGCTTCCCACACTAAAGATGCCAAGGATCTGAAGACTAGTGAAGAACTAGCCCAGGTAAAGATGGCATTGGTTCTCTGGACAGGTAAGGCCGCGTACACACGATTGGTAAAAAATGATAAAAACGGACTGAAGGACCGTTTCATCGGTCCAAACCGATCGTGTGTGGGCCCCATCAGTGTAGTTATCCTTCGGGCAAAAAAAATATAGAACTTGCTTTAAAATTTAACCGATGGACGCCTAACCGATAGGTCAAAACCGATCGTTAGTATGCAAAAGCATCGGTTAAAAAGCCGCGCATGCTCAAAATAAGTCGACGCATGCTTGGAAGCATTGAACTTCAGTTTTTTCAGCACGTTGGTGTGTTTTACGTCACCGCGTTCTAACATGATCAGTTTTTTAACTGATGGTGTGTAGGCACATCAGACCATCATTCGGATGGACTGATCATGTGTACGAGGCTTAAGTGTCCTTTTAATAAAAGTCAGCAGGATTTGTAGCTTATGACTTAATGTTTTTTTTTTATGAGGAACTGCTTTACCATACGGTAGTTATGTGAAAATAATATTTTTTTCAACAGTGGTTCTGTAAGTTATTCTAAAATATTCATGAACAGTTGGAGTTGAAGCTTGATTGGCATTTATTTTTATTTTTTTCCAGCCTTGTTATCCATGCAACTATACATGTCATTTAGCGGACAAAATACAATTTCTGTACCCATAGTCATTACTGTACAGCCTTGATGTTCAAAATCCCCACCTGACAAATGTGTGCATCTACAATAAAGAAACACTTTTAATTTTCTTTTGTATATGTGTACCATACCAATTGTGCCATATAAATAATAAGACAATGTATTATTTCTGGGATAAATGGTCCCCTGCTACTTTATTATTTTTTTCTAGAAAGGGCTGTTATATATTGCGTGATTACTGGTTTGCCTGGTAATATAGTGTAGAGCTGGCATGCTGGTTCTGTCTGGAAACAACACTTTTAGCACCAATACCACACTACCCAAGCCTGCAACTGAGAAAGCAGGGCATTGATAGGAAATACATCTTAATAGTCTGGTCACCTGCTCCTACGATTCAGCAGCTGTGTATTGCTTGCAAATACCATTCCATCTCAGTGGGCCCTGCAGGATAGCAGTTATTAGGTGGAAGATTAATAAAAATGTCCCGGCGCATCGCTCGCCATGGAGGAGCATGCACAGCAAATTCCGAAATGCTCTTAACACTTTCTTTCCGCTTCAAGCACGATAACACCAGCCCTCTGCTCATCTCCCGTCCTGGGGGACCTGGCTACATTTAAAGGTCATCTCCATTAGCCCAGTGACAGGATTTGATTGCAAAGTAACACAGCAAAGGAAAGTCTACCATGTGTGTCAAATGCAGACTGTTGTAATTAATAATAGCAATGAAGGATACAGACAGATTTTATTTGTATGCCTCTGTAGCGGCGTCAAAACTCTACAGACCCTCATTTCATTGTCGTTTTTTTTTTGTTTTTTTTATCATTGCTGCTTAAAATAATTCACAGAGAGAACAGCTGGAGGAAGTCCAGTCTTTAAAAACAAGGCTTTGATTTACAAAAGACAATTTCCTAAGACCATAAGGAGGAACAGCATGTGCTGATCTTATCACTGCATCCTCCATAGCGTTTTGATAGGCTCCATGCGTGATACTACAATGCTCTCATGAATGTACCACACACGTATGCTCGCTACCAACCAATCATCCACCTGTATAAAGGTCAGCATGACAAAATGAGCTTTTCCCACTGACTTATTTACTGGAACCAATCCATATGCTTGCATACTGGAACAGATCAAGCTAGAACATAATGCTGGAAAAATGCAAGCGGTGTTTAAATTGTACACTAAAAGTATAAATAGGAATCCAAGGGAGATGTGAGGAAATGTAGAGGTTGCATTTGCGGACTTGGCTTTTAAAATGTAAAAGCTCCAGATTGGTTATTCATATTCTTTTTTCTGAACTCAGAGACTCATTGCAAGAAGCTCCCCAAATCTGATGAGGCAGAGCAGTGACTTATCAGCCACTCGCGGTAAATGTGTTACAGGATCTTACAGAAACCGTTAGGATCATAGATAGCAATTCCTTCCCTTTGTAAACCCAACTGTAGTAAGCCTGCTTTGCAGATTTATGACTGCGTGACACTTCATTCTGTGGCAAAGCCCTGTAATCCAGATGTCTGATAACCCTCACAATGCAATAGCTATACAGCACAAAGTGTACTGCCCAAGCAGCTAGAGGCATATTTATAAAAGGATGTGAATGTGACATTCACTGCTGGTGTCATTTACAAATACATACACCAGTAAAATACACCTGCATTGAAGGCCGTTTCACACCTAATTCCTGTGCAGGAAATGCACTGGATTGCACCAAAAGTAGTGCATGGACTACTCTTTACCCACTTCAATACCACGCACTGACCCCTCTTCCTTCCCAATGTTCAGCTTTCAGCACTGTCGCTGTTTAAATGACAATTGCCCAGTCATGCTACAATTTTTATCATTTTGTTCCTACAAATATAAAAAGGTCTAAAAAGGTATGCTAGCATGGCGGTACTACATGCAGTAGTAAGTGGCAAGTGTGTCCTATTACTGATAGGCGGCGCACATGTCACAGGCCAGTCCAAAGATAGTAATTCAAGAGAGCAGACACCAGCGTTAGTGCGTGCATGGAACAGGGTGTGGTGATGACGTTTCATCATTGTTATTATTATTATTATTATTATTATTATAATACAGGTTTTATATAGCACCAACAGTTTGCGCAGCGCATTTCATGTGAATGAAGGCATAAAACCTATGGTTATCTACAGCAGAATTCAAGCACATTACAGTGATGAGACACTCAGCCGCAGTAAGACATTTAAATGGTGTAAACATTTCAAAGATGGCCATACGTTTGTCAGCGACAACCCTAGCCATGGTGGTTCCCAGCCCACAGCAGTCATTCCTGAGAACATTCAGCACGTGGAACCCCTGATCCTGGATAATTATCCTGGATAATCGACGCATAACCTATTATGAAATTTCCCAAGGGATGAATCTTTTTGTGGGAATGGTGAACACAATTATTCACAAACATTTGGATTTACGAAAAGCTAGTGCGCGCTGGGTACCAAGACCCAGAGCTTTCCACATTTGACCGGGTTGAAGTCTGCACTGTGTTGAAGGAGCATTTTGGCAGGGAAGACCAGGGTTTTCTGGATCGCATCATGACATGGCCACATCATTTCACTTGGAAATCAAATTGAGCATCAAAGTAGTGGCTGGAAGGTATTGCCACATCACCCTTACAGCCTCGTTTCCACCTTTTTTTTTTTTTTGATGACTACACATGCTCTTAATAGTTGGCGCAACCATTTCTCCCCTCAGCTCCCACCTCCCTAGGTCTCTGTGTATTTATTTATTCCCCCCCCCCCTGTTGTTAGGCCCCCCCCCCCACTTCTTCCCTCTCTTCCCTATTGGATCGGGTCGAAACATTTACTAATTTATTTCTAGTAGTATTGCAGTGACTTTTTCCGATGTTTTATAGGTTCTCCACTGATCCCAAATCTTTCCATCTCTTCCTCCCGCCTCCTCCCCCAGGTCAACCCTTCTTAAATACTCCATCTCTGCAATATGGTCAACCCTGTGTATGAATTCTTTTAGAGGAGGTTTATGTGGTTGGAGACAGAATTTCGGGATCAGTCCCTTTGCTGCGTTTAACAGCACTGGGACCAATGTTGAGGCATATTTTTTTTCCCCTTTTACTAGACCTTGTCTGTGGAAAAGGCAGGTCAAAAAATCTAATGGGATCTTTTCTCCAGAGATTTCCTCAATCATTTTGAGGATCTCAATCCAGAATTCCCGAATTCTCGGACAATCCCACCATATATGCAGAGCAGTCCCTGCTTGATTGCAGTTCCTCCAGCAAAGGGGGGAGTTAGCTGATGATATTTTATTAAGTCTAACATGTGTCAAGTGCCATCGCATCATGCATTTATAATTAGCTTCTACTGTTGTTATGTCTTTTGCGTAGGTAAATGTCGCTCTAGTCATTTGCGTTTCTTCTATTCTTTCTCCGATTTCTTTCTCCCAGGCATCTATGCTTTGTAGTGTATCTTTTGTCCCTAATTCTGTAAGGATTTTGTAAGTCGTCGCGATTCCATGTTGTAATGGTTCTCCCCTGATGCAAAGTTTTTCTATTGGGTTTTGTGCTATATTATCTCTTATTGGTGCTGGGAGTGTGATTACAAAGTGCTTTAGTTGTAAATATTCCCAATCCGTTATCTGTTGTGTCCCTTCTGCTATGTGAATCTCATCTTTATTTTTTATTTTTCCTTGTGCTACTATATCCCCAAGTCTTTTACTACCTATTTTTTTTCCTAATTTAGTCCTATTTCCCGGTGCAAATAAATTTGTGTTTACTAATGGGATTAATGGGGAATTATATTCCCATTTTTCCCGCTTATGTACCAGGTCCCATATCTTATAAACCTGTTTTGTTATACTATGTGTATTTGGGTTAATTATTCTAACTTTGGGTGGAATCCAAATATTTGTGTTTAGGTGCTGTTTACTTATCTCATTTTCCATGTGAGCCCACTTTTTTAGTGAATTCTTATTTGTCCATTCAACTAGTCTCGCTAGAATTACAGCTTGGTAGTATCTTTTTATATCTGGGAGAGCCAGTCCCCCTCTTTTTTTCGCTCGAGTTAGGGTTGCATAGCTAATTCTAGGTTTTTTATCTTGCCATATAAAGTTTGAAATTATATTTTTTATTACCTTGAAAAAACTTTGTGGGACGTTTATTGGAAGCATTTGAAATGTATAAATAATCTTTGGTAGGACTGTCATTTTAAATAAATTAATCCTCCCCATCCAGGAGATCTGTTTATGGGAGAAGTTTTTTACATCTCGTCTTATTTCGTTAAGTAAAGGGATGTAGTTTGCCTCAAAGAGGCCCGCCACTTTGGGGGTTATTTTTATTCCCAGGTAAGTAAGTGATTTTTGTTCCCACGTAAAGGGAAATGCTCTACGTAGGGCCGCCTCTTCCTTTTGTTCAATCCCTATATTCATAATTACAGTTTTTAGAAGCAGCCTCGTTTCCACCTGTTTGGAACCCTAAGTGCCGGTTCACACAGGGGCAACCCACCCGACTTACAGCGCGACTTTGCACAATGGTTTGGAGGTGATTTCATCACGACTTCAAGGCGACTTTGAGCAACTTACAACCCGACTTAAAGTTGCCTCCAGGACAGGAAACTTTGGCTGTGGCCTATCACAGAATAATCAGCTCTGTGGGAGGGAGACGTTTGGCTGGGTAAACTATTTTATTTTTCCTGTAAAGTCGCTTCAATATAGATGGAGATCCGACTTGGAAGCAACTTCCATTGAAGTTTATGGGTACAAGTTGCCTAGAAGTCACCTTGAAGAAGTACAGGAACCTTTTCTGAAGTCGGAGCAACTTCAGTAGCGTACATTAAGACAGCTCTCATTCACTTCAATGGAATTTATTATGTCCAGCAACTTGGGACAACTTGAGGTTTGAAAAGTCGGTTCCCAAGTTGCTGTAGTTTGAACCGGATACTAAAAGAGTTCCTCGGAGGTCAGTATTTCAGCATTGATGATGAAGTAAAGGGAAAACCGCCGCTCCAGACGAGACTCTTCAGTGGTGAGTAAAGTTCAAAACCCCAAATTGGTGCAGGCAATGCGTGGTGCAATAAAAGGAAAGAAAAATGGACAGCCGTACTCCAATGGATGAAAAGACTTAAAAATAGTGCCTGTTTATTCCAGTCAAAAAACTAAAACAGCAAAAACAGCAAACAGTGGGGTAACAAAAGCTGACGCGTTTCACATCGACAACCGATGCTTAGTCATAGCTCCATAGCTCTATGACTAAGCATCGGTTGTCGATGTGAAACGCGTCAGCTTTTGTTACCCCACTGTTTGCTGTTTTTGCTGTTTTAGTTTTTTGACTTGAATAAACAGGCACTATTTTTAAGTCTTTTCATCCATTGGAGTGCGGCTGTCCATTTTTCTTTCCTTATATTGATGATGAAGTGAAGCAGCCTGTCCTAGGATGGTTCAGGCGTACGGACAAATATTTCTATGCTGAAGTTTTCCAGGCATTAGTTAAATGCTGGAATAAGTGTATAAATGTAGCAGAAGAGTATGTAAAAAAATAAATGCAAATTCCACTCCTTGAAATTTGTTCTTTTATTATATAAACTCACTTGACTTGAATGCGCCTCGTATAAAAGGTAATCTGGAACAAGATACTGTATGTACAATGTTTTTGCATGTGTCTCTATTTAAAATATTTGGTGGGTGCAGCAATGTTGCCATTGGGGTACTGAGCAATTAAAATGTATTTCATGGCTTTCTCCCTTTCCACAGTCTGATTCATTATATTATACATTTAAAATGATACCTCCTCGACGTGTCAGACTGAATGGAGAGGGGGGATTATGTTGACATTTTCAGGATATAAGGTCATCGATTCAAGAAAGAGGAGCATTATTTTTTTCTGAATAAATCATTTTCCAGTGAGCTGCATTTAGATGGGTGGCTTTGCTCACAAATTAGCTAGTTAGATGGTTTCCATGTGTTGGTACATAGCCACCATGAGGATTTTTTTTTTTGGAGATGCCTGGGGGAACCACAGGGTCTACAAAGTCACACTGCACACCAGTAAGTCCTTGTGCTTCAATTGTGTTGACAATGCCCTTTAATTTATTGTCAATGCAGATGTAACACCTTTAACTATTGTTTTTCCTATCAGGCTCAGAATAATTGGAAATTCAAGGAGACAGTGAGCAAGATGTAGCAGAGACAAAGCAATCTCCGCTGTCCTCAGATGAACCTTTCTGCACAATAAAAAGAAGAAAGCTTACAATAAGATCAAGCAACAACTCTACGTTCAACAGACCCGACAACACCCTTTATTTTCTGAACTAACAGATCCTCATAACACAGAGAAACACACTGATCTCCCTAATTAAGTTCACTCTCCAAATCATTGGGGAGAATTTTAGGAAAACTATAGACGAAATTCTGTTGTGACTTCATGATTACTTTAACATAAGAACTGATTGAGAATATAATACATATATATGCACACTCAAACATACCTCTCTGTATTACAGTATATAGCAGAAAAATACATTTGCACTTATTCTTTTTATATAAAGGGTATTCTCCGATAGAGCAGCAGTTGTAATGCTTCTCAACATTGTATAATCTTGGAACATGAGAATCCCAGAGGATGTATGAGTTGTTATCATACCAATGTTTGCAATGCTTGGCGGACAGCGATCACGCTATAAAAATGCAAAGATTTCTGCAGAGGATCATTGTATTCTAGTGGTTAAACATAGAAAGTGTGTGATTAGGTGGCCCCGTCTATTAGTGATGGTATCAGTTTTCCTAGAAATCCAACATGTGAAAAGATGTAAATAATACCGCTATTAATTTTAGGACTTGCTTTTTAACAGATTGTTGACTGCCTACTGCAGATTTACTGCAGCAGAGCGGCCCTGCTGTGCTGAATCACGTACATGCACGTGATCCAGCACTTTTAGGTAGGGAGCACACGCTTATGCACCTGCTGCCTGGCTGTGCTGTCATTTGCCATACAGAAGCCGATTAGTGGGTCTCGGCCAGAACCTTTCCATTAGCTGAACAAATGACAGAAGAGAGCCCTGTGAGGGTAAACAAGAAGTTTATATGAGTGTGCATCTGGAAGGCAGCAGTGATAAATTGAGGCCGTGTACACACGACCGAGGTTCTCGCTGGAAACCAGCGAGAACCTCGCTGGAAGCTGCATTCCAGCGAGGACCTCGGCCGTGTGTACGCTCTCGGCGAGCTTCCCGTCGGGAAGCCCATCGAGCAGAAATAGAGAGCACGCTCTCTATTTGCTTGACGGCCCGCCTGGATGAATGGCTGATTGGCCATTCCCGATCGGGGTTTCGGGTCACACGGATTTCGACGGCCAGCAGAAAACCTCGACGGGCGGAACGATGTGTTCTGCCCGTCGAGGATCTCTGCCGTGTGTACACGGCCTTACTCTCAGCTCCAACTGTCTTTTGTATTTTTTTACAGAGTGTATAGAAACGTCTCCTGCTCTGCCATCATGATCATGTATTGTGAGAGGCCTGGAGAAACATTCCACACATTCTACCAATTGGTCAGTGAAAATATTTTCTCTGCTTTTTCTCTCCGCTCTATCCACTTGCACCCTCTTTACCCCCCTTTTTCCTGATCATCATTTGGCAACCCCCCCCCCCCCAAAAAAAATACCCCCTCCTCTCTTTCCACCCCCTTCCCCATTTATTTTCCTTTATAACATAATACAATTAAAAACCAGGCAACTATACTGAGCCCAGATACACACTGAGCCATATATCTGGGGCTACCATTATAACACAGGGTCAGTAGGATCACTTGATAAAGGTACGTGAAATCCTAGCCTATTGTTCAGGGCCACTGGTTGTCCATGTCATGTTTCACATATACTCTGTTTCTTACTAAGTTAATCTGGTTGAAAAAAGACACATACATGTCAGTAATGGAAGAACATGCTTGCTATAAGCATGTATAACTACCTATACAATGACGCGAATTGTCGGAACACTTTTCCGGGAGTCACATGGTTCATATTGGGGTCACATATCATATAAAAGCATGGTGATGGTGGTCTGGTGTCACGCCCCAGGTGAAGTCTCATAAGACGAAATGCATCGGGGAACATCTACCTACATCACTACGCTACTCTGCGTTTCTATTCAAGCCTACGTACTACGAAAATAAATGGGAGTGTACTTTTTAACTTTTTCATTTAATAAAATTATGGTATTACGCTATGTGGGCCTTTCTTTAAATGTTTGGTAACCACGCATGAATAGCGAGACCTTCCTCCCATATCCATTTAGACTGTATTGGAATATCCATCCTCCATCCATGATATACCAGTGTTAATATGATTTGGATGTGTGAACGCCAATATCCTGGATTCAATGGTGCATATCACCATAAGCTCATCTGACTTAAGTGGTATATATTACTTTAAGTACACTACCTCTGGTAAGCCTTGATACAGCTGGTGGCGGCTCTCTCTGCAAGCTTATCTGGCTTTCACTCCCTTTCAGGTCTTCTGTTTTTGTGAAATCTAGTGATGTTCATTCATCTTCACCCTTTCATTTAAAAAAAATTTGACCACTTGGTCTTGGGTTGTGCTGGCCGCTACACATATATATTTATACACTGAAGCACAGCGTGATATAGTCACAATTTTTTACATGTATAACTACCTGCCCAGATGTGTTTTCTAAATAAAGAATTTACAAAAAAAAAATGGATGTTCTTTTCCTGCACCTGACATAGGCACACCCAGGTTTAGCAATCCATTATTGGTTGTGCAACTGTAGATTTTGAACAATGTACCTTTGACATTCAAACTATCCTTTTCAGTAAAGTCATGGCAATATAGCCAGAAGACAAATTTCATGATTCTCTGTCATACCTGCTGATAAGAATGACATAAGCCATCTTTCTATGTCACACTATGCCAGTCATAGATTTACCAGTAAATGTATATTATAGTTTAGAAGGGGGATCTACCAAGATTGTGATTGTTCCTATTGTAAGGATACAAAGCCGTTGTGTATGCTTCCCTCATATTACACTGGTAAAACAAGCAAATCTAAGTTTTACACAGATGATAGTTTTGTAAGCTGGAGTTTTGTAAAATAACATACTGTATATCATAGCAAGCTTTTAAGAATGGCAATAATGTAGCAAATGCAATTACAAGGGCTTCAGGCCATATTTATCCAACATACTAATCATTCACCATATTTATGCCAAACACCTGCTGAAATAAGGGGGACATTTATTGGGCACATTATTCTCTTTTAGTTCTCGTTGCACTGTACTTCCAATTCTTCAACAGGCTTTCCAGATATCTAGAACATTGTATTCTATCAATTCACAAATAAATCACAAGTAAATCACAAGGTACTGTGCTGGATGTAAACAAGGCCCAGAGGCTGCAGCCATCAGATCGTTATGGCTACATTTATGGAGGGGGATCTGTCGGGTCAGTAAAGGGGCAACAAGATTCAATACACTTTGTGTGAAAGCAGACCTATTCTTTAAAGTGGATGTAAACCCGAAAATGTTTTATTTATTTTTTGATGTCACAATGTAGAGTATACGATTTCCTATCATCTGTGCCCAGTCTTGCCACACAGAGTTAATCCAGCTCTGAGCAATCCTCTTAGTGTTCAGTGAAATAAAACAGACTTACAGAGAAAAACCTTAGTCCGTTCCGCCCCCTTGCTGTGAATGACAGGTTATTTACATATATCATGCACTAGCCTGGAGACAGGCATTATTTTTTAATTCTCACCCCCACTCATTTTCTGAAGTCATGTGGTTACTTTTCTAGATTTTGACTGGATCTTAGTGATCATAGCAAAATTTAGTGTAAGTAATACACAGGAAAAAATGCATGTTGACAAGGGGAGTGTAGAGGTGGGCGGGGAGTCTACTGACATCACGACTCCACCCACAGAGCTCCAGACAACAGAGCCACCCACAGAATTTGCAGTTTTTCAGTTCTTATAACAGACAGAGGGGAGACATTTGACAGGTAAGGATACATGCAGGAGACATCTCTATCCTTATAGATCAGCACTATGGCAGTAGTTTAGAAAGGATGAGAGTGGGTTTACATCCACTATAAGTCAACAATCTGTTTTACCATCACCTTACATATTTCTCTGTTTTATATGAACACGTCATCCTTCCCCCTCTCTGAGCTCTGCTGTAAGGGGACTTCACAAGGCTGATTAAAGTAGGTGTAAACCCAAACTGGATAACAATTGTTTGCTTAAATCGGATCTTCAGTAATTTTTTTAATCTTTCATCTATTAAATCTTCTGCCCTTGTTTTAAATGTGGATAGTAAAAAAAAAATAAAAAAAAATACTGTATACAGCCCACTTTCTGTTTCTTGTCTGGAAAAAAGCCTAGGCTTATGACATCATTCTTTCTCTCACTCTCATGAGAGTTTGCCAGGAAGGGAGGGCGAATGAGTCATAAGGGGACCAATAAGAGCTGCAGAGCTGGAGGTGTGCCTATGTATAAATCCAGGAAGTGAACAGGCAGCAACTTCAGCTGCCGACAGTTAAAATGGTTGCAGCCAGACTTTGTAGAGGGAGATTTATGCTGCATATTTGGAAACTACAGAAACACAATATATATATATTATATATATATATATATATATATATATATATATATATATATATATATATATATATATATATAAATAATACACAAGTGGTTGGAGGGAAGCTTTAGAATGGCAAAGATGTTTTGTTTACAAATTATGTGAGCAGACAGCAGTTCCTCTTTAAGCACTGTGTATTAAACATTTGCTATGATTTTCTCTTGTGATTTTGCATCTCAGAGATGTTGACTTTCTAAAGGCCATTTATGTTCACTCTCTGTCTACACGCTTAAGCTTCAGTAGCAGCTGCATCCCATTATTTGGGCAGATTTTTTGATGGTGACAATGCTGGACCTTGCCAGTGCTATACAACTTGAGATGGCCACCTGTGTTCCCCACTGAAAGGGCATGTGACAGTATGACAACACAGAAGAGCATTTACAAAACAGAGACAAACCATTTTCACACCAGAATAGGAATTTCCCAAACAAGGAACCACGTGACAGGATCAGCAGATATTATTTCAATTACAACTTTATGTTTAAAAGGATTGGAAATGTCTTTTAAAATTACATTAACATGTTAAAGATTGTATGAGAATTTAGTGATTGTATAGCTTGTTTGCAGGATTCTGCATGGGAACACAATGGATGCCTTCAGCTGTCATTGTGCTTTTGCTGGGTGTCTAATGTATTCTTGTGCCTTTAAGGAGGAGTAGGCTTGCCTGCTTCTAAATACTAGGCTCCCACCCACGTTAGATTTACTGCAGGCGGGCGGGCACAGGCAGGCCGGACAATGTACCTGTACATTGCCAGCTTGCTTCTGGGTTTGGGGCACACATGCGAGTGCCCCTTGCTGACCCGGGCCGTAATTGCATACAACACGAGTTTGTCAGCTGATTTCAGCCAATGATTTTGGCTGATGTCAGCTGATCGGCTGTGGCCAATCATGCACAGAATTCTGTGTTTACAAAAACACAGAACTCTGTGTACTGCGAACAGCAATCTGGTCGTTCAGGGTGAAAAAGCAGCCAGATAATAAAGTAAAATCAGCACACATTACACACTGTTAAATACACAGTTAACCCCTTGAGTGCCCTTAGATGTTAACCCTCTCCCAGCCAGTGTCATTAGTACAGCTGTGCTTAGCTGATTGGATGCTGGTTTTCCAGCATGCTCATTCGATAAAGCTTGAACAAACATGCTCACGACCGGCTTCTGTTGGACAGGGAGCTGTGTACACATGTGCCAAAAGTTGTCTGGTTCCTGCCAAACCGACCGTTGTCTGACAATTTTTGCCCCCAGCCTTAGACGGTTGTTGCCATTTAAAGTTTTCCCCTCTATTCCTTTTCCAGTGACAACTGTCACATTTAGAATTTTACGTTATGGTCACTGGAACAAATAAAAGATGATGAATCTTTAACAACACACATGAGCATAAAAAATGGAAATTGGAAAACGCTGCCAAAGAAGAAAACAAATAAGACCATACTAAATAAAAAATAAAATAAAAAAGATTTACTATTAAAAGTGTTGATGATCTGCTGAGAGACATAAGGAAACAAAGCATCTAAACACAAAAATCTGTACAAGTTTTCATAGGAGCACCAAAAGTAACAATACCAGCCAACTCACCCTGTTCTCATCATATATAATTTGGACCAGACTGCGATGCTTTGATTCAATTGGTGGAGGTGAAATGGGCTTCTCCGGCTCTAATGGTTTGGCTGCTTCCTCTTCTAACTGTTGCTGTAGAAGGAAATAGAGGCACTTTACTGTCGTTTCCTAGACTGACCTAGAATGCCCACTGGGAGTGAGGTCTGGCAGATTTTGAGAACTGGTTCTAAACACAGTAAACTCATCATGTATGAGCGACTCTCTGAGAACGGAACACAGCTGCTCTCTTCTGTCTCAGGCCAATTCAGGCAGTTCTAATGCGTTCACTATGCTCAGTCACTAGTGTCACATTTGTCAGCTGTCATTTAACATTTGTACTCACATCAGTATACATGTATGTGTAATCTTTCATTTTTTGAGAGCTGGGTGTTGTTAGAGCATCTGATGGCCAAAACCAGACAGAAATATGCCTGAGAGACACCTAGCCACCCTCTACAGCTTAAGTAACACACTCGGACCTGCACAGAGAATGTATTAATGTATATAATAAGAAACACTGCTAGCTATGGACCTTTTAAAAACTACTACATGGATTTGATCTATATGTCAGAAGCAGATGATGCCAAATCCAGATAGTGTCTACAAGTGTTTCTGAGACATACAATGCAACAACGAAGTGTCACTTAGTATTTACGGGGTCTCCAAACTTTGTAAAGAAAGGGCCAGTTTACTGTCCTTCAGACTTTAGGGGAGCCGCACTATGCCCTTTGGGAGTAAACAATGCCTGATCTGGTGTCGATGGGAGGAATAGTGCCCCATCATTGGTGTCAGTGGAAGAAATACTGCCCCCATTGTGGGTGTAAGTGGAAGTAATAGTGCCCCATTGTTGGCTTTAGTGGCCTCAAGGGCCGAATAAAAGCAAGCAAAGGGCCACATCCGGCCCCAGGGCCACAGTTTTGAGACCACTGTTGTATTTACTTTTCAAAAGATGTGATAGGCATATGACATCAAGCAACCTTAGGGCTTGTTTACATGAATGGGTGGGGAGGCGCAAAAGCAGGCAGTTGAGCGGCCTCTACCTATAAGGAAAGATATTAAATTACGCGTTGCATGCGTCAGGCGCTACCGCTGCCAAACATTAAATAACTGCATATTACCACATGGAAACCACAAGCTATGAAAGTGGTTGCAGTACAGTGGTTCAGCTTTTTTAGGGTTGGAACAAGTGGTGAGGAGGTGATAATGTATATTGTATTTATTCCATCTTTTCAAAAGCCCTGTAAAAAGCAGTGGATCACTTTTCAGAGGGAAGGCAAGGGCAGCTGCACATTTTGAGAAAAGTGTTCCTATTTAAACGCTTATTAACTTGGTTAACCCTAATCAGCCCAAACGCCTTCTTCCCCTTCTCCCCTTAGTTAATATTTTTCCGTTGACCATGACCAGAGTCTTGTAGAGTGGGAGAATTATTGCTTTATCCCTGGAATTAATCCCCTTTTTAATGCATGCCAATATTCTGTTTGCTTTGTTAGAAGCAGCTTGGTATTGCATGCCATTGCTGAGCCTACCATCTACTACAGGGGTGGCAAACTCAAATTCATCGGGGGCCGCATTAGCAGTATGGTTGCCCGCAAAGGGCCGGTTGTATCTGTAAGACCATGGGTCTTCAAACTACGGCCCTCCAGTTGTTCAGGAACTACAATTCCCATCATGCCTAGTCATGTCTGTGAATGTCAGTGTGTTACAATGCCTCATGGGATGTGTAGTTCTACCACAGCTGGAGGGCCGTAGTTTGAGGATCCCTGTGTAAGACTATGTGTCCACTATTACCATAAATAATTGTCACTGCATTTGTTTATTACTGGTATTATGAAGCGCAGGGTTCAGGAGTTTGCTGTGTACGAAATGCAGGATACAGGAGTATGCTATGGACCGTGTGCAATATCTGACCTCTGCACCCTCCACTCTCCTTCCATCCTCCCATCCACCCTGGAATGGGATGGGGTGGGGTGGGGTGAAGTGGGGTAGGATGAGATGGGATAAGGTCGGGATGGAGGTGGATGGAGGTGGATGGGGTGGGATGGGGGGGTGCCGTAGGATGGGATTGGGACGGGATGGGGCGGTATAGGATGGCATGGGGTGGGGGTGGAGTGGGATGGGATGGGGTAGGATGGTATGGAATGAGATGGGATGGGGTATGGTGGGGTGGGATGGGATGGGCTACCTAACATACATGGACCTACCTGACATACACAATGACTTCACCTACCTGACATACACTGACCTCGCCTACCTGACATACATGGACCTACCTGACATACATGGACCTACCTGACATACACTGACTTCACCTACATGACATACATGGACCTACCTGACATACACAATGACTTCACCTACCTGACATACATGTAACATGGACCTACCTGACATACACCCATCATGTGTCACGGCAGCCAGCCAGCGAGGAGGAGAGGAGAGCCGCCCACCCGAGCCGGTGTGCGGTCATATTCTGCTTCCTAGTGCATGGTGTGGAGGAGGATTGTAATTGCCGCCTTCTGGAGTCTGCGGCGCCTATGATGGACGTCACATGTACCGCGATTGGATGTCCGGGATGTCAATCATAGGAGCCAGGTGTACCAAGATGGCCGACCGCTCCGGAGCTGGGTCGAAGCTGCGGCCTTTCCTAAGGCTGAGGCAGCGGTGCGCTCCACGGATCACGGATCGGTCACGATTCGTTACACCGCTAGTGTCAACGGACGGCCCGTTGCGCGGGCCACATGGCAAGGTCTGGCGGGCCGGATTCGGCCCGCGGGCCTTGTGTTTGCCACCCCTGATCTACTAGGACCCCCAGGTCTATTTCCATCCTAGATTCCCCAAGAGGTTCTCCCCCCAGTGTATGGGTTGCATTTATATTTTTGCCACCCAAATGCATTATTTTACATTTTTCTACATTAAACCTCATTTGCCATGTAGTTGCCCACTTTTTGCAAGGTTTCCACATTGACACAACTGGAATAAACTTACTTGTTTCTTCTTGAGCTTGGTGATCTGTTGCTCTACCATGGTGATTTCACGGTCCACCCTGTCCATGTTCTGGATCAGCTCCTCCTTTGAAAGGCGAGTGGGCAGCAAATCCAGGTCTCCTTCCACATGTGGCGGACTTGAGGGAGACAAAGGCTCCAGTTTCCCAGCTAGACAGCGATCCTGGAGATGGTAAAACATAGTCTTACACACCATTTCACTTCAAAATTGTACAGTGTTTAAAATAATCCTCAAATGGCTTTTATGAGATAAAGAAAAACTTTGGTGAGACAAATCTGTGTGATTGAAAACAATCTAACTCTGAATATAATCAGCTTGACATAAACATTTTCATCAACGCATTTCTTTGAATAGGTATGAGCAGGGCTCAAAATTTCAAGCCCTGAGCTACTAGCCAGGCCTCAAGAGTTACTCGCCACCAGTTGCCCCACCTAATTTATACACTGCGCATAATTGCACACGTAAACATGCCCTCGTAGATTATCTCATGGAATGACAATGTTTTATGCAGAATCAAGTTACACAATTAAATATTACCAACAACTTTAACAAAATGGCACAGGGCACTGGGGGCAGACCAGCGGGACAGGGCACTGTGGGCAGACCAGAGGGACAGGGCACTGTGGGCAGACCAGAGGGACAGGGCACTGTGGGCAGACCAGAGGGACAGGGCACTAGAACTGGGCCTCTTCCCCATTCTCTTGCTGTCTCCTCTGCAACTTCAATCCATCCTCTCTCTCTCTCTCCCTCTCCTATTCATCTCATCATCAGGAGCCTGTGTGTGCGGCTCCATGCTTGCATGTCCCCACTTCCACATTTTATTCAGGCTGGCAGTGAGGAGAGGAGCTGCAGCACAGTGGGAGGAAGTACAATCCAGCGCTGAGATCCACACAACTGCACAGCCATTGACACCATAGCACAGCGCACACTGACACTGCACAGCACACATTGAGACCAGTCTGCTCGCAGTGCTCAGGCTGAACTGTTGGACACTTACAGAGAGCACAAGGAGAAGAAAACTGCACAAACTGGAAGGCTGCCGATCTCATGTCAGGGCAACTTTCAGTGAGCGCTGCACCGGAGTGGTAATTTTCGCAATCCTCCACCCCACTCATTACTTCCTGCTCCCTGCTCTCTGCTCTACAGCTACAATGATCGGGGGAGGGGGGCAGGCTCAGAGAGGTCATACTGTTAGGTCCCATGGCTTAATGAGAATTGTAAGGAGAGCACCTGTGTACTGCTCTGCCTGTGCGCGGCTCACCAGACTACTTTTCCTGAGCATGCACCTTTCCTCTTCGGCCGCCAATCGCATCCGGACTCTAAGTGTAGGCACAGATTGCAGGGAGATTGGTCATGCAGCCCTGTCATCACTCGCCAACAGCTTAAATCCACTCGCCAAATGCTAGTAGGCAAGTGGAAATTTTGAGGGCTGGGTATGAGTGTATGTAATGGAGACAGTCTGATTTGTTTGCAGGCTGAATTTTCTGGTTTAATAATAATTGTGTTTTACTGTTAAACTTTTCACGTTGCACATTTATCAGTCTATTCGTGTTGTAAAGCGCTGTGCAAACTGTTAGCGCTATATAAATCCTGTATTTAACAACACCCCGAATATGAAAGGGGTTAAATTCATTTAGGATATTCCATTACCAAACACAAAGGCAGCTACTGAACACTCCAACCAGCCCAACAAGAAGCCCATACAAATAATTCTCCCACAAATACGAGACGAGGCTCTGTGTTGAGGGTTAACCTAATTAACATGAGCTCATTAACCACTTAAGACCCGGACCAAAATGCAGGTAAATGACCAGGCCTCTTTTTGCGATTCGGCACTGCAACGCTTTAACTGACAATTGCGCGGTCGTGCGACGTGGCTCCCGAAACAAAATTTGCGTCCTTTTCTTCCCACAAATAGAGCTTTCTTTTGGTGGTATTTGATCGCCTCTGCAAATTTTATTTTTTGCCGTATATACAAAAATAGAGCGACAATTTTTGAAAAAAAATCTATGTTTTTTACTTTTTGTTATAAGAAAAATCAAATAAACAAAATTTTAGTCAAACATTTAGGCCAAAATGTAATTAGCCATACGTCTTTAGTAAAAAAAAAAAAAATCGCAATAAAAAAAAAAAAATTAGCTACCTAGTGGGAACAGCGACACTAGTACAGTGATCAGAAAAGTGATCGCTTAGTGATGCTGGCAATAGGGAGTGAAAGGGTTAACTAGGGCAGTGATCAAGGGGTTAAAACTTTATTAGGGGGGGTACAGGGGCTACCCTGAACCTAACACTAACTGACTGTCACACTGTCACACTGACACTAAATACAGTAATCATACATGTATGATTACTGCATTCAGTGACATTGTGACAGTGGGTAGGGGGGGGGCGATCGCAAGGGGTTAATGTGCTTATGTGTAGTGTGTGTCAGTGTAGTGTTGTGTAGACTTACTGTGTGATGTGATCTCTCCTCAGCGGTGGATGAAAAAAACGCTGAGAGGAGAGATCACATCACTTCCCCCTTCCTGTGTTTACACAGGAGGAAGAAGTGCACTGCAGGGGGAGCGCGCGCATTGGCTTGGAGCGATCCGGAGGGGGCGGACAAAAACGAACCGAGACCCCTCAGCACGGATCGCTCGTACAGCCCCCGACCCACCTCAAGGCACCAACGTATATATACGTTGATGTGCCTGTCGGTGCCATTCTGCCGACGTAAATGTGCATGCAGGCGGTCCATAAGGAGTTAAATAATCCCTTTTGACAGCCTAGATGACTCATGACTCAGACATGGCCTTTAGGCCAGACTTGCCGTCTTGTAGCTCAGAAGACACAATCAACATTATCACAAATCAACACAGAACTCCTTCACACAATAGCAGAGTTAATTAACACAAACAATGGGGGTCTAATGACTCTTAGGCCTTGTACACACGAGGGAATATTACCGCTGAACATGGTCCGACGGACCATTTCAGCCGAAAAATCCGCTCGTGTGTAGGGGCAAACGGACAGCATGCTTTGGAATTTTTCCGCCGGAGAGCTGTCCGTCAGATATGTCCGCTGGTTAGTACGGCAAACCAGCGGACATATCTGCCCGCACATGTGTCGTATCCTGTGAATGGATCCGACGCATGCACGCGGAAGTGTTTACTTCCTGGTGCGGTGACGTGGCGGTCATGTGGCGGCGTCAACGTCACCGCCGCGTCACCGCGCTGTCTGCCGGCGGGGAATTTGATCCGATGGTGTGTACAGCCATCGGATCAAAGCAATCCGGCGGACAGATCCGATGGGAACGGTCCGTCGGACCGTTCCCATCGGATAAATTCCCTCGTGTGTACAAGGCCTTAGGCCGCGTACACACGATCAAATGTATCTGCTGGAAACGGTCGGCCCGACCGTCCCAGCAGACAGATTCGACCGTGTGTACGGGCCAGCCGACGGATTTGGCCACCCGACAGATTTCAAAGCATGCTTTGAAATCTGTCGGCTGGGAACCCGTCTGCCCGACATGTCTGCAGTAACCAGCAGACATGTCTTCTCGCACACGCGCCAAATGGTTTCGACGCATGCGCGGAAGTGTTTTACTTCCTGGTGCGGTGACGTTGGCGGTGTCAATGTCAGCGCCCCGTCACCGCGCCGTCTGGCGGCGGGGAATTTGGTTTGATCCTGTGTACACGATCAAACCAATACGTTCCCCAGCAGACAGATTTGTTCAAATCGGTCGGCCCGACCGATTTGAACAAATCTGTCTGCTCGTGTGTACGCGGCCTTACATTGAACTTCCTGGAATGCCTATATTAGGAGTTATACTTCCTGGTCATAGCCCTCACCATGTACAGGGGATAAAATCTTCATATTTCTTGAGAGATATTGTTAATGAATATTACTGTCCCATTTGAAGTAATCCAATCACGTTCTTAATGTGCATTATTTATTTTTCTCACCCTGTGCCCCTAATAGACACAGGGTAACTTAGACATAAGAGGTGCATGGGGAGCTGAAACAAGTGTATCCCATACTTGCAAAGGGATTCTGGGTTCCACGGGCCCTCCCATTACACTGTATAATAGTAATTGAAACTATGAACCATTTAGAGGCCTAAACGTTCTTGTTGTCCATAGAAATAACTGTGGAATATCTTGAAACTAACATTTAGTTACTCGACATGGAAGCTGATCAAATTGCCTGACAAACCGTGTTAATTTTGTAAGCTAAAATGTTTTCATCTACTAAATTAACACTACTTTAGTCAACTAAAATATGACTAAAACTAAAACTTTTGAAAGACTAAAATACGACTAAAAACTGCATTTTAGTCAAGAGATTAAAATATGATTAAAACTAAAAAGGCAATTTAGTCATAAGACTAGGACTAAAACCAAATCAAAAATTTGATGTCAAAATTAACACTGCACTACCACATAAAAATAAGTAGGGGCATCTACTAAGCTGCTGAAAGGGGGGAAAAAGTATTTTCTTATTATTTTTTTCTTAATATTTATTGTTGGTACTATATCCAGGTAAAATGCACAATGACATTACAGGCAACAGAGCCTGTAAAAAAGCAATATTTTTGTTTGTTTCTGAAACTTGTTTTTCTTTATAAAGACATTATACTGTACATCACAACGACTAAACCTGTGTGTGTAGTGCATGTTCAAACCATAATACCATAAATAATAACATTACTAGATATTTACTCAAGGAGTATATAATAAGTTTAGCAATTCTAGAGAAATGCTTAAAGCATTTGTTACCGCAACACTTCATATTCCTGATATGTGTCTGCTGTACCATGTACTTGTATGAAAAAGTCTCCTGTTCTCTTCGTATTGCTTCCTTTGTGTGAAATCCCTGGTGTTCCTGCAAGTCTCTCTGCTTTCCTATTAAAACTGACCACACTAAGTAGGAGAGCAAAGAGTAGTCAGTTTTCTAACTGTGCTGGGAACACAGTGTGCTCCAATGATCAGACTTGTCCTGACACGCCCCTGATGCACAGTCATTCACTGGGAAGCTCAGTGTGCTGCTGCTGCTCCTTCCCCCAGCATTTATGCAGCTGAGAACAGAGGGAATGTAATCACTTATAAAAAAAGGGAAAAGGGGAAAGGGGCATTTTTTTTTTTCATATTCATAGAAAAATGTTTTGCCTTTCATTTCTATTTTAAACTTAATGGGTTGTTTAACAAAGTGATAGTTTACAATCACTTCAAATAATGCATTACAATTTAAATAAACCCTTTAGATTTTAGTAGAAGAAAATGTACTGAAGATTTCAGTCGACTAAAATATGACTAAAATTAAAACAATTTAAATTTAAATATGACTAAAACTAAAATGGCATTTTAGTCGAAAGACTATGGCCCGGATTCACAAAGCACTTGCGCCGACATATCTCCAGATACGCCGCGTAAGTACAAATATGCGCCGTTGTATCTGTGAGCCGGACACATAAACTAAGATACGCCTAAAAACAGACTTCATCCCACCGACTTCATCCCTACGCCGGGGTAGAGTTGGCCCATATTTACGCTGGACGCATGTGGCGCTCCTATTGATTTTTGTATTCAAATATGCAAATGAGGGCGATACGCCGATGATTTAGGCGGTTTGCTTGAGTTTTACGTTCGGTGTAAAGTTATTCCCCATAGATGAGGCGCAACCAATGCAAAGGTACGGACCAGGGAACACAACCCTACGTATTGTACGTTGGAAGTCTGTGAATATGGGCTGACGTGGGTCTGGCTGGGCGTAGGTTACGTTAACGGCGTACACAGTGATCCGGCGTATCTTAGGCAGTTGTTCCGACATGGTTGTGCCCAGGGTTGTCCCGATACCGATACCAGTATCGGTATCGGGACCGATTCCGAGTATTTGCGGGAGTACTTGTACTCCCCCAAATACCCCCGATACCAAAATAGAATACTTCCCCTCGTTATCGTACAACAAAAATGATGGTTCTTGTAGCTTCGGAAATTGTTGGATGCACTATCATGATGGGCTCTCGAAAGCTGTGTACTAGCAATCAGATTATCGTACCAAAGTGATTTTTGTCATCCAGTTTTCTGATCGTGTGTAATAGGCAAAGATTACACTCATATAGTTACATGTTTTATGTTCTAATATGATAATGTACTGTAGACAGTCAGAGAATGAATTGAGTCATATTTTTATGATCAAATAACTGGTCTGTTTTTATATTCCTTATCCCAATATTCCCTACTTGTTTAACCATCTCCCGGAAAGGGATAAAAGTGGCCAGTATTGAAGTGGTTAAAGCACATATATTTACAGATATTAGGCCCCTTTCACAGTGGGGCGTTTTTCGAGCATTATTCGAGGGTTATTCAATCGTTTTTCAAGCGTTATTCGAAGGTTTTTCAAGAGTTACTCGAAGGTTTTTCGAGCGTTATTCGAGCAAAGCCTCATCTGCAATCCCAATGTGCTGGTAAAGCACCGCTAAGACCCTAACGTTTTTGCAGTGCCTCAGTGTGAAAGGGTAAGGCGTTTTTACAGCGCTTTCAATTCATTTCAATGGAGAGGGGCGTTTTTGGAGCGGTTTTTTTTAGCCCAAAAGCTGCTCCAAAGATGCTCCTTGCAGGACTTTTTTCAACTCCCCGGCAGTTCAACGCCTCAGTGTGAAAGGAAAGGCGTTTTTACAGCGCTTTCAATTCATTTCAATTAAGAGGGGCGTTTTTGGAGCATTTTTTTCTGCGCCCAAAAGCTGCTCCAAATATGCTGCTTGCAGGACTCAGTGTGAAAGGGTCCATTGAGATGCATGGAGAGCGTTTTATGAGCGCTTTAATAGCGCTATTTTTAACGCTAAAATGCTGTAAAAGCGCTCCAGTGTGAAAGGGGTCTAAAGGTAACTTACAGTTTGGCCATAAGTCACAAAATTCTACACCATCAATCACTGTCACTTGTTAGTAGGGTTGTCCCGATACTGATACCAGTATCGGTATTGGGACCGATACCGAGTATTTGCGGGAGTACTTGTACTCCCGCAAATACCCCTGATACCTAAATAGAATACCCCCCCCCCCGCGCGCCGCTGCCGCCGCATTGCGGCGCTGCATCGAAAGCCGCCGCATGGGTTAAACGGCGTGCGGGAACATCACAGCTTTCATTTGAATAGCTGTAGTGTTCCCACTGCGTATAGACACTCCCCCTTGCTCGGGATTGGATGGGTGATTGTGATCTGTCCAATCCCGAGCAAGGGGGAGTGTCTATACACGCGGGCAAAACAGCTATTCAAATAAATGTTGTGATGTTCTCCGTGCGGCGGCGGCTTTCGGCGGCTAGGTATGGGGGGACATGGCTGGAGGGACATGGCTGCATATGTGGGGGACATGGCTGCATTTGGGGACACATTTAAAAAAAGTATCGGTATTCGGTATCGACGACTACTTGAAAAAAAGTATCGGTACTTGTACTCTGTCCTAAAAAAGTGGTATCGGGACAACCCTACTTGTTAGCATAAGCTTATCTTAGATGGCCATTCTAAAGATTTCTACACAATGCTTAAATATTCCACAAAAGCAAAGCTGACAAACGGAAATAGATTTTACAATGGAAAATATATACTGAATTACATTTAAATACATAGAATACTTGAGTTCACTGAGGAATTCCATGACAATGTAAATAAAGGCATCAGGCAAAGCACTTTTATACAACTGAATAGAAAAATGTTTTGCAGTAAAGCACAGCTCAAGCCCGATTTGTGAAAAACTGGAGGTGAGAAAAGTTCCTAAAAAACAAATCAAGATCTATCATTTTGATAGTACTAGAAATCCATAGTTGCAATTGGATACAAAGTTCTTTTCATTATAGTTTTCAAAATTCAGCCAACATGTTCTGAGAGAGCCCTTAACTTTTTATAAAATAACCAATACAATGACATTCATTTATTACACTCAAACTCTCTATATTCTAGGTAGACAGTGTAAAATAATGTCCATTGCTCTTTGTGTACCTGTGCTAGGATATATACACACGCACACAGTATCTCACAAAAGTGAGTACACCCCTCGCATTTTTATAAATATTTTATTATATCTTTTAATGTGACAACACTGAAGAAATAACACTTTGCTACAATGTAAAGTAATGAGTGTTCCGCTTGTATAAGGGTCCTTTCACACGTACGGACCCGCTAACGTCCGCAAAGGTCCGCAAAGTTCCGTTTTTTCGGACGGAAGAAAACCCTATTTTTCATCCGTCTGAAGGATCGGATTGGATGAATACGGACACAAGGTCCGTATTCATCCGATTCCCCATAGGAGAGAGCAGAGGAGAGACAGGGCGGTCTCTGCACAGTGTGCGGGGACCGCCCTGTCAGCCGACAGCTCAGCGGGGATTTACGGATGATCCCCGCTGAGCCGACGGACACACACGGGGCGGATCAAAAAGGTTCGCTCCGTGTGAAAGGACCCTAACAGTGTAAATTTGCTGTCCCCTCAAAATAACTCAACACACAGCCACTAATGTCTAAACCGCTGGCAACAAAAGTGAGTACACCCCTAATGCTCTGTACACACGATCGGTTCATCCGGACTGATGGATTTTTTCATCAGATATCCGATGAAGCTGACTTTCATCAATCGTGCCTACACACCATCAGTTAAAAAAACGATCGTTTCAGAACGCGGTGATGTAAAACATAACGACGTGCTGAGAAAAATGAAGTTCAATGCTTTCGAGCATGCGTCGACTTGATTCTGAGCATGCGTGGATTTTTAACCGATAGACGTGCCCACATACGCTCGTTTTTTTCTATCGGTTAGTTAACCATCAGATAATTTTAAAACACGTTCCTAGTTTCTTTTAAAACCGATGGGACCCACACACGATCGGTTAGTCTGATGAAAACGGTCCATCAGACCGTTTTTATAAGACAAACCGATCATGTGTATGCGCATTAGTGAAAATGTACAAATTTGGCCCATTTAGCCATTTTCCCTCCACGGTGTCATGTGACTCGTTAGTGTTACAAGGTCTCAGGGGTGAATGGGGAGCAGATGTGTTAAATTTGGAGTTATCGACTCTCACTCTCATACTGGTCACTGGAAGTTCAACATGGCACCTCCTAGCAAAGAACTCTCTGAGGATCTGAAAAAAAAGAATGTTGCCAAGACCCTGAAACTGAGCTGCAGAACAGTGGCCAAGACCATACAGCGGTTTAACAGGACAGGTTGCACTCAGAACACATGCTAAGTGTTATATCCAGAGGTTTTCTTTGGGGGAATAAGCGTATGAGTGCTGCCAGCATTACCGCAGAGGTTAAAGGGGTGGGGGGTCAGCCTGTCAGTGCTTAGACCATACACCGCACACTGCATCAAATTGGTCTGAAGGGCTGATGCACTACAAAGCCCGCAAACAAGTTTCTGAAGACAAGCAGACTAAGGACATGGAGTACTGGAACCATGTCCTGTGGTCTGATGAGACCAAGATAAACTTATTTGGTACAGGTGGTGTAAAGTGTGTGTGGCAACAACCAGGTGGGGAGTACAAAGACAAGTGTGTCTTGTCTGCAGTCAAGAATGGTGGTGGGAGTGTCATGGTCTTGGGCTGCATGAGTGCTGCTGACACTGGGGAGCTACAGTTCATTGAGGGAACCATGAATACCGACATGTACTGTGACATACTGAAGCAGAGCATGACCCTCTCCCTTCAGAGAATGGGCTGCAAGGCAGTATTCCCGACATAATAATGACCCCAAACACACCTCCAAGACCACCACTGCCTTGCTAAAGAAACTCAGGGTAAAGGTGATTAAGACTGGTCAAGCCTGTCTTCAGACCTAAACTCTATTGAGCATCCTTAAACGAAAGGTGGAGAAGTGCAAGGTCTCCAACATGGACCAGCTCCATGATGTCATCATGGAGGAGTGGAAGAGGAATCCAGTGGCAACCTGTGAAGCTCTGGTGAACTCCATGCCCAAGAGGGTTAAGGCAGTGCTGGAAAATAATGGTGGCCACACAAAATATTGACACTTCGGGCCCAATTCGGACACTTAAGGGTGTACACTGTTTTTGTTGCTAGTGGTTTAGACATTAATGGCTGTGTGTTGAGTTATTTTGAGGGAACCGCAAATTTACACTGTTATACAAGCTGCACACTCACTACTTTAAATTTCTTCAGTGTTGTCAAATTAAAAGATATAATAAAATATTTACAAAAATGTGAAAATGTGAGGGGTTTACTCACTTTTGTGACATACTGTGTGTGTGTATATATATACAGTATATATATATATTTTAACTAGACTGATGAATTCAGACTAGAGAGTAATACAAATGTAGACAGCAATGAGAAACCTGTTATTGCTACATATAAATGTGTGTGTTCTTTTTACTTTGCAGAATGCAAATAAAAAGCTCCTGGACTCGAACACAATTTTGCGAGATAATTATATACAGTAGGCTGCCATTGCTGGGCTCTCTGTTTAGAAATATTCATTTCATTGCTTTCATGCTAATGTTTTGGCTACAATGCTATATTGCTGGCTTGGAACAATTGCATAGGTTTTGACACTTTTCCGACACTCATTTAGACTGCATTCACACTTCAGCATTTTGAATCGCAGGCAGAATTGTGGATTTCAAAGCGCCAATTTGTGAATGACAAATGAGATGCCATTCATTTGAATTACATCTAAAAATCACAGCCTGAGTCTTCCGCGTTTGCCACGCGAAAAATAGCGCTGCAATCGCGGCAACCACACTGGGATTTTAGGTGTCATTCAGATTAATGACATCTCAAATGTGAGTGCCGCGATTTGTCATTCATGCATCGGCAAATTTGCCTGTGATTCAAAACGCTCAAGTGTGAATGCAGTCTCACGGTCCTTTCATACCATACTGTGTCCATGCATAGTGTGTTTGAAGAAGAGTTTTTGAGCTATAAGCTTTTGTGGGAGTATAGTTTTGCTAAAAAAAAAAAAACAGTAAAAACCACAAACACCTAAAAAAAGGTGCAAACACGCTGTAAAACTCGTGTTTTTAACATGGCAATCTACAGCTAAAGCCTCTGGCATTTTTTATAATGTCCAGTGTGCATGAGGCCTACATCAGAGTACCAGATCTCTCCACAGTTCCTCTGTTTAGACAAAGGCTTCCTCCAGGGGTTGGCAGGCTTCATCCAAGATGTTGTGGACAGGAAGTGATGTCATGGAAGTTCAATCTCCTGCACTGGTAATGACATCACTCCAGCCAGGGGAGGGGGGGGGTTATTGATTTTTTGAGCCATTTTGTGTATTTAAATGGTTTGTATACCATATGCTGACAGGTGGATCTGACTTTAGAAAGGGGTTCCTCATTAAAATAAAGATTTATGAAAGTTTATGAACCCAGGGGGATAGACAAATGAAGGGTGACATTGCTAACGTTCTTGGACATGCTAATTCCCTAATGATCATGCTGGTCGAATGACGTCATTGCTTTAGAGCAGGGGTCTCCAAACTGCAGCCCGAAGGCCAGATGTGGCCCTTTGCTAGCATTTATCCGGCCCTATTCCTCCCAATGATGTGAGGCGCTATTCCTCCAACTAACTCCCACAAGGTGGCTCGATTTCTTCCACTGATCCCAATGATAGGATACTATTTCTCCTACCAATAAGGGCACTACTCCTCCTGCTACTGACCACAAACTTAGAGGCCATATTTATTCTCACTGATGCTTGGCCTGGGACATTTTTTACCGCCACTGGTCACAATCCGGCCCTCCTAAAGTCTGAAGGACAATAAACTGGCCCTTTGTTTGAAAAGTTTGGAGACCCCTGCTTTAGAGTCAGAACATGTTTGCAGCAAATGAAGTCACAGCAAAGTCAGAACTCCTGCATATTTGACTCAGGTGATCAATGCCAACAGATGAGCACTAAGACACTGATGACACCAAGCAACTATCATTTACAGAAAGCTTCCATATTTTCCGCAACACAGATTTGCTTTGCAGGTTGAGATTTGAATTGTTGCTTTTTAATAATATATGAATAAAAATGCTAAACTTGGTAATGAGCCAGTTAAGAAATGAAGACTATGAAGAGGTCCACTCTCTTGTTTCAGTTGGCTGAGGCTGCTGGACATAACCCAGCCACTAATAAAACCTTACCCTGGTAGGCTGCTGGACATAGCCCAGCCACTAATAAAACCTTACCCTGGTAGGCTGCTGGACATAGCCCAGCCACTAATAAAACCTTACCCTGGTAGGCTGCTGGACATAGCCCAGCCACTAATAAAACCTTACCCTGGTAGGCTGCTGGACATACCCCAGCCACTAATAAAACCTCACCCTGGTGGTCCTGGTCCAGCTGCAACGCTCACACTAAGCAGGGTTTATTAAAAAAATTCTGTTTGCACTTATGAACTTTCCCCTTTTCATCTCAATGAACTCTAAAATGGCAGCATGTTCTACATGGCAGGATGGAATAAGCTTACAACAAACTAATGTCATCTAAACTACAAACTTGTAACCACATTCAACTGTTCCATGGCAAAACAGTGGAATGTGAAAGCCATGGATATTACAAAAAGCCTATTGTGACAATATACTTGATAGCAGCAGGAAAAATGCACAATGACCCCGTTGTTGTATGCTTGGAACCAGTATAGCATGTTGATCTGGCGATGAAAGGGTGAGGATCCTTCTGTTTTTTCAGAACAGACTATTAAAATGCATCCCATGTGAGGGAAACCTAAGTCTCTGTGGCAGGAAGCCAACAGAGAGCACTCCCCCCTCTAATGAAACCCAACTCTGGCCTTCAGAGACCTGCCTTGTATAGCTTGGCATCCCCCACCTCGATACTTGTTGCTGCTCACCAGCTGCACACTCACAATGACATTGGTATGACTGGGCTACAAGAGCGACAATGACATCATAGCTTTACCCAGCCAAGTTATAACACTGCAGAGATAAAATAGGAAGTGGTGTTGGGAGAACATTTAACCCTTTAGGCAACAGATTAGGCAAGAAATCAAGGCTCATAACAGGAAATGTTAAAATCCGCACTGGACTTTTTAAACATAGGTCAGAGTTCCTTTCAACGTGCTGGAAGTATATTAGGATTACAGTGCTAAATCACTCTTCTGAAATCGGACACTAAGCACTTTTCCTGGACTGGGGAATGAAGTTTCATAGTGGTTCCTGCCAAACCCTTACATGTGTTCCTGGCAACAAAGGGTTACATTTCCTTGTTAACCTGCAGCTTGTGGCTTCCAGGGGAATGGAAAACAAGCAGGGTTTGGGATAATGAAATAATGTTTGTTTGCTCTTCTGGCAGATTATTCAGTCAATGCCTGCTCAGTAATTACACTTCCTAACCATTTGTTTTTATAAGCTACGAACAACTGCACAGACCTTCTTTATTACATGCAGAGTGCAGAAAGGGGAGCACCTGCAAGACTGGGGGCAAGTGGAGCATGGGGTAGAGCCTGGCCCAGAAAAGTGGCAATGTAGACCCACTTTGCCCTCCAGGAACAGAGCATTTTATGATACCCCAGATGGACCATGGGCTACTGGCAGTGCACCTGCACTGGGACTTGAAGAATAAAAGCCTCTTTCCTGTGAAATGACTACTTACTTATTACTGGTAAAGGGGGGACTATTGTCACCCCTACACTAGGGCACTCTGATGTTTGTTCTGCGACTGTCTGGTGGCATCCTTGCTTTCATTTCCCACTTCCGAAAAATTGTGCCCCGACAAGTTAAAGCATCACTAAACCCACATCATAAAAAAACATTACTCAGATGACCATGGCATCCTCCTGCAGCTCAGCCATAGTGTGTGACGTGCCCGTCCCTGTAGACAGCAGGTAGGCAGAGACAGGAGAGGAGAGCCACCCGCCCAAACGCCGAGTGGGGATCTCAGCAATGCGTTGCATTGTAATTCCAGCCTTCTGGAGCCTGCAGCTCCTGTGATGGACGTCACACGTCCTGTGGTCCCGGCATTGGACCAATGGGACGTCCATCATAGGTGCTGCAGAAAGCGGGACCTGCTATGTCACTTGGCCGCGCTCCAAGTCAGATGGGTCCCCACTCAGGCTCGGGGCTAATAATATGAAAATTTCAAACAGTTTATTGATATTTATTTTTACTCTGTATCCCAAAAGGCATTTTTTTTTTTTTGAACATGTGACCAGCAGCAAAGGACTATAAACTCCTCCTGCCTCTGTTTCCCTGCACACAGGCTGGGAAAGAGCTGGGTCATGTGACAGCTGTATATCGATTGAATTGTTTTTTTTTTTTAATTAAAATAATTACAGTGCTATCATCCATATACAAAAATAGAAGGGATAATGTAAATAAAACAGTGTGTACGTCTTGGATCCATTGGAAATTCTGACGGACTTTCTATCAGAAATTCCATTCGTCTGTATGGAACTCTGACAGAGAAAAAAAACATGCATGCTCAGAATCAAGTCGACGCATGCTTGGAAGCATTAAACTTAATTTTTCTCGGCTCGCCATAGTGTTGTACGTCACCGCATTTTGGGCGGTCGGTATTTGGTGTGACAGTGTATATGCAAGACAGCTTGAACGGAATTTATCCCGACGTAAATTCCGATCTTGTCTACGGGGCATAAGATTATGAGGCTCGCAAAAGGGAGTTGGAATGCCAAACTGTAAAGATTTGTTGTTAAATAATTCCCCCTGGGTGAACTATAGACATTGCAAGAATTGTATTATTGTAAACTACCAGCACTTTTATATATATTCTGATTGCAATCTCTGTCCATGCTTTAAATATTTTTTTTAAAAAACAGCAAGACAAGCACAGAAATATATATATATATTAGAGCTGCACAATTAATCAGTCAATAATCGTTATCACAATCTTTTTCCCGTTGCAATTCTTGATACAGGGTTTCACGATCTTTGACATGAAAATAATTTTCTCACTGCACTTTGGTATGCAAAGAATTTCCTGTCTGCTCTCAGCCAAAAGTCAGTCTGGGCAATCTGCCAAGTTTTGAAAACATTGTATCTCTTCAAAGAAATAAACTTCTTCTGTATGTAAATTAGGAATGTTTAACCATTTAAACACCAAACCTTTTTCCTGACAGCTCTTTTCAAGTTAAAATCATTGGCTCAAATTCAGAGAGAATTAGATTATCGTAGCGTATCAGAAATACACTACACCGCCGTTTTTTACCTGGCTCTAGTAGTGTATTTCTCCCGTCGCAATCCATCTACGCGAGTTGGGGGGCGTGAAGTATTTAAAATAGGCGCGTTCCCGCGGCGATCGAACTGCGCATGCTCCGTTCGCAAATTTCCCGCCGTGCATTGTGCGAAATCACGTCGTTACGTCATTCGTTGTTTGAGTAGCGTCGTTTACGGACATTTCTATTCCCGAACACCAAAAAAAAAAAAAATTAAATTTGACCGGGAACGACGGCCATACTTAACATGGGCTCGCACCGTGACAGCAAAAAGCTGGTCTAACAGTACGTAAAAAAAAATAGACGTAAGCGATTGCGAAACCGCTCGTATCTTCGTGGATCGCCGTAAAAACTCATTTGCATTCCCGATGCATCAAAACGCGCAAACTCCTCCCAGCGGCCGCAAAATTACTTGGAAAGACCCCCGGAAAGATTATATAACTTTTTAAATTACTCCTGTAAAGAGACAGGCGTAATTGCTAGAATCTGGGCCAATTTTTTTTGCTAAAATTACTTGGCCCCCAAAGATTATATAACTTTTTAGTAAAGACCCTAGAGAATAAAATGGCGGTTGTTGCAATATTTTATGTTGTACTGTATTTGCGCAGCAGTCTTTTTCAATGCAATTTTTTTGGAAAAAAATACTTTATTGAATTAAAAAAAAAAAACTAGCCAGTAAAGTTAGCCTATTTTTTTTTTCTATAAATGTAAAAGATTTTACGCCGTGAGAATCGTGAGAGAATCGTGATCTTCATTCTAAGCAAATAAATTGTGATTCTCATTTTGGCCAGAATCGTGCAGCTCTAATATATATATATATATATATATATATATATATATATATATATATATATATATATATATATATATATTACTGTATATTTAGTTGTTGCCACTGCACACATATTTGAGAGAAAATGGGCCCAGGTGCTCAGCAAAGCATGAAGTACATATAATCCAAAAGAGAAGGCGGCACTCCTGGGGCTTTAAAGGTTTACACTTTGTGATAAGACACTTCCTAAGGAAGACAATCTTGTGCCTTTTCTAAATAAACCTCATGACTGAATATTCACCTTTCAAATCCTATGAATAAATGGCACCTTATCTTTTGGAAGAAAAAAATAATAGTAATATATATATATAAAAATATATACCGTATTTATCGGCGTAAACCGCGCACTTTTTTGCCCTGAAAGTCAGGGCAAAATCGTGGGTGCGCGATATACGCTGATACCCACGCCAAGTTTGAATACTGCGCCGGCATATACCGAGCGCAGTACACTCGTGTATAGTCGGGCAGGCTCGGCTCCTCTCGCGCTCACATCCTGGACGTACAGAACGTGAGCGCGAGAGTAGCCGAGCCTGTCCGACTATACACGTGTGTACTGCGCTCGGTATATGCCGGCGCAGTATTCACACTCGGCGCGGGAAAGTGGGGATCGAGCGGGGAGGACGCCGCACAAGGAAGCCGGACCCGACGAAGAGGACACCCGAAGCCGCAGACGGACGCCGGACCCGACGAAGAGGACACCTGAAGCCGCAGACGGACGCCGGACCCGACGAGGCCGCTGATGGACGCCGCGCAAGATACCAAAACTGTAAGTACAAAAATCTTTTTTCCACAGGAATGCGGGTCCACTTTAGGGGTGCGGGCTATACGCCGGAGCGCGCAATATCCCGATAAATACGGTATATCCATACACACACAATACAATAACAAGGGATTTACTGAGCACTATGGGTTAGGCACAAAAGGCACAAGAAACGTTGCCTGCTTGCAACTTGGATGGTTTGACAGAATCCTTTCCCCTTTTAGTTTGAGCTATTGAATACTGTAAATCAGTACATCAAAGAAGCATCTAAGAAGCAAACAGAGCTACAAACACATGAATACGAGCCTAAACCTTCTGCAGATAGCTTATAAAGAGAATGCCAAACTGCATTATTCAATACCTCAAATTTTTATTAAAGAAAGGAAACTTCATTTTGTTTATATCTCCAACCATAATAAATCGAGAAAAACATAAGTACAAAACTATGACGCATTACATTTGAATGAAACCCATCATGAGAATAATATAAAGTCTGACACTTCTGAACCCTCCTCTTGGAAAGGCTCGTTGCCTGGCTGTAATACTGACTGCCTTACATCCATGATATAAGTCCCTGACAAGGAACATTAAGCAGATACGGATTCCTGTAAAGTTCTGTGTAAAATTTATGGCACAATATAAATACCTGTAAAAAATAAAATCTGCATACTCATTCCATGTTAATTACTCAGAAAGTCAGTGGATAATAATACAGCCAGGCAACTAATATTTTTAGGAATATGTCAACACTGGCAGATTCCATTCTTACAGAATAAAAACAGCTATAATGCTGATCAGTAGAGGAATTCAAACAAGCTAATTTCCTGTAACTCAATTTACTGTTCATTTAATTTCCTGTTCCTCAATTTGTCTTATTTGGTGGCACTGTTCTGCGTTCCCTTTTATGAATATTTTGTTTTTTTTTGCCCAAAGCCAGTGCTATTTCATCTAACAAGTGCCAATATAAATAACATTTCAAACAGGTTGCATAAAGATTGTGGGAATGACTTTACCCTTGCAATCCTTTTTTATTTTGCAGACATTATGTGCCCTATTAATGAACACATTTTTTCTGCAGCAATGCGTTCTAATTATATTCATTTTTTACCTCCTCTCTACACAAGCACGGCAGAGTATAATAATTACAGTGCACAGCGAGGCTGTGTTATAGGACCTCCATATGGGACAACATTTAAATTTGGATGGAAAATGCAATTATCCCTCGGAGTCGATAGGCAGCTGAGCGCTATGATATGATCTGGAAATAACATTACTCGCTTTTTCTTGCTGCAGTTAAATTTACCCAAAGAAAGCTTAACTACAGTACTTAAATTCCCATTATGCAGGCTGGTGGCAGGGAGCTGTTAAAAGTCTGCGACTTAAGCATCCTTTAGGAAGAAAAAGATCTGTGCAGGATTAAAAAAAAAAAAAAGACTATATTACACAGACCACCAAGGATGTAGGGAAATATTGTCTACATCATAACTAGCAGTGAAAGTCAGATGGGGTAATTTACGAAAGGCAAATCCACTTTGCACTACAAGTGCAAACTACACTTGAAATTGCACTGAAAGTGCACTTGGAAGTGCAGTCGCTGTAAATCTGAGGGGTAGATCTGAAATTAGGTGAACGCATCCAATCATGTGAAAGCTAAAATGCTGTTTTTTTTATATTCCTTGCATGTCCCCCATCGGATCTACAGCGACTGTAATTCCAAGTGCACTTTTAGTGCAATTTCAAGTGCACTTTGCACTTGTAGTGCAAAGTGGATTTGCCTTTAGTAAATAACCCCCAGAGTGTATCAAAATACACCTATATAAAGTGCAATACTAAAACCTTTTTTTTTAGATTAGCATTATCAATATTTTAACAGCTAATAAAGTACCCTACAGTATAGTATGTATACATAATGGTACATCTCTATTTTTAAGTCTGGTGCCGCGTACACACGATCACTTTTTGCGATGGAAAAAAACGACGTTTTGAATCATGAAAAAAAACGAAGTTTTTCAAACTTCATTTTCCAAAACGACGTTGCATACACACCATCGTTTTTCTACAAAGCTCTAGCAAAGCGTGGTGACGTACACCACGTTCGACGGCACTCTTTTCCATTGAAGCTCCGTCTCATAACTTGCTTCTGAGCATTCGCGGGTTTAAAAACGTTGTTTTCTACATCGTTTTGCCCACACACCATCACTTTTTATGACACAAAAAAACGACGTTTTAAAAACGACACAAAAAATTCAAGCAGGTTGGAATTTTTTTTCCGTCGTTTTTTTGAAGACATAAAACGAAGTTTTGCCCACACACAGGTGATTTTAAATGACGTTTTTGAAAACGTCGTTTTTTTTTTCATCGCAAAAAGTGATCGTGTGTACGCAGCATAAGTCCTGCAAACACAAAGAACTTGTTAAAGGAAACCTGTACTCAGAGAAATACACACAGGGAAAATCCACTTTGCACTACAAGTGCAAACTACAAGTGCACAGTGGGAGCTCGATCAGGATAGTGGTGTGCAGAGCAGTGGAGAGGAGTCCACAGTGTGGATGCAGGTGCAGTACTGCATATTTTTTTTAAAGGCTTGTGTATATATGTGTGCGTTGTTCCAAAAAAAAAAAGTTGAGAGTCACTTCCTGATTTGGAGAAGAGTGTTTGTGGAGTGGGGGTGTCGGCCGGTGAAAGGGCCCCTGTGTCATGCACAGATATTCGTGTGCGTCCACTCTGCAAATGCATTGTCGGTTTAGCAGATATACGCTCCTGTCATCTCTCAGGTGCCTGATCAACACATTTAGAGATGTGAGCGTACACCTGCAGATAAGCTCCCCTCACCAGGAACTGGGTTCATTGGTTATTGTATTATTACTGTATCCTATTGTTGTTGTATTATTACTGTATCGTATTGTCATTATATTACTGTAGTGTATTATTACTGTATTGTTATTGAATTATTACTGTATCCCTGTCGGAAGGGTTTATGATGTGCTGCCAAATCCATTTATGGGCATCTGCTGTGTGGAGGCCCCATGCTGTGTTCTGGCTTCCCATGAAGGAGGTCACATGCTGTGACATCACTTCCTATGGTCACATGCTGTGATCTCCTCCAATGAGATGTGGTCTGTGAAGCCTTTGTGGTAATAAAAGGACGCCTGGATGGGCATCGGCGGGAGTCTGGTGAGGATGTCAAGATGAAAACAAGCTGATGGGTGATGGTGTTTTATTGTATGAATGGAAGGAGATGAATAGTGAGTGAAACCATTAGCTTAAGGTTATAAACAGTGTAAACGTTCAAAAAAATGTAAAAAAATATATAGTTTAAAAAAAAAACTCATTACAGTGGGCTGCATATTTTGAAACACCCAAATTCAAGCATATATGGTAATTCTAATGGTATAAATTATAACAGGTGCCTGTTTCTCTTACTAAAGATGCCAGTGTCTGCACCCCAGAGCCAAGGGACGGATCGGGCACCCTAAGTGTCCTAATATTAACAGTCAGCAGTTGCAGTATTTGTAGCTGCTGACTTGGATCGGAACTCCACTTTAAGGACTCGGCAGACGGCTGGCTTCCTGGCCCGCTCATTGGCAACCAACTATTTGGTCCCCCCGATCCCCATGCTGTTTTTTTGCAAATACCAGATATGATACCACCAGCTAAACCCTGGTGGTAAATATGACATGCTTTTTTTCTCTCCAGTCCATTTGTGAGCTTTTTATGTGATATTTACACAGAGCACAGCACATTTTTCATTTTGCGGTAAACACTGCATAACTGTTTATTTTTATATGAACTGGGCTTTTTTTTACCGCATATGAGAATTTATGAAAATTAGTAATATGATACTCTTATTGCATGCCATAAAGTTTAGTGATTTGACCCCTTGCCACTAGTGCTTAGTAGTGTGTTTCTAGTAACCAAAAATAAATGTGTTTAAATTATTAGCAACATTCTGAAATATCAAAACCAATAACTCAGATTTAGGTAGAGGTCTCCATGACATTCAAAAAACCTGTTGAAAATCTAAGCTAAAGATATCAACTCTCGCACCTTCCCTCAATCCGCTCTGCTTTACAAAAGTGGTTATGTGCCCATAAACAAATATTTCAACCTAGGTTTTGAGGTTGCTGAACCCAGAATTTCAGGCAATTTTCTCTTGCCAGTGATCACCAATGTGATGACGAAAGGGTACATTGTTCTAGAACCACCAAGCATCCATGCAAAGCCTACATTATAGAAGGCTTATTTCATTACCTTACCCACTGCACAAAAAACCTATTGGTAGACTTCTGGTGCATTTATGTATACATCTGCTTGTATATTTGCCTTCCTCTCTGGGTCCTAGGAGGCTGCTTCTTATCCCAGACTTGTATTTCTAGGAAAACTAATACATTTGAGTCTAATACAGTAGTGGGTCAGCTGTAAATCCACAGGGAGGGAATTCAGCATTTGTTACTTGTTTAGCGGTGAAATTGCTTCAGGCTGTTGAATCACTAGATAAATTTGACCTAGATCCATACAAGCATCGGGATTCAGATTTTATTCTTGTGCAAGCTGCTCCTGGAGGATTAAAATTCTATTTCAGACCTTTCAAAATAAGTGCTCAGCTGAACACTCTGTACCTGAGAATATAATGAGCATTTATTAATAACTTGCAGATCTAATTCCACAGTGAGGCTACATTCTGAAAATTGAAAGCAATTTATTTTTTAAGTAAAATAGCTGAATTTTATTTCATAAGCTACTTTGAAACGTAAACCACAAAAACCCTGTTTGTATTATGGATAACACAGGAAGAAAATCAGTGGGTATTACTGGGTAAAATTAACTAGAATAATCACATTTAAAGTGACCATTTCCATTTAAAGTTAAAAGTTAAACTTAAAAAGGGGTGCTTTTCCTAAGCACACCACTTTGCCAAATTTTAACTCCTATTCAAAATTGACATCCAGCATGATGTTTGCAGGTAGTCAGTTTGGTAATCTTCTATGGCCACTCCCTTAAACTGTGCCGTTTATCTTGTCTCCACCAACTAACCTACAGATATCCCCTGAATAACCATTTTTTGGGAAGAAGACAGTCCAAGATATTTAGTAAGGCATAGCAAGATTTTTGTTAGAAGTTTTAACTTTTTGAAGAAATAAAAAAAAAAAATCACAATTTTTTTTATTTTTATTTTATTTTTTTACATACTGTCACTAGTGCATCATAAAACTGGTGTGGCTATGATCAGGGACACTGACTGGTGACAGTATGAAAAAAAAAGTAATTTTTTTTTTAACGATTTTTTATTAACACACTAACCAGAGCAATGCAATGTTACCATAATAACATTGTACTACTCTGGGGAAGTGATCAGTACTTGTATTTAATTTTTACATTATGATTGCTTATAGCAATGCATTTCATTGCTATAAACAAGCATTTTACTGAATGAAATTGAGTCTGTTTGTTTAGTTGCGATTTACCTGTGATTGGCCACAGCTAATCACATGGTACAGATGGGCTGTGATTGGCCCTGTCTGTACCATGCGATCACTGTGACCATTCACAGCTAGTAAAACAATTTTACAAAATAGATGGCATGAAAGGAAGCTATTTATTGTTTACAACTGTCATGTGATCTGCTGTGATTGGTCACAATGATCACTTGGTCCCGGAAGCTGTGTCCGATGGACAGTCAGTGACAGATCGCGCCTCAGCGTGGCCCTGCACGAGGTGCGATGTAGGAGGACGTCATATGACGTCCACCCAGATCGTCGAGATAAGAAGAATCCGCCTTGTGCAATGGGAAGGCAATTCTACTACTTCACTCTCCTAATGCACTCCAGAAGTTAGCAAAGTGTATAAACAGATAATAAACACTCCGAGTATCCACCACAAAAAAGAAACCACAGTGATCACTTCTCCAATATATAATGTATTTTGGGGGGCGTACCCCCTTCCTGAGAGCTGAACCCTCCAGGAACCCAAGTCATCAGAAGCCAAATATCCTCCAACAACCAAGTTCCCTGCACCAAGAATATGCAGGACTTCTCCCCTGTCCAGCAGGCAGGCATTTTTCATGAGCACCTTCTAGGTCATCAAGAGAACTCGACTGGAAATCCATTGCACAAGGACTAGCATGGGTTTGCTGCTCAGACGAATGGTTGCAATTTAGAGAATGCTTGTAACATACAGCTGTGCGAAAAGGTATTTGCCCCCTTCTCATTTTTTTTTTTGCATATTTGTCACATTTAAATTATTATTATTATTATTATTATAATACAGGATTTATATAGTGCCAACAATTTACGCAGCACTTTACAGCGTGAGGGTAGACAGTACAAAAACAATACACTTTAATATAGTAGGAATCAGAGGGCCTTGCTTCTTTAGGAGCTTACACTCTAAGAGGGTAGGTCAAGAGATACAAGAGGTAATAACTATGGGGGATGTGCTGATGGAGAAAATGACTCAGATCATTAACCACTTCAATACTGGGCATTTTCACCCCCTTCCTGCCCAGACCAATTTTTAGTTTTCAGCGCTGTCGCACTTTGAATGACAATTGCGCGGCCGTGCGACATGGCTCCCAAACAAAATTTACACCCTTTTTTTCTCACAAATAGAGCTTTCTTTTGGTGGTATTTGATCACCTCTGCGGTTTTTATTTTTTGCGCTATAAACAAAAGAAAGAGTAAATTTTGAAGAAAAAACACAATATTTTTTACTTTTTGATTTAATAAATATAATTTTTATTTATTTTTTACTTTTTATTTCTCAGTTTAGACCGATACGTATTCTTCTACATATTTTTGGTAAAAAATCGCAATAAGCGTATTTGATCGGTTTGCGCAAAAGTTCTAGCGTCTACAAAGTAGGAAATAGAATTATGGCATTTTTTTATTTTATTTTTTTACTAGTAATGGCGGCGATCTGCGATTTTTTTTATTGTGACCCTAGGGGGCGCTGAAGGGGTTAAATATGTTACCTAAAGTGTGTTCTAACTGTTAGGGGAGGGGGACTCACAAGGGGAGGAGATCGATGTGTGTTCCTCTGTACTGGGAACGCACATCCGTCTCCTCACCGCTGACAGGACATGGATCTGTGTGTTTACACACACAGATCCATGCTTCTGCCGTGATTGCGGGAGATCGCGGTTGTCTGGCGGTCATCCGGACCGCCAGGCACGTGCACCGGGTCCCGAGGAATGCGCCGACAGAGCGCGCGTGCCACCTAGTGGCCAGAAAATGCAAGGACGTCATATGACATCCAGTCTGAAAGACGAAAGGTCCCCACCGACGTAATTTTACAATGGCTCGGTGGGGAAGTGGTTAAACACATTTTTTTTTTTGTACACAATTTTTTTTTATACAAAATACAGTTTTGAAATTATGGTTTTATTTATTAAGGCAAAAAAGCTGTTCAGACCTGCCTGGCTATATGTGAAAAAGTAATTGCCCCCTAAAGCTAAAAACTGGTTGTGCCACCCTTGGCGTCAACAACTGCAATCAAGCATTTGCTATAACTGGCATTGAGTCTTTTCAGACCACTCTTCTTTGCAGAATTGTTTTAATTCAGCCAAATTGGAGGGTTTTCCAGCATGAATGGCCTGTATAAGGTCATGATACAGCATCTCAATTGGATTTAAGTCCGGGCTTTGACTAGACTGCTCCAAAACCTAAATTTTGTTTTGTTTGAACCATTTGGAGGTGGTCTTGCTGTTGTGTTTCGGATCATTGTCCTGCTGCATAACCCAAGTGCACTTGAGCTTGAGGTCACAAACTGATGGCTAGACATTCTCCTTTAGGATCTTTTGGTAGAGCTCAGAATTCATGGTTCCATTTATTATGGTAAATCGTCCAGATCCTGAAGCTGCAAAGCAGCCCCAGACCATCACGCTACCACCACCATAGTATGATGTTCTTGTTATGAAATGCTGTATTCGTTTTATGCTAGATCAGTGGTTCTCAACTCGGGGGTCCAATGATGATTTGCCAGGGGTCACCAAATCCTGGGCTGTTTCTGAAGCCTGCACTGTTCTCCCAGGAAGGGAGATAAGAGGGGAGGAACAAAGAATAGGGGAGAGAAAGGGAAAAAAGAGAGAGCAAGAAAGACAGTCAGAGGGAGGGATGGGGAAAAAAACAAGGAATTAGGATTGAGAGAGATGAAAAGGAAAGAAAGGAGAGCAAAGAGAAAGAGTGGTACATCCTAAAATGTACTATAAGGGGTTTTAATATTGTACGGGGGTTTTTAATATTGTACGGGTGGAAGGCAATCAGGGAGCGCTAAATGTCCACAGGTTAGGGGCGCAAATTACTTGTCTTGCCTTGGGTGCTTTCAACCCACTCTATGAAAATAATTTTACTGTTAGGGGTCCCCACAACTTGGGAAATTTTATCAAGGGGTCACGGCACTAGAAGGTTGAGAACCACTGTGCTAGATGTAAAGGAATGCACACCTTCCAAAAATGAATTTTCTGGCTCATCAGTCCACAGAATATTTGCCTAAAAGTCTTGTGCATAATCAGGATGTTTTTTTGGTAAATGTGAGATGAGCCTTTGTGTTCTTTTTGGTCAGCAGTGGCTTTGGCCTTGGAACTCTCCCATGGATGTCATTTTAGCCCAGTCTCTTTCTTATTGTTGAATCATGAACACTGATCTTACCTGAGGCAAGTAAGGCATGCAGTTCTTTAGATGTTGTTCTGGGTACTTTTATGACCTCCTGGATGAGTCATCGTCATGCTCTTGGGAGTAATTTTTGTAGGCCGGCCTCTCCTGGGAAGGTTCAACACTGTTCCAAGTTCCATCTCCATTTGTGGATAATGGCTCTCCCCATGGTTCACTGGATTTCCAAAGCCCTAGAAATGGCTTTGAAACCCTTCCTAGACCAATAGATGTACATTACTGTGTTTGTAATCTGTTCTTGATTTTTTTAGATTGTGGCATGATGTGTGGATTTTTGTGATCTGTTAGCATGCTTCACTTTGTCAGACAGTCCTATTTATGCGATTTCTTGATTCAACAGGTCTGGCAGTAATCAAGCCTAGGTGTGGCAAGTGAAATGTAACTCTGCTTTCCAAAGAATTGTGGTTAATCACAGTTCATTCATGATTCAGCACTGGAGGGGACAATTACTTTTCCAGGCAGGTTTGAACAGCTTTTTTTCCTTAAATAATAATTTAAAAACTGCATCTTGGATTTACTTGGGTTATCTTTGTGTAATATAACATTTGTTAATTATCTGAATCATTTAAGTGTGAGAAATATGCATATATATATATATATATATATATATATATATATATATATATATATATATATATCAAGAAGGGGGCAAATACGTTTTCACACAACTGTAGAACCAGAAGTTTAACTGGCAATATAGTCTGGAGTGAATCTATTCATACTGTACGTTTCTCCCTTAGGAGGCTATCATTAGTCCCAGAACCCTCATGCAAAATCAAATGGTTGGATGGCCCCTGGACCATAGGATCTGAATGTTGGAAAAAAGAGAATAGAGTTTGCCCAAGGGAAAGACTGTGGGCAGGACCATATACAAAGATGAAGACCAGATACTCTGTTTCTTTTGCAGGAAATTGTCCAGGTATCCCACGATGGGGATTCCCTGAAAGTGAATTAGAGCTAGGACAGGTGCCAGCACCATAATGAAGACCAGAGGTGCTGTAGACAGGCCAAATGGAAGCACAAAGAGTTTGTAATGTTGCATGTCCACAGCAAACCATAGGTAGATTTGGTTCAATGGAAAAAGCTGGTAAAGCTTGTCTGGGCTGACGCAGGCTGCTCTAATGCAAGGTACGTGGGCACCGTGTCAGTAAGGACAGTGATGGAATCCTTAAGTTTGAGGAAATTATCAGAAAATTGGGCTTCCTCCTGTCCTGAGAACTGGACAAGGTATCATCCTCATCCTGTTCTTCATGAAGCACAGAAGCCAGTCAGAGGAAAGCCAGTGATGGACTCTGGGGAAGAAGAGAGGAACTGCTTGCAGCTTGTAGTCTGAGTCCTCTAAAAGGGCTAAAAGCCTGCTCAATAATGCAGGCACTGACAGAAAACTCCTCTCTGGATATCTGAATAGTCAGGAGTGGGGGTGCCCCAGAAGGGCCTCTTAGGGCGGTGAATCAGTTTTGAGACAATGGTCTGGTCTAGAAGAAACATGACCCTGCTGTACCTGGCCCTACTGATTTCTGCATACATTTTATAACTGATCAGCAATTTCATCTTAAGTGCAGGAGATAATAGCAAAGAAAGGAAACTATAGGTATTCAAGTATTCCATATTAAGAAAACAGCTGGCACATTTTCACTAATTACATGAAAAGGTAAAAAGTAAAAAAGTACCATGTTTTACATTTGACTGGAGTTCAGATATTTTAAGCAATCTACTAACCCATCAGGCTTTATACCCCTAGATCAGGTGTGTCCAAACTTTTTTCAAAGAGGGCCAGATTTGATGAAGTGAACATGCGTAAGGGCCGACCATTTTGCTGACATTCTTTGAACCATTAAAATTTGGTTTAAGTGTGTTCATTCGAGCAACTAACACACTCCCCAACAAGAATTATCTTTCCTTTGTGGCTATGTGTGGTGAAGAGATGAGCTTGGGCATGTTATTTGGATATACCATATTTCAGCGTATAACAAGCACCTTCACTTGAGGAGGGAAGTTTCAGGGAAAAACATGTAAATAAAGACCTGTGGAGCAAAATAAGGGTCATTGCCCATCAATGCAGCCCAATTAGTGCCCATCTGCAGCCTTGTCATTGCCATGAATGCAGCCTTGCCATTGCCAAGAATCCAGCCTCTCCATTGCCATGAATGCCTGATTGACGCCCATCTGCAGCCTCGGATGGGGGGGGGGGGGGGGCGAGAGCCAACAGATTACATACAGGAGAATCTCCTGTTTACACAGCAGCCTATTTAATACAATGTCCCGCTTCCTATGATAGACTGAGGAGTCATCCAATGGCAGCCCAGGAGACAAGACTTCCTATTACAGATGGCGCTGAGTAAACAGGAGATTTTACTGTATGTAATTTGACAGCACCTTCCCCTCCGAGGCAGCGCCGATAAATACAGTTTTTTTCCAAAATACCAGGGGGGGGGCACATTAAACTGGAACAGGGGCCGCAATTGGCCCCCGGGCCTGACTTTGAATGTGCCTGCCCTAGATAAAACAGAGAATTTCTCTGGGTTTTAGAGAATAGTAAATAAAATGACCAGGAGTCCATTATTTCTCTGTGTGGCAGAAAGTGCCTCATCAGCGTTCTGAATCATTAATATGTTTGTTAGTAGAAGAGGCAGCAGTCAGTGCATTCCTCTGTCAATTAAATGCTTTTATCCGTCTGCGGCTCTAAGTGCCAAGCATAATCCATCTCAAACATATATGCCCTCCAGGGCAGCCAACAAGATACAAACCTTTCCTTTCTCATTGTTTATGCTGCAGAATTTTACAATTTTTCTTTTATTCTTTTTAACTTCCACAGTAATTAGGATTACCAAAGCAACTGATGGCATGCCTGTGTTACTCTTATGTCCTTGTAATGCTGTGGATTCTCCAGTTTTATCTTTTATGCTGCAGAGATCCAGCCAAAACCATCTTATTATTTCATTCCAGCAGAGCAAAGGCAAATTGAAAGACTTGAGAGTGACAGATAGTGATACGCAACAGAGGGTGTTAAGTGTCCCCAGATGACCTCTCCTTCCACCATCCGCTGCCAGCATTCCATTACTGAAAGCTGCATTATGCGTTCCCTGTTCTCTCTGAAGGTTCAACACAAGCCTTTTATTCTAAGGATGTTTAAATATCTTATAAAACTGTCTGAATTCTGCTTTCAAGGATCTTGTCCAGACCATTTTACATTTCAAGCTTACCATTTTTGGAAGGGCTATTTTTAAAATGTGTAGACTAAAGTGATAATGGGTTAATGGATATAGTCATTCCTGTTGTGCATGATAAGTGGGTTCATGTATTATTGCTGTACATTGAATTTTCACACTCTTGTATACTAAAACACCATACTATATTCAATATGCCATCAAACTATAAATGCAACTATGAGTAAGTTTCTATCACTGTATTACAGAACTGCACAATCAGAGGCTCTGGCAGTTGCAATGGGTATCTGACAATCAACTTACATTTCCAATATCCATTAAAAGCTTGAAGAAGAACGATATACTGAACACAAAACAAACTGGGGACAACGTTACCAATGTATAGACATTAGAAGGTACCCAATATAAAACAACACACATCAAAAAGTTTTTTTATTGTGTACAGTAGTTGTATTTTCAGAGGGTATATTTAAGAACCACTGCTCAATTGCCTTATGCCAATAAGATAACCTACTTTGACTTGCTGGTGATAGATAGGAAGGCGCTTTAGGTTGAGCATGAGTCAAACCCCTTACCCCCTGTTACCAGCTACAAACTGACCATATGACCTACCGAATATCCTTATATTTGGTCAATAAAGTCACTCAGGATCCTCGCTCTGTTTGTTTACATACAGCAGCTAGCTGGGGATCTGTCATTTTGTGGCAGTAGTGCGCTGGGTAAACATTGTCAAGGGGTGGGTCAACATCGGGTCACGGTGGGCCTCATGATGAGAATCTCTATATTGCTGGATAATGTGACTGATGTTAGATTTACATTGGTTGATGACGTTTTTTTTTTTCTTTTTTTTAAAAAGACTCAGTGTGGGTCGTTTTTTATTTACCTTTTTTTCTGACTGCATACACAATTGCCTTGGGGTGGATATCTGGAAACCCTCTGATCAATAAAAGGGGTCTGTCGGGTTCCAAAAAGCAAACCCTCACATCCCTTTTGATGGACAGGTCAGGGCGGTGGAGAGGCGCTCGCTCACTGCCCTCCTTTTCCAAACCACCCAGGCTACTTTCCTGAATAAGGAAACAGGATGCACCTGAGCTCAATTTTGAGTGTCATGGCAAAGGCTGTGAATACATTTGTTTTTTTATTTCTCATAAATTTGCAAAGATTTTAAACAATTTTCTTTCACCTTGTCATTATGGGGGATTGTTTGCAGAATTTTGGAGGAAAATAATGAATTTAATCCATTTTGAAATAAGGCTGTAATATAACAAAATGTGGAAAAAGTGAAGCGCTGTGAATACAGCCGTGGCCATTTTGAGAATGACATAAATATTAATTTTCACAAAAGTCTGCTGCTTCAGTGTTTTTAGATCTTTTTGTCAGATGTTACTCTAGTACAGTGGTCTCCAAACTGTGGCCCGAGGGCCGAATGCGGCCCTTTGCTTGCCTTTATCCGGCCCTTGGGGCACTATCCCTCCCACTGATAAGAGACACTATTCTGCCATCTGACACCGACAATGGAGCACCATTTCTCCCACTGACACAACTAATAGAGCACTATTACTCCCTATGATACCAGCAATGGGGCACTATTCCTCCCCCTAATACCAGATGTTTACTAACAATGATGCCAGGAAAATTTCCACTCCCGCTGGCCAAAGTCCGGCCCTCCAGGAGTCTGAAGGACAATAAACCGGCCCTTTGTTTAGAATGTTTGGAGACCCCTGCTCTAGTATACGGAAGTAGAATTATAAGTATTTCATAAGTGTCAAAGGGTTTGTCCACATCCAATTCACATGGTAGGAGGTTGTGACCGTCTCTCTATGGAGCCGGTTCACATACAGTATGTCGGCTGCGGTCCCAGTGTGAATTTTCACAGGAGCCCTATTTCAAGTTCGTATTTAGCCCAAAAATTCTGAAATCGGACCTGAAGCGATGAACGGGGATGCACCGGACCCCTGCTGTGAGCCATATGTGGCAATAGTGTAAACCCTGCCTTAATGACAATTACATTAAGTTTATGCAAAGAGTTAATATTTGCCGTGTTGACCCTTGTTTTTGTTTTTCAAGACCTCTGTCATTTATTCAGGCATGCTGTCAGTTAACATCTAGGCCACATTCTGACTGATGGCAACCCATTGTTGCATAATCAATGCTTGGAGTTTGTCAGAAATTGTGGGGGGGTTTTGGTTCACCCGCCTCTTGAGAACTGACCACAATGTGATTAAGATCTGGGGAGTTCCCTGGCCATGAAATAAAAATGTCAACGTTTTGTTCTACAAGCCACTTTTGCCTTATGGAAAGGTCATCATGCTGGAAAAGGCATTGTTTGTCATCAAACTGTTCTAGGATGGTTGGGGGAAGTTGCTCTCGGAGGATGTTTGTGTACCATTTCTTATTCATGGCTGTAACAGATTCTTAGGCAAAATTGTGAATGAGCCCACTCCCTTGGCTGAGAAACAACCCCACACATGAATGCTCAGGATGCTTTACTGTTGGCATGACACAGGACTGATGGTAGAGCTCACCTCTTCTTCTCTGGACAAGGTTTTATCTGGATGCCCCAAACAATCAGAAAAAGGATTCATCAGAGGAAATGACTCTACCCCATTCCTCAGTAGTGCAATTCCTGTACCTTTTGCAGAATATCAGTCTGGCCCTGATGCTTTTCCTGGAGAGAAGTGACTTCTTTGCTGCCCTTCTTGACACCAGGCCATTCTCCAAGAGTCTTCTCCTCACTGTGCGTACAGATGCACTCACACCTGCCTGCTGCCATTTCTGAGCAGCTCTGCGCTGGTGATCCCCCGATAATGCAGCTGAATCAACTGTAGGAGACGGTTCTGGCACTTGCTGGACTTTCTTGGGCGCCCTGAAGCCTTCCTCACAAATGCAGTGGAAATATTTTTTTATGGGATCAAGTTTATTTTTATAGCAAAGAGGGACTTTGCAATTGATTGCAATTGATCTGATCACTCTTCAAAACATTCTGGAGTATATGCAAATTGCCATCATAAAAATGGAGGCAGCAGAGTTTGTGAAAATAATATTTATGCAATTCTCAAAACTTTTGGCCACGGCTGTACTTTCCGGATGCACTATATATATATATATATATATATATATATATATATATTATATATATATATTAGGGTTGTCCCGATACCAATTTTTTAGGACCGAGTACAAGTACCGATACTTTTTTTCAAGTAGTCCCTGATACCGAATACCGATACTTTTTTTTAAATGTGTCCCCAAATGCAGCCATGTCCCCCACATATGCAGCCATGTCCCGCGCATATGCAGCCATGTCCCCCACAAATGCAGCCATGTCCCCCACAAATGCAGCCATGTCCCCCACATATGCAGCCATGTCCCTCCAGCCATGTCCCCCACATATGCAGCCATGTCCCCGCAGCCATGTCCACCACATATGCAGCCATGTCCACCACATATGCAGCCATGTCCCCCCAGCCATGTCCCCCACATATGCAGCCATGTCCCCCACATATGCAGCCATGTCCCTCCAGCCATGTCACCCACATATGCAGCCATGTCCCTCCAGCCATGTCCCCCAAATATGCAGCCATGTCCACCACATATGCAGCCATGTCCACCACATATGCAGCCATGTCCCCCACAAATGCAGCCATGTCCCCCACAAATGCAGCCATGTCCCTCCAGCCATGTCCCCCACATATGCAGCCATGTCCCTCCAGCCATGTCCCCCACATATGCAGCCATGTCCCCCACATATGCAGCCATGTCCCCCCAGCCATGTCCCTTCAGTCATGTCCCCCACATATGCAGCCATGTCCCCCACATATGCAGCCATGTCCCCGCAGCCATGTCCACCACATATGCAGCCATGTCCACCACATATGCAGCCATGTCCACCACATATGCAGCCATGTCCCCCCAGCCATGTCCCCCACATATGCAGCCATGTCCCCCACATATGCAGCCATGTCCCTCCAGCCATGTCCCCCACATATGCAACCATGTCCCTCCAGCCATGTCCCCCACATATGCAGCCATGTCCACCACATATGCAGCCATGTCCACCACATATGCAGCCATGTCCCCCACAAATGCAGCCATGTCCCCCACAAATGCAGCCATGTCCCTCCAGCCATGTCCCCCACATATGCAGCCATGTCCCTCCAGCCATGTCCCCCACATATGCAGCCATGTCCCCCACATATGCAGCCATGTCCCCCCAGCCATGTCCCTTCAGTCATGTCCCCCACATATGCAGCCATGTCCCGCACATATGCAGCCATGTGCCTCCAGCCATGTCCCCGCAGCCATGTCCCCCATACCTAGAAGCCGCCTGGGGAACATCACAGCTTTCATTTGAATAGCTGTAGTGTTCCCGCGTGTAGAGACGCTCCCCCTTGCTCGGGATTGGACACATCACGATCACCCATCCAATCCCGAGCAAGGGGGAGTGTCTATACGCGCGGGAACACTACAGCTATTCAAATGAAAGCTGTGATGTTCCCTCACGCTTTAACCATGTGGCGTGTGTGGCGGCTTTCATTGCGGCGGCTTTCATTGCAGCGTGTGCGGCAGCGGCGGGACAAGTATTCTATTTAGGTATCGGGGGTATTTGCAGGAGTACAAGTACTCCAGCAAATACTCGGTATCGGTCTCGACACCGATACTGGTATCGGTACAACCCTAATATATATATATATATATATATATATATATATATATATATATATATATATATATATATATATATATATATATATATATATATATATACACTGTTCAAAACTTGGTGTAGATAGCATGTAAATGTTCACACCATACAAGATTCTCAGATGTTGAGGACTAGTATATCAGTCCAAACAGATGTAGATTGTACTATGAATGTAAGAAATGGTGTGAACAAAAGGCCATGTCTATAAGCTCCTACTGCCTAATAGCAATGGCAAAAAGAGGCTTGCCCACTACACGTGGTGCAGCATGAAATTCAATTGTACTGAAAAAGTTTGCTAGCCTCAACTATCATAACAAATGTTGCACAAAAGTGCTGTAGTCAATATCGAGGTGTAATGCAATAAACAAGTTCAGATATAAACTGAGAGGCCTTGTACACACGGCTGAATATATCCGCTGTGACGGTCCCCGACCGTTTACAGCGTAATTTACGCCGGGAGTTTTGATCCGATGGCTGTACACACCATCGGATCAAATTCCCCGCCGGCGGACAGCGCGGTGACGCGGCGGTGACGTGCCCGCCACGTACCGCCACGTCACCGCACCAGGAAGTAAACACTCCGCGCGCATGCGTCGGATCCATTCACAGGATACACGTTCGGGCGGATATGCCGCTGGTTTGCCATACAACCAGCGGAATATGTGACGGACAGCTCTCCGGCGGAAAAATTCCAAAGATGCTTTGGAATTTTTCCCCCGGAGGAATCCGGCCAAAACGGTCCGTTTGCCCCTAACACGAGCGGATTTTTCCGAAATGTCCGTCGGACATGTTCACGGAAATATTCCCTCGTGTGTACAAGGCCAGACAGGCTCACCCGATGAAGCAGTGGCATCTGTGATTGCCATAAAGTTCCAAAGCACGTTCAGCTGCCCAGAACAGCAGACTGTGTCAAATGTAAGTCCGTGTTCACACACTCCTACACAAACGCAGAAGAACCCTTATCCCAATACAGAAGCACAGATAAAGACAGCAAAACAGGACCTCAGTCAAAGTAGTGCCACACATCACCTGACATACCTTAGGAGGGTATTTGAATCCAACGGACTCCAATTAGAAAATTGTATAAATCTTGGGTAAACTGATGCGAATCTTGCGTGAAAACAATTATAAATAGATCCTTTTGTGTTTTACAGACATTTTGCTAAGCAGACCTGACTAGCAAATGTCTCCTCACCCTGAACCTACACCAGTTATCTGTTTGCGGGCTCCAAGACTGCTACTGCTTTGTCTTTTTAGGATTGATAGCTCACGCTTGTACCTCCATTGGAAATAAAATGTCAAGGAGTGCACGTGACAGAAGAATACCGCGCTTAGGACAAAAATGAGGAAAGGTTGCTGCCTCACCCATAGAGCTCCACACGGGAATCTGGTAAAGTGATAAAGGCTGGGGTAATGGCGCTACCTGGGGTAGCGCCAACATAATAAGCTGATGGGGAGAAGTCTTAGAATTCGAGCAGCTTTAGATACTACACGCCTTTTACCCCTGCAGGGGTGGTGGCATCTGGTGAGTGGGGGCCTAGGAGGGGGAGCACGCAAGTCACCGATTATCTGTCTCATACTACACCAAGTCACTTGGATTACTTTACTGTGAATGAACCTTCCATAAAATGTTTTACTTTTTCAATTTTTCTTTTTTTCCGTTTTCCAAACATCAACTTTGCTGGACACTCACCTTTTTACACTTATTTATATTTTTGGGATTATATTTCACATTCTCACCCTCTCTTGGCTGGTTGTCTGGTCAATTATATATCGCAATTCATTTATGTGTGTACTTATGTGGTGTTTGGACACTGTTCCTAGTTATCTTTGCACAGTTAAGCAAGTACAGTTAACCAGCTGTTTATAGAAGGTTTATATTTACCCCTAGATATCCCCTTCAGGGATATGGTCTTCACCGTTTATAGGATATGTCATACATAGGTTTATATTTGTCACTCTAGTGGGACCCTCACTATTATTATTATTATGTTTTAGATACACCCCAGGGAGCGCCATTATCTAGTGGGACCCTCACTATTATTATTGTTATTAGTATTCTTATGTTTTAGATACACCCCAGGGAGCGTCATTACCTCATCCTTTATCAAAATGTCAAGGAGAGAAGCAAAACGATTCCAGGTAAGTGCCAAGTGAAAGGAGATTTCTATTTGTGTGTGTAAGCAAACCATTTACAAGTCTATTTTAAATATAAATAATTCATGTGTTTAGCTTAAAAAGAAGAGAAAATGTAACAAAAAAAAATAAAAAATAAACTGCCTAATTGAATCTGGGCTGAATTTCGAAAAGGATTGCACAGCACATTCAGGGAAATCACGTCAGCTATGCTAATTATTCTAATAAATAAAGACAGTTGTTATTATTGCTCTCTACCGTATCTGGAATTTCCCCCAGCATTCCTTCCTCTGTTGCACAGAGATTCCACAGTGCAGCTTAATAAATTATATGGAGACATTTACTGCTGCACAACCAAACACACTGCTAACAGTGACTCCTTTCAGTTTAAGCTTTAACCCCTTAACAGACCGTTGATATTAATTTACTATTAATATTATTATTGATCAGTATAGCTTTAACATTTTTACCATCATGACTGTACTTATGATAAAATATAAGAAAACACACTCAAATTATTAAAACTGCTAGGCTTATTTAGAAGATTGATTAAATGTAACCTAATAAAATGTTAACACAGTTTTATTATGAAAAATCTAAGACCTAAGAAAAAAAAAGGAATTGGGGGACAAGTCTATGATTTCTTGGATGGGCCGCATCCATGCGACCAAGATGACCCTTCTCCCGAAACTCCTGTACACTGAGTCCTACCGGTTTGAGTCCCCCCACATATCTTGCGTTCATATTACACCCCAGCAAGAATCGAAAAATACCTTCCCGCTTTTTGTACCTATAGGAAATTCTGTCAAGCACATCGGTAACGCCTTGGACCCCTGGGGCGGGGCTTTTTTTCTCTTACATTAGTACTCTTTCACACTAGCGGACGAACGGTCCGCTAATTACAAGTCCGTTAACGGACTTGTAATGGGCCCCTATGGATGCATCCGCTAACGTCCGCCAGATCCGCATCCGTTTTTTCGGACGGAAGAATGTCCTATTTTTCTTCCGTCCGGCCAAACGGATCAGATGCAAACGGACAGACGGTCCGTTTCCATCCGACTCCCCATAGGGGAGAGCGGAGGAGAGACAGGGCGGTCCCTGCACAGTGTGCGGGACCGCCCTGTCTGCCGACAGCTGAGCGGAGACCCCCCGCTGAGCTGACGGACACACGGAGCGGACCGAGAAACGGTCTGCTCTGTGTGAAAGGACCCTTACTCTTTTCTCCTTAGTTTCCTATTCTTATTCTCTAGCCTGTATTTATTTATAATGACATGACAATGGAAAGTACAGTTGAACCTCGAATTACCAGCATAATCCATTCCAGTAGTATGCTTGTAATTCAAAGTACTCGCATATCAAAAAAGGCTCTCAAACCAAGTTACTCTTAAACCGAGGTTCCACTGTGGTACTATGTGCTTGATATGAAATTATTACAGTAGAACACAAAGTATTCTAGCTGGTAGTACATGCACCCCAGCAGGACTATCACAGAGTAGAAGGGCTGCCTGGTAAATTCAATTCATAAGAGCAGTACAGAACGCCTGATGGAGTAATTTAATTTCTTTGCATAGTACAAAGTGATTCTCTAAAAGAAAATGTAAACCTATCTGACAGTTCCTCCCCATTTTTAGAAGGTATGTCAGCCAACTGCTTTTTGAAGTCCACGGGGAAAACAGGTTAGTGCAAATGAATGACATTAGCATCAATTTACAATGACACATGAGTTTATTATATTCCTATGTTAAATTATCTCATGATAATTTTCACATAATAACATTTAACAAATAATGAACATCACATTCCTGTGAAATCCTTTGAATTTATAAACTTTGTTTTACCAGATGTATATTAAAATTTTAAATGCCTCCATTTCTATTAATTACTTATTGTCTGTCACAATTCCTTATTTTATTTCAACTAGGAATGGCTCCTTATCGTAATTTTCCCAGTAGTTACCTTACAGGAAAGGTAGTGATTGTTTGTTTTAACTCAAAACCCTGTGTGATAATCTTTGTGAATTTACCTTTATATATAGAATAACAACATTTCCAGCAGGTCTATCCAATGAAAACTTTACTGAAGGAAAAAAAAATATCAAACAATACACAAAAAAGAAAATTTGGTTTTGCTTTAGTAAAAAAAAAGGATGAAATTGTTGAATTGTAAGGGTACTTCACTTCCATCACAATATACTCTTTTATAGCAGCTCATTTATTAACTGCGATTCTAAGAACTCTAGGGTTCCACCAAAAGTCCCCAACGATTCCATAGAGAATTTATATATGCTCAATTGTGGCTTCAGTGCAGGCGGATTAATGTCAGCCCAATAGGATGCTTAGATTTCCAGCTCCTGACCTCACTAAGGCTCCATTCACATCTGAGCGACAAAACGCCGGACGCCCGACGCGCTTGTCGCTCGAGATGTGAAATAACATTGCGGTCTATGGAGACTGTTCACATCTCCACGCCTGTCGCCTGAAAAAAAGTCCCGGACCATTTTTTTCAGGCGACATTGGCGTTCGCTCATAGACCGCAATGTTAAAGAAAAAAAAAAAAAAAAGTTTCATCTACAGGCGGCAAGATAAGCCGCGTACGCGGCGTATCTTGTCGCCTAGGTGTGAATGCAGCCTAAAGAGAGAAGCACATGACGGTAAGAGTGCTCTTTAACCACTTAAGACCCGGACCAATTGCGCGGTCGTGCGAAGGGATCTTTTGGTCTGATGTGTGTACACACCATCAGACCAAAATCCCCGCGGACCAGAATGTGGTGACGTAGAAGACACCGACGTGCTGGCAAAAGGAAGTTCAATGCTTCTACGCATGCGTCAAATCAATTGGACCCATGCGCGGGATTTCGGTCCGATGGTTGGGCGTACTAACCATCGGACATGTCCAACGGACAGGTTTCCAGCTGACAAGTTTCTAAGCATGTTTAGAAACTTTTGTCCGCTGGACACCTGTCCGCTAGGCCGTACACACGATCGAACATGTCTGCTGAAACTGGTCTGCGGACCAGTTTCAGCAGACATGTCTCCTCGTGTGTACGCGGCCTTACTGTGAAGAAACCTTTCCGTATTTGGAGATGAAATCTTTTTTGCTCTAGATGTAAAGAATGCCCCCTTGTCCTCTGTGATGACCTAAAGTGAATAATTCAACACCAAGTTCACTATATGGACCCCTTATATATTTGTACATGTTGATCATATGCCCCCTTAATCTCCTCATTTAAAGAGAGAATACATTTAGTCCTTGTAATCTGTTCTCATAGCTGAGCTCCTCCATATATCTTATCAGTTTGGTTGCCCTTCTCTGCACTTTCTCCAGTTCCCCAATATCCTTTTTGAGAACTGGAGCCCAAAACTGAACTGCATATTCCAGATGAGGTCTTACTAATGATTTGTACAGGAAAAAATGATATCTCTCTCTCTGGAGTCCATACCTCTCTTAATACAAGAAAGGACTTTGCTTGCTTTGGAAACTGCAGCTTGGCATTGCATGCCATTATCGAGCTTATGATCAACTAAAACCCCCAGATCCTTCTTCACTATGGATCCCCCCCAGTTGTACTCCCCCTAGTATGTATGACACATGCATATTCTTAGCCCCCAAGTGCATAACTTTACATTTATTAACATTAAACCTCATTTGCCACATAGCCGCCCAATTAGACAGAGCATTGAGGTTGGCTTGTAAATTGGAGACATCCTGTAAGGATGTTAATCCACTAAACTCAATAATCACACAAACGTTAGGGGAGCTGTAGAGTAAACAAATATGCTAGAGGTTCTCAGAGATCTGAAAAAAAGTTCAAGGTTTCAACCAGGGTTAAAATGAATGAATGAATGAAAAACGTATATAGCGCGGCACATGCGAACTAAATCGCCTCTGGGCGCTTGTTGTTCCTGTCTCCTTTGGTATCAAAAGAGATGAGTCTTGATCTTGATAAAAGGTTGAGAAAGCCTGTGCTAGAGTGAGATATGCATATGCAGAGTTCCTGTTGCCCTCTTTGTCCAGTCAAGCCCTATCTCTTTTTAGCCAGGGGTCAAGGCTAATGTAGAAAACTGGAATAATATTGCAATGTTCTTTCACTCAAACCATCTCTCCGCCAGTGCTCCATAACCAGTAGACAGACAGCAGAAATGCATCCGAAGCCCAAAACAGCCATTTATTTACAATTTCAGCCTACAGGTGATACACTTTGCAGGTGCATTTTAGACAAAATCTTTAGTTACAAGCTACTGCTGCTACCTACTGTCTCCTGGTGGAGCAAATGGTTTCGCTGCAATATATCTACATTTCTAGTGAAGAAACCAGAAATCCTAGTGGACAGCCCTTGAAACGCATGTCCATAATTTCTACATCCACCCAAAGTGTAAGTAGTGAGGGTTCCATTGTTCACAAAACAGACTTTTCGGAGACATCTGTAGTACGTTCAGTTTTATGAGAATAAGAACCATTTACAGACAAAAGAAAAACAAAACAGCATTGTCTTTCCCATGCCTGACCTATGAAGCGTGGAACATGTGTAAAAGTAATTGTATAAATATGAAGACCCAGCTTACTCATACAAACATTTCCTGTTATGACGCCTATAAAAGAGGAAACATTCCACTTCAGTGTAATGAGAACCCTTTTTTAACATATGGTCATTCTCTTGTTCATGCACAGATCATATATACCCATAGATGTGGACTACATGGCATGTGAAGAAGAGGGCAGCAGGAAGAGGACATCAAAATAAATCATTGTATACTGCAGGGCTCAAAATGTCAAGTTCTGAGCTACTAGCCAGGCCTTAAGAGTCAGTCGTACACACGACCAAGCTTCTTAGCAGAATCCAGCGAGAAGCTCGTTGGTAGACATATTCTGCCGAGGTTCTCGGTCGTGTGTACACTTCCGACGAGCGTCCCGTCGGGAAGCTCGTCGAGCCAAAAAAGAGAGCACGCTCTCTTTTTCCTCGTTGTTCAATGAGGACATTGGCTCGACGAGCTCTTCCGACCGCTCATCGGGAACCTCGTCGAGCGGAACGATGTGTTTAGCCCGACGAGGTTCTCGGACGTGTGTACGGGGCCTTACTCGCCACCAGTTGCCCCACCCAACCCCTACCGTGCCCTGCCCCTAATCCCACCCTAAACATGCCCTCATATATTATCTCATGAAATGACACGTAAACGTTTTAGGCAGAATTAAGTTACAAAAATAGATATTAACAACAACTTTAACCACCTCAATACCAGGCACTTTCACCCCCTTACTGCCCGGGCCATTTTTCAGTTTGCACGGTTATGCAACACTGTAACCCAGATTAATTTTTAATAATTCTCTTCACACAAATAGAGTTTTTTTTTGGCGTCATTTAACCACTGCTGTTTTTTTTTTGTTCTTTTTTTTACAAAGAAAAAAAAAGTTTTCCTTAGCTTTTTTAAATCAGTAATTTTTCCCCTTTGCTGATGTGCGCTAAGGAGGCGGCACTGATGGGCTGCACAGATGGGGTGGCACTTATGGGCACTGATTAGGTGCCCATAAGGCTCACAATTCTCAGAAGTCTGTGGAGATTTACATCTCCAACAAACTACTTTGTGTTTAAAGCGGAGGTTCACCCAAAAACATTTATATACCATTACATTCAGCATACTTCCGACATGTACAGTATGCTGTTTTTTTTTTTTTTTCCGTTGTACATACCATCTTATTGTTCTTTTCCACCCGACTTCCGGGTTCTCACTCCCGCGGGGAGTAGGCGTTCCTATGAAGAGGCGTAGAGTGTCATCTGGGACTTAGCCCAGATGATTGACGTGCGGATCAGGCGCATCATGCTTTCCGAAAATAGCCAAACTTGAAGTCGGCTCTATACGGCGCCTGCGCTGTCAGCTCTACACGACAATAGTATATACATGTTTTTTAGGGTGAACCTCTGTTTTAAATGCTTCCAGACAGCAGCATTGCTAGATCCAGGCAAATAGGGAAATATTTCACAAACATACTGTAGGCCAATTTCAGGGAACAGATGGTAGAAGCCCCAATAAGGAAAACTGTTCAGTTGGATCTATTAATTTCAAAGATGTTGCTTATTACAGATGTGAAAGCTAGAGACAACTTGCGTAACAGTGATATTGGTGTAATCACATCTGCCATAAGTAACAGACAATAGAAGCATGTTACTATATTAAGAACTCTAAATAAAAAAAATGCTGTGATCCTAATGCCGCGTACACACGATCATTTTTTGTGATGAAAAAAAACGAAGTTTTCAAAAACGTCATTTAAAATCACCATGTGTGGGCAAAACGTTGTTTTGTCTTCAAAAAAACGACCAAAAAAAATTCGAACATGCTTGAATTTTTGTGTCGTTTTTCAAAACGTTGTTTTTTGTGTCATAAAAAGTGATGGTGTGTGGGCAAAACGATGTTGAAAACTATGTTTTTAAAGCCGCCCATGCTCAGAGGCAAGTTATGAGACGGAGCTTCAATGAAACAGTGCCGTCGAACGTGGTGTACGTCACCACGCTTTGCTAGAGCATTTTGGAAAAACGATGGTGTGTATGCAACGTCGTTTTGGAAAATGAAGTTTGAAAAACGTTGTTTTGTTTCATCACTTGAAACGTCTTTTTTCATCACAAAAAGTGATCGTGTGTACGTGGCATAAGAGCCGGTTCACACTGGGGCGACTCGTCAGGCAACTCAGCCGCCTGACAAGTCGCATCCCATTCCATTCAATAGAACCATTCTAATAGGAGCGACGCAAGTTGCTTCGACTTAGAAAAAGGTTCTTGTACGACTTCGGGGGCGACTCGGGGCGACTTGCATTGACTTCTATACAGAAGTCATTTTGCAAGTCGCCTCTGAAGTCACCTTCAGGACGCCTTGCCGAGTCGCCCCCGAAGTCATGCCACCCCAGTGTGAACCGGCACTAAGGCTACTTTCACACTGGGGCGGGGGGAGGGGGAGTTAGCGGTAAAATGCTTTAGCACTATTATAGCGGTGCTTTTCAGCCACTAGCGGGGTGCTTTTAACCCCCAGCTAGCGGCCGAATAAATGGTTTAATGTGCCTCTGCAAGCGCTTCTCCAGTGGTGCTCATTGGTTTCAATGGCAGAGGCAGTGGAGGAGTGGTGTATACACCGCTCTCGCACTGCCCAAAAGATGCTGCTTGCTTGACTTTTTGTAACGTACTGCAAGCACACCGCCCCAGTGTGAAAGCACTCGGGCTCTGACACTGGGGCTGTAGGCAGTGGCGTATCTAGGGTATGGCAGCCATGGCAAGTGCCATGGGCGCCATACGAAAGGGGCGTTGTTGAGTGGCTGAACATCAAGGCACATACCAGGGTCTGAGGGTCTCTTCTTCCCTCCTCCCGAGCAGAGGCAGGATCTTCTTTTCAGCACCTTTGCTAATAGTCAATGGCAGCGCTATCCCTGCTGCATTCAGCCACAGCCCTCCCCTGTTCTCCCAGGCTCTCCCATTCCATCTGCTTGGATTGGCAGCGCACAAAGAAGGAGGAACATCAGTTTCTCCCTCTCCTCCTGTGAAAACTGAGGCCTTAAGTGATGAAGATTTTATCACTTCCAGTACTGGTTCTGCATTTACCTGGCCTTGGAGTGCAGAGGAGGGATCAGGGGTCTAATAAACCCCTTGTTAAGGTTATCTGAGAGATGGGTTTCAAATGTTTTTGACAGGGGCGCAGATTTAGTGCTTGCCATAGGCGCCATTTTCACTAGATACGCCTCTGGCTGTAGGGGAGACGTTTTTCAGGCTCTTTACAGGCACTATTTTTAGCCCAAAAGCACCTGAACTATGCCTCAGTGTGAAAGGGGCCTCACTGCACAACATTTAATGGGACCAAATACTTGCAATAAATAGCATGCAAGACAAGGAGGAGTGTTTTAAAGATTAATTAAACTGGTGCATTAGTGTTCCATTAGGTAACGAATATAAAAGAAAATCAATTAAACCCTGCGTGGCTAGACTCGAACATAAAAATAAAAAAATAGGAAAAAAAACAAGATGTTTAAAAGTACAAAGTAGAAAGGACACCCACCCTCAGCATTCAAAAATTACAAGGAAGGCAACAAGAAATGCAGCAACCAAAACAGAATATGAGAAACACATTGCTACACCAAGTATAACAAATCCTATTTTTTTTATTTTTTTCAAATATATCAGTGAAAGGTTATGAAAGAACAGATATGCTCCATAAAGCCTCGTACACGCGATCAGTCCATCCGATGACAACGGTCTGAAGGACCGTTGTCATCGGTTAACCGATGAAGCTGACTGATGGTCAGTCGCGCCTACCCATCATTGGTTAAAAAAACGATCGTGTCAGAACGCAGTGACGTAAAACACAACGACATGCTGAAAAAAATGAAGTTCAATGCTTCCAAGCATGCGTCGACTTAATTCTGAGAATGCGTGGATTTTTAACCGATGGTCGTGCCTACTAGCGATCGGTTTTGACCTATCGGTTAGGAATCCATCGGTTAAATTTAAAGCAAGTTGGCTTTTTTTTTTAACCGATGGTTAAATAACCTATGGGGCCCACACATGATCAGTTTTGACCGATGAAAACGGTCTATCAGATTGTTGTCCTCTGTTTAACCTATCGTGTGTACGAGGACTAACAGATGAACACAGGAAGCTGGTCACATTTGACTGAAAAGGCAGATACAGTATATTAAATCATTCCCCCCCCCATTAGTTTTTATAGATGAACAAGATAGGTTTGATAGACTTGGCAATTATATTGGTGATGTTTTACTTAAAGTGGAAGTCCATGCTAAAACTAATATCACAGCATCTATAGCCACCAACATTCTAACACTAACCACTCTAACCCTGAAAAGATATACTCAGTATACATACCTTTTCTGCAGCGATCCGACCCGATCTCCAGCGGCGGAAGCTCTGATCCCACGCTGAGCTGTCAGCCACAGGTTTGCTGTGGAGGAGAGTGCAGAGGACATGTCCGACAACATAAGTCCCATAGTAACCCTATGGGTAACATCACTTCCCATTTATTTCACAGCCGTTGTCGGACGTGTACTCATCAGAACTCCTGCTGCTGGAGACCGGGTTGGATCGGCTTTTAGAAAGGTATGTATACCGATTTTTTCTTTACAGGGCTAGATAGGCAAGTATGAGTATGTTGGTGGCTATAGATGCAGGGATTTTTTTATGTTGGTGGCTATAGATGTAGGGATTTTAGTTTTAGCATGGGTCCCCACTTTAGGATACCACTGTTGTTGATTAAAAAACTTATTGTGAACAAATCACAATGTCCAGATGGCTCACACCCGCAAGTCCTTATGGAATTTAGTTCAGTTATAACTAAGCCACCATTTCAAATTTTCAAGACACCTTACAGACTGGAACAGTACTATCTGATTGGTGTGGAGCAAAAGTGGTACCAATTTAGAAAAAAGAATCAAGATATATACCATCAAACTGCAAACCAGTCAGCCTGATAGTGATTGTATGTAAGGTATTTGAGAGCATGGTGAGAAACTGGTCTGTGATAAAAGGTAGCATAAGTAACAACCAGCATAGATTTATGAAAGATCATTTTTGTCAGACCAACCTGTTATTGTTCTGTGAGGAAATAAGTGAGAAATTGGATGGCAGAAGTCCAGTAGACATTGCTTATCTAGATTTTGCTAGGGTATTTGATATTGTACCTCATAAATGTTTAACCTCTTCCCGACCACACTATCGCCAAAAGACGGCTACAGCGTGGTCGCACATTTCTGGGAGGGTGTGTATTGATGTCCTCAGAGAACCCTGCCTCCCCACACACTTCCGGGGTCTGCATCGGGACCACTCTGTGATCGCGGTGTCTTTTGGACACAGCTGACCAGAGATCGGGGTAAAGAGCCAATCACAGAGCTCTTTTAATCACAGCTGATCACAGTACTGACAGGAGAGCCAGTAAGCGGCAATCCACACAAAGGACATCTACACTGATAATCAGGGCAATGGTCATCAGTGTCCTGATTATCAGTGCAGCCCCAACAGTGCCCATTAGTTCTGTCAATTAGTGCCCCTCAGTGCTGCCTGTCAGTGCCTCTCATCAGTACCGCCTATCAGTGCCGCCTCATCAAAGCCCATCAGTGTAGACTCATCGGTGCAGCCCATCAGTGCAGCTTCATCAGCGTACATCAGTGAAGGAGAAAAATGACTAATTTAGTAATGACGTAATTGTCATTCAAAGTACAACAGCACTAAAAGCTGAATATTGGCCTGGGAAGGACGAGGGTGAAAGTGCTCAGTAGGCAAGTGGTTAGTCTATAAAGTAAGGTCTGTTGGAGTTGATGAAACCGTATGTATATGGATTTGAAACTGGTTACATGAACCGATCCAGAGAGAAATGATTAAAGACTCATTCTCTGAATGGTCTAAAGTTGTGCGTGGTTTGCCCCAGGGTTCTGTCCTTGGGCCAATGCTATTCACTGTGTTTTAGCGGTTGCAACCAAGAGCTCAATTTCGGCGTTTGTTGTACACAATATAACAGCTGCTGACTTCATATGATGGGGCAGGCTATAGTGAGACCTGGCATAGAAGAGTAATGATGCTATATCAGCTGCCAATCTTCAGTGCCATCACCAATTATTTATTTGAGAGTACAAGTTATACAAGATAATGGCTCACTAGGTCTGAAAGAGCAAGTGGCTGACTTCTTGGGAGATTGTTACTATTTGCACACTTGTCACATAGGCACTAACCTAGGAAAACTGAAGGATAAGTGAAGCTATATATATATATATATATATATATATATATATATATATATTTATTATTTATTTATTTATTTATTTATGTTATACTGTTGAAGAAATAAACTGGGATGGAATTGGTTTCTATGTGCAACAGCCCTAGTTTGCTATATTTTTCTTTGTATCAGTTTTCATAATTCTCACAAAACCATAGGTATTCATTCCCCTGAGCCAAACTGTCAGTTTCCTTTGTAGGTTTGAATCTGATTAGTAACTGACTATACAGAAGAGTTATTTTTCTAAATAAGGCCTATAGTGAATACACTTTATATGCGTTTTCATTATTTGCAGGCACATCCACACATCAGTAGGGAGACATTTCATGAGAAGACATACTGAGGGAATATGTGATGCACTCAAATGCTAATAAACAATAAATTGCAAATGAACAGCACTGTAACAAAACAATTCACCATCCAGGAACTCTCTCTCTATAGAAGACGTGGTCTGGGGACCACGTCTAACCCACTACAAGATTTGATCTGGCTCACAGCTAGGTCAGTGGTATATCCACAAACTCTGTGCACAAACTGAGTATTCAAATCAGTTGGTCTCCATTTCTGGTGGAGTCTCTTATGTATGGGGAAACTCTGATATGTAGTGGGGGGCTGTGAATTGATATGGGGGAGCTTCTAATGTGAAACAGGGTGCCCCTGATGTGAAGGTGGGAATTTGATCTTGTGTATCGGATCAAACTCCCGAACATTCTGGAAATTACCGTTTTCAGTATATTTGCTGATATGTAGAGCATGTTTGATGTCTTGTGATTGAACAAATTGAGCATGTTTGTTCATTCATTGACTTTTTTTCAGCCTGTGAATATTTGAAAATGATTTGATGTGGTCCTCATACTAAAAACTTTGAAGACCCCAGCTCTATAGAATAAAACATAAATTGTGATTAAAATGTCCATAACTTGTCAAATCCACAACTTTAAATATACTTTTTTTCCCCCATATTTTAAGTGAAGCACATGTTTCTATAAAGCCCAACTCTAGAGAAAGTTAAATCCATTCCTTGCAGGGAGGCTGCCTCCATGCTGAAAGGGTTAAGTGCTAGTTTTGGTCTAAAAGATGGGAAAAACAAGTCTTATTTACCCTAGCCAGCACTCCCCTATGCTCCAGTGGTGGACTGTTCCTTGGCGTTTTGTCTATTGCAAGGCTATGGTCAAACCACACAGTCTGTGTCAATGGATGCAGACAGTGTGGCTTGGTATCAAACCCGCAAGTGGGCCACAATAGGAAGTGGCTTCTTATGGTGGCACACTGAGAAGAGGAGGAGCCCAGCGTGCCAGCGGGGGACCAGGGTAGAGGATTAGGGCTGCTCTGTGCAAAAACGATTACACAGAGCAAGTACATATAACATGTTTGGTATTTATAGATAAAAAGAAAGCATAGGTTTACAATAACTTTAATTTATATGTCAAGGGAATAAAAATGCCTATAACTATATAATGTAAAGGGTACTGGTGCTGCTATGTAAACAAGCTTACATTCTGTGCATAGGCACATTTTTACTTTCCTGGTGAAATTAGGTGTCCTAGATAAACTGCAAACAGACTGAAGTGCTGCCATATTTTACAATCATTATCATAAATATTTCAATATTTATATACAGTGGTCCCCAATCTATGTAAACTTTTTGAAATGTTTTAAAGTTTATCTAAATCCAAAATGTTTGTTTAGTTTTGAATAGAGTGGGAAAGGGTCAGAACCTGTTAAGTTCCCTTTTTGGCTCGACAAGCTTCCCGACGGGTTGCTCGGCGAAAAGTGTACACGCGACCGGTTTTCTCGGCAGAATACGTCTCCCATCGAGGTTCTCGCTGGATTCTGCCGAGAAACTCGGTCGTGTGTACGCCGCCTAAGATTTCCTATCATCTGTGCCCAGTCTTGCCACACAGAGTTAATCCAGCGCTGAGTAATCCTCTTTTAAAGTTCAGTGCAAATTAACAGAATTCCAGATAAAAACTTGCCAAATTATAAAGTCTGTTTCTCTGTTATTGCTTTCAGTAACAGGTTATTTACATATCTAGCTCGGACATGTTTATCATAACAAGAGGTGATCCAAAGTTCATTGCATATTACTAGGATGTGTTAGGATGTTATATCACCTCATGTTATGATAAACAAAACATAACATATGATAAACATGTCCTAGCTAGATATGTAAATAACCTCTCACTCAAAGCAAGAAGAGAGAAAACTGACTTTTTATTTAGGCAGGGTTTTATCTGGAAGGCTGTTCATTTTCACTGAACATAAAAGATGATTTCTCAGATCTGGATTAACTCTGTGTGGCAAGACTGGGCACAGATGATAGGAAATCTTATACTCTACATTGTGACATCAAAAAAAAAAAAATAATATTTTTTCCTGGGCTTCCCGTGCGTTTTAAATTGCCACTGGCTTACAAATAGGCTTTCTTTTGGTGGTAGATCACCTCTAACAGAGCGTGCAATGTCACAAGGCTGAGGTAAAAAAAAAATGCAATAAGCAACGTTTATAGCTTGGGGATCATTTTTTTTTTTTTTTTTTTTTACTATTAATGGCTCTGCGATTTTTTTATTGGGACTGCGACGTTATGGCGGACACGGACACTTTTCTGACATTTTTGGTTTACATTTATACAGTGAAAAATGCTATAAATATGCATTGATTACTGTATAAATGTGACTGGCAGTGAAGGGGTTAACCACTATTAAATGTGTGTCCTATGAGTGTTCTAACTGTCAGGTGACCGATTGTGTCCCTATGTACAAGGAACACAATCTGTCACCTCTCTCCCTGACAGGGACGTGCAGCTCCGTGTTTACATACAGAGCTGCAAGCTCACTTACAGAGCAATCGCGTGTGCCCGGCGGCGATCGTTGCCGCCGGGCACTCGCACGGGATCCCCGCGGAGAAAAAGGGACATCACGTCATATGACGTGATGTCAGAACAATGGAGTCGTCTGCCCGCCGTCAATTGACGGCGGGCAGATGATGGTTAAATCGGAGATTCTAACAGTGTGTCACAAGCTGAGCTCAACGTACTTGTCTTGCTGCACAAGAACAGTTGGTGAAACTCATTAACCTCAGCACATGGGAAGTACTGTCAGACAACTGGCTGCACGAAGTGAAAATTAGAGCACTGAGAAAGGGTAAAAAGGAATTACCATATTTATCGGCGTATAACACGCACCCTAACTTTACGAGGGGAGTTTCAGGAAAAAAACTTCCCAAAGCCCACTGCGTAAAACACGCAGGCACAGTTTACCCTCTATTTTCAGGGTAAAAAAGTGAGTGTTATACGCCAATAAATACAGTATACACAGGCACGGTGCAGCAAGTGTGTTATTTACTCACATGACTGAGCAATTCAAGAGCCAGGCGATGCAAAGATGGTCATCAATGCAAAATTGTACAGAGAATACTGATGCCTGCCTCCCATCGAGACTACCAGTCACAAAAATAGCATCTCTAGGGCCATCCAAGGTAAAAAAAAGCCAATTAAGATACCTGTATGTTCTGAGATTTTAGTAAACACACAAACTGAATGAACACAAGTTTCCAGATAATATCTCAGATTGAATTAAAGTTTAGGTTCAGCACAGTAAAGCTCACTTCATTATAAATCTTTTCTTTTTAATTAAAGTAAACCCAGCTCAAGTTTAGATAACTCAAAATGTAGCAAATGATGTAAAAGGTTATGATGGCATATACAGTTTCCACAAAAACAAAGTCACAGTCGACATGGTCAACTGATGGAAACAGATAAAATGGACATTTCACAGGATTGTGACCCAAATTTTGCATGAAGCGTGGTATCAGATTCCATTATCCGCCATCTAAGACTTACATTTGTCAACTCCCAGGTGAATTCAGACTGTCCTGGATGCCAAATGACAGTATTCCACATGTGTAAGTATTCAACTGAGAGCCTGAGCAAAGGTATTAAGCAGCATGGGGCTGCTTTTAGATCCAAAGGTGAGCTTGGTGGCAAAAAATTACAGCCCCCTCCCGTTCACCCCCTGCCACTTCCAGAGTTACGGCATAATCAAAAGCATATGCTATATCTGCTTTGGACAGCCAAGCACCCTCCCCCACCCTGAGCTCAGGCTAGGTATATGAGAACAAAGAGGGGTGGACAAGTCATAAATGAAATGTAGTTCATTATAAAACTTCCCTTTTACCAAACCAAGAGGGTTGACCCTCCAACTCTAGAAACATGGTGTAGAAGAAAGGACCATTAAAAAAAAAACCTTATCCAGTTAAGACTGGAGCAGCAAGTCCACTGATGACCTCAGATTCAGACTTGAAAACGACTTGAAACCGACTTGAAAACGACTTTCAAAGAAATAAACCCTGTATGGAACCCCCCCTCGTGAAACACTCCACCAAAAACTGACACAAACCAGGTGAATGATGAGAGGTCAAACAAGCTCGTAAATACGGCACGTTGATACGGCTTAGTCAACTGTTCTTACCCTGCCTAACTGAACAGGCCGATTTTGGGTGAGCCCTGAAACAGCTGGCCCATACGTGCAAAAGACAGCACTAACGATAGTTGCATACGACATGGTTAAAGTTATTACTAGGGTTGTCCAGATACCGATACTAGTATCGGTATCGGGACCGATACCGAGTATTTGCGGGAGTACTTGTACTCGCGCAAATGCTCCCGATACCTAAATAGAATACTTTTTTTGTATTTATCAACATGTTCTGTAAAAATTCTTTGGCCGCGTACACACGAGGGGATATGTCCGCTGAAAACGGTCCGATGGACCGTTTCAGCAGACATCTCCGCTCGTGTGTATGGGCTAGCGGACAGATTTCTCCACCCGACAGATTTCAAAGCATGCTTTGAAATCTTCCGGTGGGAATCTGTCCGCCCGACATGTCAGTTTACCAGCAGACATGTCGGCTCCCATGCCGAATGGATTCGGCGCATGCGCGGAAGTGTTTTACTTCCTGGTGCGGTGACGTTGCGGTGACGCGGCGGCGTCAACGTCACCGCCGCGTCACCGCCACGTCACCGCGCCTTCCGGCGGCGGGGAATTTGATCCGATGGTGTGTACACGCCATCGGATCAAACTCCCGATCGGACATATCCGATGGAAATGGTCCGCGGACCGTTTTCATCGGATATGTCCGATCGTGTGTACGCCGCCTTAGAGTTTTTTACTACTGCGTGACAAGAAAATAAAACATTTTTACTCATTTTTATTCTTTTATAATGTCTTGAGTTAGAGTTCTTCATAATTCTAAAGAAAATATCCTTAGTCTGTATTGTGATTTGAAAACTGTCACATGACATTTAAAAAAAGTATCGGTATTCGGTATCGGCAAGTACATGAAAAAAAGTATCGGTACTTGTACTCGGTCCTAAAAAAGAGGCATCGGGACAACCCTAGTTATTACAAATATGAGACTTCCCTAAAAACTGAATAGGCCGACCTAACTTGTCAAATTAAGCAGCATGGGCTGGGAGGGAACTAGGGAAAGCCCTGGATGTGCCTGGTAGAACCGGAAGTTCAGTATTGGGGCACTAGTATATGGTATGCGAGGATGACTGACATGTCGCACAAACTGGTGACTTAAGCCCAGCAAAAAGCCGGCAAAACAGCTCAGTGTCAAAACTGCTCCAGACCATCTGACCATCTGATGTTGAGAAAACATGGCAACGGCTTTGGCGGAAAACGATCAATGATAATCATAAAACTTCATTCCCCCAAACTTCTGTCCCAACTCTACTACCACATAAAGGTAATGTGGTAGTTGTTGCAAACAATATCCCTGAACAAACTGAAAGCCAATATAAACTCCGGGATAGAGAACTTGTGGTTGAGCCTGTGATCCCTGGTCTTAACAATCACAGAAACGTCACCACAGACATAAGACTTATTATCAGCTACATTGTGGGCGGCAATCAACAAAGACGCCAAATTAACGTCCTCACCCTCTAAAATGTATTTTTTTTTATATTCCCAGGAATAAAATGTACCAGGGTAACAGAGAAAGCACAAGCGTTAATACCTGAAGCTAATAGCATAGGGCTTGAAACCAAGGGGGTTCCAGAATCTGCTGGAATTGCAAGATCCACAGGGGCCGGACTTGGATGGCTCTCCAAAATCTAAACCCTGGGCCACAACTCATGGAAGGAGGTCAGAAAGAGCTCAGGGTGGAATTAACCTGCGACAGGCACATAGCGACAGTTCATAGGGTCACCTGCTCAGAACTGGAGCTTGGGGTGCAGGGAAACAACCTAAAAAGTTCCACCTTACGAGCTGCAGCTGGGTATAAAATCCCCCTAAGCCGTAACTCCGCCATCAGTCTGGGGGACAGTCCAGGTCCTTAGAGAGGATGACCTGTTATTTCAGAACCTCTGGCCGGAGAAGGAGGGATAGAGGCAAAGTCCTCAATGTCCTCAGCTTGTGACATGACCTAAAAGATCAAAACAAAACCGTCAAGAACAATATGCGTCAACGGAAACCCATTTTTTGAACCAAAACAACCTTCTCCGACCCCCCCCAATTTAACAACCTCTATACTTTTGATGTCCCTGGGTTAAAATAAAAATAAAGTTTGTGAGACTAAGAAAGTGATTCACCATGTGAACACAGAGGTCGAGTAACCTTTAGTGAAGCAGCCCAATTAAAAACGACCACTCAGGCCTACAGAACCTGAAAACATGTCAGGTCCAAAGTAACGGGAAGTGCAACGACAAACGTATGAACAGGGGAGGGCTGGGCCGGGGGGCAGGGTGGCAATTGCCTCCCAGGCCGCTCTAACTTATGTTCAAAATGGTGGGCAGCCTCTGCCCTTTACCATCTTTTTTTATTCTGCACTAGGAAGTCGAGCCGGGGGGCACGGCCACAGCGGCTTGCCATTAGCTGTTGCATTCTGGGAGTTGTAGGTTACGCTCACAGTTTATATGAAGCTCTCTGCATGGGGTCTCCACGTGTACCACCACGTAGGAGCCGTCGCTCGGGCTCCCGGAGAGATCCGATTCCGAGGCTCAAAGTAGCGGTGAATGTCACCGGCGGTTACACTGGAGCGGGTCACCCGGGTGGAAGCTCTTGTTTTCCTCTGTTTAGTCGATTGCATACCGACATTAAAGTCTTTTTTGGCCGGTTTGGGAAGGGACAGGCCGGGAGCTCAAAGAAAAAGCAGCCTCACACAGCCATGTCCAGGCCACGCCCCCGGCTCATTGATTTCAGTGGGGTTTTGGTTCAGCTTCCAAATATTTTTGAAGTTCACCATACACTGTTCAAACCAAACCCAACCAACGTATATTAAATGAGAAACGGGTGAGGACACTTGCTACTGAGCAAGCCGATTAGAAACAATCATCTCAAGGCGCCATGACTTATAAACAAGATAGGTAAGTACAGCAGTGATGTAGGGAGACACGGTCTCAGCTGCAGCAGCAGGTCCACCTTGTGGCACTGAAACCTGGAAAATTTACATCAGATAGTCGCCCGGAAATGACGCCTACCATCCAAAGCCTCAAAACGGGAGGGAAAGCAGACGGAAGAAAGGAGGAGGGCGGCCAAATTAAGTACACCTCGACTCCTCCTACCTGCGACTAGCCTTCCCATTTGTCAACTCCGAGAAGAAATTTAAGCTGTCTTGGATGCTAAAGGCAGTCCAACACCATATTGGGTAACGATTTTGTTCTTTTACCATACTTGTTTCCATAATTTTGTCCAATTTCATTACTTAATGTACCACCTGCATACATATAAATGCCATGGAACTATTCTCACAATGATCAATAACACCTCATGCTGGCATTCTCATACCACCACCCCCCAGTGCACTGTTAAAAATGACTGCTTTCAGAACGGTTAACAAAAACATATCTGTCAGAGATCAATGGAAAGACAGCTAAAGCTCACACGTTAAAAATGCTTTTATAAATTAATTGAAAATTGTATGCATTTTGAAATGTAAAGTGCAAACTAAAAAAATTCCATTCAAAAATTCATGCTAAAAAATTCCCATTCAAAAATTCATGCAAAAAAATTAAATAACGGATGCAGTAAATGACTGTTATTTGCTCACACTGTGCAAGAACAGGGATTATTTAGGAATATCTTAAAAAATAATGTATGTATCTTAACATCAGCAAATGAGCAGATATATCCAGCAGCAACAATTAAATACATTTCCTGATTTCTGTAAAATAAACAAGCATTACTGCTGGTCAATACAACATGCTGGAACGTATTCATTAATATCTGATGGGGTTGCATGTCTGCCAGCTTCTTGTGGCAGCGAAACAGCCAAATGATGAGCAAATAAAAGGCAGGTAAAAACTGCTAACACTACTGCATCTGACGGCTGATATTCCTGGAAGACAACAGCCAGCCGGCTGCCAGTAAAAGCATCTATTTGTTTTTCCAGTGCTTCTCATTATCGAAAAATTGAGATAGACATAGCTTGCCAGGCGTTATTTCCAGGTTTTGTTGATGGACTGCTTAAAACACTGAATCCACTCCTACACATCCTGAGGGTTTCAGCTGTAGAGAGGGTCAGTGCTCAGCCTCTCCCTCCCATGCTTTGCATCTAAGGATTATGCTAGTGCCATTTTACCTCGTAGCCAACTGGGATCTCTGCCAAGGTCAATACAAGTTGCAGCCAGTTTCATGAATAACGGGGGAGGCCCGGCCCACTGGAAACTCTGAGATGTTAATCCCAGCAACAGATTAGTGTTCCCATAACAGAGCTGTACTGAAATGCATCAAGCAGGGACAATGCTGGACAAACTCCAAGTAGACCACAAGACACCAATCTAGTTCCTAGCTGTGCCACCGCAGCAAGGATTTTATTTCCCAAACTCTATTTTAAAGCAGAGTTTATTATAGCACAGCGATTACTGTATAAACAGGTGAAACATTTATATCACATTTAAAACAGGCATTTCTTATGATTTTATTCTGTAAATTAACCCTTCAACACACAGCTGATCCTCATATAGAAGTGTCTTCTCTGCTCTATTTGGAACAGAAAAAGTAACAGAGAACAGCTAAAGCATAGCCCCAAGAGCCTTCACTCTGAACCTGTGTTTCCTTTTTACACACCCAAATTCCCTGCAGATATCATTATCATTATACAGGATTTATATAGCACCAACAATTTACACAGAGCTTTACAACATACGATATACACTTGTTAAGCCTGAAATATTGCAGAGAAAAGCAGCTTTGTGTATATGTGGCATTTGATAACAGTAAGGTTCATCGCTTGTTAACTACCTTGGGAGTAATGCTAGCCATACATAGCTTAAAGTGGTTATTAAGCCACTGAGTCTTTTTTTTTTTTTTTTCTACAATCCCCTCTGTTACATTAAATACTGTGTTTTAAATAAGCAGTTATATAACTTATTTTACAGTGCAGCTCTGCACTCACGTGACCCGGGCACCTCTCCCCTCTCTCAATCTGACAGCTACAGTGGCCGGGGCTGAGAATCCCCTGCAGACATCAGCCAGGAGGAGAGGAGAGAATGAGAGAGGTGGCCAGTCACATGAGCGCTGATCGGTGCTATGAAAACGGTATACTGCGGCTTATTTAAAAAAAAAAAAACAAATACACTGGGGCACATTATTTAATGTAACAGAGGGGATTGTATAAAGAAGACTCCGATATGATAGCAGCAGTCGGAGCTGACAGGCAGGGATGGGGGGGGAGAGTAGGACAGGAGGAGAGCTGCGGATAACAAAGGCACATAAACTGACCATGGTGTCAGGGCTCAGAAGCTATGATAAACTGTGGTCAGTTTACAAAGGTGGAGGGCAGAAACAGGCAGGATCAGCTAGGTATTTTATGTGATAAAGGGGGACAAATGACACAGCACAAGCACTGCTGTTGTTCATGCTTTAAAGTAACAGGATACATTTAAAAAAAAGAAAAATGGGTTACAAACACTATAAATTTAGATTGATTCCAGTGGCCTGCTGGCAACACCCGGTCTAACAAAACTTCAACTGAAAATTCAAACAAGCCAGGTAATAGCGGCTGAACATTGAATATAGCCAGCCAATCAGATGCAGTCACGGGTATTTTTTCATAAAGATAATCACCTGCAGTGTAAGGCTTCAGGGGACCTTTCGGCTGAAACATGTGTTGGGGCAGAGACGGCACGTCGCTGCATGATATCGGTCAGCAGAGGCTTTCTATGCGAGTTACAGCAGTTTTTGTATTGATATATCGGCCTGTTTGTTTGGCGTGCTACGTATGTGATCCTCGTGGTGCAATAAATACTACATTATTACCATCTTTGCTCCGGTGTGAGCTTGATTTGCTGCATCTTGAATTGGTGCTGAGAAATGGAGGGGAGAGCACTGTGGATGGATGGCTACCCTGGATGACACCTACTTAGGATGACGAGCTAAGCTTGCTACACATTTTGCAGCACATTTTCTGGCAAGTGTTCATTCCAAAAGGTGGTATTTGAAAAAGGTGAGTCATTTGAAGGAATTATAATATGTTTTTGGATCTATACAGGATGTTTTGCAATTCATGTGTATGTATATATATATATATATATATATATATATATATATATATATATATACATACACACACACACAACACACACACACACACACATACATACATACATACATACATACATACGCACACACACACACTTTATTTCGATATTATACTGCACTTTAGGATTGACGTATTTATATTTGCGTTGATTTTTGCACCTTATATAGAAATGTGGCCAATTGTTGCACTTTGTGATCAATTGTTGCACTCTTATTATCTTTATGGTTCCATAGGTGTTTTTGTATGTCAACCTTTCTGCTAGCAGCCACCTTTATCACAGAGCAGACCTTTTTAGATCTGGGTATTCTTTCGTCTGCATATGTCAGCAGCTGACTGAATACAATAGCCAGCAGTGAATATGACTCTATCCATGCTGTATAGTGTTTTTTTTTTTTTTTAGCAGGAATATGCTGTATAGTTTAAATAGGGGATTCTCACACTAGTTTCCATTCACACTCATTGTCCAAAATGACCATCTGGGCGTTTCAGATAAATGATATAAAGCATAGGTGCTGCACCATCAAAATAAAGCTAGAAATAATTTTCTATACATTGCAAAATAACTATTCAAATTTTTATGTTCAACACTAACAATTTCCCTTTGCCGAGCAGCAACCCCCTATGACGTAGTTGGAAGTGACGAAACACGTCGGACATGGGTACCTGACAACCAGAAGTGATAGCAAGACGTTGAGTCAGGAAGTGATAGTGGCCACTCTGATCCATGAGGGTGAGACCACTGAACAGTGATTTTAATATGGGTTTGTTTATTTTATTGTACATGTAAGTGCCATTCTTTTAAATAAAAGCGGGTACCTTAAGGTTTTACACTATTGGAGGCGTATTTTCTATTTTGTCTACCTATGACTAGCCATGTGAGATATGGGTGAATTTAATTTCAAGGTGTTTTTTATATCAACATATACAGTGCCTGGAAAAGTTATTCATACCCCTTGAAATTTTCCACATTTTGTCATGTTACAACCAAAAACGTAAATGTATTTTATTGAGATTTTTTGTGATAGACCAACACAAAGTGGCACATAATTGTGACTTAAAAGGAAAATGATAAATGGTTTTCAATTTTTTTTACAAATAAACACTGTATTTATTGGTGTATAACACTTTTTACCCTGAAAATAGAGGGTAAACTGTGCCTGCGTGTTATACGCAAAGGCTGGGGAACGTTTTTTTCCCTGAAACTTCCCTCTTAAGTGCGTGCTTATACACCGATAAATACGGTATCTGAAAGGTGTGGCATGCATTTGTATTCAGTCCCCTTTACTCTGATACCTCTAACTAAAATCTAGTGGAACCAATTGACTTCAGAGGTCACCTAATTGGTAAATAGAGTCCACCTGTGTGAAATTAAATCTCAGTATAAATACAGCCATTCTGTGAAGCCCTCAGAGGTTTATTAGAGAACCTTAGTGAACAAACAGCATTATGAAGGCCAAGGAACACACCAGGCAGGTCAGGGATAAAGTTGTGGAGAAGTTTAAAGCAGGGTTAGGTTATAAAAAAATATCCCAAGCTTTGAACATCTCACAGATTACTGTTCAACCCATCATCCAAAAATGGAAAGAGTATGGCAAAACTGCAAACACACCAAGACATGGCCCCCCACCTAAACTGACAGGCAAACATGTGACAGAAGATGCTCTGGGTAGACGAGACCAAAATTGAACTTTTTGGCCTAAAAGCAAAATGCTGTGTGTGGTGAAAAACGAACACTGCCCATTAGAGCTGCACAATTAATCATTAAAAAAATTGTGATTTCGATTCACCCCCCCTGACGGTCTCCAATGCAGAGTTTGCAGATTCTTTCATATATAAGTGGAGAGACGTATCTGTATCTTATCAGTATCTGCTCACTACTCAGCTGTCAAAAGAAAATATCCGGGCAGTCCGCCAAGTTTGTAACTTCTGTGTGTAAATGCAGGAAGTTTAACCACTTAAAGTCCAAATCTTTTTCTGACACTTGTTTAAGTTAAAATCAATGGGCCAGATTCAGAGAGCCGTAACTCCTGTCTAACTGGTGTTAGACTGGAGTAATTTCAAATTACGCGCGTTTTTTAGCTAGTCGGAAACCTCAAACCATGATTAGACGGCTGCAGGCTTCAATTCGACTGGATTACGTGTTCGTACGCCTTCGGATCTACGCTGCAATAAAATTGCGGCCACTGGGTGGACTTCCCGTCGTTTTCCGCGTCGGGGTATGCTAATGAGCTTTTGCCGGCGATCACCGAAATTACGATCTTCAATCGCAATCTCTTATGGCATCTTTAGTTATCTTTTTTTTTGCGTAACACTATACCAGCTTTTTGCTGCTCTAATATTAGACAGCCCATGTTAAGTATGGCCGTCGTTCCCGCGTCGAATTTCTACGTTTTCCGACGTCTTTTATTATTTTTTTACGTAAGTTGTCCGGGAATAGGAATGTTCGTAAACGACGCTACTCAAACAAAAAATGACGTAACGACGTGATTTCGCGCAAGGCACGACGGGAAATTTCTGAACGGAGCATGCGCAGTTTGATCGCCGCGGGGACGCGCTTAATTTAAATGCTTCACCCCCCCCAATCGCGTATTGCGATTACGCGGCGAGAAATAGACTACGCCGCCGTAGCGTACGGGCAAAAATCTACCAGAATTCGATGTAGAGCCTGGTAAAATACGGCAGCGTAGAGTATTTCGATTACGCAGCGCAAAATTAAGTGTATCTGAATCTGGCCCAATATTTTTTGCTCCAAAATTACTTGGAAACCCAAAACATTATATATATTTTAGCAGAGACCCTAGGGAATAAAATGGCAATTGCTGCAATATTTTATGTCACACTGAATTTGCCCAGAGGTCTTTCAAATGCAATTTTTGGGGAAAAAATACACTTTAATTATAAAAAAAAAAGAAACAGTAAAGTTAGCCAATTTTGTTTGTTTGTTTTAATGTGAAAGATGATGTTACACCACGAGAATCATGATCCATCTTCTAATCAAAAAATTGTGATTCTTATTTTAGCCAGAATCGTGCAGCTCTACTGCCCACCACCCTGAACACACCATCCCCACCTTAAACATGGTGGTGGTAGCATGTTGTGGGGATGCTTCTTTTCAGCAGGGACAGGGAAGCTGGTCAGAGTTGATGGAAAAATGGATGGAGCCAAATACAGAGCAACAGACGCTCTCCATCCAATCTGACAAAGCTTGAGCTATTTTGCAAAAAAGATGTGCAAAGCTGGTAGAGACATACCTAAAATGACTTGCAGCTGTAATTGCAGAAAAAGGTGGTTCTACAAAGTAATGGCTCCAGGGGCTGAATACAAATGCACACCACAATTTTCACATATTTATTTGTAAAAAAATAAAGTAAAAATTAAAAACCATTTATCATTTTCCTTCCACTTCACAATTATGTGCCACTTTATCTATCACATAAAATCCCAATAAAATACATTTACGTTTTTGGTTGTAACATGACAAAATGTGAAAAAATTATGAATACTTTTTCAAGGCACTGTAAGCACTGTTTGCTAGTGATGAGAATGAATGGTAACACTATCTGGTGACTGTTATTGTTAAGGGAATGGATTGTGCACAAGCACTGTGGTGGTAAATATGTGCAGCCATGAGTAAGCATCACATGATATGAAACATATCAGCCACCTTTTTCCTGGTGTTCACTTCATTTTGACTGCATCGATTTCTGTTTTGTGGTGCGCTACTGTGGAGTTTTATTTGAGTATTTCAGAAAATATTTTACCTAGGTTAACAATTTCCTTACTGCCGTTTTTCGAAAGAATGAATGGCCACTGTATTTCTGTAAGAACTTGCTCATAACCTACACACTTTGATTATTCTCATTTTTCTTTATACTTCATGTAAATACATACTGTATATATATCATAAAATCTCATTCTTGTTCCACGAACTGGAGAGTTTTTGTAGTCATACTGATGTGGAATCAGTATCAATTAGCCATACAGCTAAAAGGATGTAAGGTTACAATGCATATAGTATACAGGGATGGAGGCCTGTGGTGGTGCATACCACATGCCTCATACAAAGTCCCAACCCCTCTTTATTTTTCTAACAATGCATATAGTATAGAATTCAACCACATCATTTTTATGATTTTTTTAATGGGAAAATTTGTAACCTTCTTTACAATGGAGATGAATCAGCTAGAGTACAACTCCACATAATTAATGGTTTAGGGACAGTCTACAACAATCTGACCTACTGACTGAAAGTCAACAACGCTAAAAATATGTTTTATCAGACATAGCAAACAACAATTCTGGCCATAGCTTAGGCACACTGTATGATCTGCGCTTTTGCATATATTCATTCAGGTCCTAAAAACAGATCAAGCTGTATCAGCAGTACCTGGGTTAAGAACATATTAAAAAAATGCTGCCCTTCCTCCCTTGTGGACATTATCCAAATGAAACATAGAAAGGAAGGCCAGCTGGTTTTCCTCAAGTCCTTATCCCAAAGCACAACCTGCACAGCATTCCAACTATCTCCGTACCATCCTCAGTGGAGAAAAGAAAAACACTTTATAAATGGAAACAGATTGTGTTTCCCCTGAACTGAATGGAAGGATAACAGAGAAAATCATAAATGGCACCATTCTCTCAACCCTGTATAAACAATGGTCACTTGGACTCACCTATGTCAATAAAAGTGAGATAAAACAACCCTAGGTGTGCCCAGTACAGAACAGACTTACAATATGAATCAAAGATTAAAAGAGGGACGCAAGACATGACAACAAAATCAGCTCACATGGCAACCTGCTTTAAGATCAGATCCTGTAAAGTCCTAGGATGAACATTTTATTATAGTTTTGGGTAGAGTGGAGAAGAGCGAGACCCTTTGTTAAGTTTTTATTGCCATATGTTACCATGGTGGGGGGGTTGAACCCTACTAGAGTTGTTGCCGGGACAAGAGGTAAGGGGAAGTCTTCCAATGTGGACATTTCAGCAGGATTAAACCTGACGTCTAGGGGTACTTCCATGCTGGGGAGATTAAACCCTAGAGTTATTGCCGTGACAAGAGGCAAGGGGAAGTCTTCCAATGTGGACATTTCAGCAGGATTAAACCTGACGTCTAGGGGTACTTCCATGCTGGGGAGATTAAACCCTAGAGTTATTGCCGTGACAAGAGGTAAGGGGAAGTCTTCCAATGTGGACATTTCAGCAGGATTAAACCTGACATCTAGGGGTACTTTCATGCTGGGGAGATTAAACCCTAGAGTTATTACAGTGACAAGAGCTAAGGGGAAGTCTTCCAATGTGGACATTTCAGCAGGATTAAACCTGACATCTAGGGGTACTTCCATGCTGGGGAGATTGAACCCTAGAGTTATTACAGTGACAAGAGCTAAGGGGAAGTCTTCCAATGTCGACATTTCAGCAGGATTAAACCTGACATCTAGGGGTACTTCCATGCTGGGGAGATTGAACCCTAGAGTTATTACAGTGACAAGAGCTAAGGGGAAGTCTTCCAATGTGGACATTTCAGCAGGATTAAACCTGACATCTAGGGGTACTTCCATGGTGGGGAGATTGAACCATAGGGTTATTACCGTGACAAGAGGTAAGGGGAAGTCTTCCAATGTGGACATTTCAGCAGGATTAAACCTGACATCTAGGGGTACTTCCATGCTGGGGAGATTGAACCCTAGAGTTATTACAGTGACAAGAGCTAAGGGGAAGTCTTCCAATGTCGACATTTCAGCAGGATTAAACCTGACATCTAGGGGTACTTCCATGCTGGGGAGATTGAACCCTATAGCTATTACCGTGACAAGAGGTAAGGGGAAGTCTTCCAATGTGGATATTTCAGCAGGATTAAACCTGACATCTAGGGGTACTTCCATGCTGAGGAGATTGAACCATCGGGTTATTACCGTGACAAGAGGTAAGGGGAAGTCTTCCAATGTGGACATTTCAGCAAAATAAACCTCACGTCTACGGGTACTCATAATCTACTTGTAGACAAACAATGAAACCACTTTCAGCTGAATTGGGAAGCAAACACACTGTGTGCACAATTCACCCCTGGCTGATCCACTAGTAAAAAATGTTAGTAGTCAGGTTTTTCGATCAGTCTCTAAGATAGTATTTGTTTGAATGTTTATACACATTTTAGAACATGATTTTATTGGTCACTACCTTGCTCATTTCCTCATTGGCTGAATGTTGGCTCTGGCTGAGAAGTTGCGAGTGTCTCATTAGAGGTTCCTGCAAAAGATCCAGTCTAGGCCTTTTTGTCTCAGTAAGTTCCATATCAGATGCCTTGCTCATGTCAGATATGTATGAATGGGGGTCTCCTCTCCCATGCAGTTCCTGTGACCTGGGGGAAAGACCAACATATAAAAAGTTAAATTGGATTTTAAACTGAAGCACTAAACAAGACAGGTGTATATCATAGCTTGTAGACACAATTAGTTGTGCGCAAACCAATCAATATATGCTTATTGGTATTTTTCTTTTTATAAAAAAAAATGTGTATTTTTTTCAAAATGGTGGGTCTTTTGTTGTTTATATCGCAAAGAATAAGAACGCAGTGATGGCCAAATACCCACAAAAGAAAGCTATATTTGTGAGGATTTCTTTTTTTTTTTACAGCATTGTATGATTGTGCAATTTTCAGTTAAAGTAACGCAGTGCTGTATCGCAAAAAATGGCCTGGTCATTAACCACTTCCCATCCCGCCTATTGTCATATGACGTCTACAAGGTGGCTCTGCCATCCTGGGTGGACTCTCGCCGTCATTGTGGTGGGCTTGAGCTTCACTGGTTCTGTAGCCACTTGTAACTTCTTGCCTCACGGCCACTGGGGGGGGCGCGTGTGCCCGCCGTGACCCTCGGGTGCCGATGCATGTGCCTGGCAGCCACGATGTCCGCCAGATACCCGTAATCGGCAGTTACAGAGCCAGGATCTGTGCGTTTACACACACAGATCCACGTTCTGTCAGGGAGAGGAGACCGATGGTGTGTCCCTTGTACATAGGGACACAGATTGGTCACCTACACCAGTCAGTCAGTCCCCCCCCCCCATAGTTAGAATCACTCCCTAAGGAACACATGTAACCACTTGATCACCCCCCTAGTGTTAACCCCTTCCCTGCCAGTCACATTTATACAGTAATCAGTGCATATTTAACCACTTAAGACCCGGACCAAAATGCAGGTAAAGCATTGCCCCTTTTTTGCGATTCGGCACTGCTTCGTTTTAACTGACAATTGCGCGGTCCTTTTTTCCCCACAAATAGAGCTTTCTTTTGGTGGTATTTGATCACCTCTGCGGTTTTTATTTTTTGCGCTATAAACAAAAATAGAGCGACAATTTAAAAAAAAATGCAATATTTTTTACTTTTTGCTATAATAAATATCCCCCAAAAATATATAAAAAAACATTTTTTTTCCTCAGTTTAGGCCGATACGTATTCTTCTACGTATTTTTGGTAAAAAAAATCGCAATAAGCGTTTATCAGTTGGTTTTCGCTAACTTTATAGCGTTTACAAAATAAGGGATAGTTTTATTGCATTTTTATAAAAAAAAATTTTTTACTACTAATAGCGGCGATCAGCGATTTTTTTCGTGACTGCGACTATATGGCGGACACTTCGGACAATTTTGACACATTTGTGGGACAATTGTCATTTTCACAGCAAAAAATGCATTTAAATTGCATTGTTTACTGTGGAAATGACAGTTGCAGTTTGGGAGTTAACCACAGGTGATGCTGTAGGGGATGTGTGACCTATGTGTGTGTTTACAACTGTAGGGGGGTGTGGCTGTAGGTGTGATGTCATCGATCGCGTCCCCCTATAACAGGGATGACGCGATCGATGCTACGGCCACAGAGAAGCACGGGGAAGCCGTGTTTACACACGGCTCTCCCCGTTCTTCAGCTCCAGGGACGGATCGCCGCACTGCAGCGGCGATCGGGTCCGCGAATCCCGCAGTCCCGGAGCTTCGGACCGGGTCACGGGCGCGCGCCCGCAGGCGCGCGCCCGTGACCCACGGCTGGGTACTAAAATCAACGTATATATTCTGCCGACGTAAATGTGCAGTAGGCAGTCCTTAAGTGGTTATAGCACTGTTCACTGTGTAAATGTGAATGGTCCCAAAATAGTGTCAAAAGTGTCTGATCTGTTTGCTGCAATATCGCAGTCCTGACAAAAAAAAAAAGATGAGCCATGACACGACGCATGCGCAGTCCGTTCTAAGTACTTGTCTGGAACTCGGCCCATCATTTACATGGGGTCACGGCTCATTTGCATGGCTCACACCCACTTCCACCTACGCCAGCTTACGCCTTAGAAACCCAGCGTAGTTTTGAGAGCAAGTGCTTTGTGAATTCTGTGCTGGCCTCTCTGCACTGCGTTGGCGTAGCGTAAAGAATATGCGCTACGGCGGCATATATATGCGCCGATGTATGTGAATCCGGGCCTTAGCCTTTTTTTGTTTACAGTGCAAAAAATAAAAACCGCAGAGATGATCAAATACCACCAAAAGCAAGCACTATTTGTGGGGGAAAAAAATGATGTAAATTTTGTTTGGGAGCCACGTCGCAGAAAACAATTCCACACCAAGAGGCATTACAAAACTATATGGGACACTACTAACATAGGTGGGCTATGGGTTCTGCTGATAGTTCAGAAATATATACTTTACAATTCTGCACTTTGTAATGTAATGTTGCCTTATATTGGTCATTCATTCTCTTTTGTATACAAACTTGTTTTGGGCTTTGATGTTTGTCCAGTCTTGTATTTTTGAATATTTTCAATAAAAAAAAATTCAAATAAAATTCTGCTCTTTAACAAACTTTATGACCGAAGATTTAACAGATTGTAGGAGTATAAAAAATGAAGGATCAACATGTAAATGAAACTGCTTTAAAACCTCTCCATAATAAATAAATACAAACAGGAATTTCTCTTGTCCCCATACCCATTTTGTTTATTTAGATGTATACATGTGCCTGCATCCAGTGACCTCTCTGTAATGTCACCAGAGGGAAGTTCTCAAGAAGGACACAGGCTTGATATCCCATAGCAAACATCTGAGTCTTCTTGCAAGTCAGATCCTATTTAAGCATTTAAGGCATGTGCTCATTTACAGACCTAAATATTTTAACAGAGCTAAAGGAGGTATGGGAGTATGACTTATTCATAACCACAGACTCTGCGGGGACATGAATTGCATAGTGTGGAAAGTCACAGGAGCTGAAGCCAAAAGGAAAAATGCATAAAAACAACTCATCTATTTTATCTGCTCTTTCAGAGTCAAAGAACCAAATATCAACTCACTTATCAAGCTGTGCTAAAGCAGTTTTGGTACCCAAATGGCTGAATTATGCCTAAAAGCATCACAATAGTGGGATTAAAAAATAAATAAAAATTATACACTTGATGTAAAAATATATATGTTTGGAAATACAATTAGAAATATATTCATAATGTTAAGAGAATAAACTTACCATTAACCAAAACATACAAAAAACAAGATATATTGGTTGTGAACCAATTTTTTTTAATCTGACTTAATTTAATGTAATTTTTAAATCGTAGACAAAGAATACAAAACAAAGCACGCAACACAGGAAATCTAGAAAAACAAAAAACAAACAAAAACCAACAACTAATTTAAATATGCCCATATGTACCACCACAGGCATTTCCAAATTTCGATTATTATTATTATACAGGATTTATATAGCGCCAACAGTTTACGCCACGCTTTACAATATAAAAGGGAGACAATACAGGTATAATGCAATAAAAAACAAGAGGATTACAAGGGCCCTGCTCAGAAGAGCTTACAATCTAATAAGATTATTATGATTATAGCTATGGATATTAGAATAACTTAGTATTCTGGAGCTTTTCTTTTTTTTAAGCAAGAAATTGTAAGAGTTGGTTCACACAGGGGCAACACGACTTCCAGCACGACTTTAGGAGGCAACTTGGACACGACTTGAGTATGAATCATCAGGCAACTTACAAGACACTTTTAAGTTGCCTCCTGGACAGTACAAGGCAACTTCAAGTCGCCTCCAGGACAGGAGGCTTTCCAGTGGCCAATCAAACAACAATCAGCTCTGTGGGAGGGAGGGGTTTGTCTGAGAAATGTATGTTATCTTCCTGGAAAGTTGCTTCTGTTAAGACAGTGATCAGACTTCTGAGGCAACTTCCATTGAAACCAATGGGTACAAGTTGCCTACAAGTCGGATTGAAGTAGTACAGGAACCTTTTCTGAAGTCGGAGCGACTTCAGTAGTGTACATTAAGACGGCTCCATTCACTTCCATTGATTTTCTCAACTGCGAGACTTGGGGTGACTTCATGGACACGAGGCAACATAGACACGACTTGAGTACGAATCATCAGGCAACTTACAAGACAACTTCAAGTTGCCTCCTGGACAGTGCAAGGCAACTTCAAGTCGCATCCAGGACAGGAGGCTTTCCAGTGGCCAATCAAATAATCAGCTCTGTGGGAGGGAGGGGGAGGGAGGGGTTTGCCTGAGAAATGTATGTTATCTTCCTGTATTGTTGCTTCAGTTAAGACAGTGATCAGACTTCTGAGGCAACTTCCATTGAAATCAATGGGTACAAGTTGCCTACAAGTCAGATTGAAGTAGTACAGGAACCTTTTCTGAAGTCGGAGCAACTTCAGTAGTGTACATTAAGACGGCTCCATTCACTTCTATTGATTTTCTTGGGGCAACTTCAAGTCAGATCCCGGCTCTAAGGGGTAAATAAGTACAATTGTGACTTGTAGGAGTTTTGGTAAACATTAAAAAAAGTTTTTTTTGGCATGATGAAAATACATTCAGTACATCAAAGTTAGAATTATTGGACGATGAGTTCCTAAATGTTTGAAATGTTATAGAATACTGATGTTGTGTGGAGATTTGTGGTTAGGATTGGTAATGGGGAAATTTCAATTATTCCGGGGCTATCTGATCTCATCTTGTGCTAGCATAGTCAGCCACTAAGTATATGAATGCTTATCTTATGAAGGGCTGTTTTTGTGGTGATCTTTTTCTGGAGTTCTGGATTGTAGGCTATACGTTTCTATTGGTACAATATCCTCAAACTAAGGCAATAGACACAATGGGCCAGATTCAGGTAGATGAGAGTATCTTTCCTCTGGAGTAACGCTTCTCATTTACGTTACTCTGAAGACCCTTTCAGCGCAAGTCCTGTAATTCACATAGCAGTTGCGCGTAAACTTGCGCCAGAGTAACGATAATGCGCTGGCGTAACCCGACGCAAGTGGAAGTGGGTGTGATCATATGTAAATGATGGGCGGAGCCCAGCGCAGAGGCTTACGTTCAGCGCATCAACCACGGAGCATGCACAGTGAGTGAGGCTCCACTCGCCCCCTTTGTGCGCATGCTCACAACTTCCGTCGGCACCACTGCACGGGAAACGTCAGCGCAATGCCTTCCGTTGGGCGTTTAAATGCGCCCGTAGAAGCGCCATTCCGGCACTAAAGTATATCCTGCTCCCCCTCCCCGCAGTGATGTTACTTTTGTTCTGAGATGGCTGCTCCCGTTCCCCGCAAACACACAGGAGAAAGCTGAACTTTAATGGCCAGGAGCTGTCAGCCGTCATCTCGGCTATGGAGACCTATGATGTCTTCCTCCATGGCTGTAAAATTTGACAGACAAGCATGGACAGAGGTGTTGTCCTGCAAGTGGGGGTGCTCAGCTAGCTCTTATCGTCGGTAACGCTGCTGTAGCTGCTCTCCTGCTGACCTGTGGCCATCTGGAGTAAAGATAAAGCAGCCTTTTGTAGAAATAACTTTGCGACGGACGAGATACGCGCGGCGCATGTAGCCAGCGTATGGTGCTAATCCGTTCGTGAATTGGGAAAAATCCCTCATTTGCATATTTGCAGGGGAAATCAATGGGCGCGACTGATGCGCCCAGCGAAAATAAGCGCTGACGATACTCTGGCGTCGGAACGTTCCGCCGGTCGCAAATGACCCGTTATTTGGCGCATCTAGTTTGGTGGGTACGGGCACATAGAAACGACGGCGCATCATCACAGTTACGCGGCGCATATCCAAATACTCCAGCGCAAGTGTTCGTGAATCTGGCCCAATGAGCCTGCCAAGTGGCTCATATTTATCCCCTTTTTCTTTTTACTTTGCTTTCCTTTAATATTAGAGTTTAGTCCATGTTTGCACCTGTTTTGGAAGTCGTTTTTAACCATATTTATCAAGCCTTGACCCATTTTTTGGATTTTTTCCTTTAAATATGCATTTTATAAAACAAACATTTGGGCAACATCTTTCTTAATGAAGGAGCCAAGAGTAAAGTGGATATTAGTGAGACCTTTTCAACACATTTCAATAAAGATCTTAACTGCACACTCAACTCCATCACACATCTGTCTATGTGGTTTTCTAGGGTAAATGCTTTTGGGGATATGGAGGACCTCACAGCCACCCAGTGTAATACTGAAGAAACCTTCAGGGACACCTGGAGACCCTGGCAACACTTTTTTTACAGAAGTATATCTGAACAAATATCTCCCACCTTAGTGAGTCCAACCGAATTCTGGCCCATCTAGCTCCACGGGAGAGGATATCTGTATCTGCCCTACAGTATTGCCCATGAGCTCTTTCCTCTCCACCCTGTCCATACGCCGTTTTCTGCCCCCCCCCCCTTCTGCGGTCCTTTTCCCTCCTCTTATCCCTCCCCTCTCCTTGCTCCTCTGTTCTCTTGACCGCCCCCTTTTTTTGTCTGTCAATACTGATTAAGACCTGATATTACACACCTTAACCCCGTTTCATAGCTGGCAATGCTTTCTCTGTGGTCTTTCCATTGCGGAAACTCTAAAGAATGCACAGTTCACTTTGGTGTCTGCCTAAAGCTGGGTACACACTACAGGTTTATTATTTTGGTTAAAAAAAAAAAGACAGCTCTGGTCGGGACACACTGTACCAACCTTGCAAGGTTAGTCCAGCGATCTCCCCTCTGTGTTCTGACAGGGGGACACCATGGCCGCCAGAACACCCTGATCAGCACTTTCTGCCATTGGATGAGAGCACTGATAAGGAGTTGGTCAGCTGCTGGTTTTCCAGGATGCGCGCCCGACAGAAGTCAGTTCCTGTCAGACATGGGCAGAATATCAGCCGGTATTTTTTGTACCGGCAAATGTCTCCCGACATTTTGCCTAGGTGTATGCGGCTTTAATGTGATCACTATAACGATAGCTTTCTTCATTGTTCATTTCAACATTGCCCTAGACATCTTCTTGACTACAAACGGCAGTCTGGTTACTTCTGCTTGATGGACATTCTGAGTGAGTGAGTGAAAAACGTATATAGCGCAGCACATGCAAACTTAATCGCCTCTGGGCGCTCGTTATTCCTTTCTCCTTTGATATCAAAATAGATGAGTTTTGATCTTTCTTCTGAAGGCCAAGTGGTTCTCCTCCAACCGAATGCTGGTTGGTAAAGCGTTCGATAGTCTGGGACCTTGGAGCGCAAATCTTCTTTCTCCTTTGGACTTGTATTTGGCTTTGGGTAGCTGGAGCAGATTTTGGTTGGTGGATCGCAGAATGCGATTGGAATTGTGAGCTTTTATTTTTTCACATAGATATTGGGGGGCCAATGTTGTAATCATTTCAACTGACCCACTGCCTGTTTTTTTTCTGTGCCCAAATAAGAAATAAAGGAACAAAACAATTAAACAAAAATTAAAAATAAATCCATCACACATGTGCCAAGACCTGCATGTTTCTGCTTTTTTTTAAAAAAACATCTCAGCAAGGGCACAAAGAAAATAATAGTTCTCTTTCGTCCAGTTCACACTACAATGGAACAGAGGTGTGGAAAAGTTCAGCATGCCTGAAAATCCACTCTTCAAATTAGAGCTCTCCTGAAGTCCCTGTCTGTCTGTGCAGTTCTAAGCCCCACAGCTTTGATGCGGTGCAAAAAAAATATGGATATGTCGCTTTGTGGCAATTTAATAAAGTTAAGAAAGAAAAAAAGTAAACCGGTCCCTGCATTGTAATGCAAGGCACCGCCTGCACAGAATGGACAGCAATCTGCACAGGGAAAGGCTTGTTATGTGCAGACTAATGTAAGCAGTCATCCAATGTCATTATGTAGTAAGTACCAATCAAAGTCTAGGATTTATCTTGTATCCTTACACCTCACCCACCTGCTTGGTTTGTTTTTGTTTTTGAGCTTTTGTCTATGCCATTATTTCCAGCCTGCTAATCATCTTGTGCAGCTGGCGTCCTCTTTAGCTCAGTTGCCAGTATTGTCATATTTTTAATTATCTGAACTTGAGCCTACAGAAATGCAATTCAACATGTTGCATGGTTCAGGAATTTCACTTTTTCTGAGCCTTATACAAGCCTACTGATAAATGCCAGAGTATAATGGAATGGTTTTTACAGCAAAGAATCATAAAAATAGAAATAGAAATGTAGCAAAAAGTAGCAAAAATTTATAAATTAGAAAAAAAAATTAGATGATCAATCAATAAAAGATGAATTAAAGCATCTACTCCTGCCAGAGATTACTGACAGGTGCTAGACCTCTATGCTGACTGTAAATAAAGCAGAACCTAACTCCCAAAAGGGAGTTAGTTCCGTTTTAACACACCCCTCCCCCCAAGAAATGCAAGAGTTTATTGATTTTTAATTGGCCGCACCATTATTTCAGCCTAGGCCACAGTCTGGAGTGCCAGAGGGTGGGCTCTGCGCGTCATCGGAGCTGGCTGCCTGCACCTGAAGGGGACTAAGATGACAGTGTGGGACCTGCTACATAGGACCTGCACAGCGGCTCGCAGTAGGACAGTGCTTGGAACCCAAGAATACAGATAAAGAAGAAAACATGGGGGAGGTGAGAGCAGTTGTGTACCACTTTAACTACATCCCGACCGCCCACCGCCATTATACGTCATGACTTTAAAGATGGATATCTCGGTAACGGCAGCAGCTGCTGCCACAACCGAGATATCCATCTCTTCTGTGGGCGGTCGGTCAATTGATAATGGCGGTCTCCGAGGCGGATTCGCCGCGAGATCGCCGTTATCGGTGGCGGGCGAGGACCCCCCCTCCCGCTGCGTTCCCGCGCCCTCTGCCGCTTACCGTAGCCATCGGTAGCGGCGGAGGCGATCGGGTCCTCTCCCGTGCTCAGTGGGGATGCGAGTGAGGGAAAAATTTCCCTCATCCATCCCCGTAGCTCTGCTGGGCGGAAGTGACGTCAAAACGTCAGTCCCGCCCAGCGTCTTAAAGAGACATTTTTTTTAATGTTATTTAAAAAATGACATTTTAATTTTTTTTTTTTTTTTTTTTTTTTTTGCATTTAAGCCTAAATATGAGATCTGAGGTATTTTTGACCCCAGATCTCATATTTAACCACTTCATTACCGAGCCTGTTTTTCAGATTCGGTGCTTACGAGACTAAAACAGTTTTTTTTGCTAGAAAATTATTTAAAACCCCCAAACATTATATATATTTTTTTTTCTAACACCCTAGAGAATAAAATGGCGGTCATTGCAATACTTTTTCTCACACCGTATTTGCGCAGCGGTCTTACAAGCGCACTTTTTTTGGAAAAAATTCACTTTCTTGAATTAAAAAATAAGACAACAATAAATTTGGCCCAATTTTTTTATATATTGTGAAAGATAATGTTACGCCGAGTAAAATGATACCCAACATGTCACGCATAAAAATTGCGCCCGCTCGTGGCATGGCGTCAAACTTTTACCCTTAAAAATCTCGATATGCGACGTTTAAAAAATTCTACAGGTTGCATTTTTTGAGATGACGAGGAGGTCTAGGGCTAGAATTATTGCTCTCGCTCTAACGATCGCGGCGATACCTCACTTGTGTGGTTTGAACACCGTTTTCATATGCGGGCGCTACTCGCGTATGCGTTTGCTTCTGCGCGCGAGCTCGTCGGGACGGGGCACTTTAAAAAATTTTTTTTTTGGTTTTGCTTTTTATTTTTATTTATTTTATAATTTTTAACACTGAAAAAAAAAAAAAAAAAAAAATTATCACTTTTATTCCTATTACAAGGAATGTAAACATCCCTTGTAATAGAAAAAAGCATGACAGGTCCCCTTATATATGAGATCTGGGGTCAAAAAGACCTCAGATCTCATATTCAGGCTTAAATGCAAAAAAAAAAAAAAAAAAAAAAAAAAAGTCAAAATGTAAACATATTAAATGTCTCTTTAAGACGCTGGGCGGAAATGACGTTTTGACGTCACTTCCGCCCAGCAGAGAGAGGGGGACAGCTGAGGGACATTTTTTCCCTCAGTCACATCCCCGGACAGACAACGAGCAGACCCGATCGCCTCCGCCGCTACCGACGGCTACGGTAAGCGGCGGAGGGCGCGGGAGAGCGGCGGGAGGGGGGGGGCACCCTCTCCCGCCGCCGGTAACGGCGATCTCGCGGCAAATCCGCCGCGATGACCGCCGTTATCGTTAACAGGACCGCCCCACGAAGAGATGGATATCTCGGTTGTGGCAGCAGCTGCTGCCGTTACCGAGATATCCATCTTCAAAAACGTGACGTCTTTGGACGTGGGGCCGGTCACAAGTGGTTAAGAGGACCTGTCATGCTTTTTTCTATTACAATGGATGTTTACATTCCTTATAATAGGAATAAAAGTGATAATTTTAAAAAAAAATTATTTTAGTGTTAAAAATTGGTAAAATAAATAAAAATAAATACGAAAACAAACAAAAAATTTTTTTAAATCGCCCTGTCCTGACGAGCTCGCGCGCAGAAGCATACGCGAGTAGCGCCCGCATATGAAAACGGTGTTCAAACCACACAAGTGAGGTATCGTCGCGATCGTTAGAGCGAGAGCAATAATTCTAGCCCTAGACCTCTTCTGTATCTCAAAAAATGCAACCTGTAGAATTTTTTAAACGTCGCCTATCGAGATTTTTAAGGGTAAAAGTTTGACGCCATGCCACGAGCGGGCGCAATTTTTAAGCGTGACATGTTGGGTATCATTTTACTCGGCGTAACATTATCTTTCACAATATGTAAAAAAATTGGACCAAATGTATTGTTGTCTTATTTTTTAATTTAAAAAAGTGCTTTTTTTCCAAAAAAAAAGTGCGCTTGTAAGACCACTGCGCAAATACGGTGTGACAAAAAGTATTGCAATGACTGCCATTTTATTCTCTAAAAAAAATATATATAATGTTGGGGGTTTTAAGTAATTTTATAGCAAAAAAAAATGTTTTAGTCTCATAAACACTGAGTCTGAAAAACAGGCTTGGGGCTTAAGTGGTTAAGCATTATAACCTGGAAAGAAGAAGTAGTAGCTCCATTGAGGCCTCATCTCCCCTGTAAGCAAGATTTTACAAAGTAACAAAGCCATTCGTGGCTCCAAAAGCTCACTCCTTCTACCAATGTAATACACAGATGAATATTCGGAGACTGATATCAGCATCAATTTAGTTCAGTTGCTAGTTATATAAATGGCTTACATAGTACAATTTAATATCTACCTAGAGTTCAAAATGAAGTGGATGAATGCTAGGTTTCCTAGAGAGAACGATAATATTTTCTGAGTCGCTCTGGATAGCCTTTAACTCCCTAGGAAAGACAAAAAGCCTTCCCCATTTCTACACAAAGTTTTGTTTTCTAACAGTTAATTAAAATATGTGGAACCGAAAGCCCAAAAATTTTACAAAAAAGGAAGTTTTGTTTTCCACCTAATTCAGAACAAATATTCAGAATAATAAATATGTAAACAATCCCTTTTCACAAAATAAAGAAAAATAAATAAATTAGCATAGCGGGTGTCACCAGGTAGAGGGGAGGGAGGAGAGTAAACATGCGTTTTAGGCGCTGACCCGAAAGTGACATGTGATGTAATTTCCAGGTCCCCGATGACAGTTTCCCCAGCCATCAAGGCCGGGAATGAATGTAATGCAGTGTGATGTGAATTGCATTCAATTTAGTGAAGCATAGAGGAGACATGCAGGGTCTTTTAGACCCTGTATGTCTCATTGAAGAGAACATGTCAGCAAGATAAACCATCACCTAATGGAGTTTTGTCCATCTATGTGATGGAAAAAAATATAGAACGTTATTTTTTTAATTACACTCAAAGCACATAAAATTGGAACTATCACTATTGTGTTCTCTAGGGTGTCTGGTTTCAGAGAATATATAATGTTTGGGGGTTTTATGTAATCTTCAGATCTAAAATTATTTTTTAAACGTGTGCAAAAAACACACAAAAAAGGTTCTTGCTGTGAAAAGGATCACCTTCACCTTCGGGAAAGTGTTACATGATTCACCAGTAAAGCCCCATACACACTATCAGTTTTCCTGATGGTTTTCTCTTCAGGTTTACCAAAACCATGTAGTGCAAGGTCCTGCCTGATTGCATACAAATTGAAACTCTTGAGGTTTGACCTCATATTAGATGGTTTTGGTAAACCTGAAGAGAAAACCATCAGGAAAACTGATAGTGTGTATGGGGCTTAAGAGTTGTTAATTAAAAAAAACTGGCTCCTACCTTTTTTAGTTGGCTAGATTCTCTAGTCTACTATTGTACAGTAGTATTATGAATGTTCTATGTTTCATATCATACAAAGATGGAGGGGATCAATCACTGGCTCACGCATGCGTTTGCAAATGCGTGCGGACAAAACCCCTGTTTTTAACGCACACTGTTAGACAGGTTAATTGGTTGTCTGCGAGTTGGTCGGTAAGTAGGCTTGGTTATTCCCTGGGCATTCCCCAGGTTTCTTTGTTATCTGCTTTAGCCTTCCAAGCTACTTACTGCTATGGCCAGCTATAGATGGGGCGGTGGATATATTTATGTTTCACCTGTGGTGCTTGTATTGGTCCAGCAGTGCAGCAACACCTTTGCAGCCATTGTGCTATATGCTGGGTGTTTGGTGTGCTCCTGCACCTTTAAGGAGGGGTGGCTCCCCTTCAGTCCACCTGCCCCTATCTATCCATTAGAATGCATGTGCCTCCATTGTGGGGACACTTACTGTTTAGTGTTAGGACCACAGAATTATGGGGTGCCTTGGCGCGGCTCTGTGGCTCACGCATGCATTTGCAAATGCGTGCGGACAAAACCCCTGTTTTTAACGCACACTGTTAGACAGGTTAATTGGTTGCCTGCAAGTTGGTCGGTAAGTAGGCTTGGTTATTCCCTGGGCATTCCCCAGGTTTCTTTGTTATGTGACCAGTAGATTGTAGACAATAACACAACCCATGTGACCCTAATAAATACCGTATTTATCGGCGTATAACGTGCATTCTTTCCCCTTAAAATCAGGGGGAAATCGCAGGTGCGCGTTATACGCCAATGTCATTTTCTTTTACCAATCGGGGGCGGGGATTGGATGGGGGGTGTCGTGCCAGCCATCTCGCTTCTCCTGGTCCTGGGACAGCCCACCGGCGTACGAAAAAGATTGAAAAAAAACAATGCGAGTCCCTTCTCTCCTCTCCTTGCTCCTCCTCCCCCTCCGAGTGTAGCTTCAGATTGGAGGAGGAGAGGAGGAGGAGACTGTGTGGTTTGAGCAGGAGACTGTGTGGTTTAAGCGGGGAATCCTGACCTATTTAGCTTCGCGGGGATCCATGGGGACCCAATCCGGCACTGTCTTGAATGGGGTATCAACACCCGGAAACCCGATCCGACGTGCGAGAACCAAGACGTGCGGGAGTACAGACGGGACTACAGATGCTGACGCCGAACCTGGGTGTGTGGAGCGGCTCATGCTGGGACAGGAGAAGCAGGTAGCAGGGCAGAGTATCCCCCTCACCCATACATCACTCGCCTGCAGTCCCAGGCTGGAAGCAGTGCAGGTAGTTTGAAAACGAGTGTGCCGCCTTGTCCGGCAATTGATGGGACAGGATTTGTGTGCTTGGATCTGTGTAATGTGCTGAGATCTATGTGTAATGTGCTGGGATCTAAGTAATGTGCAGGGCTCCACTTCTCCGCCTCTGATACTCTCACCAATATGTTACCACTCCCAATACGATCACCCTAATTTGTGACTCTAACATTGGGCTGGTCGAGGCATATACCTCCGGATGTCCCCCCCACTGTCCTCCTGATAACCCTATCCCGCAAGTGTTTACACGGCAGCCCTTGTACTCTTTTCCCTCTATTGTCTGCCCTTTTCTGCTCTCCTTTCAACTTTTTCCCTCTCTACGACCTTCCTTGGGTCGCTCCCCTCTTCTCTTTTTCCTTTTTATTTACTTTGAATTTTCCATATGTTCCCTGATCGGAAACAATGACACCCTCTTGACGGGAGTCGTGTTTGGCTCCTAAGGACGACCGATGATGTTCATTATTTCTTATAAGGCAGTTTGAGTTATGCTATGGGCGATAGCCATTGGGCTGACTCAAGTTACATGATCGCTCACGATTGTCACTTTTATGTAAAACTGATTATTGTTTCTTTTTGTATCTTTTTGTATTGTTTATTACGCTACCAATAAATACATTTTCAACTCTAAGTAATGTGCGGGGGGGGGGGGGGCTTTTGTCTGTGTAATGTGCAGGGGGGCTTTGGAATATAAAAGGGGCTGTTGAAAGTTTTTTTCCTGAAACTTCCCACTTAAAATTAGGTTGCGCTTTTTACGCCGGTGCGTGTTATACGCCGATAAATACGGTAGATATCTCCAGTAAAATATACAGATAGACAAATATATATATAACTGACACGTACACACACACACAAGTATATGAAAAGTGTAGACCAGGAAAAAAATAAATACAAAAAATGTTAATGGTAAGATAAAAAATAAACAATGCTGATGAAATGCTAGATTATAAAATATATTATGTTTTTCTCTTTATTGGGCACCACTAAAACTGCTTTACCACCAACAGAGAATGCCTATGTACTGAAATATTCTGCTGAAAAAATGAGAAACAAAAGGTTTATGGATGCGTTCTGGCAGCGTTGTGCAATTAATTTGGCCCATATAGCCTTCTACAGGGCTTTTATGGTTAGCTCTTCCATTTCTTAAAAAAAAAGCCGAGTTAGATATGGAATCACAATGTGTTTATGCTAAAGGGCAACACCGAATTGAAACCACAACAACTTCGCCCGAGAGCATGTTTTCAATTAGGAAGAACTATGAATTCTCAGAGTGAGCATTGAATACAAGTAAAGATTAGGCAATGGAAAGAAACGTTACTGAGCACCAAGTATAAGAGGTTGGAGGCAGCTCAGTGCTGCCGGAATTCACACCCAGTTCATGCTCAGTCTTGCCAAAGCAGACCAAAGCAAGTAGAGGAATGCAATCTAATCCAACCGAATCTTGGTATAAACCACACATCTCAAATTAAATTAGGCAATGGCAAGCATTTACACAAAAACAAAGTTATCCTTGTGTGGCCCTTCTGCCGTTTACTTTTCATTTCAGTAGAATACCGCAGACTATGGCCCTTTGTCTGTCACAAGATACACCTGCAGCTATGATCTTTCGTGGCTTTTCTCTGTAATCTAGAATATGACGAAACAAGGCACAAGACATTCCTAATGGCAAAGACCTGAAACAACCACCTCCTCTTGATATCCAAAGTAAACTGCTTGACATTCTTATAACATTACCTAATACCAACTGCAAATTATTTTTATTACTAAATACACTATAAACCAGAGTCCAAGCCATGTTGCATATTTGCTCTAAGAATATGGAAGAGATTGTCTGTGCATTCAAACAATAGCGCCAGACAAAAAGAAAAGGGAGGGCTAATTTTTACATGCAGAGTTGTTAAACTAACTGACAGGGTAATCCCTCCTGCCGAGCCATTGTCGGCGGGGAGAAGACAGAGACTATGGCTAGCGGCTATAATAGCCACTAGTGATAATCGTAAGAATCCGGCAGGCTGGTTGTACCCAAGTTGATCGATCGATCGACTTGGTGCATTCAGCCTGCCCATTTACAGTTCAAATCTCATTTGAACCATGTATGGCTGGCCTTACTGTATCTAATTACCATTTTCTTCAATGGAGAAGCAGCTAATAAAGTCCAGGTCCAAACAACCTAAAAATGATTGGTGTCTTTGCCCATAACATTACATCTCTCACATCATTCTCATTGTCAGAATAAGAAGCGGGTCTCAAAGTTTTATTAAACCCTCCATTGTTTAGGCACTTTCAGCAGCTTATTTAATTATTTACTGGAGGATTCAGATTCTTTATCCTTTAATCCTCGCCTATGGTCCACTACTGCCCCAGGTTTCCAGAGTGGCTCATTTTTCTTGCAGTGTCCTCCTATGGATGCCCCCTTGCATGCAAGGCACTCACTGCTCCTCCCTCACCCTTCCCCCTTTCTCCACGCTAACAGACTGGTTTAAAGGTAGTTGTAAACCTGCTGTACATGCTACATAATACAAAGGAACAATAGAATTTGTGCCCACATATCCAAATGCAATCTATGTAGTTTTACCTTAAAAAATCTTATGCCCAGCAACTGTTAAAGCCCTGTCAATATCAGAGATCAGTGGGCGGGTCTTAATGCCAGGGCTCAGGAGGTGGAGTTGTGACCTCACAGGACTCCCCTCCCATCTCTACACTCCCCCCAGCAAGCGAGGATTAGCCTTGTGTGTGTGCACGTCACACGCAGAGAGCTTAAGGCCTCCTCAATGTGTGCAAGTCAAAGTTACTCAGCACCTTTGTGTATGCAATACCATGTTTACTAGCCACGCCCCCTCATGAGTACTGCCCAATCGGATCTTGGGGAAGGCACCACATGACTTGGAATGGCCAATAATGATGAGGCGCGGAGCAGCTAATCGTGGGAGAGCTTGTGCATGAGAGAAATTTATCATATGTCACAGCAGCGGGGGTGTGGCGACACAAATATTTCTCATGTGTCGGCTATTGACCCAGCAAGAAAGCAGAGGATTTCTCAGTGCTGGATTCACTATTCATGGCAAGACTAGTCACAGAGGACTTATCCTTATCCTTTATTGTACCAGGTAAAATGCTTAATTATTATTAATATTTTACTTTTTTCAGGTTTACAACCACTTTAAGGCCTCGTACACATGATAGGATAGCCAGAGGACAGCAGTCTGATGGACCGTTTTCATCGGTCAAAACCGAACGTGTGTGGGCCCCATAGGTTATTTAACCTTAGGTTAAAAAAAGCCAACTTGCTTTAAAATTAATCTATGGACTCTTAACCGATAGGTCAAAACCGATCGTTAGTAGGCACGACCATCGGTTAAAAATCCACGCATGCTCAGAATCAAGTCGACGCATGCTTGGAAGCATTGAACTTCATTTTTTCCAGCAGGTCGTTGTGTTTTACATCACCGCGTTCTGATACGATCGTTTTTTTAAGTGATGGTGTATAGGCACATCAGACTATCAGTCAGCTTCATCGGTTAACCTTGGACAACGATCCTTCAGACCGTTCTCATCGGATGGACTGATCGAGGCTTAAGACTGCACTTTCCATAGCTAACTCTTTCCAGTGAAGATCAGAAATTCAGGTAAGCAGCACAGAGAGAGAGCAGGAGACAGCAATGTGATCATAAAAAGTTTTTTTTTTTACCAGCAAATGCATCAAGGTAAAAAACCTTAAGCCTTTACAACCACTTTAACAGTTTGAGAGTGTCTGAAGAAGTGTGACCACTAATGTATAAGTGGTTTTCAATATATACAGTGGGGAAAATAAGTATTTGAACACCCTGCTATTTTGCAAGTTCTCCCACTTGGAAATCATGGAGGGGTCTGAAATTGTCATCGTAGGTGTATGTCCACTGTGAGAGACATAATCAAATAAAAAATTCCAGAAATCACAATTTAAGAATTTTTAACTATTTATTTGTATGATACAGCTGCAAATAAGTATTTGAACACCTGTCTATCAGCTAGAATTCTGACCCTCAAAGACCTGTTAGTCTGCCTTTAAAATGTCCACCTCCACTCCATTTATTATCCTAAATTAGATGCACCTGTTTGAGGTCATTAGCTGCATAAAGACACCTATCCACCCCATACAATCAGTAAGAATCCAACTACTAACATGGCCAAGACCAAAGAGCTGTCCAAAGACACTAGAGACAAAATTGTACACCTCCACAAGGCTGGAAAGGGCTACGGGGAAATTGCCAAGCAGCTTGGTGAAAAAAGGTCCACTGTTGGAGCAATCATTAGAAAATGGAAGAAGCTAAACATGACTGTTAATCTCCCTCGGACTGGGGCTCCATGCAAAATCTCACCTCGTGGGGTCTCAATGATCCTAAGAAAGGTGAGAAATCAGCCCAGGACTACACGGGAGGAGCTGGTCAATGACCTGAAAAGAGCTGGGACCACCGTTTCCAAGGTTACTGTTGGTAATACACTAAGACGTCATGGTTTGAAATCATGCATGGCTCGGAAGGTTCCCCTGCTTAAACCAGCACATGTCAAGGCCCGTCTTACGTTTGCCAATGACCATTTGGATGATCCAGAGGAGTCACGGGAGAAAGTCATGTGGTCAGATGAGACCAAAATAGAACTTTTTGGTCATAATTCCACTAACCGTGTTTGGAGGAAGAAGAATGATGAGTACCATCCCAAGAACACCATCCCTACTGTGAAGCATGGGGGTGGTAGCATCATGCTTTGGGGGTGTTTTTCTGCACATGGGACAGGGCGACTGCACTGTATTAAGGAGAGGATGACCGGGGCCATGTCTTGCAAGATTTTGGGCAACAACCTCCTTCCCTCAGTTAGAGCTTTGAAGATGGGTCGAGGCTGGGTCTTCCAACATGACAATGACCCGAAGCACACAGCCAGGATAACCAAGGAGTGGCTCTGTAAGAAGCATATCAAGGTTCTGGCGTGGCCTAGCCAGTCTCCAGACCTAAACCCAATAGAGAATCTTTGGAGGGAGCTCAAACTCTGTGTTTCTCAGCGACAGCCCAGAAACCTGACTGATCTAGAGAAGATCTGTGTGGAGGAGTGGGCCAAAATCCCTCCTCCAGTGTGTGCAAACCTGGTGAAAAACTACAAGAAACGTTTGACCTCTGTAATTGCAAACAAAGGCTACTGTACCAAATATTAACATTGATTTTCTCAGGTGTTCAAATACTTATTTGCAGCTGTATCATACAAATAAATAGTTAAAAAAATCATACATTGTGATTTCTGGATTTTTTTTGTTGGATTATGTCTCTCACAGTGGACATGCACCTACGATGACAATTTCAGACCCCTCCATGATTTCCAAGTGGGAGAACTTGCAAAATAGCAGGGTGTTTAAATACTTATTTTCCCCACTGTATAAATGGAAGAAGTGGGGAAAAATAAGCTAGATTCCAGAGCAAGAGGAACAATAGAGAACCACAGATCTATGGGGGACAAAAATGTTAAAGAGAGGGGTAGAGGGGAAGGAAAAGAGAAGTGAAGGGGGAGGGAACGGTTCCCCCTCCGACCTCTACTCCAGAACCTGACTCATATGCCTGTTTTCTTTTTTTTTTAAATGTATTTCATTTGGACAGTCAGCGCTTGGTATTCAAGTAGCAGAGAACATATTCCAATAAAACCAAACAGGCCTGAGTCTGTTGTAAGTGCTTTTTCTGGAGTCAACAAGGTCCTCCATATGCTTAATATCGTTGAGGGGACATTGGGTTGTTTACATAATTCCAAAATACAACTTTTGTCTGTGTTGAGTAAGTGTGGAAGAATGGATGTCTACTAGGTCTTCTTGTTGTTTTGATGAAGTAAGACAAATGCGGAGTCCGATTAGATTATAAAGAATGTGTACTTTTTAACAACCCAACATACCTCAGCCCAAAAGGATTGTAAAGAGGGGAATAACCAGAATACACCGAATAAGATGTCACCACATGTGGCACCCGATTTCCTGCATCAGTCAGGCATTTTCAGGTACATAATAATAAAAAAAAAAAAATGTTTTTGTTCTATTCTTGGTTCTTTATCGTCTTACTTGGAGGATAAGATAACAATGACAAAAAAAAAAAAAACTCATATATAAATACTATAATTGCCACATAAGTAGAGGATTGTTCTGTAAGCAACACAATTATAGGTTATTATTTCAACAGCTTTTGTTAAGATGCAGCAAAGGCTGGTATATAATAATAGGATGCTGCCAGTTGTGAGCACTGTAAGGCATGGTCATTGGATTTGTGACCTCAAGAATAGTTTAATGGATAAATTCATCTTTGTGTGCCTTTTTTTTCTAAATTCCAGCTCCCCTATGTACCAAAATAGCATTAATGTACTTATTTTGCAAAAATAAAAAAAAATTCCATTAACTCTACACAGACTTATGTCCCTTTCTTCATAGTTGTTTAAACACACTACTCCATTACTTCTGCCTTACTGGACAGACTTTAGGTAAAAAACACAGCTGAGGGTAGGTGATGCTGGCGTTTCGTCAGATTAGGCGACCCCTCAGATATTGTAATGGAAGTTTTGTTCCGTCGCCGCCATCTTAATACACCCCGCACTTGTCCACAGTAAGGATACAGCAAGAAGGTGGCAAGTGGACATCTTGTTACAACCACCATAGTCTTGCATTACATGCGTATTTTTAACAGTTTTTAACGCCTCATTTGCATGGCTCACGCCCACTTCCACCTACGCCTGCTTACGTCTTAGAAACCCAGCATAGTTTTGAAAGCAAGTGCTTTGTGAATTCTGTGCTTGCCTCTTTGCGTTGCGTCGGCATAGCATAAAGAATATACGCTACGGCGGCATATATATGCGCCGATGTATGTGAATCCGGGCCTTAGAAGGTGCTGAGGTGCTTCATGGAAACATGCTGTGCCATGTGTCCCACTCCCCTCTCGTATCCCCACTCAGCAGAAAAAATTTACTCTCAGCTTTGCAGTCTGGGGATCAAACCTGCTTGTTACTGGTGTGAGGAAGATAGAACTCTTTATTGAGATCTACAAATAAAGGTCTCAGGGGTAGCCAAGATATCCACCAGGCTCGACAACACAAATAAAGGCTCATAGTGATGTACTGTTTAAAAAAGTTTATTTGCGCAATCATAAGCAACACTTAAAACGAGCATAGAACAGAGAGTCCGCGTGGCAAACCCGGAAGAGCCTCACTCTCTGTCCTATGCTTGTTTTTATCTGCAATCGTAAGTGTTGCTTATGATTGCGCTACCCCTGAGACCTTTATTTGGAGATCTCAATAAGGAGTACCAGAGGCCCATCTTCCTCACACCAGTAACAAGCGTGTTTTACCCCCAGACTGCAAAGCCGAGGGTCCATTTTTTCTGGGATACGAGAGGGAAGTGGGACAAACAGCATGTTTACATGAAGCACTTCAGCACCTTCTAAATGTAGGAAGCAGGCAAGACCCATAATTTATTATCAACATACACAAAAGTATCAACGTCAGTTGAAGTCTAAAGACAAACCAACAGTCAGAAGGATATAAAAGAAAAAGTGACCATGTTTCGTTTTACGGTGCTTACTTTTCAGTGTATGTATAATATACATACAACACATGTAGACGCAGAAAAAACAGCTATGCTATTATAGATTCAATGGTTCTCAGCCTTGTCTTTAGGTCAGTTCCACTGATGCAGAGTCCAGCATTCTGTCTGGCCAAAATAGGCTGTATTTCACTCATCATATGGGGCTTGTGAGCTGTTAATTCCTTTGCTTACTAATGGATGCTCCTTCTAATATTCTATATGCTCCAAGGAATTCTCCTCAATATCCAGCCCAGTAAAATCATTACTTGCAGCAGGCTCATACATTTCCCCTTTTCTCAGCACAAACATTTGACTTGGGATCAGAAGATGCGGAAGACTCAACTCAGATTCCAGGCAACTAAGCTCTTTGCATAGGAGATTTGTTTATGAGAACCAGAGGGAGCCCTGAACATTCGGAAAATATTAAAAGCACAGAGTAACCCATCCTGGCATTAAACAGACTAGCTTTGCAGTGCATCCGTAAAGTTTTTACATTGCTTCATTTTTCCACATTTAGTTAAGTTACAACCTTAGTCCAAACTGGAATAAATTAATAAATCTTTACAAATTTATTAAATGAAAAAAAAAACATATACATAAGTATTTTTAGCTTTTGCTCAATACTCTGTTGAAGCACCTTCAGCACTAATTACAGCCTCAAGTCTTTTGGAGTATGATGCTACAAGCTTAGTACACCTGTTTTTTGGGCAGTTTCTCTTAGGCCTCGTACACACGATCAAATCTGTCTGCTGGAAATGGTCTGCTAGACCGTTTCAGCAGACAGATTCGATCGTGTGTACGGGCAAATAGACGGATTTGGCCACCCGACAGATTGGAAAGCATGCTTACCAATCTGTCGGCTGGGAACCCGTCCGCCCGACATGTCTGCTGGTTAGTATGCTAACCAGCAGACATGTCTTCTCACACACGCGCCGAATGATTTCGGCGCATGCGCGGAAGTGTTTTACTTCCTGGTGCGGTGACGTCACCGACACATCAGCGCGCTGTCTGCTGGCGGGGATTTTGGTTTGCTCATGTGTACACGCGAGCAAACCAAAATGCCAGCAGACAGATCTGTTCAAATCGGTTGGTCCGACCGATTTGAACAGATAGATTGCCTCGTGTGTACGAGGCCTTATTCTTCTTTGCAGGACATCTCAAGCTCCATCAGGTTGGGTGGGGAGCGTCAGTACACAGCCATTTTCAGATCTCTCAGAGATGTTCAATGGGGTTCAAGTCTGGGCTCTGCCTCTGGCTGGGCTACTCAAGGACATTCACAGAGTTGTCCCATAGCCACTACTTTGTTATCTTGGCTGAGTGCTTAGCATCATTGTCCTGTTGGAAGATGAAATTTCACCTCAATCTGAGGTCCAAAGCGCTGTGGAGCAGGTTTTCATAAAGGATGTCTCTGTGCATTGCTGCATTCATATGTTCCTCAAACCTCACTAGTCTCCCAGTTCCTGCCACTGAAAAACATCCCTACAACATGATGCTGCCACCATAATGCTTCACTGTATTGGTATTGGCCAGTGGTGCCTGGTTTCCTTCAGACGTGACTCACGCTTGCCATTTAGGCCAAAGAGTTCAATCTTTGTTCCTTCAGACTAGATATGTTCTTTTTGGCTAACTCCAGGTGGGCTGTCATGTGCCTCTTACTGAGAAGTTGCTTCCGTTTGGCCACTCTACCATACAGGATGATTGGTGGAGTGCTGCAGAGATGGTTGTTCTTCTGGAAGATTCCACAAACAAAATTCTGGAGCTCTGTCAGAGTGACCATCGGGTTCTTAGTCACCTCCCTTACTAAGGCCCTTCTCTCCCAATCGCTCAGTTTGGCCGAGCAGCCCACTCTAGGAAGAGTGCTGGTGGTTCCAAACTTCTTCCATTTACAGATGATGGTGACCACTGTGCTCAATGGGACCTTAAATTCTGCAGAAAGTTTTCTGTACCCTTCTCCATATATGTGCCTTAATACAATCCTGTCTCAATTTTGAGTGTCATGGCAAAGACTGTGAATACTTATGTACATGTGATTTCATTTTTAATAAAATTGGCAAAGATTGCAAACAAGCTTCTTTCATGTTATCATTATGTGGTATTGTTTGTAGAATTTTGAGGAAAATAATGAATTTAATCCATTTTGAAATAAGGCTATAATAAGGAATAACACTATAACATAACAAAATTTGGAAAAAGTAAATACTTTCCGGATGCACTGTATGTGATCTAGCACTAATCTTTACAAGAAACACTATAGACTGAAATCTATCAGAAATAAGTTTCACATGTTATTTATCATTACAAATACCTTAATAAATTAGTATGATCTTATTATATTAGGTAGATATACTGTTTTAAATATACACATAAAAGAATGGTTTTTCACGTTGTCGTTTTTCTCGTCGTGTGTACGCTTTAACGACGGGGAAAAACGTGCATGCTCAGAAGCAAGTTATGAGACGGGAAATTAGCATAATCAGCCCAAAGGGTGGCACCATTCGAATGGAACTTCCCCTTTATAGTGCTGTTGTACGTCACCGCACTGTGCTCGAGCATTTTTTATCACGATCGTGTGTATGCAAGGTAGGCTTGAGAGGAATCACGTCGAGAGAAACATTGTTTTTTTCCACGACATGAAAAAAACGGTTGTATGTACGCAGCATTAGTCATGCTATGCAGAATAAGGTCACCATTATGAAACAGCAAATCTTTTATGTCCAATGCACGCTGGGTGTTTTTCCCGATGTATGAGGCTTCAGCGTGAAGGTGCGGTTGGAAGAATGGGCGCACAGCAAACTCTGAAAGGCTGACAACTGCTATGGTTGGTCAGAGCACCTAGAAGTCCTTACATTTAGGTGTTTTTGTGCCTAAAGACAAATGCCTGGAATACAGACTGCTTGCATTCTGACCTAGCTTTCTGCCGATACCTAAACCCTGGAGCCTCATACACCAGGGCTAAATGCCCAGTGTGAATTAATTAATAATAAAATGTACCATCATCCAGAATCTTTTAGAGAAAAGGAGGAACCGAGGAATAGAGTGGTCGCAGCTGCTAGCACCGCCAACCCACACCCACTATTACCCAGAAAAAAATTGTGTAAATGGACTTTCTCTGGACTGATAACACAAAACAATATGGTAAAAAATTAATTTATTATACATAAAATTATACAACTTAAAAAACAGGGCTAAGACAGTCAACCTCACATTAGTTACAGCGATGGAATTTGAACGAAAAGCCGTAGAGTATCTAAGGTACTGAGGTGAAGTCAGAGAAAAACCTCTACCGGTTTTGCAGGTTACCGCTCCTTTAGGAGGTGGTCTGTATATCAGATGACAACATATCAACACTAGCAAAACATAGAAAAATATATCAGAACAGAAATAATAAACAACTTTAAGGTCAGGTATGCACATGAGCAAAGTCTGCAAAGTCCATTTACACACATTTTTTCTGAGTAATAGTGGGTGTGGGTTGGCGGTGCTAGCAGCCGCGACCACTCTATTGCCCGGTTCCTCAAGCTTGATACAATATAAAAGGCAAAACATTTTACAGGCAGTTATTTTGGTCCAAAACCATCCCTCCAAAAAAAATAAGACCCTTAACCGTATTGTCGCCCAATCTCTCCAACTATGGTTCAGACAGGTCCAAAAAGGTAAGCTGTCTTCTGACACTCCCCCCCTGGCATCTTTTCTAGGTGACTCGCGTTTTTCACTCTAGCTAGTGCTCAACATCAAAACTTACTAACGGTTTGGAAGCCCCGTAACCTAACTCATTAAAAATCGCTCTCTCACATTAACTCATTTCTCACTTTCTCCAATCTACAAACAAAATATGATCTTGCTCTTAATGAATTTGAAAACTACACAAAAATTAGACAATTCTATCAGAAGTACTACTCACTTCACCCCCCTTATACTCAATTTGAACAAATTTGTATCTCCTCCCCTCGTGATAGGGGTTTGATCTCCAGAATATATAAGAGCTTGAATGAAACAAACATGCCCGAGAAGCAGAGCTTTTTTTTCTCAGAAAATAGGTGCAGGAACTCAACCACGATCCCGTTCAGATTTCACAAACAGTAGAAGGGTCTTAAAGGGGCATTAAATACCAGAATTGCACTAATACAGAGTGCAGAGTTCAGGGGGGTTACACACAGAGTGAAGAGCTGGCACTTGTAAACACAGAAACCAGACTTCTGTGTTTACAAGTGATTGTGGTGAGCAGGCACCAAAGGGTCTGAGCCAAAGGTGGTGGAACTGAGTTCCCCCAAGTTCCCCCAGAAAAAAAGCCCTGCCGAGAAGTCACATCCCATGTTACAATGGGAATCGGACTTAAATACTTAATTTACTCTGGAGCAATGGGATACCATTTTCTTGTCAATATATCTTTATTGAGGTGATAAAGAAATGTACAATTCAACAAAATAAAATAAGTTAATTACAGACACAGAATAATTTCTTGGTTTACATAAGTGGTAAGTTCACAACAGGTGAGTCTGGTGGCTTCAATGGACATATTAATAGTACAGATAAGGTTATAACTAAGAGACCAATTTTCTGGAGTTTATTTTAAGATGCTTCGTTTCTTCCAACCAGCCCAGATGGTTTTAGGGCTGTGGTTTAGGCAAGAGTCCTGATGCGTCAACGTAAGTGTTTCAACCAAAATCAACCTTATAACAATGCTAAGAACATGTATAATAACGAGGTTCATAGTCAGAGCCCAAGGCGGGGGGAGGAGGGTGGGGAGGAAAGCGGGGAGGGGAGAAAGGGGTGTCTGCAGGAGTGGTCCGGAATTGGCTGTCAATATCAAATATACGCTAAGCGGTAGACTGTTAAACAGGCTGGGCTACCATGGTAATAATACAATATCATTGATTTCATTGGGTATTGCATATTCATACCACGGTTTCCAGGTTCTTTCGAATCCAGCGGTCGCGTCCATGTCAATTGCCATCATTTTGGCGTGAGTCATAGCTAGGTTCATTCTGTTCGTTACTTCGTTAATTGATAGATTAGGGGTTTTCCATGCTTTTGCCAATGTTTGTTTCGCAGCTGTAAAGAGCTGTGTTAATAGTTTAAATTGTTTATGTGAGACATTTTTGGGTTTGAGGTTTAATAATGCGCTTTTGGGGTCCAATGGGATCCCCTTACCCGATAGTTGACTGATTATTGTGAAAATTTCTGACCAGAATAACTGTGCTTTAGGGCACGAACCACCAGATATGAAAGAATGTTCCTGGAGATGAGCTGCCCCTGAAACAATGCTCAGGGTAGTTTGGCACAAATTTCGCAATCCTAGTAGGAACTAGGTACCATCTAGTAAGAACTTTATAGTTAGTTTCACAAGCTAGTACATTTATTGAAGCAGATTTAGTGTTGGTCCATATTTGATTCCAGTCTTCTGGATCTAGTTCAATATCCAGGTCTAGTTCCCATTTGTTTACATAGGGGAGTTTCCCCGTAATAGAGTTAGTCAACAACTGGGAGTATATTGATGAGATCAAACCTCTAGAGGGAGGGGTGCTTTTGCAGAGATTTTCAAAGGCAGATAGTCGGGGAGGGCTGGGGATGGAGTCTGCATAAGGTTTGAAAAAGTTTTTAATTTGGAGGTATCTAAATATTTCAGATTGTGGTATGTTATAGATTTCGCATATATCCGGAAAGGACCTAAATGTAGAGGAATCCAAGAATTTATACAGGCATGTACAGTCCTTTTTCACCCATTCTTTAAAGGTGTTGGGGTAGATCCAAGCAGGGTAGAACGATGGATTTTTATAGAATGATAAGAGTGGAACATGGGAGGATAAAAGGGAGTTCTTTATCTTTAAATTGTCCCATAGGGAAAGAGAGTGCTTAAGAATGGGGTTATGGATATGTTTGCGTGATTTGGATGGGATCCACATAATGTTGGAAATCGGGATGGGGTCGCATTCCACCGCTTCAATCGAAACCCAGAGTGGAGGTTCCTTTGTTGTGTGGTACTTTACTAATGTGGCTAATTGTGCAGCTTTATAATAGTTCAAAAAGTTGGGTAGCCCCAGTCCTCCTTTAACTTTAGGGAGATGCAAGATTTGATGTTTTAATCTTGGTTTGGAGGAGCCCCAGGGATACCATTTTCATTACCTCCATAGAGGTACCAAAACAACATCTATCAGAGAATCAGCTATCAAATTGCTCTATAGATGGTATCTTACGCCGGCTAAACTTAAAGCGGAGTTTCACCCAAAATTGGAACTTCCGCTAATCCCACTCCTCACCCCTTTACATGCCACATTTGGCACAATTTTTTTTTTGGGGGGGGGGGGGCTGGGACTTCCTGTCCCACTTCCTCCTTCCGCCGAGGGGCTGGTTAGGCGATTAAGCTTAATCGCCTACAGCAGCCCCTCCCTGTTTTGCACAAAAGTTATAGCGCTTACAAAATAGGGGACAGAATTTTTTTTTTTTTAATTATTATTATTTTTTACTAGTAATGGTGGCAATCTGCGATTTTTATTGGGACTGCGTCATTATGGCGGACATATCGGACACTTTTGACACATTTTTGGCGCCATTCACATTTATACTGCGATCAGTGCTATAAATATGCACTAATTACTGTATAAATGTGACTGGCATTGAAGGGGTTAACACTAGGGGGTGAGGAAGGGGTTAAATGTGTACCCTGAATTGTGTTCTAACTGTGGGGGGAGGGGGGTGACTCGGGGAGGTGACCGATCTGTGTCCCTATGTACAAGGGACACAGATCGGTCTCCTCTCTCCCCTGACAGGACATGGATCTGTGTGTTTACACACACAGATCCAAGTCCTTGTCCTGTAACCCCTGATTGCGAGTGCCTGGCGGACATCACGGCCGCCAGGCACGCGCATCGGCTTGTCAGGGATGCGGCGGGATCGCGCGCCCTCTAGTGGCCTGGAGGAGTGGAGGCCGTAAAAACACGGCCTCCCGGAGAATTAGAGCCGTACAAAGTCGTACGGCCGTCGGGAAGTAGTTAAATTATGCAATAGTCAAAAAACAAATAAGTGCAGCACTTACCATATATTATATATACACACACATATATACACATATGCAGGTATATACCATAAAATTAATCAAGTGACCAAGTGATCAAGTGACCATATATATAGTGCAAAGTTTTGAATTATAGATATATCACATAGGTCCTTGTAAAATGGCTTTTAAAGGGGAGTTCCAGCCAAATTTTGTGTTTATTAAAAGTCAGCAGCTACAAAAAGTGTAGCTGCTGGCCTTTAATAAACACACACTCACCTGCTCTACGATCCAGCGACGCGCCGGCGTCTTCATCCTAAGTGTGGGCACCCGACCGTGACAGCCTTCGGCTTCACGGCCGGGCACCCACTGCGCATGCGCGAGTGGCACTGCGCATGCGCGAGCGGCACGGCCCGCCGCTGATTGGACAGGCGATCGCATGGGACCTGTCAGTGTCCCATGCGATCGCCTACAGGGAGGGGCTGCTGTAGGCGATTAAGCTTAATCGCCTAACCAGCCCCTCGGCGGAAGCAGGAAGTGGGACAGGAAGTCCCACTCCTCCTGAAGCCCCCACTCCCCCCCAAAAAAAATTACATGCCAAATGTGGCATGTAAGGGGGAGGGGAGTGGGATAAGCGGAAGTTCCATTTTTGGGTGGAACTCCGCTTTAAGTGAAACCAAATTGCCAGTCCACTTGTATTAGTGAAAATAAATAAATTAATTGATCTCCTCACAAACATCCACCTCCATACCTCTACTAAGGTTCCTGTGCTCCCTCAACCGGATGTGCCTTCACCTTCTATCCTATAAAAGTTTGCCTTACTAGAGATTATTCTTCTGGAAATCTCCTCTCAGTAATTTTTATCAATGCTGCCTGCAAACTCCTAAGGAAGGAAAATTACTGAGAGGAGAGTTCCAGAGGAATAATCACTAGCAAGGCACAATTTTATAGGATAGAAGGTGAGGGCACATCCGAGGTTCTACTTGGAGCGCTCAACAGATAAGTTAGCCTAGAGGTGTCAAAAAGTGGCTTGTGACATTGACAATCTGGTAGTTCTGACATAGGCCAATATGATTGGCACTGCTCCAAGAGTAAAGTGGAACTGAAACTACACCAGTTGTTACCCCATGACATCTAGGCAAATATCTTTGCAAATATTGCTCATCACATTTTGTCTGTAACCACTCTGAGGATATGATAGACAGCTTGTGCTAATGATGTACGGGACACATCTCCCTAAAACCCATGTAGTTGATCAGGCAGCCAGGTTTTTCATCCTGCTTATTGTTAATGTCATAGCCCACCCACTCTACCCCCTGTTTAATGCTGCCGTCCTTAATGGCAGAACTGAAAGCAGGAAATCAGAATCTAGGCAGAGCCTAAGTAATCTGGTAATTTTATGAAACTAGCATGAAAGAAAAACTTACAGAACATCCTAAAACTGCCTTTTCTCTTTACACATGTTGCACAAACATAATATAATTTATGGCAAGGAAAAATCGCTAGCAGTTAAATAACCATGAAGCCCCAATTTCTGCACATAAATGCACACAGATAGTTAGACAGATTGATCAACTGATTTCCCCAAAGATATAAAAAAAAAATCTTACATGAGCTGTTAATATTAAAATACTATAGCCAAAAAGGGTGCTAGGTAAACTATTAATCATTAAAAAATAAAAAATTTGTTTGCATAGTACGTATTGGCTAAATCCTTAATTACATAACCACAAAGGCAGATAATCTAGACCAGGGGTGTAAAACTTGATTTCATTGTGGGCCGCATCAGCATTATGATTGCGATCAAAAGGGCCCTCAAAAGGGCCAGCTGTAGCTGTAAGATTAGATGTCCAGCGTATCCCCTCCCCTTACATTAGATGTAATGAGCCACCCCACCATCAGAAGTTGAGTCCCCACCTCTCCCTTACATCACAGTGCATCCCCTTTCCTAAAGCTGCTGCTGGGAAAAAGCTGGATGCATTGCTTAAAAGCAGAAAGTAAGAGTCTGGAGTAGGACCGGAGAAAAGCTGGAGCTGCAGGAGAGGTTCGAGAACCACATGAAATGGCCCGAAGGGCCGGATTTGGGTCGCGGGCCTTGTGTTTAACACCTGTGATCTAGACAATACTAATAAAATGAATATTACTTTTATTAATCCCAATGTGAACATATTCCCTGGCATTTGCTTTGCAGGTGGTTTTTAATTGGTATTAACAATTTTAGTAGGGTGTAGTTGCACAGCTGGAGGAATGTTAAGCACCCCATATAGATGATTCATTTTTATTTTTTCAACCAGTGGGTTGAACAAAAAAAAAAACTGACCCAATTCCCTCATCCACACACTAATGTCGCGTACACACGATCACTTTTTGTGATGAAAAAAAACGAAGTTTTCAAAAACGTCATTTAAAATCACCGTGTGTGGGCAAAACGTTGTTTTATGTCTTCAAAAAAACAACCAAAAAAAAATTCGAACATGCTTGAATTTTTTGTATCGTTTTTCAAAACGTCGTTTTTTGTGTCATAAAAAGTGATGGTGTGTGGGCAAAACGATGTTGAAAACAACGTTTTTAAACCCGCGCATGCTCAGAGGCAAGTTATGAGACGGAGCTTCAATGGAACAGAGTGCCGTCCAACGTGGTGTACGTTCACCACGCTTTGCTAGAGCATTTTGGAAAAACGATGGTGTGTATGCAACGTCGTTTTGGAAAATTAAGTTTGAAAAACGTCGTTTTTTTTCATCACAAAAAGTGATCGTGTGTACGCGGCATTAGGATGGGTTCACACTGATGCAAATTGGATGCAGGTTTCTCCACATCCACTTTGCATGACAGGAGACTGCGACTGGCTCTCGATGAAGCTGGTTCACACATCTCCAGAGTGGCCACGGAGCATATTGCACAGGGGTCCTGTGTGTGTTTGGCTCTGTATCAGATCCGAATTCAGAAAAAGATTTGGGCCCGATTCTTCCCTGAAACGTAGAACAGCCATCGTTGGCTGATTGGATGGGGCTGCTGTTCGTCTGTAAATTTTTCCACCCAGCTTTGGGAAAGGGCATCCCTATGCAAATGTTGTCTTGTTCATCAAGCAGAAATGAGCTCAGTGTATGACCAGCTTTAGAACCTGTCCGATCTGGAGTTTGATCCGATGGCGTGTACACACCATCGGATCAAATTCCCTGCCGGCGGACGGCGCGGTGACGTGTCGGTGACGCGGCGGTGACGTTGAAGCCGCCACGTCACCGCACCAGGAAGTAAAACACTTCCGCGCATGCGCCGAATCCATTCGACGGCGGCGCGGCGGCGGTGCGGGACGACATGTCTGCTGGTAAGTGTACTAACCAGCAGACATGTCGGGCGGACAGATTCCCACCGGATAGATTTCAAAGCATGCTTTGAAATCTGTCGGGTGGACAAATCTGTCCGCTATCCCATACACACGATCGGAGATGTCTGCTGAAACGGTCCATCGGACCGTTTTCAGCGGACATATCCCCTCGTGTGTACGAGGCCTGACTGGTGTGAAAGAATACTCTCTTTTTACTTTTAGCAGAAACAAATCAGGAGCAAATTCAGACACAGCATAGTGAAAACAACTAGGGCTAATAATTATATTTGTATGTAATTTTAGCTTCATATACAAATTCCCTGACTCAGACAATATTGTAAAGCTATACCAAGCTGTCAAAAGGTTGTGGCTTCAGTTTATTAATATGGCTGGAGAAATGCATGGTTAGCAAAAGTGGAACTGAGTGTGATGCGTAAATTCCTTAATTGAAAGGGGGGGGGGGGTGCAAGTAGCTAGTCTTGCCTAGGGCGCAAAATAGTCTAGTACTGGCCCAGAACTCTTCCCTTCTCTACCCAAAAATATCCTGTAATCCTGGTAGGACTGACAAAAGTTTATGATTTAATTTTTCTGTGGTTTAGCAACACAGAGTGCAGAATTTCAATAATTTCTTATTAGCAGGGTCGGTGAGGTCAAAGTAGATAAATGTAATAGAATCTCTGTATTTGCTTGACTCTTGAATTGGTCAAAATGCAAGAGAAAGAGAACTAATTTTGAGATTACATTAATATGAAAAGGGAAAACAGTGATGTATGAACTGAAATAATTAAAAAAAAACACAGCTTAACTGCTCAGGGCTCTGGTGGTTCTATAATAATACATAGTATAAATTAATAATAATAATAATAATAATATATAATATAAGCTAACTACAGTAGAGGCAAGGATTACTTTTAATTATTGCTCAGAGCATCAAGAAAAATCTATGTGATAGGCCTTATATTATATATATATATATATATATATATATATATATATATATATATATATATATATATATATATATATAAATATATACATATATAACTGTCTAAAGTAGAGATTTCTAGGCATTTGGAACATCCAGTCTATACTGCCAATGTTCTGAAAGCACTAGAAACGTAAAAGGTGAATTGAAATTGACTGTTGTGGAAAACACATTCATTCGCGTGCATAGATAGATTGGGCATATCTTGAATTAAACTTGTAGATCTGTTTATTTAGTTAGATGCTCTGACACCATACTACATTGGCCAAGGCACCAAAGTGAAAAAGTGACATCAGCAACCATCATGTGATATTCTGACATATGCTTGACAACTCCAATCTCAGGAGCTATTGCACTGCATTACAGCATAATTTTGCATGATTTGGGCTACTCTGCATTCCCCTTGATGTCACCCCCTGCACTACAGAAGACTGTAAAAGGTAAGGCTTAACCAACTCCTTTTTAAATTTATTGACTTTTAAAGCGTACTTACTTTCCTGTTGTATATTTTTTAATATACAGTCTGTTGACATAGCATCTTATCCCACCAGTACTGCATTGGAAATATACCAGTAATCACTGAGATCCCCCTTAGACATAATTTGAGTCTCTTGTTAATTCAGCAAAGCACCAAAGAAGATCGCTGTCATTCAGCTTATTCTGGGAAATAGAGACTAATGAATAGAGGCATGCAAATATGTTGGCATTTCAAGCCAATTTCTAATATTACACTATAAATATCAATTACTTGCAGCAGATATGTACTATAGGATGGAACAAAAGTGTGATTACAAGAACAGAGAGCCTTATTAAATAGGTGCAAACATCAGTGACGTGCAAGGAAGGTACCCAAGAAGATAAGACCTTTGATTGTTAGCTGATGCGATCTCAATAAACAGAGTCACACCTCTAGCCTGGTGCACACTTCCCCACAGACTGACCAAAAAAAAAACTGGTCATTGCCATTGGTTGAGAGCGCTGATCGGGAGTCAGTCGGCTTCTTGTTTTTCCAGACCGACACACACATAGGTGGAATGTCCCCGACTTGACTGTTGGGTATTTATATCTGTAGTCATATGCAGACGTGGTGTTAAATGATCTTTTCAACTATCTTTACATATCCAGATTGTTTCAGCATGTGGACATTTCAGAAAATGATTGGAAACCAAATATTATTAAATATTGGCATAAATTGTTCAAGTCCGATGATGAATTGTCAAACAATTGATAAAATTATTGGTCATCTGAATTCATATTTGCACATATTTACACCGTCAAACAGTTATGCTGGCCATACACGAATTTCAAAATTTTCATTCGTATTTCGCACCATTAGTGGGCTGCAGCAACAGCCGATTTTCGTGCGGACATAGAATTGTAATAATCGGACATGTTGGACATTTTTTGAAAAAACAAACGATTTCCTAATCAACGATGGGAGAATCGTGCGAGAAATGTAATCGAAAAAGAAATGTTCATGTGCAAGAAAAGAAAATTGCCGGAAAGAAAAGAAGATTCCCGGAAAGAAAAGAAGATTCCCAGACACAAAAATTATTTTCTGTAGGAACGCAAGGTGAAATTGAAGGTTTGGTTGGTCAAATTTAGAAATCAATGGTGGCACCATCAGATCACAAACCGCACAAATGTTATGATTTTCAAAAGAAAGTTCTTTTGAAATTCAACTACCGTATTTATCGGTGTATATCGTGCACTTTTTTGCCCTGAAAATCAGGGAAAAATCGTGGTTGCGCGATATACGCCGATCCCCGCTTCCCGCGCTGTGTTCGTACCACTCTGCCGACATATACCGAGCGCAGTACACTCGGGTATAGTCGGGCAGGCTCGTCTCCACTCGCGGTCACGTCCTGTGTGTCCTGTACGTCCTTTACGCGAGAGGAGCCGAGCCTACCCGACTATACCCGAGTGTACTGCGCTCGGTATATGTCGGCGGAGTGGTACGAACACAGCGCGGGAAGCGTGGATTCGACTCGCGGCGCGCGCTGGAGAAGCTGGAGGACACCACTGATGCCGAAGACGGACACCGGACAAGGCCGCCGATGGACGCCGCCCAAGACACCAAAACTGTAAGTACTAAAAATACAAAAAACTTTTTTTTTTACAGGTCCACATTAGGGGTGCGCGCTATACGTGGGAGCGTACAATACCCCGATAAATACGGTAGTTTATGGCCAGCATTAGTCAATACAACTGGAATTCTATACATTTTACAAACATTTCTGCCACTGTATGTGCTGCTGACCAGTACATTTCCGATTCAATCAATGTTGAGCAGTCAGAAGATTTAGATCCCTTCTACACTGAGGTGCTCAAAAACTGCCCATAAAATGTCAGGCGTTTTTTAAGCGCTTCCCATTCATTTCAATGGACAGGGGCGTTTTTGAGGCGCTCCAAACATGCCCCAAAAGATGCTGCTTGCAGTACTTTTTGCACCACCCCGCCAGCATACCACCCCAGTGTGAAAGCATCTATTGCACTGAATAAGAAGCAGTACGATTCACTGTGAACGAGGTGTTATAGATGCTGATATGTTGCGCTCTCTGGGTATACAAGAAAAAGGATTTTAAACAAGAAGGTGAAAGCTTATACAAAAAGGTGAACAATGCAGTGATCCTACCTTTCATTCCCTGGTTGGAATTTGGATAGTAGTGATGGCCGTCTCCTCTGTGGCATAAGAACAGAACTGGGGGCTAGATGAGGGTTGTACTCTCTTGAATGGTGCTGATACTCTAACAGATTGGCATCCTGTAGAACAAAAACAGCATTGCAGTTTCAATGTATATTTGTAAAAAAAAAAAATTATTACATTAAGACAAGCAAATCGAAAAGATATTTAATTTTTTAGATGTGTTTATCCTATTTCCCTTCTATAGGCAAGAATGACACATTGTGCACTTACTCATCACACATTAAGTGCATCAGTCACAATGTTGTTGTGACAATGTTGACAGCTGGTCCTTTTCTGTGTCTAAGCAGCCCTCTCACTGTCAACCCTCCTGGTAGACAGAGATGGACCCATCTGTCAAACTGACAGACAAGATCTTCCAATTACACTGGGGGAGCAGATCTCTGTGTATAATCTGCAGAAATAGAGGGGGCACACAGAAAGGGGTTCTCAGTAGAAGTGGCAGAGGGCAGGAGAAGCACAATATACAGTATATGCAAGTGGAGGCAAAACTTGAAATAGCTGTGCAAGAGAGCTATATTATATATATATATATATATATATATATATACACACACATACATACACACACAGTGGATATAAAATGCCAGCTTTCTGTGATGTAAAGAAATGAGGCAAGGACAAATAAATTTCAGAACTTTTGCCACCTTTGACTGGGGGGGGATGGGAGAGTAAAAATAAACTAATATAACGTGGTTGCATAAGTGTGCACACCCTCTTATAACTGGGGATATAGCTGTGTTCAGAATTAAGCAATCACATTCAAACTCATGTTAAATAGGAGTCAATACACACCTGTCCTCATTTAAAGTGCCTCTTAATAACCCCAAATAAAAATTCAGCTGTTCTAGTAGGTCTTTCCTGACATTTTCTTAGTCGCATACTACATCAAAAGTCATGGTTCCACAGAGAGCTTCCAAAGCATCAGAGGGATCTCATTGTTAAAAGTTATCAGTCAGGAGAAGGGTACAAAAGAGTTTCCAAGGCATTAGATATACCATGGAACACAGTGAAGACAGTCATCATCAAATGGAGAAATAATGGCACAACAGTGACATTTCTAAGAACTTAACATCCCTCCAAAATTGATAAAAAAAAAGAAGAAAACTAGCCAGGGAGGCTGTCAAGAGGCCTACTGCAACATTAAAGGAGCTGCAGGAATATCTGGCAAGTATTGGCTGTGTGGTACATGTGACAACAATCTCCCGTATTATTCATATGTCTGGGCTATGGGGTAGAGTGGCAAGTTGGAAGCCTTTTCTTATGAAGAAAAACATCCAAGCCTGGCTAAATTTTGCAAAAACGCATTTTAAGTCATCCATAAGCATGTGAGAAAATGTGATATGTTTAGCGTAAAAACAACACTGCACAACACCAAAAGAACACCAGTGAAGCATGGTGGTGGCAGCCTCATGCTTTGGGGCTGTTTTTCTTCAGCTGAAACAGGGGCCTTAGTCAAGGTAGAGGGAATTATGAACAGTTCCAAATACCAGTCAATATTGGCACAAAAACTTCAGGCTTCTGCTAGAAAGCTGAACATGAAGAGGAACTTCATCTTTCAGTATGAACACGACCCAAAGCATACATCCAAATCAACAAAGGAATGGCTTCACTAGAAAAAGATTAAAGTTTTGGAATGGCCCTGCCAGAGCCCAGACCTGAATCCGATTTAAAATCTATGGGGTGATCTGAAGAGGGCTGTGCACAGGAGATGCCCTCATAGTTGACAGATTTAAAGTGTTTTTGCAAAGAAGAGTGGGCAAATACTGCCAAGTCAAGATGTGCCATGCAGGTAGACTCATACCCAAAAAGACTGAGTGCTGTAATATTATCAAAAGGTGCTTCAACAAAGTATTAGTGTTAGGGTGTGCACACTTATGCAACCATATTATTTTAGTTTCTTATTTTTACTTCCCTCCACCTAAAAGATTTCAGTTTGTTTTTCAACTGAGTTGTACAGTTTATAGGTCACATTAAAAGGTGAAAAAAGTTCTGAAATGATTTATCTTTGTCTCATTTTTTACATCACAGAAAAATTGCAGGTTCAACAGGGGTGTGTAGACTTTTTATATCCATGGTGTATTAAATATTGATTTGATTTGGATTTCTCTTCTGTTCATTTACTTTCCATTTTGTTAATTCATATAAATAAAATAATAACCACTTCTATTTCTAAAAACATTTACAGCATTTTTTATACCTGCTAAAATATATATATACACACACATATATTTATATAGAAGAATTGGTGGAGGGTAAATATGTTTAGCAGATAGATTGTCAGAGAACCAGTGCAACAAATCCCCAGTTCCGGGTGTCTGCAAGGAATTCCCAGCCTGATATCGCTAATGCGCATGCGCACACGCATAGACACACACAGACTGGGACACATAGGAGTCATAGGAGGCGCGCGGCGCCCTATTTCAGTGTGAACCTAACTGAGTGTCAGTGCTGGATTGTCTTTCAAAAAAACTTTTTTTTTTGTGTCAGCAGAAAGCCAAGCATAAGGGGGGAGGGGGTGGCCGTAGGACCCAACAGTTCCTGTTTGCTGACTGCCAGATTGACCTGTTCCTGAAAACGCCTGGCTTGTTTGACTACCCTTCTCGGATCCTCCCTACCTGCTTATCTGCCTCTGCCTGCTATACTGACCCTGGCCTGGACTTTGACCTTAATCTTTTCTCCTGATTTGGTACCTTCTCCGCCAGCCTGCTGCCGACTCCTGCCTGCACCTGTTTCTCCTGCCTGATCTCCCCTGAACAGATCTGACGTTACTGCTGCAGGTTCTGTGTTCAAGAAGTCTCCTGTGCTTCTAGAGACCCTACCTGGACTACAGGCACCTGCACCCTCTCGTGCCCCTGCACTCCCTTTCTCCACCTCCAGGGGGTGTTGGGACAACTGCAATTTTTTTGCTTAGAAGATAGATCACGATTCGTACGGCATAACATCATCTTTCAGATTAAAATGAAAAAAAATAAAAAATGGGCTAACTTTACTGTTTTGTTTTTATGGTTTTTATTATTCAATGAAGTGGGCAAATGCAGCGTGACATAAAATATTGCAGCAATTGCCATTTTTGTCTCTGCTAAAATATATATAATGTTTGGCGGTTCCAAGTAATTTTCTAGCAAAAAATATTGGTTTTTAACTTAAACAAGTGTTGGACTTTAAGTGGTTACATTTCTTGCATTTACACACAGAAGTTTGATCTAAAAAGGAAGTTGGTTACAATGTTTCATGTTGTTTACAAACTTGGCAGACAGTCGGATATTTTCTTTACACACAGAAGTTTATCCCTTTGATCTATGAAGAAAGCATTAGTTACAATGTTTCCTGCTAAGAACTTGGCAGATTGCCCAGATATTCACTATTGACAGCTGAAAGTCTCTCCACTTGTTATATGAAAGAATCAGCAAACTCTGCATTGGAGATGTTGGGGGGGTTGAATCAAGATCACAATTTTAACGATTAATTGTGCAGCTCTAGCACGGTAATGTATTTGCGCAGCAATTTTTCAAACATGTTTTTTTTTGGAAATAAACTGTTTCATACATTAAAAAAAACACTAAAGTTAGCACGATTTTTTTTTTTGGTAGATTAATAGATTGACTTGTGTAAAACCAGCTAGCCCATACATAGATCGACTATGGCTGGTCTCTGCATAATTGGTGTAATTTCAATTCATGTATTACCCGCTTAACCACTACGCAGTCCCTAAACATCCTTCCACTCCTATACATTGTGCCCACTGTCATACCCTCCACACTCCTCTCCTGTACATAGTGCCCACTGTCATACCCTCCACACTCCTCTCCTGTACATACTGCCCACTATTATACCCTCCACACTCCTCTCCTGTACATAGTGCCTGCTGTCATAGACTCCTCTTCTGTACATACTTCCCACTGTCGCACCCTCCACACTCCTCTCCTATACATAGTGCCCACTATCATACCATCCCCATTCCTCTCTTGTACATACTGCCCACTGTCATACCCTCCACACTTCTCTCCTGTACATACTGCCCCATTATACCCTCCACACTTCTCACTGGTACATACTACCCTCTGTCATACCCCCACACTCCTCCTGTACATACTGCCCACTGTCATACTCTTCACATTCCTCTCCTGTACAAACTGCCCACTGTCATACCCTTCACACTCCTCTCCTGTACATAGTACCTGCTGTCATACACTTCTCTCCTGTACATACTGCCCACTGTCATACCCTCCACACTCCTCTCCTATACATAGTGCCCACATACTGTCCACACTACATACTGTCATACCTCCACACTCCTCTCCTATACATAGTGCCCACTATCATACCATCCACACTCCTCTCCTATACATAGTGCCCACTGTCATACCCTCCACACTCCTTCCTGTACAAACTGTCATACACTCACATACTGTGCCCACATAGTCGTACTGTCATACCCTTCTCTCCTGTACATGCCCACTGTCATACCCTCCACACTTCTCTCCTGTACATTGCCCACCCTTTGCACTCTTCTCCTGTACATAGTGCCCAATGTTAGACCCCCACATTCCTCTCACTCACCTGTCCCACTTATATACCATCCGTACTCCTCCCCTATGTGCCCACTATCACACAAAACAGTTCTTTATAATAGTGTACTGACATGCCTTGTCACCAGCTTCTCTCCTGTACATACTGACACACTTTTGTTAGTTCAACTAAAGGCCCACTGTCATTATATACCATCCGTACTCCTTTTGTCGCTTACCCACAAAAACAGTATTTGTTCTGTTCCCTCATACCAGTAGAATTAGAACAAATCGAGTTCTTTACCGATACCGAGTATTTGCGGGAGTACTTGTACTCCCGCAAATACCCCCGATGCCTAAATAGAATACTCGCCCCCCCCCCCCCCGCCGTCGCTGACCCACCGCACCATTGCCGCATCCCCGCCGCTTAGTTAAAACGGGCGGGGAAGATAACAGCTTTCATTTGAATAGCTGTATCTTTTCCCGCCGCGCCGCACATAGACATTCCCCTTGCTCGTGATTGGACAGATCCCGAGCAAGGGGGAGTGTCTATACGCGGTGCGGCAGGAAACAATACAGCTATTCAAATGAAAGCTGTTATCTTCCCCGCCCGTATTAACTAAGCGGCGGCAGCGGCGATGCGGATTCTAGGTATGTGGGAACTGGCTGCATATATGGGGGATATGGAGGTGACATAGCTGCATATATGGGGGTGACATAGCTGCATATATGGGGGTGACATGGCTGCATATATGGGGGTGACATGGCTGCATATATGGGGGATATGGAGGTGACATAGCTGCATATAATAAAAGAAAAAGTTGCGCTACTAGAATGACAGGAATATATAAGCAGCCTACATCAACGATAAAACAAATCGAAAAGAATATAAACAATAAAAAATGTGGCGCTACAGAGAAAAATTAATTCTACATGGGAGTGGAAATGTGACTAAAACACAAATACATAAAACATTAAAGGCAGTGTATCGTGAAGTCAAAAACTGTACAGTGTTCAATATAGTGAAATGAATCACCCAAAAAGATCCTAGAAAGGACCGTGAAAAACTTCAAGGTGAGACACCTAATGCATAAGGGCATGTATATAATTCCAATAAAGATAAACAAATAAAGTCCAGTGAGAATAACTGACGTGGGATATATCAATCCAAGATTAAAATCGAAGGATCAATGATGCTATCCAGGATAGTCAAGAGAAATCAATACGCTTACCGGAAACGGTGGACACACTGACCGGTGGTAGTATGTCTAATGAGCAAAGGATGGATCCACAGCCTAGTATGGTTCATGGGAGACACATCTGACGGCATCTGAGGGAATCCAAGGGTTCTTTGGTCAAACACATCCGGGATTGTGGGTAGGTTCGGTTTGGCGAGTATCCCAGTCCTTCTCAGCAGGCTTACAACTTCTGCAGACACTTTTACTTCCACACTCCTCCACGGAGGAGTGTGAAAGTAAAAGTGTGGAGGAGTGTGGAAGTAAAAGTGTCTGCAGAAGTTGTAAGCCTGCTGAGAAGGACTGGGATACTCGCCAAACCGAACCTACCCACAATCCCGGATGTGTTTGACCAAAGAACACTTGGATTCCCTCAGATGCCGTCAGATGTGTCTCGCATGAACCATAGCTGCATATATGGGGGTGACATGGCTGCATATGTGTGGGGACATGGCTGCATATGTGGGGGGACATGGCTGCATTTGTGGGGGGACATGGCTGCATTTGTGGGGGGACATGGCTGCATTTGTGGGGGGACATGGCTGCATTTGTGGACACATTTAAAAAAAAAAGTATCGGTATTCAGTATCGGCGACTACTTGAAAAAAAGTATCGGTACTTGTACTCGGTCCTAAAAAAGTGGTATCGGGACAACCCTAATTTCTGGTAGCGTTTTCTTACTTGCAGCACGTTGAATAGAAAAACACGTGCATGTATTGCAGAGATGTACTGCACATCTTCTTTGTATTTTGCTCAGACATACTCTTTAAATTGATTAGAGGTTCAAATGTATTGTAGTCTGGCAATACACATTATTAACAGCTACTTATCACCGAAAAAGCTGAACCAACATGAGATAATAGTCGCAGACACTGAGAGAAACCTGCAAAGAATAGAGGAAACATCTTTGTAGGCAGCCTTACATTTATATGTCACACGTTGGCTGACATTTGGGTTCCAACTTCTATAAACTATTCAAGCTCACATTGTTCGCTCCAGACTATTAGAAATGTACGCATTCTCACAGTCTTTGCCTCCCTGGTTGCAGAATGTGTCAGATCGAACAAAAGGAAAAGAAACTCAAAGACTTGGCCCATAACATCAGGAAACAGAAGTGTCCAACTCCAGACCATCAGTATTCAGCTAATATATTTGTACAGTAAGTTTGTGGAAAAATGTGTCTCGTCTTCCCCCCACAGCTGCCAAGAAAAATTGTCGCATTCGCAGTATCTGCCTAGCGTAAAAGACAAATGGAAAGTAAAAAATGTAGAGGGAAACATGCTGTCTAATCTTAGTGGAAATCTGTCTACTGTAAAATCTTCACTGCAAGTGCAGGTGTCATGGGGCAAAGCCCTTCAGTACTGCTCCACATTTCGGTGCTTCATTACTTTGTACAGGGATTTATATGCCTGCCAGGTGACATGGTACAAGCAAGGGCATGGATCCCATCTCCCAGGAATTATCCATCACCCGAGGAGCCAGTAAATGTGTTCCAAGCCTGCAGCGCTTTATAAGTCATGTCCAATGAGTCATGCATTGGAAGGAAGCCTCTCCCATCTTCTATCTATCTTTATCTTGCACAGACATGTCAGCTGAGGCACTGCCAGTGTCACCGAACAAGTGCATTACAAATAAATGACATGTTAAGGCATCATTAAGGGGAACTGCTTTGTCCGCTATCAGCTAGTCATTCCTGCGCGTTTTCCCGCAGATATCTTGGATGTTCTTTATTTTACACTTAAGAGAAACGTTTTTTTTCTTTTTTTTTTTTAGTGGTAGTCAGTAAAGGCGCGTACACACGATCGGTCAAACCAATGAGAACGGTCTGATGGACCGTTTTCATCGGACCAAACTGATCGTATGTGGGCGTCATCGTTAGTAGGCACGTCCATCGGTTAAAAATCCACGCATGCTCAGAATCAAGTCAACGCATGCTTGGAAGCATTGAACTTCATTTTTTTTCAGCACGTTGTGTTTTAAGTCACCGCATTCTAACAAGATCGTTTTTTTTAACCGATGGTGTGTAGGTGCGACGGACCATCAGTCAGCTTCAACGGTTAACCGATGAAAACGGTCCATCAGACCGTTCTCATCGGATGGACTGATCGAGTGTACTGGATGGACTGTACTGGATGGACTGATCGAGTGATCGAGCATAAGGCAAATCTGTAGTGCTTTTTATGTTTTACAAACTAAGTCAGAGCATAATAATAATTCAAAAATCAGTAAAATGACCGTCACTAAGTGCCACTTTCACTGCTCCAAATGTTCCCACTTTGCATCCAAAGCCAGCACTGCGTTTCTTCAAACTCTTCCCTGATCTTTGGCCTTGCCTCATGATAATGCATGACATTGCAGAGATTGCCACTCTGCAAAACATGGCAACCAAGACCGGGAAGTATATGCTACATGATACAGGACAACTCATGGGGGCACGGAGTTGCCAACTGTCAGTAAATTCACAGAGAGTTTGTATAATCCATGACATCTGTCCGTAAAAACGTCCATTATGGGCATGCAGACTGTAAAAATCAAACTGTCCTTGAATTTCTTGACGATTGGCAACCCTGCTTCAGGACATTCAAACCAACAGGATTTGGCATATAATGATACAGAGACAGTAGGACCACCTGGGACTAGAACACTTCTTATAAAGACCATAGCACATAATTTAAGAGTAAGGCTTAATGTACACAGGACGTTTTTCAACCTCTCCTGAAGGATTTAACTTGACAGCTATAAACCGACGTCTAAAAACGGTCGTTTAGCCGCGATTGCATGCCACATTTAGCCATGTTTGTGTCTAGAAGTGGTTTTGGTTAAAATGAAAAACGTCTGTTAACGAAATGCTGCCTAACACCATTTACCGCGTTTAGCCACATTTGGCGCTTGAAATGCCTCTAAACTCAGGTTCTGAATGCATTTTTTTGGGTTCCAGAAAAAGCATCTAAACTCAACTGCCTAAAAACGACTATAAACAACCCTGTGTACATGTACTGATAAGATATTAGAGGAGAGTTCAGGAGCAGTTGAAAAAAAGTCAGTTTACCAGCAGCAGTGTACACAAGGCCTTGAAAGAGCTAACATAATACTATTTTATGAAAGACTACAAATGGACATCTCACCGCCACCTTACACAACCGAAAGGAGATCTTTTTCATGAGACTTGGAGACCCTGGCACCACTTTGTTTATACCGACGCATATCTCCGGGAGGTCTAGCAATCTCGCTGACCTCCTGGATTTAGTCCTACTCACCTGGGCAAAAGGTACTAACTGTCCACTATCTGTCTACTCTTTCTCTCAAATTTGTTGTCTTCCCACACTAGGGATACCCAATCCTCCAACCCCCACCCCCTCTACCCGACCCTGCTCCCCTTTATTTCCTGGACATTTGGTCTAATTGTGGGTAATACTTTTTGAATGTTGTTTATATCTTCGTCCACATCTATCCCAACTTAATGTCGCATCTCTGATCCAACTGGCCATCGGGACACCCTGCATCCCGATACTGTACAAGTCGTATTATATAGCACAGTTTGACATGTATGTTTTTATGCCAGGGTCCCCCTTATAGTTACTTGTAAGTTCCTCCAGAATTTTGAAACCGTTGTATTTCACATGCTCATCTGTACTGTGTAGTGCTGGGTTGGTTGATATGTATATTTGTTTATGTGACCCTTTTTTCTGTTACATGGTCATATCATATATTTTATTTTATGTCATCTACTTGGGTTGTAAACCAAACCCTCTTTGGAAAATAAAGAAACTATAAAAAAAAAAGACTACAAATGGTTCTTTACAAATAAATGAACCTTTCATTTGACCCATTCTTGACCACTGGGGAGCTATGCAAATCAACCACTAAAAAAAAAAGTCCAAACCTAAAGTTCTAGGACTACTGACACAATTCATAGAAAAGTACTACAGGAAAACTTTTTTTTTTTTTTTTTTTTTTGCATTTTGGATAAAGATGAGTAAGGGAGGGTAACCCCTGTAAGTTTTATTTTTGCCCCATTGGGAAGATTTCCCTTCACTTCTTGTCTCAAAGACAAGCAGGAAGTGAGAGGAAATCCCTGCAAATTAAGGGAATCTCATGAGGACCCCCAGGTCACCAGTGCTAGTGTCTCGCTAGTCTCCCTATTGGAACATTTCCCCTCTGACCTTTCTGAGGTACAACCAAAAATTTGGAATTTTCTTTTAATTTTCACTTTTAATGATAATGGTAAACAGGACAAATATAGAGGGTAAATCTCCCCAACAGGGACACCGACCGGATTAACAACTGACAGAGGTCTAATACCTCTCCGCTCTATTCAAAACTAGAAAAAAGTTGCCTTTAGCTATACTTTAAGAAAATGTGCTTTGAAGTCTTTCTATTGGTCAAGAGTCTAGCCAATCCCCCTAACTGGCCCCTGCCTTACATCCTCAGACAGTAGGAAATGGACTTGGGGATCACATTCACCCCTAAACAAACTGAACGCAACTATATTTTGCCCACAAATCATTTTAACTCATACAAGATGACTAGAGGCCGGTTATATTGTAAGACCAAGACCAGATGGTACAGAATTCCCATCACCCTGCATAAAATGTTCCCTACCGCAAGTACTTGTTGACGGTTCAACAACAACCCTGGCACTCTCTTACACACCTTATCAGATTGTAATATCCTGAAACCATATTAGTGGATAATGCAGGAGCTTATACACAAAAAGTTTTCTTAGATCTACAATCTGCTACATATATTCTACACCTCAAGAACTTAAAGGGTCACTAAAGGAAAAAAAATGTTTTGCTGAAATGACTGTTTACAGGGTATAGAGACATAAAAGTTAACTGATTCCTTTTCAAAATGATTAAAAATAGATAAAAATCAATCATATAATGTGCCTGCAGGTTAGTTTCACTTTTGAACTGGCTTCATGTTTCTGTGAAGTAGAAATAGACATATAGAACAAAAACAAACAAATCCAGGGCAGTGTTTTGTTTTTAAAATTAATCTGATTGGTTCTGAGAAGTTTTAGACACACAGTAATGACAGCTTAGACCACCGTGAGAAATCTCCCAGCACTGTGGTTATAAGGAAACAGATAAGCAGGAAGTGTGGAGAACAGAGCAGGATTACAGCAACTTCAAAGCAAAAACAAACAATAAGGACATGAAACCAGTACTGCAGTAAGGTAAAGGAAGCTATTTAGCTAAAAAAAATATTTCCTTTAGTGATCCTTTAACAAATAAGAACAATAGGAACTTCTCGCTGATACATCTATTAAACCCTGCTTAGGGCATGCATAATGGCAATGTGGAAATAAACCAAATCGCCAACTGCAGACATGTGGTTCTGCAAGATGAATGAGGCAGTGATTATGAAACACTCACTGGTTTCCTTACAACACAAAAGTGACAAATTCTGTTCCACATGGTACAAATGGATACAGTTCACCACCTCACAAGAATGCCAAAAGGCACTTGACTCTTAAGAATACAGTCAAGGAGAAACCACTGGGTGCAGTGGTGCGTGCAGAGTATGGACCATCTCCCCTACTCTTCCTCATATTCCCGCTAATGACCTAACCCCCTTCTCCTCTGAGTCTCTAACCATTGTCCTCCCCTCACACACCTTCCATACCCCACTGTCCTCTCTTTGCCCGATTTTCCTCACCCCACAAAAAAAAAAAAAAGTGGTAAGGAAACACATGCTCACCTTACGAAAAGTAATTTTCACAGTCTGGGTAGTCACAAGGTTCAACCCTTTAGAAACATATTTTTTAAATGTAATGTATTTTGGTTCACCAGTGAGTTGAAACCACTGAACCATTCATGTGCATATGTTGTTTCCTTGTTGCTCAACTAGAATAAAGAATTAAAGAAAAAAAAAGCTTACATATTGAATCCGGTTAAAAAACACATAACTGCATTTTAACCAAAAGACCAAAAAAAAAAAGTAAATGCTTTCATTCCAGAACCCTAACCTGTAGTCAATCCAGAAAAATGTTTAATTCTAGCACTTGTTAAATTTTCTCTAACTGGAAAATGCTTTTCTGATCCCCAAAGGCAATCAAATGCTACCTGGAATAACAATCTACGGTGTTACTTATCATTAATATTAATAGAAGCACAATGTCTTGCTTAGCCCCCTTTCACACTTGTACAACTTCAAAGTCGCATGATTTTACCGCGATTTTGCCACGATTTCGCGGCCGCGATTTCAATGAATACCTTTGTAAGTGGCATCAAAATCGGACCAAAGTAGTGCAAGGACTACTTTGAAGTCGGCACTACTTAAAATCGTGCCAGTATGAATGGTAGTCATTGAAAATAATGGAAAATGACTTGTCATACGATTTTGTAGTCCAAAATCGTGGGACAAGTCGTATAAGTGTGAAAGGGGACTTATAGAAACACATCCTCCAACCTTTTTTTAAGCAATGTACTGAGTTGGGTAGAACAAGCTTTTGTGAAAGTCTGTTATAAAATTTTGAGATTTGTTAAAACAGGACATATAAAACAGGGCAAAAGTAAAACATTGATAATACATATAAAACTGAAGTAGATTTTGACAAACAGGAGATATAGTAAATCCAGGGAGCATACCAGAGATGTGTGTCTACATGGCGCCGGTACCATCTAAAAAGGTGGAATAAACCTTGTAAGTTTCTAGGGGTAGTACCATGCTGCAGGGAGGTAGGGGTAGGCACTTGGTGAGGGGCAAAGGTAGTATAGACAAGAATAACAAGATTGGGGGGGGGGTTAAAAAAAAGGGGGGGTCACAAGTAGAGAGAAGGGTGGGAAGAGAGAGACAGAACACAGGCTATTCCATATTTCCAAAGCTCTCACTGTAAAGAAGCCTTTTGTTATTTGGAGGTTGAACTTCTTTTCCTCCATGAGCAAAGAGTGCCCTTATGGTCAACCACTTGCTGACTGCCCTAAAGCAGTTTTACTGCTACAGGATGGCAGCTGTGCGCAGGATTACGTTTATATACACACATGATCTTGCACTTCCACCTGCAGGGGTTGTGCTGCTTTTGCTGTGATTATTCAGGCAAAAGCTGATCTGCGGGTGCCGCTCACTCAATGCCCGCCATCATCTGATCATAGGGCAGAGACCCAGAAAGGAGCTTATCCTATGTAAACAAGGCAGAGTTTCATTCTGACAGGGGGGAGGGATGGATTCTGTGTTCCTGCAAAGCAGGGACTCAAATCCATCTCTTCTCCTAGTAAAAGAAAACACACATAGTAAACGCAAACACTGGCGAGCCACACAGTTAACCCTTTGATTGCCCTAGATGTTTAACCACTTGCTTACTGGGCACATATACAAAGCCCAGGCGAAATTTCAGCTTTCAGCACTGCGTCACTTTAAATTAAAATTGTGCGGTCGTGTGACGTGCCTCCCAAACAAAATTGACGTCCTTTTTTTCCCACAAATAGAGCTTTCTTTTAGTGGTATTTGATCACCTCTGCGGTTTTATTTTTTTGCACTATAAAACAAAAAAGAACGACAATTTTGATAATTTTTTTAAGTTTTGCTATAATAAATATCCCATTTAAAAAAAAATATATATATATTTTTTTTTCAGTTTAGGCCGATATGTATTCTACATATTTTTGGTAAAAAAAAAAAATACGGCAATCTGCGAATTTTGTCAGGACTGCGATATTGCGGCGGACACATTGGACACTTTTGACACATTTTTGGGACTATTCACATTAATACAGCGATCAGTGCTATAAAAATGCATTGATTATTGTATAAATGTGACTGGCAGGGAAGAGGTTAACACTAGGGTGCGATGAAGGGGTTAAATGTATATCCTGGGAGTGATTCTAACTTTGTGTGGAGGGGACTGACTGGGGGAGGTGACCGATGCTGTGTCCCTATGTACAAGGGACAGAGCATCAGTCTCCTCTCCCTGACAGGACGTGGAGCTCTGTGTTTACACACAGAGCTCCACGTCCCTGCTCTGTCACTGCCGATGGCGGGTACCTCGCGACGGGCACGCACCCCCCAGTGGCCGGAGGACGCGAGGCCGTAAAAAGACGGTCTCCCGGATTTATAGAGCCACCTGGAGGCCGTCTTTTTACTATGGCCCGGGTCTCAAGTAGTTAACCCCTTCCCAGCCAGTGTCATTAGTACAGCGGCAGCTGTATTAGTGTCACTGGTTCCCGCAAATTGTCCAAAATGTCAGTTAGTGTCCGCCGCAATATTGCAGTCCCACTGTAAGTCACTGATTGCTACCATTACTAGTATAAAAAATAAATACAAAATTCCAGTAGATTTCCCATAGACCCAAAAAAGGTTTTCCTATAGTTCTACTCCAAGGATAGGTTCACACTAATACCTACCTACCTACCTTGGGTCTGGTGTGGATTTTGAAGAGGATCACATGCATGAAGTCAGGATCCAGTAACAAAGTAAAACTAAAACAGGGTAACAGCAGGCATTTTCTCACGCCTTCTGTTAGTGAGAACTTTTACATTAAAGAGGAACCACAGTTTGCTCACATAATTTGTAATAAAAACATATTTGCCATTCTGAAGCTTCCCTCCAACCACTTTGCATATTATTTTATATATACTGTGATTCTGTACTTGCCAAATATGCTTCAGAAATCTCCCTCCACCAAGTCTGGCTGCAGCCATCTTAACTGTGGGCAGCTGAAGCTGCTGCCTGTTCACTTCCTGGATTGTAAAAACTTAAGATTTGCCATGTTTACATGCCGCGTTCAGGTTCAGGAGAGCCGCTTTGTAGCTGAAGAGCGGTATAATAGGGTAAAATATCTTACTAGCCGGCCTGATGTAGGAAAACACATTGGAGGTCTATACGAGATGATCTGCATGCATTAGTTAGTCTTTACAGACATCATTATCAGAGCAATACTTAACATCATTTATTAGCTAAACTGCATTTAGTGAGTCTAAGCAACACAATTACCTTTCTCAAGGGTATAGTTAAAAGTTTGTCAATCTCTCCAATCAAAAGATATTACTGACTCACCCTGCCCTAACCTGTTCTGACAGTCATCTAACTTGAACTCATTACTCTCTTATTACAAGTGGTAAACGCTTTGTACAAGCACACATACACAACACCTAATAATTGTTACTAAGGATATAAAATCTAAGCCAATCATAGCTGAGAGTAAATAGCAAGAAAAATCCTAGCTATATGCAGAAAATAAAAAAGCCGCGTATAATAAAATTCTGCATACTTGCACGATAGGCCCACTGGAAATATGATACCAAATAGAAATAGTCTGACAAGGTCATAAAACTGAAATAAAACATCAAACTTGAATAAAAACAGACTATGAAAAACTTAAAGTGACATGAAACTTTATTAAAAGCAGAACTTCACCTAAAGAGGCCAGTTTCCTTTTTTACATAACCCTCTCCCCCACTACTTTTGGATGTTTTTCTTTTTTTTTTTTGAGAGAAGCACATCTGACAGGTACCCACTCCAGTTCCACCAGGATAGCCTAGGCGATTGGAGCGGAAATTGGGCACTCCTTCCATGCCCCAAACCTCCTGTGACACGTTGCAGGTCCCAGGAGAATGCGGTCCAGTGAAAAAGCTCAGTGCTACCAACGCATTTGCAGTAGAAAGCCAGTTGTGAAGCACCAGGAAGTTACAGCCGGCTTCCCACATCCAACATGGCGGCATCCAGGAGCCAAAAACAATGATCCTCCTCTCCTAAGGTCCCTCACCAGTGCTCCTGGCACCTCCCTACTGCCGAGTGCCCCCCACAGCAAGCAGCTTGTCATCGGGGCACCCGAGCTGTGTGCATCCATTCAGACATGGAGCCACGGCTTGGCCCTGCCCCCTTTTTCTACTCTACTTGGCTCACTTGGTTTGATTGAAAGCAGTGGGAACCTATGGTGCCCTGCTGTTGTCTCAGCCAACGAGAAAGGAGAGTCCCGGACAGCCGAGGCTCTCATGCAACATCGCTGGATCGAGATAGGGCCCAGGTAAGTATTAGGGGGCTGCCACACACAGAAGAATTTTTATCTTAATGTATAGAATGCATTATAATAAGAAGCCTTCTGACTTTAGAACCACTTGGCCGCATGGCCTGGTGGACACTGGACGTTTTGCAAATGCTCCTAAAAGCCTTTCCTCCTGGCAGAAGCGTTTTGGCAGAAAAAAAGCCAGGCACTTGTAAGTGTCCAAAGCTTTTATCAGCTTTTAGTCGCGTTTACAGGTGTCAAAAGCTTGGCGGTTAATTCCTATCATTGGCCAGAATAATAATTTATTCTGTTTAGAGCTTTGTGTTTAGCGCTTATGTGTTTTTTCATTTCAGTGGCCAGAATAATAATTTATTCTGGCCATTGAAATAAAAAAAAAACACATAAGAGCTAAACACGCCTAGTGTTAAAGCACGTTTAGACAGCTCAAGCTTTATTTCTGCCAAAACACTGCTGCCCCTGCACGCACCGACTGTGGATTTTTTCCTGCCACTAAATGCTGTTAAAAGCCTATGTGTGCATTGACACATAGGATAACATGCAGGGGAGTTTAGAGTCAGGGGAGAAAAACAACACACCCCTAGAAGCAGTTGCAAAAATGCTAAGTGTGTACAAGACCTTAAAAAAAAAAGTGTTCACTGCAATACTCACTGTAACGGTCAGGGGTTAACGCCGTTACGATATTCCATTCCACCAACCCACGACAGCTTATCGACACTCCACCATCCAGCAGACAGGACCCATTGGATTTCCCCCAGAAAACGAGACACACAGCTCTGTTCTCTGGTTCCAAACGAGGACACTTTAATGGTAAACTCAAGCTTTTATATAGTAGAAAGCATGCTGCAGACACACTCCACCCACATCATCATACAATGGGTACTAACGAGCCTCCAATACACATCCTTTAGTCAGACTTTTTGGCAGCGGTCTGACATAATTAACATGAACTGATTACTACAGCTGACAAGTCAGACATCAAGACTCCGGCTCTTCTCACCTCAATACAATACACATTCTACATCTATCAATAGAACTTTCACACAATACAGTGTTAATTAGCATCACACAATGAACACGTCTTTAGAAGCCAAACTAAGGTAATTTACATGACAGTAGCAGACTTAATTACCCCCTTGACAGACTATGTTCCACATTGAACGAGTCACTCTATTGACCGGTTGTAATTAGTTCTTCTAGACATTCTTGAATATATTGTGGATTATCATTACTGTCCCATCTCATGTAATCCAAGATATTAGTTCTCAGTCATCCTATGCCCCTAGTGGACATAGGATGACCCTAGACACAAGAGACATTGGTGAAGCTGAAACAGGAGTACCCCACACCCTTCTGGGTCCCATGGGCCATACCGTTACACTCACCTTCTCTCCAGGGCTGTCCCAAAATACCTAGCCTTTTCCAGGTTGAACGACACTAGGCAGATGATGCTTTTAGAATTGTAAACATATGAGAGTAATGTAACGGTCTATGTTATTTAGTATATCATTTTAATTCAATGTCATACTAAATGAAGATGGTTTTCATTGTATTCACAATAAAAATGCTTACCCTGTGCAATTACATTTAAGTGATACAATTTTGTACATCATCTTTTATGTTAGATCAGTTTCAGGGAACTGAAAATTCATTGTGCGTTTGGGACACTTCCGTGTAATATGAAAGAGACTGATTTCACCTGTTATTGTGGGAAAAAAATCCCCTAATTTAGCCTCATTATTTTAGGTTTCAAAAGGAAGAAAAAAAAAAAACGACTATGAAAAAAGGAAAATAAAAAATTCTAACCCACAAAAAATCCCACATGAAATAAGCCAACTGAGAGTTTCCACTTCAAGACACTTGTAGTTTCACCGCAAAATCAATTTTACAGAAATCACTGTTCACTTGGTATATTACAATTCAATAAAAATAAATGTGTGATTTATAAGTGGCGCTATATAAATTCTGTACAACAGTAATAATACACATCTATTGATGTGCGTAGAAAAAATGGCAATAAAATACTAAACTTGCATAAAAAAAGTAAATGTCAAGTATGACAATAAGAGCTGTTCACTCTACAAGCTGCAGCCAATCATTTGTTGATTTAACCACTTCTGGACCGCCCACCGGGTATATTCGTCGCTACTTTGCCTTCAAATACCCTTAAAGGCACAATTTTTCTTTTCAAAGCTCTTTTTTTTTATTGCTTTTAAGTGTAAATGTGAGATCTGAGGGCTTTTTGATACCAGATCTCACATTAAAGAGGTCCTGCCCTGTTTTTATTGCAAGGGATGTTTACATTTCTTGTAATAGGAATAAAGGTGATCATTTTTTTTTTAAAGGGACAGTGTAAAAATAAAAAAATATAAAGTATAAAAAATAAGATATATATTTTTTTTTTTAAAGCTCCCTGTCCCTCGAAGCTCGCACAGAGAAGCGAATGCCTACTAAAGTCGCACCCAACATATGTACACAGTGTTAAAAACACACATGTGTGGTATTGCCCTGATCATTAAAACGAGTGCAATAATTCTAGACCAAGACCTTCTCTGTAACTCTAAACGGGTAACCTGTAAAAAATTTCACATCGACTATGGAGATTTTTAGGTACCAAAGTCTGTCGCCGTTCCACGAGCGTGTGCAATTTTGAAGCATGATATGTTGGGTATCAACTTACCTGGCATAACATAATCTTTCACATTTTAGAAATAAGTTGGGCTAACTTTACTGTTTTCTTATATTTTATATTTAAAAAAGTGTATTTTTCCCAAACAAAATAGCATTTGAAAAATCGGTGTGCAAATACCGTGTGACCGCCATTTTATTCTCCAGAGTCTTTCCTAAAAATATATATATATAATGTTTGGGGGTTCTAAGTAATTTTCTAGCACAAAATATACAGATTTTTTTTGGCTCGGACCTCAAGTGGTTAAACTATACCAGGAATTTTTGGCATATTACAAAGCTTTCCCTGTAAATTTACATCTAAATGTGACCATGAGTACCGTCTCTGTACCCTAGACTTTGTATTGAGGACAAATTCACACACTGACATATTGCCGGGGGAAAGTGGTGCAGCTCCATGCTGCCCTTTTTTTTTATTAACAGATTGTTGAGCTAACAGCCTGAATGCTCTCAGTATTTTATGACTGCAGCATGCTTCGTCTACATTTTATGTCCTCTGGGGAAATGTAAGCTCCATGAAAGCACAGTTATGCGATGTAGATATTGATGTGGGACCCTCTTCAAAGTGTGTGAGCGTGCGGGAAGGATGAAACCAAGAGAGTCACACGGCTGATGTCACTTTTGGGGTCATGCAAGCACAGAGTAAGAAAATTATCAATTTAAAGGGCCAATGGAAACAGAATACATGTTGTCCTATATAAAATAGTGCATAACATTCAAAAATATATCTGGTTTGATCTTCAAAAGGGCATGAAATATGTGTAAGAGAACTAGCGATTTACAGGTTCTGTCGTGGGAAAATGTTTGAGCAAACAGCAAGGACTACATGGTAGGAGGACCCTGTGGGATGTCCCCTTTAATCATGTGTGAGCTGCCCTAACAATGCAAGGTATAGTGATGGCCAACATATCTAAACCATATGCATAGTCTGTATATGCTTTAAAGGGTTTTTTGTTTTTTTATCTTAATAGCTTGCTGTTTTCATGTCCTCATTGTTTGTTTTTGCTCTCAAGTTGCTGTAATCCTTCTCTGATCTCCACACCTCCTGGTTGTCTGTTTCCTTATAACCACAGTACTGGGAGCTTTCTCTCTGTGGTCACTAATCAAGGAGGTGTGATTACTGTGTGTCTAAAACCCCACACCACCAATCACTTTCGTTTTCCAAACCATCATTGCCCTCTATTGGCTCTGTGGCTCTGTACATCAGAGAGACAGGAAACTAGATGCAAAATCGAAACTGAAACTGCAGGTACATTATATGGTTGATTTTTATCTATTTTTAATAATTTTTAAAAGGAATCAGTTTACTATTATGTCTCTATACCCTGTAAACAGTCATTTCAGAAAGAAAAAATGTTTCCTTTACAACTCCTTTAAATATGTATACGTCAGTGGCAGACAATGGCATCACTAGATGTATTGCTAGTATAGGAAAGTCCCTAAAGTCCTGAAACAATCTGTAGGTGGCCAAAATCACCAATCTTGCTATATAAAGTGGAGCCAAGAGGTTAGAAAAGATGGTGTAATATTTGCATTTTGGATTTTCTGCTATTTTATTCTATGAAGCGTTTTAATAGGATGGTAAGTTTATTACAGTATAGTGTTAATTTAGTTTTACCCTGCATGGGTTTCTCATGCGTTTGTTATAAATGTAAGTAAGGGACCTTAGATTGTAAGCTCTTTGAGTGCAGGGGCTGATGTGAGTGTATAATAAATATGTAAAGTGCTGTGAAAAAAATTACGTTACTATACAAGAAAAAATTTGATATTCAATTGCGGTTATTGGTATTTTATTTTTGTTAAAGGAACACTATGCCGCGTACACACGGTCGTTTTTTGCGTGAAAAAAAAAACGACGTTTTTTGTGAAGTAAAAAACGACGTTTTTGAAACGTCATTTCAAAGACGATTTGATACACACCATGTTTTTTTCACAAAAAACGAGGTTACGTTCACCACACTTTTCCATTGAAGCTCGCTTCATAACTAGCTTCTGGGCAGCGCGGGTTGAAAAACTCGTTTTGAAAGACGTTTTTGCTACACACGGTGACTTTTTGTGAAACAAAAAACGACGTTTTGAAAAACGACACAAAAAATTCAAGCATTTGGAATTTTTTTTTGGTCGTTTTTTTTAAGACAAAAAACGACATTTTGCCCACCACGATCAATTTAAATGACGTTTTAAAAAACGTCGTTTTTTTTCACGCAAAAAACGACCGTGTGTACGCGGCATAAGGCCCCTTTCACATTGGGCGTTTTTCATGCGGTAAGCGCTAAAAATGCCTGCTATACCGCATGAAAAATCATGCCCTGTAGTGTTCAATGTGAAAGCCCGAAGGCTTTCCACTGAAGCGGTGCGCTAGCAGGAACGCTCCAAAAGTCCTGCTAGCCGCATTTTACCGCGGTATAGGAGCGGTGTGTTCACCGCTCCTATAGCCGCCTTCCCATTGGAATCAATGGGAAACCGCGGTAATAGCGCGGTAATACCGCCCGCAACGCGGGCGGTATTAACCCTTTTTCGCCGCTAGCGGGGGTTAAAACCTCACCGGCGCCCGAATATCGGGTAAACACGCGGTAGCGGCGCTAATGCGCGGCTATACCGCACCGCGGCTCACCCCCTCCTAAAGGTTTGTTTTTTATTAGATCTATGACTACACTTAAATATCACTTACCTCGCCCTGTAATCGTGAAGATGCTCTCTTTCTTGCTTTCCACCAGCACCTGAGCTGTTTTGCATGGTGGAAAGCAGAATGTGCACCCCCCTCCCTAGACTATAGCCCTGCATGAAGATGCTCTCTTATCCCTCACAGGAGGCTAAGCCTAATGGGAACTTAGTTCCCATTAGCCGTAATGTAGCAAGAATGAATGCGCACCACAAACCAGGAAGTCAGTGAGAATAACAATTCAGGAGTGACGGAGGTGAATAAAACAGCTCAATTTCAACAGGTATCAAACTAGTTATAATGCAAAACATTACTTTTTACTTTATCAGCTACTGTCAGACTTTAATTTAAGAGGAAAATATTTTTGTCTTTACAACCCCTTTAACCACTTAAGACCCGGACCAAAATGCAGGTAAAAGGACCTTGCCCCTTTTTGCGATTCGGCACTGCGTCGTTTTAACTGACAATTGCGTGGTCATGCGACGTGGCTCCCAAACAAAATTGGCGTCCTTTTTTCCCCACAAATAGAGCTTTCTTTTGGTGGTATTTGATCACCTCTGCGGTTTTTATTTTTTGCGCTATAAACAAAAATAGAGCGACAATTTTTTGAAAAATATTTTTATTGAAAAATTTTAAACACAGTTTACAACACATTTAAACAAGACTAGACATAGACAGCTCAACTTCTTAGAGCGACAATTTAAAAAAAAAATCAAAATTTTTTACATTTAGCTATAATAAATACCCCCCAAAAAGATATATAAAAAAACATTTTTTTCCTCAGTTTAGGCCGATACGTATTCTTCTACATATTTTTGGTAAAAAAAAATCGCAATAAGCATTTATCGGTTGGTTTTCGCAAAATTTATAACGTTTACAAAATAAGGGATAGTTTTATTGCATTTTTAATTTTTTTACTACTAATAGCAGCGATCAGCGATTTTTTTCGTGAGAGCATATCACCCCCTCTCTTGTCGCCCTGCATTGGCTTCCTATTTCAAAACGGATATTGTTCAAGACTGGTTGTATTATGCACAGGGTATTCTATGGTTCGGGTCCAGGCTACCTCCGTGCAAGATTCATCAAATACGTTCCCTCCCGCCCCCTCCGTTCCAGTACCTCCCTGGATTTTACGGTGCCTCGCTTTAGGAAGGCTCGTCGAGGTGGTCGGCTCTTTTTCCGTCTGTCACTTTGGGCCCAATTTGGAAATTTTCACTTAGGGGTGTACCCACTTTGTGTTGAGTTATTTTGAGGGGGCAGCAAATTTACACTGTTATACAAGCTGTACACTCACTACTTTACATTGTAGCAAAGTGTAATTTCTTCAGTGTTCTTCAGTGAAAAGATATAATAAAATATTTACAAAAATGTGAGGGGTGTACTCACTTTTGTGAGATACTGTGTGTATGTGTATATGTATATATATATATATATATATATATATATATATATATATATATATATATATAGTGACAGGAAGTCAGGTAAATCTGTGGGTGTTGTCACAGACGGGAGATACATTTCTGCCATGTTTAGACAATTCACCAATTACTATTAGGTGTCGGCAGCAGAAATAGCCAGAAAGGGTTAGGGTGTTGGAAAACTTCAGATGTTCAGAATGAGGCAATTAAGGCCTCTATAAGTTACTCAAAGGATGACTACTGATTGCTGCATCCTGAGGCTTCTTAAGTTAAGGAGAGCAGTCAGAAAGTCTTCTGAAGAGGTGAGGTGGTTGTTGATTTTTCTGTGTGATAAAAATACTATTGTTGCTCTGCTTTATGACCAGCATTGTCTGCCCAACAGTAGGCTGTGCAAGACTTCATAGGTAGGTTCCTGTGTTGTGAAGATAGATGCCCCAAGTGGCAAGGGTTTATTTTATGTTTTATGTTGATTATGCTGTATTAAAGCTTGCACTTGTATCCAGCGATATGGAAGAATAAACCATATCCTTTCTTTTCAACCATCCTCAACTGCCTTTCTGTATAGTTCAGCGTGTAGTGAACCCATCCAGGGGTCACACACACCCGCTAGCCGAGAGAATCCCTCACAATATTTTATATTATATATAAATAAACACACACACATATATATATATATATATATATATATAAATAAATAAACACGTTCCTCGGACCCGGATCCCCCCCCCCCCCCTAGTACAGCACAGTAACACCCCCCCTAGTACAGCACAGTGACCCCCCCTAGTACAGCACAGTGACCCCCCCTAGTACAGCACAGTGACCCCCCCCCCAGTACAGCACAGTGACCCCCCTAGTACAGCACAGTGACCTCCCCTAGTATAGCACAGTGACCCCCCCCCTAGTACAGCACAGTGACCCCCCTAGTACAGCACAGTGACCCCTCTTAGTACAGCACAGTGACCCCCCCCCTAGTACAGCACAGTGACCCCCACTAGTACAGCACAGTGACCCCCTTAGTACAGCACAGTGACCCCCCCTAGTACAGCACAGTGACCCCCCCTAGTACAGCACAGTGACCCCCCTAGTACAGCGCAGTCGCCCCCCCCATAGTACTTGCACACTTGCGGCGTGTGCGTGTTGCCTCGAGCGCGGGCTCCTCCTCTGTGGGTGTAAACAGAGGAGGGCCGCCGCCGTGTGTACCAAGATGGCCGCAGCTCCGGAGCTAGGCCGAAGCCGCGGCCTTTCCTAATGCTATGCCCGCGGTGGCGATCCGCGGATCGCATAGCGTGCCGATCCGAAGGGGGTGACCCCTTTGGATCATGGATCGGCAGTGATCCGTTGCACCCCAATGCTGAATGGGTTGTTTTATGAGGTAAAGGTTCACATATGCTTGTTTTATTCTCTCTGTCCTGTTTGGCCTGGATTCACATACATCGGAGCATATATATGCTGCCATAGCGTATATATTCTCTACGCTACGCCGACGCAGCGCAGAGAGGCAAGCACAAAATTCACAAAGCACTTGCTCTCAAAACTACGCTGGGTTTCTAAGGCGTAAGCCGGCGTAGGTGGAAGTGGGTGTGAGCCATGCAAATGAGGCATGACCCCATGTAAATGATGTGTCGAGTGCCAGGCAAGTAACTTAGAACGGACTGCGCATGCGTCGCGTCGTGGCCGCATCCCAGTGCACATCCTCACAATCACGTCGAAACAACTGCCTAAGATACGTCGAATTGCTGCCTACGGCGTGAACGTAACCTACGCCCAGCCATATTCACGTACAACGTAAAATACGTAAAATTTGACGGCGTGTGTTCCCCGGTCCATACCTTTGCATGGATTGCACCTCATATATGGGGAATAAAATTACGCCGGATTTACGCAAACCGCGTTTATTATGCGTCGGGAGGAAGTACGTTTGTGAATTGCCGTATTTCCCTCATTTGCATATTTGAATCGAAAATCAATGGGAAAGCCACATGCGTCCAGCGTAAATATGCGCCCACTCTACACCGGTGTAGGCAAGTTACGTCGGTCGGATGAAGTCAGTTTTTAGGCGTATCTTAGTTTGTGGGTCAGCGCATAGATACGACGATGGCGCACATTTTTACTTACGTCGTCGTATCTGGAGATACGTTGGCGTAAGTGCTTTGTGAATCCGGGCCTTTGAGTACAGGTGTAATTTGGAATTCTTCAAGTATACAAGATGGTAATCAATTTATTTCACCAATCTATAAACGATTGGTTACTATGATGTGCCCTGTTTGTCACGCCATCATAGCTTCTGCATTAGGGTGCTGAATAAACCTGACAGAGTACAGTTTTCTTTAGAGCAATCAGGGTTAAACCTAGCCACAGCTGAAAAGATAATCAGCACTATGACAAAGCACTGCAAACGCCTCGGTCTAACATAATCAGGATATTACCATTAGCGATACAGCATAAACTTATGAATAATAGCGTCTATAGCCATGCATTACCTCCCGCTTGGCATGAAAGTCATTATCTACGAGCCTTTGCACAATAATTGCTCAGATACTGATTAGAAGCACATAGCATTCTTTAAATATTTCCATTGTAAGAAGCTATTTAAGCAGGACCATTCTTCTTTCCTCCCCTCCTGAACGCAATGACCCAGAATAACCCGAGAAGAGCATCATCATCCAGATAGCATAATCACACAGTCTGACACACTGGCGGGATCAAATAGCATACTTCTCTGCTGATGCATTCAAAGCCACAGGCCATATTCACAGATTTCTTCATATCTAAATAACTTTCCATTTGCAGCATTGCCCCATCTATGATAAATAAATAAGCTCTGCATCTCTTTCAGCTGAGACTATCATAAGCTCACTGCTTACATACCCACACAGGTACCCACAGAGATGGGAAGCTGAGGTCATAGAAGCGAGAAATGAGAAGATACCATCTCTAATACGGACTACTCACAGTCCATAGAGTAATTCTCTTCTACAGATTTTACAGATGATGCTGTCATTCTCCAGGCATCCCTGGGTAACTGCCATAAATTAAACTGAACGGAACGGATTTTTAGAGTAATTTTCACTTAAAGAGAGCAATCCTACAAGATGTGTATGTGGTCTCGGTCTGTATGGTTTAAAACTAATTTACCATGGATTTTTTTTTTTTTGAGGCTCACCGCTCTTCCCTCCCCCAGGGGAAAGAATAAAAAGCTTGTGTTAAGAAATAAGGACACTAAAATGATAATCCCACAGTGTTCCCACATTAGTAGCCATAAATATATCATTGATGCATTACAGCTGCACCCTGCAGCCCAATATTACGGGATATTGTCATTAATCACTACAAATGGATTGGCTCTGCTAGAGGAGGCTTTGCCCCTTCAGTCTGAACGTGATTTGTGGTCTTAATGCATTGTGTAGCCGGAATGTAGCAGTTAGGAAAGATTCCCACATCCCCAGATGTCACAAGGGATCTAAAAGAACACAAAACGCAACAACATTTATTAGACGCACCCTGCCCTCTAATAGCCTTAAATGCACGGGAAGATATGTATAGATATGAATACATGTGTTATTTATAGACAGTCACATACCAGTAAAACCTAAAGTAGAATTCATGCCAAATGATTTTGGATACAGTGGGAAACGTTAGATCCTTCGATGGGTTTCTGCCCCAGGAAACATATTAGCAAGTGAGTATAAATCTCCCCAAAGTGAAGGGATGTTCCATCTTTGATAGATGTCACCAAATCTTGTGTCCCTAGATACTGCCAGTGCTACTCTTCCAATGACACCTGTAAACTTTTTCCTAACCTTGGTTCCTGTAGAATGATCTCAATAACAATTAGTAAGTTTATAGCCATGCCCAGTTCTCTTCTGTGGACTAGAGCAGTGGTTCTCAACCTCAGTCCTCAAGTACCCCCAATGGGTCATGTTTTCAGGTTCTCCTTTACGTTGCACAGCTGCTTTAAATCAATATCAATGTGTCTGAATCCATGAATCAGACCAAGACAGAAGTACAGTTAGAGCCGGTTCACACTGGGGCGACCTGGGATCCGAGTTGAAGTCTCCCCAAGTCGTCCCAAGTCACATGGTTTATAAAATCAATGGAAGTGAATGCAGCCGTCTAAAATACACACTACTGAAGTCGCTCCGACTTCAGAAAAGGTTCCTTTACTACTTCAATCTGACTTGTAGGCAACTTGTACCCATTGATTTCAATGTAAGTTGCCTCAGAAGTCTGATCACTGTCTTAACTGAAGCAACAATACAGGAAGATAACATACATTTCTCAGGCAAACCCCTCCCTCCCCCTCCCTCTCCCAGAGCTGATTGTTGTTTGATTGGCCACTGGAAAGCCTCCTGTCCTGGAGGTGACTTGAAGTTGCCTTGTACGGTCCAGTAGGCAACTTGAAGTTGCCTGATGATTCATACTCAAGTCGTGTCCAAGTTGCCTCCCAAAGTCGTGCTGGAAGTCGTGTTGCCCCTGTGTGAACCGGCTCTTAAATCACACTTGTTTAATAATAATAATAAAAAGATAAACAGAGTAAGCATAGTCAAAACATAGCCAGAGTTCAGCAACCGGATCGGATAGTTAGCCAAGCCAAAGTCAGAGAGCCACAGATAAACACAGTAGAACAGCAAGCAGGATCTGGAGCCAGAAGGAACGTCAGCCAAGCAAGTCTTCAACAGGAACGCAGGAGATAGTCTCTGTGATGTTGAACAAGGTAAAGGCAGAGATCATCTGAGCCCTCTGGCTTTCACATTGAGGTTGCTTGGCAGGAGTTTTTCAGGTGGTATAGCAGCGCTATTTTTAGCGCTGTACTGCCTGAAAAACTCCTCAATGTGAAAGGGGCCTAAGGGAAGTTCCCAAAACAAGGCCAGTTCGGGGTACTTGAGGATTGGGGTTGAGAACCACTGGACTAGAGTACATATATCCAACATATTCTGTTGACAAAAGGTTTATTACCTTTCTGAACCTAACCTTTAAGACTGAAGACAGAAGGCTTGTCACAAGTACAGTCAGGACGCCCACTACGGATAATGGGCTCTTCCATGCCACCAGTCATAACCCACAAGCGCTAAACTGAGAAAGCCTACTGGGTGGTATCTTCGATTACAAGTGAACTGCACTCATACCGCCAAGTTTCAAGCTGATGCAAAAAAAAAAGAGTGTCCCTATAGGGTCTTAGGAAGAAGCAAATTGAAAGCTCTGAATAGAGATAGGGTGCAGCAGATTGGAAAAGAAGATAAAACAGCGAGGCAAAGTACATAAGCAAACATTCTAGGCTGGTTACCCAGTATGGGGACATTGGAATAAAAAAATAAAATTCTTACAGCCAATCCCTAGATGGCAGCAGCTGTGGGTCCTCGAACACATACGGTTGCTCAAAGAGCAAAAAATGTTGGTGACCATTAGTCCATACAGAATTTCTAAGTATGAGGCTTGGTTAGCAAAGGGGGGAAATACTGGTATGTACTGGTGCGACACTTGCAAATTCTTACAAATACGTGGAGTTGATGCCTACTCAGAGGATCATTCTAACATGGAAACAAGCCAGATATTATCCTTTAACAATTGTAGAACAACAAGGGCGATGTGCCATTTGCACTTTCTTAGTCAGAAATATTAGAGGGAAAAGAGAATCGTAAAATAGGCAAACAGATTTGTCATCTATTGACATCCAAATCTACGAGTCCAATTGCTCAATACTTTAAAGATGTCTACAACTCCATTCCAAAAGGTCTGTTGGTGAAAGGAATTCAGCATCAATAGTGATGTAGAGCTGCAAAGAAGAGAGACAATGGGGGTTGATTTACTAAAACTAGGAGTTCAAAATCTGGTGCAGCTCTGCATAGAAACCAATCAGCTTCCCAGATTTATTTATTTTATTGTTAGGCCTAGGATCACATTGAATAGATTTGTAATGCGATTTGAGAGGTCAAGTCGCATGACAAGTCGCAGCCTATAGGCGGCAAAGTCACAATTCCAATCAGCGCAACATTGATTTTTCGACGCCGTACCGATTTGCACTACTTTTGCCGATTTCAGGTGCGACTTCAATAGACATCTGTGTATGAAGCCACACAGATGTCTACCAAGAAGCACCTGAAATCGCGCTGACCTTGCTACTTTGAAATCACGCTACTTCAAATGAAGTAGCATCGATGTGAACCAGGGCTAAAGCTTATTTGAAAAACCTGAAGTTAGTAGCGGATTGGCTACCAGCTGCACCTGATTTTTCACTCTCCAGTTTTAGTAAATTAGCCCCAATGTGGATTTATAAACTAAGCGCTTTGTCTCCCACAGAGCTGAACACAGATTTTAATGTTCAGTTGATTCTGGATTGGCCAATGAATCAGCAGTCCCATATTCCTTACATCTTGGCTAATTTTTAACAATGGTTATTCTTTTAGCAGCATTGGCCTGTACCCTTAAAGTATAACTAAAAGGTTTTTCTTGCAGTCTGCGAGTCTCTCTATTTTTCCTGTTTACCATTAAGGATGGGCTCAGGCGTATTCAGGTCCTAGTCCCAACCCACCTGAGCAATCCCGCCAGGAAGCCGTCTCTGCACACTGCCAACCATAGGCAAACAGTGTATGTGCAGCTGTGGGCTGGGAAATGCCTCTCTGCCTATGATTGGTGGTGTGCAGTGAGGGCTTCCTGGCAGGATTCCTGAAGTGGACTGGGACTATGATCCAAACACGCCCGAGTCCATCCCTAGTTACCATTATCGTTAAAAGTGAAAATAAAAGAAAATCCAAAATTTTGGGTTGTCCCCAGAAAATAAATACAGGGGAAATCTTCCAATGAGGACACTAGTTCTGGTGACAATGGGGGTCCCCAAAGAATTTCCTTAATTTGCAGGGATTTCCCTTCACTTCTTGTTTGGCTATGGAACAGGAAGTGAAGGTAAATCTCCCAAATGGGACACAGATGGTGACAGGGGATATGGACCCTCCCTTACTTCATCCAAAAAATAAAAAAAAATGTGCATAAATAAATGTGTGATAGCTGTAATTCTGTCCTGAGAAAGTCTACACTCTAGCAGACAAAAAATGTTTTTGGCTTGACCTTGAGACCTTGCCATCTGAGCCGATGACCAGCAGTGTCTGAGAAGGGCCTCCTATATAAAGGAAATGCATTCATTTATTGCATAAGAAACCAGAAACCATAAGGCTGCATATACACCTGAGCATATTGTTTTCAGGCAGAAAGTCGCATGATTTTGTACAAGTCAAAAGGGTCACCAATGTAAAAATAAACAGAAAAACACATGTAATCTGCCCAAAAAAAAGCTCCTGTACTTTTCTTTAGAGCGTTGGGCGTTGTGCTTCAGGCAACAGAATGTTTAGATATGACCAGGGACTATTGAAATGAATAGGATTTGCCTTGTTGGGTGTTTTTAGAGCTGAGGCTTACAGAAGAAAAACTCCCAAAAACGCCTAGGTGTGTATAGAGCCTAACATTTAGAATACATTTACATTTAAAAAAACAAAAGGAATACATTCTCATACCTCCATAATTTGCGGGTTGGGAAGGAGGGGCACATTATAGCAGAAAGTATATAGGCACAAGCCATGCCTCCAGTCATACAGACCATGAGGATTAGTGTGCAGAAACAATTGATTTAACTCCAAATCTATCGCTGCTTTTGCATTATGTTGGCTTTTTAACATAACAAAGAATTTCAGAGCTAGATAAAGGGTTTAGTGCAGTAAAACACATTTGATAGTCAATACATTTTTTTTTTATTAGAAATCCTTTCATAAAGACAAAAGAGGGGCAACAGAGGAAGAAAGAGAGGCAGTGGAATTTAGTTCCAAAATAGGGATAGTCCCTCCAGGCACCGTTGGGAGCTATGCATTGTAGCAGTAAACAGTAAATCAGGTTTGTGCAGTCTACATTAAAATTAGAGCAGAAGTAGAGGGATTTGGATTATGGCTCATTGGGGGCCTACCTTTAATTTACAAACACATTCTCCAGTCAATTGTAGAACACACTTGTGTGCTCTGCTAAAAAGCTATCTCCAAACCCCTAGGCATCACAAGAGCCCCTGTACATTCACGCTAGCCTAGATTATTCAAATGAAAGGACCGAAATCATTACCTGAACATAAGAATCTGTTTTTAGAATCTACAAAATGCAAGGAACACTACAAAGATTTATTTATCATATATCTCTGTATATGAAAAAAAATACGATATCATGATAAGGAACAGAGCCCTTATCTAGCGCAGCTCATGGTGCGTGAACACACTCCAAAAACGCCACCCGGTCCAAAAAAAAGTGCACACCAAAAAGTGAACACAGAAAGTGCAATAGGTTGTACATATGGACCTCCAAAATCGAAGGACCTTACCCTGATATCCTGGGGCATTAGGCTCCAGACGGGGACTGGGGTACTTTTCACATGGTCCATCTGCCTGAAGCCAAAACAGATCTCGTTGTCTTGGAGAAACAGACCACCCCAAGTACTAGGTGGGGCTCCCCCGAAGGGAGACCCCATGAGAGAGGGCAAACTAAGCCAGAAGGCCATGTCCACCCCCTCCCAAGACTTTCAGGGAAGGCCTGAGGACCTACACCCTACTCAAACTTGAAACAAAGTGTACAAACCCGACAGACTGATCAGGATCCCAACATTTAATATAACCTGCAATAATATAGTGTTTTTTTTACATCTTTATCTAACCTGTCATGCTCCATTCATAAAGTATGTGGAGGTTGACTTGAACAAGCCATTTTTTTTTCAATGTCTGCAACAAAACACATTGGTGTGAAGAAGGTTGTTCAGGTAATTTTGTTGAAAACAATAGGTTTTCTCTTTTCTGAACATTTTGGCCGAGCCGAAAAATGTGGAAAATGTATGACAATGCATCCAGCATGAATGAGTCTTCACCAGTACATAGAAGAGGTGGTTTGTAATATTGTCACATGAGAAGCAGTTGGGAATCTGAAATAACGTTTTTTTTTTTAAATTCCCTTCAATACATGTAGCAGACTTGGTGGTTGAGTAATGTTTCACTTAAAGCAGTATTAAACCCAAAAGCAAACATGTATTATATTGCAGCTTAATAATTCTAATGATGGCTGCATCAGTTTTCTTTTTTAGGCTCTCTTTCCTGTTGTGTTCTACCAGCGGGCATGGCTTCCCCCCCCCCCCCTGTCGGGAGAACACAACAGCTCTGAAGGAGGGATTCCACCATCAATGCTGACTGTGTTGATGGGCGAATCGAGCAATGGTTTGCAGGAAATTAGGGCCAAAATAACTAATCGATTCTTCGACAACTAATCGATTATGAAATTAATCGATCACAATTTTCATTAGGGTTGTCCCGCTACTTGAACTCGCGCAAATGCTCCCGATGAGAGCGGGTTGAGAGGGGGTGGAGAACGGATGGAGAGGGGGCGGAGAGCGGAGCAGAGCAGTCCTCGGGTATGGAGGAGAGGAGAGCTGCTGCCAGCCTAGTCCCCAAAGAGAAAGCCAAGCCCCCCCCGCCCTTTGATCTATCAAAGTGCCCCGAGCAAGGGGGAGTGTCTATATATGACGAGGGTGGCGGGGGAACACACAGCTATTCAAATGAAAGCTGTTATGTTCCGAGCGCTAATCAACTAGATGGCAGCAGTGGGAGGGCTTGGCTTTCTCTTTGGGGACACAAGGCTGCATTTGTGGACACAAGGCTGCATTTAAAAAAAAGTATCGGTAATCGGTATCGGCGAGTACATAAAAAAAAGTATCGGTACTTGTACTTGGTCCTAAAAAAGTGGTATCGGGACAACACTAATTTTCATAATCGGCCAGTAACATAATGGGGTTAAAAAAACGAAAATTAGCCTTTTATAGTACAAAAAAGCAAATCACTACTGTAAATATTACTTTCACTGTCCCACAGTAAAAAAAATGAACACCTTACAGTAGCGATTATTTGCTCTTTTGTACTTATTTTTGTTTTTTAACCCCATTATGTTACTAAACATCTCAGGCCTGGGGTCACAACTCTGTTTTTTGGTGCTTTTTGCAGAAACACACCACAGTTCATTTACATTTTTTCCTGTGGGACACGCTCACATCCATGATTTTTTTTCGGCTGCTGCGAATTTGGAAAGGGAAAGGACTTTTTAATGCAAAACGGTGCTGTTTTTTTTTTTTTTGGTTCAATATACTTCAATGGAGAATCTGCAGAAAAGCATGCAATGTGTTTTTGCTGCAATGTGTTTTGTAATCTGCCCAACAACAAATTGGCCGCAAAAAAAAATTTAAAATGTTATATTTTTTCTAAGGCTATTATAATCGATTAATCAAAACAATAAATCGGCCAACTAATCGATTATGAAAATAATTGTTAGTTGCAGCCCTACAGGAAATAAAATCACACTGTCTATGGCGAGCTTTATTTTCACCTGGTGATCCAGCCAGTAAATCTGTTTTTTACATATAAAGCTTGCTTGCAGATTGCATCAGTTAAAAGGGATGAGGCAAGCTATTTAGCACTTACAGGGGTGCTTACAAAAGGGCAGCTTTTATTATGTAAATCCTTTTATTACAAAAGGGAAAAAAAAAAATGTTTGCTGTACCTGCTAATAACGTGTGACCTGGAGCTTTGATTCAAACTGTTAGTGTATCTAAATCTCCTAGTTCATCTAACACTCCCCTCCTCCCAAACAAACAATGCTGCTGCCCAAATGTGCCCCTTTACAGGATGTGTGTTAATGGCCAGATCACTAGGTGAAAACAGATTGAAAAGAATCCTAAAGACAGAAAATTAAAGCAGCCCCCACAGCTAATGATTGGTAAGCTGCAATATATTATAAGAAAAAAAAAACTTTAAAAATATACAGTAAAACCTTGGTTTGCAAGCATAATTCATTCCAGATACATGCTTGTAATCCAAAGCACTTGTATATCAAGTGTATAAAAGAGACGAGAGGCACCTCTAAGTGTAGCAATAAGTTGCTAAATGTACCTTCATTAAATGTAACCATATTGCTACACTAAGAGGCGTCTCTCTTCTCTTTTATACTCAGTTGTGACATGACGCTACTCGCTTGATATCGCTTGTATATCAAGGCAAAATGTATTAAAACATTTTGCTTGTCTTGCAAAACGCTCTCAAACCAAGGTTTTACTGTAAATAAAAAAAATGCTCAAGAAGGGGGCTATATAAAAGGATTTCTGCAGCAGTTTGGTAACCAAGAGTGTCTCTCTGGGGGTACTATGGATAATGCTCCTCAGTCTGAGGAATAGGGTTAAATAACACATCACAACATCCCCTGTTAGGTGATTCAAAGTCAATTATTAACACAAAGATGATACCTTTTCCCTTTAACCTTGTGGTAGTAGATTACTGTAGTGGGAAGTGAGCAAAAGGTATCCTACTGTATGTGAAACGTTTACAGTTGCACCAGGATTTTCTCATTTCTAAAATACATTACCAAGTCCAGTTTTCCTCCCCAATTTAAATGGACATGCTACATTCAAGATGCGCCTTGTCGGATAGTTGAAAAGGAGACAACGCTAGTTACGTAGCTAAAAAGAATATCTTACAGAAGAATAAATGCTTGTGTACATAGGTGAGCTTTTAGGAACCATTCATATATGGATGATTGGGAACCACAGGCAAAATCAATGCAATTACAAATCGTGGCAAAATGTGTGTCGCGTGTTTGGGTGCCAATACACGGTGCAATTTTTCCACACTTGGCATGCAGCAAAATGCAAGTGCAAAACCGTTCCTGGATCAGGGGCAAAAATTTGGTCCTAAGCAACAATTGCACATACGGCAGCCCACTGAAGTGTATGAGCTTCCCTATGCGCAACATGAATTTCCAAGTGACAATCGCACAAACAAAATCGCGGGCAGGAACGGGGTCTAAAAGTGATTGATACTTCCCAGATACTTTCTCCTGTGTTAAGAAAAGCTAAACGTGGGAGTGCCAGCGTCCATGAGGCTGAAGGGCTTGGTTGGAGAGTTTAAAATGGATTGTAGAAAAGAAGTGGATAGGCTTTTGGGAAGTCCTGAAGGGGACTCTGCCCAAATATTACTAGAGTGGAAAAAGCATGGAAAAGTAACAACGGTTGAGGTTGGAGAAGGCTCAAAGTAAAAGCATGTTAACAGTTTTTTCTGTATTTGCAATAGGAAGTCAGTAAAAAGTCAAAGAAAAGTAACATTGGAGAAACGAAAAGAAAGAAGAAAGGGTAAAACAGCAAATTTAAGATGGAATGAGGTGTTACCAGTCTTCTCATTTGAAGACCACTGAACATTTAAAAACGAATAAAGCTTAATTTTTGGGTACGGCTGCAGATGGACACTTGGGACAGGCTGCAATGGTGAGTGCATTCCTGGCAATGATGGGGCTGCATTCCTGGCAATGGTGAGGTTGCATTCATGACAATGGTGAGGTTGCATTCATGACAATGGTGAGGTTGCATTCATGGCAAGGTTGGGGCTGCATTCATGGCAAGGGTGGGGCTGCATTCATGGCAAGGGTGGGGCTGCATTCATGGCAAGGGTGGGGCTGCATTCATGGCAAGGGTGGGGCTGCATTCCTGGCAAGGGTGGGGCTGCATTCCTGGCAATGGGGGGGGTGCATTCCTGGCAATGGTGAGATTGCAATCCTGGCAATGGTGAGGTTGCATTCCTGGCAATGGTGAGGTTGCATTCCTGGCAATGGTGAGGTTGCATTCCTGGCAATGGTGAGGTTGCATTCCTGGCAATGGTGAGGTTGCATTCCTGGCAATGGTGAGGTTGCATTTCTAGCAATGGTGGGGCTGCATTCATGGCAATGGTGGGGCTGCATTCATGGCAATTTTAAGAGGGGAGTTATAGGGAAAAAAAATACAATTTTAAATAAAGAACTGTGAACTGTTCCTGAAACTTCCCTCTTAAAGTGAAGTTACGTGTTGTCCGCCAATAAATACAGTATATCCAAAAAATACGCCTGAGCTCATCTCTTTACTCACACACAGACACAAAGGCAAGAGAATTCTTGTTGGGCAGTGTATTAGTGCTCGAACAAACACATAGACCGAATTTTAATGGTTCAAAAAATGACAGGCAAAATGGTTCGGCCCTCACGCATGTTCACTTCATCAAATCTGGCCCTCTTTGAAACAAGTTTGGACGCCCCTGCCCTACAACCTCCGGGGGAACCCTAGGGTAACCATGGTTGTAAAGCTTTGCTCCTAGGGCCAGTGCTTGATTATTTTGCGCCCCAGGCAAGACCAGCTACTTGCACCCTGCACCAGGACTTGTGGTGGGTCTGTGGGAAACCAGGATTATGCTCGCGCCAGCCCTGAGTAAAGAGTAGGGAAACTAGAGGCCGTAGCTGCACCCTAGTTTGGCTAATGGTAGCACCGTCCCTGCCTGCTCCAGAGTGTTAACTGTGTCATGTGTAAAAAATAGATAATGTGGTAAGCCTTGCAAGTTGGAGATATCAGAAGATGGTTAATGTGTAGATGTGATGCTTAAAAAGAGAGAATGGCATCAAATATTTATATCATGGGTTTGGAGAGCTATAATTATTGGGTTGTTACCAGAATTTGACATTTGAGGCAGTGAGGAGGACTAAAAAGGGCAGGTTGAGGCAACCAAATTACATTTAAATATTTTAATATACATGTGTTTCATTGCTTCTTGGAACAGGGAAGGTAACCAAGTACCAACAATTTCAGTATGGTTTAATTTAGTGTAAAGCTCACCAAGTGGTGGAATTTAGGACCTACAAGCCTCTTTGAAAGAGATGGTACTACTGGTCACATGACCTTCTTCAAGGGGGACCCGGTAGTTTATTATTTTGTCCATTACGGGTAAATATGTTTTATTTCGGTTCATGTAAAAGAGCAGGCTTTAAATTTCACATGCACACTGTTTTCATAGGGTAGGTGTTTAAAAAAAAATTGAGTAAAAAAATGAGGCCATAAGCTTGACACCCATCATGGACTCCCTTTCATGAATAAGCAGAGAGATTTTAACGCTTTCAAAAACCCTCTTAAAACTGGGCACACATTATGGCAACCATCTAAAAAAAAATGTCCATCTCAGCAACAAAAAAAAGGATTGCAGTTTCAGAAACCTTATCATATAGATCAGAGATGTGGTCTCCTCTAAACCGTCTGTTGCGGAATGCACAGAACAGGAAACCCATAAAAAATGTGTGAATGTAGAAAGCACCACTTCCCCTCAGTTAGGATCTATCTAATCAGCGGATCACTGGTCTGTGCAGCAACCCCAATGAGCATTCATGTAAGAAAGACTTTCTTGTACACCAATGAAGACACAAAATATGCAAACACTGAGAAGTGTCATTAGAGACCTGGGACACCCCATAGGTTACTCAGTAAACATACCGGTACATCTCTTCTAAAATAAAATGCTCACAGTAAAGCAATTGCTTCCTGTAACCACAAAGAAAAAAAAGAAAAAGTTAGTTATCGGGTTTCATTTTTATAGTGAAGGTCAAAGCTGAACTCCAGGACAAGTACATGTTGTCTAAATACACTCATCATGCACAGTTTTAATTGTATCTCTTTCATCTTTGGGTGCTTTGTGTATTTCTTCCAGATCTGTACAATAATCCTGTGTGGCTATAACTGCCAACTTTCGATTTATGTGTGGGCTAGCTGGTTGTACACCAGTTTATCTATCGATTGATTTATATACAACCAACCGGTCTGCTTTTTATCCTAAATGATTAGTGCCCCTGGCTATTGCCAGCAGCACTGATCATTATACAGTAATACCTCGGATTGCGAGTAACGTGGTTAACGAGCGTTTTTTTGCAATAAGAGCTATTATTTTTTATTCCTGACTCGGTGTGTGTTGTCTCGCAAAACGGTACGGGGGCGCTGGTGACACTCGGAAACAGCCTTTCCGAGTGCATCTGAGCGATGTCCGAGCCTTTCTGAGTATCTCTGGCACCCCTCACCTCTGGCCAAATGCAGTACTGCATGCAATAGAAATCAATGTAGAACGGGTTATCTTCGTTTCCATTGACTTCTATGGGGAAACTCGCTTTGATATATATAAGAGTGCTTTGGATTGGAAGCATTCTCCTGGAACAGATTATGCTCGTGATCCAAGGTTCCACTATATTCTGCTGCCGGGGCGAAGGCTCTCGCCAGCAGAATACAATAGCTCAATGAGATTGATTCTCCCATCCACATCAATTGTGTGGATGGGCAAAGCGGTTCATTTTATTTCTTCCTTCAACAAAAAATAAATAAAAAAAATTAGGGCTGTTACTGATCAAAATTTTTGTGTTCGATTAATCGTTTTGTTTTTTAATCGATTAATCGACTAATTTTGATTAATTATAACGCACATACAGTTCCAACTACTTTTAGCTGATCTCCTTGCAGGCTGATTCCCAGTGCAGCTCCAACCACTGGAAAAATGGATAGCAGGATACAAAATACACACAAGGCAGCGCTCGATGGGAATAGCATTAAAACTTTCATAGTCTTCAAGTAGGTAACAAAATAAATATTGCACTGGACATAAACTGGAAAAATGGTGCGAGTAATACCAAACCGTAGCAAAAGCAGTCATAAAAACATGTAGCTAAGTATAATACTGGTATAAAAATGTGTACAACGATGCCACTGCTGAATCCAGATGAGGAGAGGTTAACATCAGTCCGTTGGCATGTAGATGCCCCATGAAGGGAACTATCACAACTCCCAGTGGATGGTTGTAGAATCCCAGGTTGATAAAGGGAAGTGATAGAGGGAAGTGTAACAGCCCTTGGGTGTGGCAGATAGTAAGGTCCCACCGGCATGCAGATATGAAGGCACAGCAAAGGAGCCCTTCAGATGGACACGGGAAGCCCCGCCGGTGTCCTTTACGTCACCGGATCTCCGACGGAACTCCCTGAAGGCCCAGAAGCCAGCGGAGAGGTGAGTACAAATCAAAAGAATTTTAAATCGATCAAAAAGATTTTGATCGATCAAAAAAATTAAAAATAATCGATTAATTAAAAGTTAATTTGCACAGCCCTAAAAAAAATGAAGAAGAATATTCATGTATGGTCTGCCTAAGGTCCCTATCTCACATACATAAACATATTAGGACCAGTGTAAACAGGAGACAATTATCCTGTCAACAACGTATTGGAGTAAAGCAGAGTAAACCCATACATGCGTATGCAAAGTAGTGTCAAGGTTGGAATCTGATCCGATGGCGCTAATGCTGCAAGACAGAAGTGCTAACCATTAAGCCACTCCCCAGAAACTATTAAGATACAGAAAGATATACTTCACTATTTTTTTTTTTTTTACAACAGAACGGTCTAAGTGGCAAATAAAGAGCCTCTATCTGATATTAAAAAAAATAAAAAATTCTCTATAAAAAGAAAATGTTCTGTGTACTTTATTCATGATGATGGTGTCACTTTAAGGGAAGTTCAGTTACAAAACCAAAAGAGACTCACTTTGAAGCTTTGTCTTTATCTCTTAGAATAGGAAATGTGGTTTATCTTAAACAAACAACATCAAACAGACCTTCTCCGAAACAGACAAAAGAAACTGCAGAGAATTTTAAAAGGACCTCTGATCTCAGAATACATTTCAGAAGATAATTCCCAAGTGCAAGGGGAAAAGGTCTATAGACATTAGAGTATACTCTGGTATGCAAGCATGATTCAAACTCCCTCAGGGCAGCAAATCTTTCCAGTGTGAAATAGCACTTTATGTACTAAAGGTGAGCCCTGCAAACCTAGTTCCATTACGTCAGATAGGAAGCAAAGCAAAATCTGCAACAGGGAAATAGACATTAAGAATCTGACAGAGGTTCTAGAATTGCCCTACTTAACCACTTCATTACCGAGCCTGTTTTTCAGATTCGGTGCTTACGAGACTAAAACAGTTTTTTTTGCTAGAAAATTATTTAAAACCCCCAAACATTATATATATTTTTTTTTCTAACACCCTAGAGAATAAAATGGCGGTCATTGCAATACTTTTTCTCACACCGTATTTGCGCAGCGGTCTTACAAGCGCACTTTTTTTGGAAAAAATTCACTTTCTTGAATTAAAAAATAAGACAACAATAAATTTGGCCCAATTTTTTTATATATTGTGAAAGATAATGTTACGCCGAGTAAAATGATACCCAACATGTCACGCATAAAAATTGCGCCCGCTCGTGGCATGGCGTCAAACTTTTACCCTTAAAAATCTCGATATGCGACGTTTAAAAAATTCTACAGGTTGCATTTTTTGAGATGACGAGGAGGTCTAGGGCTAGAATTATTGCTCTCGCTCTAACGATCGCGGCGATACCTCACTTGTGTGGTTTGAACACCGTTTTCATATGCGGGCGCTACTCGCGTATGCGTTTGCTTCTGCGCGCGAGCTCGTCGGGACGGGGCACTTTAAAAAAATTTTTTTTTGGTTTCGGTTTTTATTTTTATTTATTTTATAATTTTTAACACTGAAAAAAAAAAAAAAAAAATTATCACTTTTATTCCTATTACAAGGAATGTAAACATCCCTTGTAATAGAAAAAAGCATGACAGGTCCCCTTATATATGAGATCTGGGGTCAAAAAGACCTCAGATCTCATATTCAGGCTTAAATGCAAAAAAAAAAAAAAAAAAAAAAAAAAAAAATAAGTCAAAATGTAAACATATTAAATGTCTCTTTAAGACGCTGGGCGGAAATGACGTTTTGACGTCACTTCCGCCCAGCAGAGAGAGGGGGACGGCTGAGGGACATTTTTTCCCTCAGTCACATCCCCGGACAGACAACGAGCGGACCCGATCGCCTCCGCCGCTACCGACGGCTACGGTAAGCGGCGGAGGGCGCGGGAGAGCGGCGGGAGGGGGGGCACCCTCTCCCGCCGCCGGTAACGGCGATCTCGCGGCGAATCCGCCGCGATGACCGCCGTTATCGTTAACAGGACCGCCCCACGAAGAGATGGATATCTCGGTTGTGGCAGCAGCTGCTGCCGTTACCGAGATATCCATCTTCAAAAACGTGACGTCTTTGGACGTGGGGCCGGTCACAAGTGGTTAAAGCAGAGTTCCACTCATTTGTAAGTTTATTAAAAGTCAGCAGATATAAAAAGTGTAGCAGCTGAATTTAAATAAACAGACACTCAAATGTTCCACGGTCCAAGCAATCTTCTGGGACTTGTGATGAGTCCCAGAAGAATGCAGAGAGGAAGGGAGAGAGCGGAGTCGCCGCCTAGGTGACAGAAGCAGGAAGTGGAACAGGAAGTACCTCTCAAAACTAGGTAAAGCTCTTAATACAGTGTATTGCCCCCTTTACCATCAATGACAGCTTGAAGTCTTTTGTGGAATTTGTGGATGAGGCTCTTTATCTTCTCAGATGGTAAAGCTGCCCATTCTTGGCAAAAAGCCTCCAGTTCCTGTAAATTCTTGGGCTGTCTTGCATGAACTGCACATTTAAAATCTCACCAGAGTGGCTCAATGATATTGGAGGTCAGGAGATTGAGATGGCCACTCCAACACCTTCACTTTATTCTGCTGTAGCCAATGACAGGTCGACTTGGTCTTGTGTATTGGATCTTTGCCATGTTGGAACGTCCAAGTACTTCCCATGCACAGCTTCCTGGCTGATGAATGCAAATGTTCCTCCAGTATTTTTTTTTTGTAACTTACTGCATTCATCTTGCCATCAATTTTGACCAAATTTCCTGATCCTTTGTAGCTCACACATCCCCAAAATATCAGTGATCCACTTCCTTGTTTTTACAGTAGGAATAGTGGACCTTTCATCACAGGCCTTGTTGACTCCTCTCCAAATGTAGTGTTTATAGTTGTGGCCAAAAAGCTCAATTGTGTTCTCATCACTCCAAATGGCTTTGTGCCAGAAGGTTTGAGGTTTGTCTCTGTGCTGTTTTCGCATATTGTAAGCGGGATACTTTGTGGCATTTGCGTAGTAATGGCTTTCTTCTGGCGACTCGACCGTACAGCCCATCTTTCTTCAAGTGCCTTCTTTCAGCATCCTGTCTTTCACCTGAAGCTATTTGTGGGTTTTTCTTTGCATCCTGAACAACTTTCCTGGCAGTTGTGGCTGAAATTTCAGTTGGTCTACCTGACCGTGGTTTGGGTTCAACAGAGCCCCTCATTTTCCACTTCTTAGAGTTTGAACACTGCTGATTGGCATTCTCAATTCCTTGGGTATCTTTTTATATCCCTTTCCTGTTTTATATTAGAATCCAGAAAGGTCAGTGCAGCACTCTATGAAAGATGCAAGGGTCTGTCAGAAATCCAAAAACTCATTGACCTTTTAGCCCAGGTTCACACTGGGCTGCGGGAGTGAAGCCGTGGGAGTTCAGCTGAACTCGCACAGCTTCACTCCCGCCCGGCAGTCGCGATTTTGGCCGCGATTTCAGAGACATCTGTGCAGGTTTCAATGTAAATCGTGGCCCCAAAATCGCAAAAAGTAGTACAAGAACTACTTTTTGAAATCAGTGCAGCGCCGCAGATGCGGCGTCGCACCGATTAGGACGGTGCCAGTGCCGATTTGAGATGCGATTTGACATGTGAAATCACATCTCAAATCGTACCCAGTGTGAACCAGGGCTTATACACACACACAAATTACAAGCAAAGAGATCGCAGGTGAGGATGGTTACCTTTCCTAGCCATTCAAACCCCTTTGTGTCAACTTGTGTGCATGTTTTCAGGCCAAAATCACCAGGGTATGTAAACTTTTTATCAGTTTCTTATAGTTTCTTTTTATAGTTTCTTTTGTCATTATGATTTAAAAAGAGTAAACACAATTGATTGATAATAAATCAGCCAAACACTAACCATGATGAAAAATGGTTTTGTTTCATCAATCATATTCTCTGAAAAATGGCCAAGAAACCATACATTTCGCCAGGTTATGTAAACTTCTGAGCACAACTGTATTTCCTATGTCTAAGAGTTTGTCAGAAGTAATGCTGATAACAGGAACAGAGCAGCAGAAAGACACATGACTTAGGGCTTAGGAGAGAGATAAGTAAACAGTACACATATATGTGCCTAGGTCAGATTTCATAAATGGGGTTTACATCCACTTTATCTTTGTGCGGGGTGCAGCCGAGAGTGGCATTGTTATGCAAGTGACAGCACAGTGTGAGATTGGCCAGTCCTTTATCATGAGTAGGTCAGGCATATGATATCCGCTTTCAACACAAACATTATATTTTAAAAAGTTCTTACCGTGTGGGTACGGGTTAACTGTATTGGGTAAGGAATACCATGTGGAGTGTAACGGGCCTCTGCAGCCCTCCTGCTTGGGGTTGCTGGCTGTGCGGATCCAGACATAATGAGAGGCAGGCTTGTACTTTATTCTTAATGTAGGAATGGGATGCCAGAGAGTATCCTGGGATTATTCAACCTTTGGTCACATCACTGGGTATCTGAGGATACAAATAATGAAATATTAATTAAAGTGAAGCCAACCTTAAGGTAAACATCGAAAATACACAGGCGTTCAAATATAACGCTTAACACAAAGCAGTGGGTTTAACAGAAAGCAGTGGGTGTAAAATGATGGCAGTGCAATTAGTCAAATTAACTTTTTTAGCTGAATTATGTAAAAAAAACAATATTTTACAAAAGTGCCAAAAAGTTTTTTTGTTTTTTTAAGGTCCAATGTAGGGAATATACTAAAGTACATTTTAATTACAATTCCTAACCTAAAAAAAAATGGGCAGACAACATTAAAAGATTGATTAATAAAAAATAAAATAAGATTTGCTTTATTTACAAACTGTACTATCGAAATGATAGGTAGAATCTAATTAGTTGCTACTGGCAATCCTTCTATATTTCACTTATATACAGATCAACTCTACTATACATGAACAGAATACAAGCTAGATAATGATACAGTAAAACGCCCATATCATTTTTTGAACAAAAATGCTCTTTCATTTAGACTAACCTATTGCACTCTATGAACTCCACCAAGCATTGCTTTATAACAGCTGCCTGACTCATAAGCTGAGTCAGGATCTTTAGCACTGATCACCAAACCATCACCTGCCACAAGGCCAAGCTGGAAAGCAATGTAAAAACATCCATACCTAGAATTTTTCAGTAACTTTAGAAGTTTATGTGAAATAATTGCCATGTTACAATATACAGGAACAATAAATGTTTTCAAACAAGCTTCATCTGTTATCGAAAAGCCATCCTGGAGCTCCAGTTAGTAACTCTGTCTAGGTTGTGATAACACCATTAGTCTGCTGCAGGCAAGAGGTAGCATTTTTTAAGTCTTCTTTCCCTCAGTTAACTGCAACACTGTAAGGCCCCTTTCACATGTCCGCCTCCGTTCGTCCGTTTTTACAAGTCCGTTTATGGACTTGTAATGGACGCCTATGGGATCTCGTCTGTTAGCGGACGGAAGAAAACCCTATTTTTCTTCCGTCCAGCGGAACGGATCGGCTGAATACGGACAAACGGTCCATTTTCATCTGATTCCCCATAGGGGAGAGCGGAGGAGAGACAGGGCGGTCCCTGCACAGTGTGCGGGGACCGCCCTGTCCGCCAACAGCTCAGCGGGGATCCCCGCTGAGTCGACGGACACACACGGAGCGGACCGAAAAACGGACCGCTCCGTGTGAAAGGACCCTAAAGCTGGCCAAAGATGGATCAAAGATGGATCAAAAATCAGCCTGATCAGCAAGAACACACAACGTCATCCCTGTTTGACAAAAGTTGATCATTAGATCAGCTTCTGTTGAACAGAAATGTTGGAAAATGTTTGTCAATCAGTGGCGGCTGTCAATCAACTGCAACCACTCATCAGTGTATTCTGACGGTAGAGAGTCCTGCTGTCAGAATACAATGTCTCAGCATGGGGGGTCCCTCCATCCACCTCGCTTGAATGGACCATCATAAACCCATCAATGGCCAGCTTAACTTTGTAGCAAGTCACAAGGTGAAAGACTACAGCAGGAGCAGATCTGTTTCAGACATTTGTCTGCACTGCCAAGAACTGCACAGGCGGCAGAATTACAAGATTGGGTCATTCTTGAGCCAGCACCCTCAGTCCAGAAAGTAGATGGTGACCCTTGGTAGTCCCTGAACAAATATGGGGCACTCCATCCAGAGAGACACTCAGATGAAGTCATTGTCAGTGGGAGTATTGTCATCTCTGCCAAATGTAATAAAAACCTGAATATTGGCTTTTTTCTGCTTAAATTTGATTTGTGGGTGGTCCTGTCAGAACCACCCAGTTTGACAAACTTCGATCTGAAGATCACAAGAGCTGGGCAGACAAACAATGACTGCAGCCAATCAGCTGTCGTCACCGTTTGGGTATTCTGACAGCCGCAGGTCAGAATACAGTAGACAGCAGGGGAAGTGTTTAGCACGGATGGGGGAATCGGTTAGAGTCTTGTTAAGTGTGCAGGATGAAAGAAAGGAATCTATGTGCATATGGTCAGTTTGGGACATTACTTTTCATGCATGCACTTAAAGTGGTAGCAAACCCCCTGCATAGAATAAAGCTTACCTGTAGGTAAAATGAATATCTCCTAAAAGTGCACCATTTAGGAGAAAGACAATCTAGCCAGCAGCAGCTGATGACGTCACTGGTGCAATGCGCTCTGAAGGAACTGCATACCCGTACCCTCCCTTCAGCGCTGTGTGCCAGGGCCAAGACTCCCATGCAGGAGTGACGTCATTGCGGCTCGGACAGTCACACAGCTGGAGTCCGTGAACCCGGAAGGAAGACTGGGTAAAGATGATAGCCTCTATGGCAGTGACAGCGTGCCATAGGAGGGCTTCGTTTGAGGACAAGTCTTTCATAATGTGGTAGTTTATGGCGCAAACATTTTTTTTTTGTTGTGTTATTCCTAGAGTTTACCATTGCTTTAACATGAAAGAAAATTGAGGAGAATGTATTCAAACCGGAGCAGCCAGAATCTGGATCAGTGGTGCATGGCAACCAAACAGCTTTCATTTCTTTATTGTACATCACGGGACACAGAGCAGCCATAGTAATTACTATGTGGGTTATACGCCACCTATAGGTGAATGGACACTGGCAACCCAAGACAGGAAGTCCCCCTCTATATAACCCCTCCCATACAGGAAGTACTTCAGTTTTTGTAAAAAAGCAATATATATATTCTCCAACAAGAGGTGCGGGACCTCTGTGTCCTGTGATGTACTCCAAGAAAAGGTTTCTACAGGTAAGCTGTAATTTTTCATCCAAACTGAACAAGCTGAAGATGGAAGCTGACTGGTTGTCATGCACAGCCGTTTTAGATTCTGGATGCTCCAGTTTTGATAAATACTCCCCCCAATGTATATTTGATGGTCGGTCCACTTTAATATTTAAAAAGGTACCAATACAGTGCAAGAATTATGCCTCCCCCTTAAGCCCTAGGAAGACTACAAGAAGTGGGTCAATATCATTGGATGCCCAGTTTGATGGTCCATGGCCCACATCAGGACCAAGCAAGGCACACACAATGAGACAAGACAAACTCACTTATCACTTTTCTACTACAACACTCGTCTGTAAAATATATATGACCTCTTAACGCAGTCAAGACTCTTTACTCGATCTTGGCAGCTATTCATCCTTCTCATCAAAGCATCTTAATGTGCACTTTGCTGGGGCACAGAGGCTTTTAAATGTAAAATGTAATTATGGAATTACTCACGAAGAAAGGGAAGCACACGCACATACACGCTCACCACTGGCTCCTCACAGTACATTCTATACATCCCCATGATCGGAAAATACACAAAGCCGATATATATCTACTGCAATAGAGAATACAAAGAAATGATTTACTTGCACTAGTCCCCATGTATCTCGAAGCTGTGCTATGACACAGAGTGAAGCAGTCCATAAAGCAGAGTCGAACATATAAACGTACTACATGTGAGGCCAGCAAACACATGCCTCGTGTAGCCGTGTGAAGTGAACACCCGGCCCTCCAGACTTAAACAATTAGGTGGAGCCAGCAGACTTCCTTATTGTCATGTAACCTGTGCTCCACTCAGCTTCTTCTGCAGCAAAGCAGTCAGACTGCAGCACTGTACACTTGTCACAACTTCCTCTCTGCGGCCTGTTCACATGTGCCCTGAATGTTAGTAGTTGGCGTATGAAACCCAGCTGGGGGAGGGGGCTGTTCTGACGCTAGGCCACAGATCAGGGGATGGTGATAAATTGTTTTGTTATCTACTGCTGACAGATTCAGGCAGCCACTAACAAGAAAAGGCTCAAGTTTTATCACTTTATATTCCATTCTTCTGCAACCATTTACCGTTCTGCTACACGGATTCTGTACTATTTTAGCCAGGTGGTTTGCTTCACGTCTGCCTTCATTTTTGTCTTCTGAATAAATATGTTAGAAACGGATGATGGGTAACAAGAAAACCACATGTTTAAAAAAAACACAGCAAATGTAACCACTTCAGCCCCAGGAAGATTTTACCCCCTTAATGACCAAAGAATTTTTTGCGATACGGCACTACGTAGCTTAACCACTTAAGACCCGGACCAAAATGCTGCTAAAGGACCTTGCCCCTTTTTGCGATTCGGCACTGCGTCGTTTTAACTGACAATTGCGCGGTCGTGCGTCGTGGCTCCCAAACAAAATTGGCGTCCTTTTTCCCCCACAAATAGAGATTTCTTTTGGTGGTATTTGATCACCTCTGCGGTTTTTATTTTTTGCGCTATAAACAAAAATAAAGCGACAATTTTGAAAAAAATTCAATATTTTTTACTTTTTGCTATAATAAATATCCCCCCAAAATATATATAAAAAAATTTTTTTTCCTCAGTTTAGGCCGATCCGTATTCTTCTACCTATTTTTGGTAAAAAAAAAAAATCGCAATAAGCATTTATCGGTTGGTTTTCGCAAAATTTATAGCGTTTATAAAATAAGGGATAGTTTTGTTGCATTTTTATAAAAAAAAATTTTTTTACTACTAATGACGGCGATCAGCGATTTTTTTCGTGACTGCGACATTATGGCGGACACTTCGGACAATTTTGACACATTTTTGTGACAATTGTCATTTTCACAGCAAAAAATGCATTTAAATTGCATTGTTTACTGTGAAAATGACAGTTGCAGTTTGGGAGTTAACCACAAGGGGGCGCTGTAGGGGTTATGTGTTCCCTGTGTGTGTTTACAACTGTAGGGGGGTGTGGCTGTAGGTGTGACGTCATTGAACGCGTCCCCCCTATAAAAGGGATGACGCGATCGATGCTGCAGCCACAGTGAAGCACGGGGAAGCCGTGTTTACACACGGCTCTCCCAGTTCTTCAGCTCCGGGGACCTATCGCCGCACTCCAGCGGCGATCAGGTCCGCGAGTCCCGCGGTCCCAGAGCTTCGGACCGGGTCACGGGAGCGCGCCGCGGGCACACGCCCGTGACCCACGGCTGGGTACTAGAACCAATGTAAATATACGTGGATGTGCCCAGCCGTGCCATTCTGCCGACGTATATGTGCAGGAGGCGGTCCTTAAGAAGTTAATTGACAATTGCATGGCCGTGCGCTGTATATTGTACCCCACAAATAGAGCTTTATTTTGGTGGTATTTGATCACCTCTGCGGTCTTTATTTTTTTGCGCTATAAAAAGAAAAAAAATTATAAAAAAAAAAAAAGTTTTACTTTCTGCTATACTACATATCCAAAAAATAAATAAAAAATTATATAGAAAAAAATAAAATGTATTCATCAGTTTAGACCAGTGGTTCTCAATCTCAGGACCCACTCAGGGGTCGAATAATGATTTGTCAGGGGTCACCGATTCCTGGGATGTTGCTGAAGCCCACACTGCTCTCCCAGTCTTTGTGCCTGGAGCCTGTGGCTGCCCAGCTGGGCTGTCCCTGGAGCTTGCGGCCGCCCACTCACCCTTTTCGCAGCCGCCAATTCAGTTTACAGCATAGCTGGTGGGCAGAGAATAGAGGTCAGCTGACTGATGAGAAATGTGAAGTGGGAGGGTCTGGAAGAGACCCCATCTCCTGATTTTGGCATAGGTGTCACTGCTACGAGACACCATAAAATCGGAGACACAGTGAAGCTGGAGACACAGTGAATCCCCACTACAGTTCTTAGGCCGCGTACACACGATCAGACCGGTCTGATGAAACTGGTCTGCAGACCAGTTTCATCGGACCAATTCGATGGTGTGTACGGCCCATCGGACCGTTGTCAGTTGTCAAACCAAAGTTTTAAAACCTGCTTTAAAATCTGTCTGACGGACACCTGTCCATCGGACAGGTTCGATGGTTAGTACGCAAAAGCATCGGACCAAAAACCCGCACATGCTCAGAATCAGGTCGACTCATGCTTGGAAGCATTGAACTTCATTTTATCAGCACGTCGTTGTGTTCTACGTCACCGAGTTCTGGTCTGATCGGATTTTTGGTCCGATGGTGTGTACACACATCAGACCACTTCAGCCTGGTCTGATGAAAACAGTCCATCGGACCAGTTTCATCAGACCGGTCTGATCGTGTGTACAGGGCCTTAGATCAGCAGATGACCTTGATCAAGAGCAGCTAAGTTGGCTGTTCAGGACTACCCCTAGCATTGGAACTCATTTCATTCCCACCCCCCACCAAGGAGTAAGATAAGGAATAAAAATAGATAATACATTGAAGGGAGAGGACAAGAGGGGGAGGAAACAAGAAAAAGGGAGAGAAAGAATAAGATAAAGAAAGAGAGAGGGATGGGGAAAAAAAAAAAGAAAATAAATTAGGATAGAGAGAGATACAAGTGAAAGAAAGGAGAACAAAGAGAAAGAGTGGAACACCCTAAAATGTACCATAAGGTTTCTAACACTGTACGAGTGAGACTGCCTTGGGTGCCGACAACCCACGCTACGAAAATAATTTTACTGTTATGCCACGTACACACAATCGAAATTTCCGACAAGAAAAGTTTGATGTGAGCTTTTGGTTAAAAATAGGTATGTAGGTGTAGGCCTCATCTGACTTTTTCTGTCGGAATTTCCGACAGCAAAAATTTGAGACCTGGTTTTAAAAATAAAAATCGCAATAGGCATTTGCTCAAAAGCTATCGTATCTACTAACTATGGGATCGATTTAGGGACTTTATTTTTTTTTATCGTTTTTATTGGTAATGGCGGTGACCTACGAATTTTAGCGGCACTGCAACATTGCGGCAGAAAAATCTGACCCCAAATTACACTTTTTGGGGACCAGTGACATTATTACATTGCTATACAAATGCACAGATCAATGTAAAAATTACACTGGAAGTGAAGGGGTCAACACTAGGGGGCGATCAAGTGATTAAACGTGTTTCCTCAGCGTGTTCTAACTGTAAGGGGGGTTGCCTTACTGAAACATGACATATCACTGCTCCCGATCACTGGGAGCAGTAGATCCCTGTCATGTCACTAGGCAGAACGGAGTAGAACAGACAGAGTGTGCAGGAACTGCGGGAACACTCCCGCAGCACAAGTGGGCCCGCTATCGTGCTTTTATGAGCTTATGTACAGGTACGTCAGTTTGCACAGGAGTGCTATTCTGCCGACGTATATCGGTGTGACCCGTCCGGCAAGTGGTTAAAGGAAAAAAAAGCCTAAAGCCCTGGTGGCCAACCTGCGTCCCAAGGGCCCATTGCAGCCCTTTGGTATATGATTTGCGGTCCTCCCTGTTTGTAGCAAGAAAATTGATTCGGGTAAAAGCATTGATCTCTACTAGCCTAGCCTACTGTAAAATGTTCCAAGTTTCATATGGTCTTCTTTCTGCAGCAGATCCCTAGTCAAACATGTTTCTGGTAGTCCTTTTAAGCATTACATATACTGAACATTATGTGCGCCCCTTTTGTGATGTCAAGGGGCACGTGTAAGACCCTCTTTAGCTTTAAAGTTGACAACCCACTGCCTGAAAGTGTTAGTTCATCTTTACCAATTATATATAAAAAGGATTGCGATAGTAAAAACTTTCACAAAAAAAACACCAGTGGACATATTCGATCGTGTGTGTACGGCCTAGCGGACAGGTTTCCAGCGGACAAAAGTTTTAAAACATGCTTTAAAATTTGTCCACTGGAAACCTGTCCATCGGACATGTCCGCTGGTTAGTACGCCTAACCAGCGGACTGAAATCTCCCGCATGAATGGATTCGACGCATGCGTGGAAGCATTTTACTTCCTGGTTCGCGGACGTCGCGGCGTCAACGTCACCGCCACATCACCACACTGTCTGTCCACAGGGATTTTGGTTTGATCGTGTGTACACACATCAGACCAAAACATCCCAGGAGACATGTCCGATGAAAACGGTCCGTCGGGAAACACAATCAATCTGATATAGGGAAACACAATCAATGATGTCACACGTCCAGCCCCGCCCCCCCAACAGTTAGAAACACATATGAGGTCACACTTAACCCCTTTAACGCCCCCTAGTGGTTAACTCCCAAACTGCAATTGTCATTTTCACAGTAAACAATGCATTTATATAGCATTTTTTGCTGTGAAAATGACAATTGTCCCAAAAATGTGTCAAAATTATACGAAGTGTTCGCCATAATGTCGTTGTCAGGAAAAAAAATTATTAATAAAAATGCAATAAAAACTATCCCCTATTTTGTAAACACTATAAATGTTGCGCAAACCAATCGATAAACGCTGATTGAATACGTATCGGCCTAAACTGAGGAAAAAAATAGTTTTTTTATATATTTTTGGGGGATATTTATTATAGCAAAAAGGAAAAATATTGAATTTTTTCAAAATTGTCGCACTATTTTTGTTTATAGCGCAAAAAATTTAAACCGCAGAGGTGATCAAATACCACCAAAAGAAAGCTCTATTTGTGGGGAAAAAAAATTACGCCAATTTTGTTTGGGAGCCACGTCGCACGACCGCACAATTGTCAGTTAAAGCGACGCAGTGCCGAATCGCAAAAACTGGCCAGGTTCTTTACCTGCATTTTGGTCCGGGTCTTAAGTGGTTAAAGATGGGTTCCTGGTATGGCATCATTGTGAACCTAGGCTAAAGGCTCCGTTTTTCCTGCAAGCTCATCACCATCAGTAAGATCGACTGATTGGCAAAGAAGAAATTTCCTTTCATAATTCATCTTTTGCTATTGTCATCTGAAGCTGTTGTGCTATCGCTGACACAATTACACACCTGAACTCATAGTATAATTATACACCAACCTTTTCAGCACTGCGCTTGATTTTCCATTCATTATAGCAATTTTATCTTCCTGCTCTGTAAACACTCACTCATACAAAATTATTCTTGTCGCTGGAAAGTATGCTTGAAGCGGGATTCCACCCGCAAATTTTTATTTTTTTAAAAGTCAGCAGCTACTAACAGTGTAGCTGCTGACTTTTAATAAGGACACTTACCTGTCCTACTTGCCTGATGGCCCCCCCCCCCGATGCCGATCCCACGACTGATGCAGGTCCCGCGCCGCCATTCACACTAGGGGAAACAGGCAGTGAAGCCTTACGGCTTCACTGCCCATTTCCTACTGCGCCTGCGTGAGTCTTGTGCTGGCTTGTGAATGGGTGGCTGCTCTCTGAGAACACACACATTTCCCAGAAAGCAGCGCGCCCCATTCACTAGGAGAAGGAGAAGAAGAAATCACACTGCGGTGCGGATGAGGCAGATTACGGACTTCCGCATAGCAACAGGTATTTCGGGTGAGTATACTTTTTTTTTTTTTTTCACTTTTGGCCAAATGTTTTTTTTTTCCTGGGTGGAACTCCGCTTTCATCAAAAGTTAGAATGAAGCTGGCCATAAACAAGTAGAATTTTGTTGTAAAATGTTTTGTTTAAAGGTTCGGTTCACATTGCCAGCCGATGTGGTTTGCAGCAGGGGTCCGGTGCATCCTGGTCCACCGTTTCAGGTCCGAATTCAGCCTGAATTTGGACCTGAAATGGACTAAAAGAAGCGCACTGTGCAAATTCGCAGCAGAGATATGCAAACCGGCATCATAGAGAGCCGATCATAATCTCCTGCTATTGCGAATTGGAATACGGGGAGTGTGAACCCAGCCTCAAGAACATTCATTCAATTTAATATTCTACTGGCTAGTTTGGCCAAATTAATATTAGTTTTCAACTACAGTGACTATAAAATTCAAAAGGAGACGGATGGAAATTGTTTCTCGAAAAACAATGGATTTCTAACAGTGAATGTAGTTTTCGTTCGGGAAAGTCCTTTCACTCCAGAATTGAATGTTACAAAAACAACCTTTATTTGAAGTACTTTCAAATGACGTTCGTGAAGTCATCATATTGAGTGAGTGAGTAACTTGTATAGCGCTGACAAATGCGAACCGAATCGCCTCAAGGTGCTTGTATCCAGAGTCGTGCTGATCCTTCAGAAGAGATGAGTCTTCAGTTTTTTCCTAAAAGCCCGATGGTTTTCTTCTATGCGAATGGTCCCCATAGGAATCGTACGAATGTTTACACGAAAATGTATCCATTGAGTGGAATGTCACATATGATCAAAAGCATCAGTCCATAAGGTACACATTTTCTCAAAATTTTAAAGAGTGTCCCCATCAGTTATGAACACGCTGCGTTCCAACTCACTCGCTGGTGTCGTATACATCATCTCTGTTGACACAGTTTTAGCAAACTTTTTCTGAGTACAAGGCTTTGGCTTTGTGTACATGTGCAGCATTGTTTATTCATCTCGAAAAGGGAATTTTCTTCAGAGTTTAATGAATAAGTTGAAGCTCTGCTGACTTCTATTATCCAATCATGTGCAAAATTTGTTTTTTGTTTTGTTTGACTTTTTTCCCTGCATGTGATTGGATATTCTTTGCAAAGTCACATTTTGCCTCATTCCTTAAAGGGGTTGTAAAGGTACACGTTTTTTTACCTTAATGCATCCTATGCATTAAGGTAAAAAAACATCTCCCCGAGCCCCCGTTGTACTTACCTGACCGTTCGAATCTCCCGGGCGCGTCCACGTCGTCCTCTTCGGTTCCCAGCCTGGCCGTTGATTGGCTAGGCTGGGCGGATTGATAGCAGCGCAGCTATCAGAGCGGATGACGCGGCGCGCTGGGGGCGGAACCGAGTGATACAGTCGGCGGCTATGGCCGCCGCTGTATCACGGGAGCGTGCTCGCAAAAGCTTTCCTCCATGCGAGCGCCCTCGCATGAAGAGGGAAAGCTTTTGCGAGGAGGAGCCCAGACAGCCGCCGAGGGACCCCAGAAGACAGCTTTCCGGGCCACTCTGTGCAAAACGAACTGCACAGTGGAGGTAAGTATAACATGTTTGTTATTTTTTTTAAATAAAAGCCCTGACTTTAGTGTCCCTTTAAGCTATGGGGAGAATTCCCTTGCCAAGCACAACTTTCCTTGCAAAGTAAATAGTATACATGCCTTTAGTAAATTAAACCCTATGCACTTATCAGAAGCAGTGAAAGTTCCTATAACCGACTTCCTAAACACTTTAGAGACATGGCATCAAAGAAGATGTCCAGATTCTGGATTCGGTAGGAGGCAGCATAACACTGAATACACTCATTTTGTGGGATCTGGACGGTCTTTCCTTCTACCATCATTGCTGCCAAAGTCTGAAGCTCTGTGTTCATATTTTCTGCATTCTTGAGAAAGTGCCAAACTTTCTTACTTTCCTATGAAGACATAATGTGCTGCGAGATGAAATTTACAGGAATCAACACACGCTGATCACACATTTTCCTGATAAAATGTCAAACAATGGTAAAAAGAATAATTCCTGTAACATCAACCCAGTGGTTATAAAAGAGGATCAATCTATTTAAAAACAAGCTGAGAATTATTATTATTATTTTATTTTTTATCTTAATTTGTTGAAAATTGTTCTCTAAAGGAAATCTGTGCATTAAATGAGAAGTCCAGCCTTAGCTTGTTGGCTGAGCTTCTCCTATGGGTTACAGGAGTGCAATTATTTTTTTTCAGCAGAGACCGTATTGCATTTCTGTGACCCATAGGAGAAGCTCACCCAAATGAGCTTAGGCTGGACTTCTCCTTTAATGCAGCCTACTCGGCACAGATTTCCTTTAAAAGAAAAATCGCCACTGGAATCAGTCACGACGAAAAAAGTCTGGATCCACCAGGTGCCTGGACTGATGCTTGTCTCAGCCTCTTAGTGAGCCGCTGAGAGCCTTAGACAGCAGCTCCCCTCCACAGCTCCTCCAGTGAGCATGGAGGTTTTCAGACCGGAGAGCCGCTGACCAACGGTCAGCGTCTCTCTGCTCGAGGAGCATAGAGAACCAAGCCATCGGTGATGTTCGATCACTTGGTTCTCAGTGCAGAGGTGGCGGGGGACAGATGCAGCATCGGACCAATGTCTTCACACCAGTTCAGGTTTGGACGCTGAGACGAACGGTCACGATTCTTTCTAGCATTGACGGACTTGTAGCCCCATGGTGAGCAAATCCTCCCCTACGTTGTGTGAAACTGCACAGAACTCACAGGGTCGTTTGCTATACTTTGGCCCCAGTGGGTTCCCTGGCTCAGCCCTTCCTGGATTTTTGTGGTTCGTCATTGTACTTCTTTCTTTGGGCCTTTGGGTCCTATACCAATACCCTTCCGATGGCATACCACCTCCTGGACCTCTGGTGGAGAACTGAGAGCATTTTTTTTGAGGGGGCGAGCAGGAGTGTCAGGAGGCACACTAACAAACAGCTCCTTTCTCTATCTGCAAAGTAGAGTGTCCTGACACTCCTGCTCGCCCCCTCCGCCCTCCAGTGGCTTTCTCCACACCAGGGAGAAAGCTTTGCATTACGGTGTGTAGTTACAGACAGAAGAACAGTAAGTGAGGATTTATCAGAAGAAATAAGGACATTTAAAAGCAAAATGGAAGGATGAGGTAAGTGAAGGAGGACTGCACTAAGGTAAAGGAAGCTATTTAGGGGGGAAAAAATCACCTTTACAACTCCTTTAAAAATGTCAGGCAGGAGCGTGGAGGGAGATGGCTTTGTTAGGGGAAATAATGTACCTTAGAAGGAAGACTGAGGTATGTTAGCAAGAAAATCCTAAAATGGACAACACAACCAAAATTCAGGTCAAGTGTTGATACATAAAAATGTTAGAATATGTCAGAACTATAAAAATAGCATAAATGTCATAACATTAAATTGAGTCAAATAGAAATAGAAGTTTTAACTCTTCCCCACTCTAAAGATAACCATGTGGTCCGGGGCTAGGCTTTAAGCGTCAGGTTCTTCACCCTATATTGCACGTTCTTGTCTGTAGTTTATGAAATGTTAGCAGCTTTGCGGTGGATGCGTCCACAACTTCCCTTTATGTTTTCCTTGGACTCCGGCTTTCTGCTGGGGCTCCGTGTCGAAGAAGCACTAGCTAGCCAGGCTATTCTTAACCTTTACCAACTTCACCTCCTTCCTCTTTTCAAATCACTTCACAACTGCAAACCTCAAGATAGAGAAATGGACAAACCAAGTAGATTAAGAATAAATCCACTGAAACTAAAGAGCAGAATTACGGAATTTCGTTTTGGAAACCCTGTATTATGAACCGTGCAAACAGCATGTATATGAAGTGGCAGCTAATGAGTATCTGGTTTTAAAGAACTCTGATCTAATGGAAAAGCGAGATATTGTTTAAAAACAAGAGCTGTTAAAATCCCGAACCATAACCAGTTAACACCATGGCCCTAATATATCATGCTGAGGTAACACTTCAATTGTGCTGAAGTGGCCTCACAGGGCTCATGCATGGTTGTAATTCATTTACTTATATCTACACAGAATCTTACTAGTAGAAGCTTGCTACAAGATCCTGTGTTAAACACATTACACATTATGCATCACACATTATGCATCACACATTAAAACACCCTTGCAACGCACGTGTGGTTGCAACCTAGAAGTGTGGTTAAAAGACTGTTAAACCTATGAGTAGAGGAATTAGCTAAAGTGGGCCTTCATCCTCTTCCTCACTTTCCTTCCATTCCACACCTCCTCCCATCCTGCAGAAGTATTGGGCTTTTATTTATTTTTTAAAAAATTTATTTTTTCACAAAATAAGTCTGGCCCGCCTCCCTATGTGTGTCATTAGGTGACAGACTCGCACACTGCCCACTGTGCCTCCTAGGACATGCGCGCCACATATACCAGGAGGCTTAGGCTTTATTCAAGGAACGGTGGAAGGGGCAGGCCTATCGGCGTGTCATCAAGGAGGCCTGCCCGCTGAACACAAAAGAGTTGGCGGCCTCTCGAAGACGTCAGAGAGAACAGGGTAGCACAGGATGGAGCTGTGGCCAGGCATGAGGATCTCAGCGGGACAATGCTAGAACCACTGGATGGGCGAGTATCTGAAAGGTGCAGATACCACCTTCAGGCAAGCAGGGTCATAAGGTCATAAGGCCTGAGTTACGCTTAAATATATTTCTTTATTCAGCAGGCTTCGGGTACTCACCTCTTCTCTTCGACAACTCCAGGTTGTGGGCACACTGTCCTCACGTACAATGCAGGACAATCGGCCCTGTATTGTTTTGATGACATTAACGTGCTACCCCAGGCCAGAGCACCTTGCACCTAGAGGCTTCAGGGGACCTGACACACGGCATGGGGAATGGCTGTCAAAGCAAGGTGAATGGTAAATATTTCAGCGGATTTCTCTACTCCTAATTTTTAACTAAAGAGTTATTTAATATTTTGTAATATTATTTAATCAGTGGTTCAGCTTTAAATTGCCAGTCTGGTGCCATTTATTTTAACAGAATGTTCTTAAATGTCCTTGTTTACAGAGCAAACTTGGGCGCCTGTGATTGAGCCGTCATCATTAGACACTTCAGATCACAGACAAAAGGCACAGAGCCAAATCAGAGAGACTATGGGGCTGATTTACCAAGCCTGTGCGCCAAGACTCATGGTGCACAAGCAGGAGTAAACCTGTTTTTGAGATTTACAAAAGAAACACGCTGCCAGTGCAGCGTGTTTCCTCATTTACTAAAGTGCCTAATGCGCCCAGGAGAGGGCGCACAGCACGCCAGTACAGAGCTGGCGTGCGGCATTTAGTAATGTAAACATCGGGGATTCGGGCGGGAGTTTATGAGGGGAGGGAGGGGGGTGATGCAGGGGAAGTGTAGTGACATGTGTTTAAACTTGTGTGGCGGGCCGATTTGAAAGGGAAAGTGACTTTTGGGACCCGATCCCCGTGCCCTTGCAAAGTACGCTAGAACCTCGGAAGGTTCACTTGCATACTGGGCATGCGCAGAGGGAAAAATCGGAGCTTACCGCGCGCCTCTTCAGTACGCCGGGAAATCCTTGGTAAATACCAGGCGGCGTAGCAGTGTTTGCACTGCCTGGAGCGGCGCACGGCAAGCTCCGAGCTGTTCTCGGGCTGCGCTGACACTGAAGGGGAACTCCGCGCCAAATTTCAAATGTGAAACCGGCGCGGCTTCCCCCCCAGGGGTACAATAGGCTCTCCGGCTTGGTCCGGAACGTGAGGGGTTAACCCACGCCAAAATCGGCGTGGGGTTCCCCCCCAGATCCGTACCAAGCCCTCATCCCAGGCATGCAGTCTGGCCGGACAGGAATGGGGGTGGGGACGAGCGAGCGCCCCCCCCCCTCCTGAGCCGTACCAGACCACATGCCCTCGACATGGGGGAGTGTGTGCTTTGGGGTAGGGGGGCGCTGCCCCCCCACCCCAAAGCACTCTTGTCCCCATGTCGATCGGGACAAGAGCCTCTTCCCGACAACCCTAGCCATTGGTTGTCGGGGTATGCGGGCGGGAGCCAATCAGAATCTGGGAGCCCCGTTTAATAAGGTGGCCCCCAGATTTCGGGCCCCCACCCTATGTGAATGAGTATGGGGTACATCGTACCCCTACCCATTCACCTGGTGAACGTGGTTTTAACTTTGAGGGTCTTCTGCCGCCGCCCCCTTCGAATTTTTCGGCCTGGACGGGGGTCGCACATCCCATCCAGGACTTGGACGTGGCGGGCTTCTCGTCGCTCTCTTCTGCCGCTGCCCCCTTCACCACGAAGCTCCGTGCTTGTTTGATGAGGGCAGCGGGCTTCCGTCGTCTTCTCCGGGGCGAGGATCGTACATCCCACCCCGGATTTCGTCGCCGGCTTCTGCCTGGCTCCTACTAGGGGCCAGGGCTTCTTTTGCCGTCTTCCGCCGGAGGGCGCCACTCTCCGGGCTTCTCGTCGTTGTCTTCCGCCGCGGGGGCCAGGCCTTCTTCTTTGCCGCCCCCTTCGAATTTTTCGGCCTGGATGGGGGTCGCACATCCCATCCAGGACTTGGACGTGGCGGGCTTCTCGTCGCCGTCTTCTGCCGCTGCCCCCTTCACCACGAAGCTCCGTGCTTGTTTGATGAGGGCAGCGGCCTTCCGTCGTCTTCTCCGGGGCGAGGGTCGTACATCCCACCCCGGATTTCGTCGCCGGCTTCTGCCTGGCTCCAGAGAGGAGCCAGGGCTTCTCGTCGCAGTCTTCCGCCGCGGGGTGACACTCGCGGGCTTCTTCTTCCATTCGATGTTGACACGGCGAGGTCCGGCGCTGAAATGCCTTCTGAGCGGCGGGCAAGGACTTATATTGGCATTGGGCGTGGGCGTGGTTATGCCAACACGTGACCTTAACCCATGTGACAGTGATGTGATGTGACATCACTGTCACATGGGTTAAGGTCACATGTTGGCATAACCACGCCCACGCCCTATGCCAATATAAGTCCTTGCCCGCCGCTCAGAAGGCATTTCAGCGCCGGACCTCGCCGTGTCAACATCGAATGGAAGAAGAAGCCCGCGAGTGTCACCCCGCGGCGGAAGACTGCGACGAGAAGCCCTGGCTCCTCTCTGGAGCCAGGCAGAAGCCGGCGACGAAATCCGGGGTGGGATGTACGACCCTCGCCCCGGAGAAGACGACGGAAGCCCGCTGCCCTCATCAAACAAGCACGGAGCTTCGTGGTGAAGGGGGCAGCGGCAGAAGACGGCGACGAGAAGCCCGCCAGGTCCAAGTCCTGGATGGGATGTGCGACCCCCATCCAGGCCGAAAAATTCGAAGGGGGCGGCAAAGAAGAAGGCCTGGCCCCCGCGGCGGAAGACAACGACGAGAAGCCCGGAGAGTGGCGCCCTCCGGCGGAAGACGGCAAAAGAAGCCCTGGCCCCTAGTAGGAGCCAGGCAGAAGCGGAGGAGCCCGAGGTGGGGCGACACCCCCGTTGTTCTCCGCTGTTTTCGGCCGGCCCCCCCCGGATGTAAAAGAGCTTCATTTTGGAGTGGGGGCACAGTCGAGCATGGCGGAGAGCATGGGTGGGTGTTTCCCCCCCCCCGGCAGAAGACGGCTAGAAGACCGAGGAGTGGCGACGCCCCCGTTGTTCTCCGCCATTTCCGCCGGCCCCCCCGGATGTAAAAGAGCTTGATTTGGGGTAGGGGGCCTGGCCGAACATGGCGGAGAGCATCGGTGGGTGTCTCTCTCCCCGGCGGAAGGCGGCGGCGAAGACCGGGGGGGGGGGTAGGTGTACCCCCCCGGCGGAAGGCGAAGACCGAGGAGGGGTTTCGCCCCCGTTGTTCTCCGCCATTTCCGCCGGCCCCCCCCCGGATGTAAAAGAGCTTGATTTGGGGTAGGGGGCCTGGCCGAACATGGCCGAGAGCATCGGTGGGTGTCCCCCCCCGGCGGAAGGCGGCGGCGAAGACCGGTGCGGGGCTGGAGCCCCCCCGGCAGAAAACGTCTGAAAGACCGAGGGGCTCCGCCCCCGTTGTTCTCTGCTTTTTTCGGCCGCCCCCCCCCGGATGTGAAAGAGCTTATTTTGGGGTGGGGGCCTGGCTGGACATGGCGGAGAGCATCGGTGGGTGTCCCCCCCCGGCAGAAGACGGCGAAGCCCGGGGCCCAATGGGCTGGTGGTGGGGGGTCCCGGCAGAAGACCCCCGGAGCTAACTAATAAATTATTTTTTTCTGTGTGTTTTTTTTTGTGTTTACACTTTTCCACCCGGTGAATGGGTAGGGGTACGATGTACCCCATACTCATTCACATAGGGTGGGTGGCCAGAATCTGGGGGCCCCCTTAATATAGGGGGCTCTCAGATTCTGATAAGCCCCCCGCCCGCATACCCCGACAACCAACGGCCAGGGTTGTCGGGAAGAGGCTCTTGTCCCTATCGACATGGGGACAAGAGTGCTTTGGGGTGGGGGGGCAGTGCCCCCCTCCCCCACAGCACACACTCCCCCATGTCGAGGGCATGTGGTCTGGTACGGCTCAGGAGGGGGGGGGGGGCGCTCGCTCGTCCCCACCCCCATTCCTGTCCGGCCAGACTGCGTGCCTGGGAGAAGGGTTTGGTCTGGATCTGAGGGGGAACCCCACGCCGTTTTTTGGCGTGGGTTTAACCCCTTATGTTCCAGATCAAATCTAAGAGCCTGTTGTGCACCTGAAGGGGGACCCCCACGCCGTTTTTTTTTATAATTTGGGGTGGAGTTCCCCTTTATCCCGGTCCTGTCAGGGGGGGGGGGGGAATGCCTGCTCGTCTGTCCCTACAATGTATGAACAGCGATCTGTCATTTCCCCTACACAGTCCCACCCCCTTTACAGTTAGAACACACCCAGGTAACATATTCAACCCCTTCCGCGCCCCTAGTGTTAACCCCTTCCCTGCCAGTGTCATTTTTATAGTAAGCAATGCATTTCTATACCATTGCTCGCTACAAAAATGCCAAATCTCACAAAAATGTGTCCGCCACAATGTCGCATTAGCCAGAAAAAACAATGATAGCCACCATTACTAGTAAAACAAAAAATTATTCCAAAAAAACCCATAATACCAACCCCTACTTAGAACTTTTGCCCAAACCAATCAAACGCTTATTGTGATTTTTTGCAACCAAAAATATGTCCAAGAATACTTATCGGCCTAAACTGAGGGCAAACATTTTTTGAATATATTTTGGGGGAGATTTATTATAGCAAACAGTAAAAAAGATGTTTTTTTAGTTACCAAATTGTCGCTATATTTTTGGGTCAAGCAAAAATAAGAAAAAACGCAGAGGTGATCAAATACCACCAACAAAAAAAAAAAAAAATTTTTTAGGGGGGGGGGGGGGGGGGATGAGGACGCCAAATTTTTTTGGGGGCCACGTCGCACAACCACGCAATTGTCAGTCAAAATGACGCAGTGTTGAAATGCAAAAAATGGCCCCGTCAGTGACCAGTAATATGCTCTGGGGCTCAAGTGGTTACAAATTAAGAATACACTAAAGTTAGCCCAATTTATGGCCATAATGTGAAAGATGATGTTACACCGAGTAAATAGATACCCAACATGTTACACTTTAATATTGCACACACTCATGGAATGGCGCCAAACTTCAGTACTTGAAAATACCCATAGGCAACGCTTTTTTATGTGTTTCAGGTTACCAGTTTAGATTTACAGAGGAGGTCTAGTGCTAAAAGTATTGCTCTCGCTCTAACGTACGCTATGATACCTCACATGTGGGGTTTGAACGGGGGTTCAATATGTGGGCGGGGCTTACACATTTAAGGCCCGCCCACATATGGAAACATTCTTCAAACCACACATGTGAGGTATCATAGCGTGCGTAACAGCAAGAGGAATATTTATAGCACTAGACCTCATCTGTAAATCTAAACTGGTAACCGGAAACAATAAAAATGCTGCTTGTTCGCTTCTGACTGCGAGCTACTAGGGACAGGGGCTTTTAAATTATTACTATTTAGGTTTGTTACGTAAAAATTCTATAAGACCTCCCGTTCAGCTTGTAAAGCATCACTTCATGGGGACCAAAAAAAAATTAAACACCTCTAATGCTTTCATCCGCCATTGCAGATTTGATTCTGGTACTGCATTTCGAGTGAACTGGGCATGCTCGAACAGTTAGAAAAAGAAGTTGGAAGTTTCATCCTGAAAATGACTTGCATCTTTCTGAGCATGCTCAGAAAGCTGTTTTTTTGGCTTAGTAATTTAAGGACATCCTTAACAGGTGTAAGCAGTTACAAGTGCACACAAACTAGAGGCTGACATTTCTTCATGTGTTTCCAATTGGTTCATTAGCACACATGTTATAAAAAGCGTGGATAGTGCAGATGTCAGCTGCCCCTCAGAGGGGGCAGATTTGCTGGCTGGAAGTAATGGCGGAGTGAAACAGAGATGTTTTGGAGCAAGTTTTGTATTTTTTGATGTTTTCTCTGCTACATAATTTTGCTAAATTTTCTCAAGATGTTAATGACTAATGTTTTAATCCTGTGGGTCTATCCTGTTATTTCAAAAGCATGATTTATTTTCCAATGACTGTGAAATAAACGTTGGTCTTTTTTGTTTTTAGGTGTTTTTATATATTTTTGGTGTGTTTATTTGTAATTTTTTGTTTTGCTTTCCTTGTTTTGTGGACCAATAAAATTACTTTCAAATTTTGAAGTTTGTTTTGTGATATTTTTTTCCTGCTATGGATTTCAACCGCTGCAGCTGAACTAGTTTGGGCCTAAACCATCAAGTGTGATTTGTCTCTAAGCTCTTTCCTGGTGTGTATGCATGAAATGTTTAGTCACCAGAAAAGGAAGGACAAAGCGGTAAGTATTGTTTCCTAGAACTGATGTCCAGACTGACTTTTTAAAGCACATGTGCAAGATGTAGGAAAAGCTGCATACAGGGCCTGTTGGAGGGGGGGGGTGGGGGGGGGTGGTGTATTGGTGGACAGGCTTGAAGTGCTGATTTACAGCGCTGTGCTTGAAACTAGCACAAGACAATCCTATTCTAATTGTGGGTTGTTTGAGGGAAGCCAATTGAGTGTTAGAACCCCTGCTAGTGTTTTTAGGCTGGGCTTTGTGTCCCTTTTCCTAAAATTGGCTTCACTTCCTGTCACACAGCTGAACAGGAAGTGAGGTTAAAACCCTACCAATGGTCTTTTCTTTGGGACACAGGTCAATCTAACTAGTGTCACCATTAAGCAAATTGCACTGCAGTGTACACCCCAAATGATTAGTTATTTTGGGGTTTAGTAAAGGCAAAGCCGCTCTGCAGTAGAAGCGTAGGCAATGAAAATCAGAAGGGAAGCACTGATGGTTTTTACTTCCAATCCCGCCAAGTTTTGAGTTTTCTTCCTTGCTTGTCCACTTGTAGTGCAAAGTGGATTTGCCTTTAGTAAATGGACCCCAAAGTCCAAGATTCCTACTAATTTGGGGTGTACACAGCAAAATGCCATTTCCAAAATGGGAAACTATTTATATTGATCTGTGTGTCCCCAACAAAACATTACTCAGGTGTTTCCCTCACTTCCTGTTTGGCTGTGTGGCAGGAAGTGAATGAATTAAGTAGAAAGTGACAACATTTGTGAGGTGTCTTTACCCTATCAGGGGTGCAGGCATCCCCAAAACAAACAAGAAAATAGTTGATTTAACATTGGGTGGTGTTTGTGGGGGTCCCTAACACACATTCATACATATTAGCAACGCTGGATCCTGGCCTATTGGCATGGTTATATTTTCTTAAGCCTCTCAATAAAATGATCTGAAATTTGGGGTTAAACTGGAACAATAATCATCACTTTTATTTTTTGGATTTCTTTCATTTTGGATAGAGTTGGGGGGGGGGGGGGTTAGAAGCTCTGTCAGTTTATTTTGTATTATCCCTGTCCGTTTGGGGAGATTGGCCTTCACTTCCTGCCCCATAGCCAAACAGGAAGTGATCGAAAAACTAGGCAAATTAAGGGTCTCCTGTGCCCCCCCCCCCCCCCCCACAGAACTTGTGTGTGTCCCCTGAAAATTCCTGGGTAGGTCATAAAAAAACAGGGTGTGGCCTTGACAGGAAGGGTGGGTCATTTTTCTATTAGGGGGGTGCCAAAATTTGGTCAGGCCTAGGGAAGCACAAAACCTAAATATCCTACTGCATATTAGGGCTTATTTAGACAGGATCCAATTTACAGCATGTTTTTAGATTGTGGGAGGAAACCCGCACAGGGAGAACATGCAAACTCCAGGCAGATAGTGTCACGGGCGGGATTCGAACCAGCAACCCTTTTGCTGCTAGGTGAACCTGCTACACACTACACTACTGTGCTGAACGAACATGATCGCAGCTGAAAGCATGAGATGTTTTTTTTTTTACCAATTCCATGCTTTCCAGCCTGGAGGACAGATGTGGGGTCTAATTGACCCCGCCTTTCTCTATAAAGAGGACCTGTCACACACTAGTCCTATTACAAGGGATGTTTACATTCCTTGTAATAGGAAGAAAAGTGAAAAATAATACAAAAAAAGGGACAAACAAGTGCAAAAATGAAAATATTAAGTTAAAAAATAAAATAAAAAAGGAATTTAAATGCTCGTGTCCCTAGTAGCTCGCACTCAGAAGCGAACACGCATGCAAGTCCCACCCACATATGTAAACATCCTTCAAACCCCACATGTGAGGTATCATAGCGTGCGTTAGAGCGAGAGCAATCATTTTAGCACTAGACCTCCTCTGTAACTCAAAAGTGGTAACCTGAGAAAAAAAGTCAAGCGTTGCCTATGGAGATTTTTAATAACGAAGTTTAGCGCCATTCCATGAGTGTGCGCAATATGAAAGCGTGACAAGTTAGGTATCTATTTACTCGGTGTAACATGATCTTTTACCTTATCCCTAAAAATTGGGCTAGCTTTACTGCTTTCTTATTTTGTCATTCATGAAACAGTTTTTTTTTTGAAAGCCAAAAAAAAAAAAAAACGTTTGCAAATTTTTGGCACAAATACTGTTGGAAATGTGTCCGAAAAAATGGCCGCCACTTTATTCCCTAGGGTGTTTGTTAATAAAATATATATAATGTTTGGGGGTCCTGAGTAAGTTTCAAGGAAGAAAATATAATTGTTACATGAAGGAGAGAAGTGCCAGAATAGGCGCGGTATGGAAGTGGTTAAAGTGCAACAATAAAAGTGAAAAATTCCTTGAAATTTCGTACCATGGGGGGGGGGGGCAATTAGGGCCGCCATCAGGAATTATGGGGCCCCTTACACAGCTTCAGGCATGGGCCCCCTGGAGCAGAGAATAGGGGGGGGGGGGGTGCCGCCTGATATTAAGAAGGGGGGGGGCTGCCGCAATTTGATAAGCGGGGGGTTCCTTTACTAAAAAATACATATAGAAAAATATATATTAAAAAGGGTGGTAGCCATCCGGGGGCCCTGGGGACCACTGGGCCCTTTAATAAAAATAAACTTCTGGGCTCTTTAATGAAAAATAAATTACAATATCTATATATATATATATCTATATATATAAAATAATAAAAAAGAGAGAAAATACATATATATATATTTTTTAAATATAACATTTTTCGAAAAAAATTAAAAAAAAACAAGGGGGTAGCCTTCCAGGGCCCTGGGGACCTCTGGGCCCTTTCATAAAAAAAAAAAAAACAAATATATTAAAAAAAAATATATATTTTTTTAAATATATATATTTTATTTAAAAAAAAGGGCTTGCCATCTGGGGCCCTTAGTGGCCTCCGGGCCCCTGGGGACCTTCGGAGCCCTTAAAAAAATAAAACTAAAAAAAATTTTTTTTTTGTTTTAGGGTGGTTCCCATCCGGGCCCCTGGGGGCCCCTGGGGACCCCCGGGCGGTGTAATCCCTGTACCCCCCTAATGGCGGCCCTGCAGGTGTACTGCCTGTACCCCCCTGATGGCGGCCCTGGGTGTAATGTCAGCATGTGAAAAATGACATTCTGAAGGAAAAAAGCCATTTAAAACTGACTCGCGGCAATAATGAATTGTCAGCTCCTGGAAATTGCAGGAGAATTCATTCATTAAAAACACCAATAAAAAAGCGTGGGGGTCCCCCCAAATTCAATAACCAGACCCTTTAGGTCTGGTATGGATATTAAGGGGAACCCCGCCATCAATTTAAAAAAAAAATGACGTGGGGTTCCCCCCAAATATCCATAACCAGACCCTTCGGGTCTGGTGTGGAATTTAAGGGGAACTCCACCCCAAATTAAAAAAAAAATGGCGTGGAGTCCCCCCTAAAATCCACACCAGACCCCTTATCCGAGCACGTTGACCTGGCCGGCCGCAGAAAAGAGGGGGGGACAGAGCGCGGCCCCCCCCCTCTCCTGAACCGCACCAGGCCACATGCCCTCAACATTGGGAGGGTGTTTTGGGGTGCCCCCCAAAACACCTTGTCCCCATGTTGATGAGGACAAGGGTCTCTTCCCCACAACCCTTGCCCGGTGGTTGTGGGGGTCTGCGGGCAGGAGGCTTATCGAAATCTAGAAGACCCCTTTAACAAAGGGGCCCCCCAGATCCCGGCCCCCCCCCTGTGTGAAATGGTAATGGGGTACCTTGTACCTCTACCATTTCACGAGTAGTGTAAAAAAAGACAAGAGCCGGTTTTTGACAAGTCCTTTATTATCTTCTTTTCTTCTTTCCTTCGGGCTTCTTCCTCCATCTTCTTCTTCCTCTGCTTCTGTCTTGGGTCTTCTATTCCCGCATCTTGCCCGGCGTGTTCTTCCATCTTCTTCCGCTGTCCTTCTCGTCCGCATCTTCTTCTCCTTCTTCTTCTTCTTCGCCGGAGGCGCCGCTTCCAATTGAAATCCCCGCTGTCTGCCGGACCACGCCCCCCCCCTCTGACGCCACGGGCAAGCTCTTAGGAGTGTGCTGCCAGTGCGTCAGAGGGGGGCGTGGTCACAAGTGAGAGGGCGGGCAATTCAATTTGAAGCTTGTGCGCGGCTTTTTCTTTGCCAGAGTCGCCGCTTCCAATTGAATTGCCCGCTTTCTGGAACATGTGACCACGCCCCCCTCTGACGCACAGGCACCACACGGGGACTTTCCTAAGAGCTTGCCCGTGGCGTCAGAGGGGGGGGGCGTGGTCCGGCAGACAGCGGGGATTTCAATTGGAAGCGGCCGCTCCGGCGAAGAAGAAGAAGGAGAAGATGCGGACGAGAAGGACAGCGGAAGAAGATGGAAGAACACGCCGGGCAAGATGCGGGAATAGAAGACCCAAGACAGAAGCAGAGGAAGAAGAAGAAGGAGGAAGAAGAAACCCGAAGGAAAGAAGAAAGAAGATAATAAAGGACTTGTCAAAAAACGGCTCTTGTCGTTTTTAACCCTTTACATTTTTTTTACTCGTGAAATGGTAGAGGTACAAGGTACCCTATTACCATTTCACACAGGGGGGGGTCGGCATCTGGGGGGCCCCTTTGTTAAAGGGGTCTTCCAGATTTTGATAAGCCTCCTGCCCGCAGACCCCCACAACCACCGGGCAAGGGTTGTGGGGAAGAGACCCTTGTCCTCATCAACATGGGGACAAGGTGTTTTGGGGGGCACCCCAAAACACCCTCCCAATGTTGAGGGCATGTGGCCTGGTGCGGTTCAGGAGAGGGGGGGGGCCGCGCTCTGTCCCCCCCTCTTTTCTGCAGCCGGCCAGGTCAACGTGCTCGGATAAGGGGTCTGGTGTGGATTTTAGGGGGGACTCCACACCATTTTTTTTTAAATTTGGGGTGGAGTTCCCCTTAAATTCCACACCAGACCTGAAGGGTCTGGTTATGGATATTTGGGGGGAACCCCACGTCATTTTTTTTTTTAATTGACGGCGGGGTTCCCCTTAATATCCATACCAGACCTAAAGGGTCTGGTTATTGAATTTGGGGGGACCCCCACGCTTTTTTTTTCCTTTTTTTAATGAATGAATTCTCCTGCAATTGCCGGGAGCCGACAATTCATTATTGCCGCGAGTCAGTTTTAAATGGCTTTTTTCCTTTGAAAAATGACATTTTGTGCAGAGACAGTTCTAACCACGGGAAACATGCGCTTTTTCACATGCTGACATTAGAGACCCCCATGGTACGAAATTTAAAGGAAAATTACACTTTTATTATTGCACTTTTAGCATTATTAAAATCACTGCTCCCGAAAAAACGGCCGTTTTAAAAAAATAAAAAAAGCATTGGTACATGTCCCCTGGGGCAGGACTGAGGTCCCCAAACACTTTTTAGGACAAAACTTGCAGATTAGCCTTTAAAATTCACTATTAAGATTTCCCCCCATAGACTTATACAGGGAGTTCGGCGGCGGCTTTACTTATCAATCACATCGCGCTGCTGTGCAACGCCGGTTCATGCGCCTAATTAGGGCTTCATCCAGCGCACTAATTAAGGCATGTACCGGCGCAGCGCAGATTCATTAGTAAATCAGCCCCTATGTGCATATTGTCACTGTGAACCAACCATAACTCTCATAGTAGTAAAAAAAAAAAAAATGAATGACTTCATATTTAACCATTTGCTGACCACCCCACACAGATATACTGCGGCAGGACGGCCGCTCTGCGCTGTATCAGATAAGTGATCAGCTCTCTCAGTTAGTGCTGTGACTTGTTACAGCACAAGCCAATCAGAGGATGCCTACCAATGATTCATCGCTGGCACCCGCTGATCAGATCTGTCATTCAGGGAAGAGAGCTCTGTGTTGTAAACAATACAAAGCTCTGAACACTTAGAGCCGGTTCACACTGGGGCGACTCGCCAGGCGACTCAGCCGCCTGACAAGTCGCGTCCCATTCTATTCAATAGAACCATTCTAATAGGTGCGACGCAAGTTGCTCCGACTTAGAAAAAAGGTTCTAGTACGACTTTGGGGGCGACTTGCATTGACTTCTATACAAAAGTCAATTTGCAAGTCGCCTCTGAAGTCGTCTTCAGGACGCCTTGCCGAGTCGCCCCCAAAGTCGTGCCGCCCCAAGTGTGAACCGACTCTAACAGGGAATCTTGCCGACTGTTTAGTAAAAGAAGCACATAACACACACACACACACACACACACACACACACACAGCAAACACTGTTACGCACACATTTAACCCTTTGATCCCCCCTAGATGTTAACCCCTTTCCAGCCAGCTTCATTAGTACAGTGAGTGTATACTATTAGTATTGATCACTGAATTAGTGTCACTATTGATGTCAGTGTCAGCTAGTGTACCAAACCCCCCCCCCCCCCCCCCCCCCCCCCAGCCAGCATCAGATTGCCCGCCACACTATATCAATCCCACTATAAGTTGCTAATCAGCGCCGTTACTAGTATATAAAAATATATATTACAATTCTGCCAAAAATAAAAAATGGGGGTAAAATCTTCCGAAGGTCAAGTGGTTAAAGTGAACAACTGCAAAAGGTGACAATTTGTCTTTCAGGAAATCAACTGCAAGGGTTAATAACACAATCACACACTGCGGCCCATGGTAAAATTACAGTTCTTTTGTTAGAATGCCTATTGTTTAACCCTTTATGGAAAATGACTCATGCAGAGCTAATAAGTGCCTGCTTTTACCGGAGTCTGGTCAGGCTGACTTCTCATTTAAATCGCCCTATTTAAAGTGAAGTAAAATAGGAAACCTTGGTTTAAGGGGTCTAAGTTTCTTAACCACCTCAATAGTGGCATGCAAAAATTAGATTGAGCCGTCTACTTTCCAAAAAGACGACACTTTGAGGGTGTCTGTATTGTCCTAAAATTTTAATGTTTTATAACAGAAAATATAGATATTTTTTTTTTTTTTAACAGTTTGGCTTTTTACCTTTAAAGTGTAAAAAATAAAAACAAATCCGTTGGCTATTAACCACCAAAGGAAAGCTCTGCCTTAAAAATGTATATAAAATTCCCTTGGGTACACCATTGCATGACCAAGCTATCACAGCACTAAAAAAATGAAAAATGGATTGAGAAGAGGAGCGTGTAACTTTGCTGGTTTAAGTTCTTGCTAGTTTGGAAACGACTGGCCCTCTTTAAACCCATTAACGGCAGCAATAAAACACAGAGGGCTAGATTCAGGTAGAAGAGCGTAACTTTGTGCGGGCGTAGCGTATCCTATTTACGCTACGCCTCCGCAACTTTTACAGGCTGTATTCACAAAGCACTTGCATCCAAAGTTACGGCGGCGTAGCGTAAATGGGCCGGCGTAACCGCGCCTAATTCAAAATAGGCAGGTAGGGGGCGTGATCCATGTAAATTAATCGTGACCCCACGTAACTGACGCTTTTTCCGAACGGCGCATGCGCCGTCCGTGGATGTATCCCAGTGCGCATGCTAAAAAGTACCCCGCAACTACTACCGGTTTCGACGTTAACGTAACTTACGCAAAGCCCTATTTGCGAACGTTTTACGCAAACGACGTAAACGTCGGAAAATTCTACGCCGGCCCCACATCCATACTTAACATTACGTATGCCTCATATAGCAGGGGTAACTTTACGCCGGACTTACGCTTACAAAAACGAGGTAAAAAAATCCGCCTGGCCGCAAGTACGTTCGTGAATCGGCGGATCTAGCTCATTTGCATATTCAACACTTAAATCGACGGAAACGCCACCTAACGGCCAGCGTAAATATGCAACTAAGATACGACGGCGTAAGAGACTTACGCCAGTCGGATCTAAGACAAATCTATGCGTAACGGATTCTAAGAATCAGGCGCATAGATACGACGCCGCTCACTGGGAATACGCCGGCATAACTCGTTCCTAAATCTGGCCCAGAATAACTGAAAAAGCAGAAGACTGGCTACAATACCTGCCGATTTCTGTGTACATTTTCAGAGATTACATTTTGTGGTCTCACTAGGAAAAGTCCAAGAGAATATTCCTGCTCTGTACATACATACATGAGAAATTCCCAAACAGTTCTAAAACTTACAGCAGGAGACGCAACCTCTGGAGTAGATAGGATGAGACTTTTTTTTATATCTCCAGAGGGTTTTCACTTCTTGTGGCTTCACCACTGTAAAAAGGATTACACTAACCGCAACTGAAAATCAGCATAAAGATGGATCCTTGGCCTCGTTTCTGTATTACACAAATACGTTCTGTAAAAAAAAACTAGCAAAGGAGCAGGAACAAACTTCTTTAAAAAATGTAACTCAATTCATCTGACATGTTTTATGTTGCCAAGCTCTGTGAAGGCAATAAAAACACACAAATAAGTAACCACCCAAGATGGCCATTCGTTAGTTACAGCGTAACCTGCTATAAGCAATGCTGTTGGAGCAATGGGCATTTTTTTTCCAACAGTTTTGCTGAAAGGTCCCAAACTTGAACCTTTATGTCTTAAATTTAAAGGAGTTGTAAAGGAAAAAATATTTTGACTGTTTACAGGGTATAGAGACAATGGGGTAGTTTCACGTACATCGGCACATCTTTATGCCGCCGTAGCGTATCTTATTTACACTACGCAGGGAGACAAGTATGGAATTCACAAAGAAAATGCTCCCAACGCCGGCGTAGCGTATATTTATCGGCGTAAGCAGACGTAAGTCAAAGTAGGTGGGTATTCACATACTACGTGAACGGCGTACACGACGTAAAATTCGCAGGAGTACTTGTACTCCTGCAAATGCCCCCAATGCCCCCGATGCCAGATCCGATATTACCATTAGAGTCGGTTCACACAGGGGCAACCCGACTTACAGCATGACTTTGCAAGGTGACTTCAGCGCGACTTGGAGCAACTTACAATGCAACTTAAAGTTGCCTCCAGGACAGGCGACTTTGGCCAATCACAGAATAATCAGCTCTGTGGGGGAGGGGTTTGCCTGAGTTAACTATTTTCTCTTCCTTTAAAGTTGCTTCAGTTAAGATGGTGATCCGACGTTGGAGGCAACTTCCATTGAAATCAATGGGTACAAGTTGCCTAGAAGTCGGATTGAAGTAGTACAGGAACCTTTTCTGAAGTCGGAGAGACTTCAGTATTGTACATTAAGACGGCTCTCATTCACTTTAATTGAATTTCTCATGTCGGTGTGACTTGGGGAGACACGTCAGATCCCAAGTCGCAGTAGTGTGAACCGGCACTTAAAAAGTTTGTTTACCAGACCAATATGTTATTGCGTATAACAATTTCACATTTAGTCCAAATCTAGGCAGACCAGATTTTCAAGTACAACTAAGCAGGTTTTAAAAACTAATGGAAAAGAAAGGAAACATTTAACCCATAGCTAGTGGTCTTCACAAGGTGGACTAGACTGTGCTCTTCATGTAAACATCCTTCAAAACAAGTTTTCTAGGTAAATCAGGTTAATTTCCAACAAATATATCCAATGCGACTGTGAAGCCCCATTGATCCTCCATTTATGCTTACAGACGAACAAGTAAGTGCCTAGAACCACACTTTAAGGAGGGAAACAGATAAGACAAAAGTAGGGGAGCAGGAATCAGTTCACCAATGCGTACACAAAACCAGTTCTCCGTCTTGGAGGAAAACACTTAAAAGAAAAGGCTAGCACAATGTCGCTGGACCAAGATCAGAAATCCACTCCGTCCTCCATCTGGGTTCTCTGGTATGTATGATACCCACAGTACATACATCAGAAGCCGGGACCACCTGATTGGCTATCACAGTGATCAGTTACTGTGCAACCTGACCCTATGTGTTTTTTCCTCTTTTCCACATAAACAGTGTTCCAATGTATTAAAATCCTGGGTTGTCCTCATTATCTGTGTCTACACTGTGGCATAGTTCCACATTGGAAAATGGCTAAAAGTACTAGGAAGTAAGCAATCAACTCAACACATGATGGGGGACACAACAGATACAGGTATTAACATGTTAGAAGAAGGTACAAGGTCATCTTTAACCACTTGACCTCCAGAAGATTTACCCTCCTTCATGACCAGGCCATTTTCTGGGATAGAAAAGAAAAATGTGACATATCACAACCACTGTGACAAGCCTTTATCCTTATTGCAGGCCTCAACAAAATCTGAGCGCCTGGTCGCAATTGCGACAAGAAATTGTGACCTGGCGCCTGGGGAAGCTTAGGGCTGCAGAAGGCCGCAAAAGCCGCGGCCTCAATTACCGGCCGGCGTGGGGCGCGATCGCGGCGGGCCCGCGTCTGACGGTAATTGAGGCCGCAGCTTTACGGCCTTCACAGAAGGAAGCTGAGGCCTGCAGAAGGCCGCAAAGACACGGCCTCAATTACCGGCCGACACGGGCCCCTAGATTCCAAGCAAAATTGTCAAACCCTACCTTATTGTATACATACAAGAAAAAGAACAATGGTCATGGGTCTTTATATGAGGCGTGTCATAAAAAGTAATAAATAAATAATAAGTAGTAAAAATGATATTGATTAAACAAATCAGAAATAGACATTCCATGATCAAGGGATAAAATTGATTGAGAGCTGACATATATACACACACACACACATATATATTTGCATGGTAAGCAAAAATTGTAAAAGCTTTCTGCGATACGGCACTGCGCTCCTTTAACTTACAATTTTTGTGTGGTCGTGCCACTCTGTACCCAAATAAAATGTATATCATTTTTTTCCCCACAAATAGAGCTTTCTTTTGGTGGTATTTGATAACCTCCTTTTTTTTTGTTTGTTTAACCTCCCTGGCGGTGTATGCCAGATTTTCGATGCTGAAAGCAGTACATTGTTTTGCATGGAAATTTGGCGTTTTATATTGTCGGCCTGTAATTCTTAGGAATAACTCTGTCCAAGCAAGACCGGGTGTCGTTTTTCAAAACGTCGTTTTTTGTTTCACAAAAAGTCACCGTAGCACGTCGTTTAAAACAACGTTTTTCAACCCGGGTAGTGATGAGCTTCAATGGAAAAGAGTGGTTGTAAAAAAAAACGATGGTGTGTATGCAACATCGTCTTTGAAAAGTGACATACTTCAAGAAAACATTATCACATATCGTGTGTAATTAGGAATAACACTTAAATCTAAGCAAGCCGGGATAAGACATAATTTTGATCACAACTATAAATAATTATCACAAATAATAATTTAATAAAATATATTCAATAATGTAATCAACTCAAAAAACATTTAAATTTGCTCAGTTGCAGAATTGTTGCTGTCGTCACTTTCAGTGTTTGATGACGAATTTGCCCCACAAATCACTATCGCTCAATTCTGCAAGTGTTCTAATTTCCATCCGGGCTCCATCCCCGTGCGTCGCACCGCTCGCAGCAGAAAGAGCCCGGCACACAGAGCATTGGGCAGAAGACACAGCCACTGCACACAGCGGGGGGGGGGGGTAACGACATACCAGGATACTTTCCCTGGATACTGTGATGCAATCCCGAGTGTGGCTCGGTGGTTACCGGTCTTGGTATGGAAAATTCACACTGAGCCACACTCGGGAATACCGCTAAGAAGGTTAAAACGCAAAAAAATAAAAACCGAACTACAATATTTTGCTATAAAACCTATCCAATAGGAAAATGTACAAAATAAAGTTTCTTCATAAATTTAGACCAATATGTATTAGTCTACATATTTTTAGTAAAGAAAACCCCAATAAGCGTATATTGATTAGTTTGTGCAAAAGTTATAGCGTCTACAAACTATGGGAAATATTTAAGGAATTTCTACTTATTACATTTTTACTAGTAATGGTGGCAGTCAGCAAATTATAGTGGGACTGCGATATTGTGGTGGTCAAATTGGACATGAACCTTTGACACTTTTTGACAACCAGTGACACTTATACAGTGATCAACGCTACAAATATGTACTAATGACACTGGCTGTGAAGGGCTTACCATCGAGGGGTTAAAGGAACACTAAAGGCAAAAATGTTTTTGTTTAAAAATTACAAACATGTTATACTTACCTCCACTGTGCAGCTCATTTTGCACAGTGTCCCCGAATCCTGTCTTCTGGGGTCCCTTGGCGGCTGTCTCAGCTCCTCCCGGCAAAAGCTTTCTACCAAAAGCTTTCACTCGGCCCCGCCCCCCGGCGCGCCGCGTCATCCGCTGTGATTGACAGCAGCGCCAGCCAATGGCTGTGCTGCTATCAATCCGCCCAGCCTAGCCAATCAACGGCCAGGCTGGGAACCGAACAGGACGACAAGTACGCGCACCGGGCTTTCGAGGGGTGAGGTAAGTAAAAAAGGGGGCTCGGGGGGCGGTGATGTCAGATGTTTTTTTACCTTAATGCATAGGATGCATTAAGGTAAAAACATTTTTACCTTTACAACCCCTTTTACAGTGTGCCATGTGTTTTCTCACTGTGGGGGAGGTGGTTTTACTATAAGGAAGGCATTGATACATTTTCCTGCTTTGCGTTCCTGATAAATGCCTTACCTACTGACAGAACGGCAATCTGCCTTGTTTACATAGTCCATGGTACTCAGGAGATCAGCCCCCGCTGTGTCTAATCACAGTGGGAGCTGGTTGCCAGTGGTGCACATGCGCCCCCCAGACCCAGAAGTGTGGGATTACGCACTAGGTGCCGCCGGATATGTACAGTATACGGTCGGCAAGCAGTTAACCATGTCAATTGCACCTTTACTTAACATTACATCATTTAGTAACTAGGGTTGTCCAGATACCGATACTAGTATCGGTATCGGGACCGATACCGAGTATTTGCGGGAGTACTTGTACTCGTGCAAATGCTCCCGATGCCTAAATAGAATACTTTTTTTGTATTTATCAACATGTTCTGTGAGTTTTTTACTACTGCGTGACAAGCAAATAAAACATTTTTATTAATTTTTACTCATTTTTATTCTTTTATAATGTCTTGAGTTCTTCATAATTCGAAAGAAAATATCCTTAGTCTGTATTGTGGTTTGAAAACTGTCACATGACATTTAAAAAAAATATCGGTATTCGGTATCGGCGAGTACATGAAAAAAAGTATCGGTACTTGTACTCGGTCCTAAAAAAGTGGTATCGGGACAACCCTATTAGTAACTGTACATAACCACAGGCCTATGAATGAGGCCCTATCAGGATGTGACTGAAACATAAAAATAAGGTATGCTTACAATAGTTTAGAGTCCTGAAGTAGAAAAAAAGTCCAATTATGATGTGCTGAAAAAGTTAATCAATAGGAACCCTGAAGCATTATTGTGCTCGTTAATTGTCCTGCTAGCTGTAACATTTATTTTATATTAATCAATAATAATTAACACCACACAGCCATCAGCATTCTAGTTGACTCTTTACACACAATTAAAATCTAAAGACTCTAAATTCGATTTTTGTTTATGCCATAAATTGAAGCAAAAGGTAAACAAAAGGTAAACAGCACAATAAACGATATATATATATATATATATCTATATATATATATATATAGATATATATATCTATAGATATATCTATATAGATATATATATATATATATAAATATATATTGCCAACTTGGTACAAGAGGAATCAGATTTGGGTACAAGAGGAATCATCAAAAATAGTTAGAAGCAGAAAAGGGTTTTCAGGGATCGTCTAAAGATGGATAGATTAGGAGACAGTCAGACATATTTAGGTAGGGCGTTCCAGGAGGATGGTTGAAGTTCTGGAGAAATCCTGGGAAGAGGTTACAAGGGAGCTAGAGCAAGAGGTCTTGGGAGCACCAAAGAGTGCCGCTTGGTTGATATTTTGAGATCAGACTAGAGATGTAGTTGGGGGGAGGATTGTGAATGGCTTTGTAAGTTATTGTTAGTACTTTGATTTTTTTTTGTTGGGCGAGTAGAAGCCAAAGTCAATGAGTCTTGCAGCGGCATTCATGATGTACTGAAGGGGGGATAGCTTATGTAAAGATAATCCAAGGAGGAGAGAGTTGCAGTAGCCAAGGTGCGAGATAACCAGGGAGTGAATTAGAAGCTTGGTGGTGTCATTGGTCAAAAAGGGGCGTATTCTTGAGATGTTGGAGGTTAACCACTTAAGACCCGGACCAATACGCTGGTAAATGACCCAAGGTGTTTTTGCGATTCGGCACTGCGTCGCTTTAACAGACAATTGCACGATCGTGCGACGTGGCTCCCAAACAAAATTTGCGTCCTTTTCTTCCCACAAATAGAGCTTTCTTTTGGTGGTATTTGATCACCTCTGCGATTTTTATTTTTTGCGCTATATACAAAAATAGAGCGACATTTTTGAAAAAAAAAAACACTATTTTTTACTTTTTGTTAAAAAAAAAATCAAATAAACTAAATTTTAGTCAAACATTTAGGCCAAAATTTATTTAGCCACATGTCTTTAGTAAAAAAAAAAAAAATCGCAATAAAAAAAAATAGCTACCTAGCGGGAACAGCGACACTAATACAGCGATCAGAAAAATGATCGCTTAGTGACGCTGGCAATAGGGAGTGAAAGGGTTAACTAGGGCGGTGATCAGGGGGTTAAAACTTTATTAGGGGGGGTGGGGGGGCTATCCTGAACCTAACACTAACTGTTTTTTACACTGCCTGTCACACTGACACTAAATGCAGTGATTAGATCACTGCATTCAGTGACACTGTGACAGGGGGGTGGGGGGGGGCGATCACAAGGGGTTAATATGCCTATGTGAGTGTGTGTCAGTGTTGTGTTGGTGCACACTTACTTGTGATGTCTTCTCTCATCAGCAGCGCTGGGAAACAGCGCTGCGATGAGAGAATACATCATTTCCTCCTTCCTGTGTAAACACAGGAGGAGGAAGTGACAGGTTGGGAGCGCGCTCCCATTGGCTGGGAGCGATCGCGGGGGGGCGGGTATTCGCCGACATCCGCCCCCAGATCCCGGATCGCTCCCGGAGCCAGGGGGACCCCCGCACGCCGCGGAGGGGGTCCCGATGGGACCCCCGAACCGCACTTAGGCGGGGACGTAAATTTACGCCCTTGTGCCTGTACGTGCCATTCTGTGGCCGTATATGTGCGTGCGGGGGTCCTTAAGTGGTTAAGGTGGCATGATTTGGACAGGGATAGGATGTGGGCTTGAAAGGACAGTTCAGAGTCCAGGGTTACCCCTAGCCAGTGCCGATCCTGACCTCCCTGGGGCCCTAAGTAGAAGAGGAGGAAGTAAAGTTGCAGGTGACACTGAAGGTGCGGTGAGAGAAGTATCTTCTACCCAACTTCTGCCCACAGCAAGGGCATGGGTGGTATCACGAGGCTACCACCAAAATCCTACCAAAGCTTGCGAGAAAATGCTCCTGCACTGAACTAAAGCATCTTCTCGCAAGATTCTTGCAAGATCTGAGGTTCCACATCCTGGCTGCTATGTCATTACTGTGTCATGTAGTGATGTAAAAAAGGAAAAAGAAAAATGCAGTGTACAAGGAGCATTTTTCCATTATATGCTCAGTAAATCAGCTACTTTATGACAGGTTTGCTTTAGGGTCATATGGAGATTGATGTGCCCTGAAGGTCACAAATACTTTTGTGTAGCATTTAAAGCAAAGAACATCCAGTGTCAGACTGACCTTAAAGGAGTTGTAAATAAAAACATTTTTTTGCTGAAATGACTGTTTACAGGGTATAGAGACATAAAAGTTAACTGATTCCTTTTAAAAACGATTAACAATAGATAAAAATCAATCATATAATGTACCTGTAGTTTCAGTTTCGTTTTTGCATCTAGTTTCGTCTTTGCATGTTATTTCCTGCCTCTGTGCTATACAGAGCTATAGAGCAGTGATGGTTTGGAAAACAAAACTAGAAGCTCCCAGAAATGTGGTCATCAGGAAACAGACAACCAGGACGTGTCCAGAACAGAGAAGAATTACAGCAAGTCAATCCGTATACAAGCTTATGCAGTAGACTAAAGTAATGTGTTGGAACTTGTAGCAACCACTCAGGAATAAGCCTTGACTGATCCAAATGGAGTAAACAGAGAACCAACTGACTGGGCTGCCCCACTTTACACATCAGCACTGATCTCTGAACTGCTTTGTTGAATGAAGTTTCTTAGGTAAGCAGAGAGTAACAGCCAACTGCAGTGACTGCTGAAACAAATGTTTCCTGCTAGACTTATGTTGCCAAATGACCCTTGTACATACATACTCACTGATCTCGCTACAAAAGTCACATGATCTGTGCTTTTGCAACAAGTTGTAGCTCCAATTGTAAGCTGTAAAGCAACCCTCCCATTTTAAAGGTTTAAAGAAATTCCTGCAAAGGTCCACTAAACTGTAACGGTGTGAAGTTAAATGGGTGGTTCCCCTAAAAAGAAACTTTTAACATTGCATCTATCCTCTTAATTACATGTAGAATCGGCTGGTATTTAAAAAAAAATCCGTCCGTACATACTATTTTCTTCATGCAGCCTCACCGCAGCTTCCGGGTATATGCTTGGGGACAGGCATCCGATCGACGCATACAGCGCGTCACGAGATGCCGAAAGAAGCCGAACGTTGGTGCGGCTCTATACGGCGCATGCGCACCAACGTTCGGCTTCTTTCGGCATCTCGTGACGCGCATATGCGTCGATCGGATGCCTGTCAATCAAGTAGGCACGCCCTACACCGACCGTCAGACCCGGAAGCGGCGGTGAGACTACATGCCGAAAATGGTATGTACGGACGGATTTTTTTTTAAATACCAGCCGATTCTACATGTAATTAAGAAGAGAAATGCAATGTTAAAAGTTTCTTTTTAGGGGAACCACCCCTTTAATGGCTGGAATGACAGTATTCAGTATGTGAAATCATAGCCTTTATTTTGTCTGCCTTTTGTTTTTAGATTTTTCCCCACATGCAGGCCAAGCTATCCAGCAAAGTGACAGTCAGGGGACACCATGTGTAGAAGAATCCAATTTGTATTCATTGGATTCAAACCTTTTTTTCCCCAAAAGAATACTGTGGTTGCAACAGTTAGCTGGAGTTCATTCTCCAGAACAGAAGTGGCTCAATTAACATAAGTTATGCCCCATACACACGATCGGATTTTCCATCGGGATAAACGCCAACGGATTTTTCAGACCAAATTCCGTTCAAGCTGTCTTGCATACACACTGTCACACCAAATTCCGACCGTCAAGAACGCGGTTACGTACAACACTATGACGAGCCGAGAAAAATTAAGTTCAATGCTTCCGAAGCATGCATCGAATTGATTCTGAGCATGCGTGTTTTCCGTCAGAAAAAAAAAAAGAGAACATGTTCTCTTTCTAAATCCCGGCGGAAAAAGCTCCTATGGGGCACACACATGGTCGGAATATCCGATGAAAAAATTCTGTCTGACTTTTTCCAATCGGAAATTCCGATCGATCACTTTTAAAGTTATTTATGGCCACCATAAGAGGTCTGATAAGGATCACTGTGTTTACAGTAATTAATTATGACAAAAAAAAGTTTTGAACTCTTTCTCTAAAATAAAGTAATGTATTTTAAATTGAAAGGTACGTCTAAGCAATGCTGCAGTTGGCCTATCGTTTCTCTGACACAATGAGAATTAAGAATTTAACTTTGCTTGAATTTTAATTGCTTGTGAGCAATTAAAGAGCATGGATCTTGATTATGGCGCATATGAAGAGAGGGTTACATTTCATAAATATTTCATCAGGAGTACAATGCCTACCATACATTGGACAGTTTTTATCTATTTTAATCACTTTTAGTGGGTTTTCATTCACACGAAGGAACAAGGCAACCTACCACCAACTGTATATACATTTAAACAGAAGGGATACTAGTAGCTTTCCTCAATTCCCTTTTCCTCTGGAAAGCACTGTACTGGTCCCAATAGGGCCTTTGGAATACATTTAAATACTGTGCATGCATTTTTTATGCAGATTAAAAATGGCTTGAACTGCATCTGGTGTGAACCACCCCTTACGCCGAGTAAACAGCTAAATATAGTGAAACCTTGGATTACGAGCATAATTCTGTTCCAGGAGAATGCTTGTAGTCAAAGCACTCAGATATCAAAGCGAGTTTCCCCATAGAAGTCAATGGAAACAAAGATAAATCGTTCCACATTGACTTCTATTGCATGCAGTACCGCATGTGGCCAGAGGTGAGGGCGGGCACCACAGAGACCCTGAAAACCCAGACCATCGGAGCCAAATCGGATGCACTTGGAAAGGCTCGGAAACAGATTGTTTCCTAGTATTTCCGAGTGCATCCAAGCGGCTCTGGAGGCACCTCTGGCCAAATGCAGTACTGCACAACACAGAGGCTTTAATCCTGAGTGAGTGAAGAACTTATATAGCGCAGCACATGCAAACTAAATCACCTCTGGGCGCTCGTTGTTCCTGTCTCTTTTGATATCAAAAGAGATGAGTCTTGATCTTTCTTCTGAAGGCCAAGTGGTTCTCCTCCAACCGAATGCTGGTTGGTAAGTCGTTCCATAGTTTGGAACCTTGGAGCGCAAATCTTCTTTCTCCTTTGGACTTGTATTTGGCTTTGGGTATCTGGAGCAGATTTTTGGTTGGTGGATCGCAGAACGCGATTGGAGTTGTGAGCTTTTATTTTTTCGCATAGATATTGGGGGGCCTTTCCAGTCACAGGCAGGGGAAATGGCAATTCTGCTTGTTTTGCGAGACAACACTCGCAAACTGAGTAAAGATTTTTTTTTTAATAATGGTTCTTATCGCAAAACGTTCTATAACCACGTTACTCGCAATCCGAGGTATTACTGTACACATTTAAATGCCAAGGTATATCTTTCCAACCAGTCCTGAGATTAACATAGCTCTGTCACACATAACAGCCCCGTCTGGCAGGCCAGGAGTCCTCATTTTCTATGCCACCATTCATTAACACAGGTCTTGCCATTTCCCTTGCCTGTGACTGGACAGTGAAAAAAGAAGAAGATACAGCACACTAATGAGCTCACCTCTCTATTACACGATTTTACGCTATTACACTATTTTACTACAAATGACTGGTTGCTTGTGCCACTTCTTTTTTCCCCCAGTCTGCTTTTTTTGTGCTACTTCTTTTTTTCCTTCCCCCAGTCTTTTTTTTTTTTTTGTGCTACTTCTTTTTTTCCTTCCCCCAGTCTTTTTTTTTTTTTTGTGCTACTTCTTTTTTCGTCCAGTCTGCTTTACAGGGGCTGCAAGAGGCCAAGTCAAATTCAGGAGCGTACATTGCTTGCAAATATATTTAACAATGTACTAAGCCAAATTCATGTAGGTCTTTTATATCTGCATGGTGTTCAGCTTTAAAAGCAAGAGCCAGCTACAATTAGAAAACGAGATTAACACAGATAGATTGCCCGTGCAAGATATTATCAGTTTACAGTAACTATGATATTGCAATTGTAAATTATACACACGAGAAAAAAAATGTGCAAATATAATTGTGACTGTAATTGTTACACATTAACTAAATCAAGAGCAAAGCGCAGGAACAGACTGATGAAAGCAAACGACCATAGTGCGATAAACTGGCGGACTGCGCTAAAGCCAGTAAAGCATTTACAAGAACACTTATCAAAGAACTTTTTGTGAATTCTTTAGACTCCCCATGTTAACATTTCTCTGGTCTAAAAATACTGAGCACCCAAGAGTTCTATGTTAATGTGTCCTCACAATGAGAGATCTTGCCGGTCTATGTCTGTATGCTGAAGTGCTTTCCATCCAAGGCATTTTACAGCTATTGATTGCTTCTTATTTTTATTCCTGACTCTAAGCAGAGATACTGTACTTTCCCTGGTGAAGTAAGCTTTCCATTAGAAGCATCTCTTCCATATGGCCATCCAATTACCCGTTTTCCCCGAAGGAGAAGAATAAAAGAAAAAAAAAACAGCAATCCAGAAAAGAATGTATATTTATAGCAGCGTGTCAGACACTTGCATGATAACTACAAAGTCATATGTGCTTTCAAAGCTAAATAAAGTTAAGCCTGAAGTACTACGATTTTCTACAGAGAAATGTGATAAAAAGAAAAGAATAATATTTATGCTATACCTTTTTTTCCTCACAACCCTGGGCTCTACCTACAGCAGCAACAGGCTGCATTCCGACATATGTAAATGATTTTAGGCTTAAATATTCAATTCTATCCTACACAAGGAATTCTTCCAACAGAAGTGCTTCTCTGACACACAACAGCTATATATGACCATTGTGCTATATATTATATATTAGAGGTCAACCGATATATCGGCCGATATTTTGCGTTTTTGAATTAATCGGCATCGGCCGATTTGTGCTGTAAGAAAGTCGATTTTTTTTTTTTTTAATTCAGCAGCGCGACTTGCAAAAAGCTTCTATGATAGAAGTCAATGCAAGTTGCCTGAAGTTTCCGGAAGAGACTCTGGGCAGCCTGCCAAGTTTTGAGAAAAGATATACAATGTTGCTACTTATCAATTAACTGAACTCCGTGAAGGAGAGTTCTCAGTTTAACCATTTAAAGGCTAAATCTTTTTTACACTTGGTGCTTACAAGTAAAAAATCCTGTATTTTCTGCTGGAAAATCACTTGGATTATATATTTTTTTTTTAGCAGAGACCCTAAGAAATAAAATAGCGATACAATATATATATTTGCGCAGCGGTCTTTCACGCACACACAAACACACACACATACAAGTGCACTGATTGGACCTGTAACTTAAGGGCAATTGGAACTTCCGCTTTTCCGAATCACACCTTTCCAGATACCTGCGTAATCCAAGGTATTTGCATAGATCACTGCGGTGACTGTGGTGACCTACACCACATCTTTAATTTTCATGACTATTGAATGCACAGTTGTTCAGAGGAAGATCACACTGAAGGCATCCAATAACTATGAATGAACACATGTGGAATTATATACATAACAAAAAAGTTGTTTAAATGGGCAGGAGTGGTGGAGGAGCCGCTCCAAAGATGCTGCTTGCAGGACTTTTCTTTAATGTCCTGCCAGCGCACCGCCTCAATGTGAAAGCACTCGGGCTTTCAGACTGAGACTGCAAGGGAGCAGTTTTGCAGGCACTTTACAGGTGCTCCCAAAAGTGCCTGAAAACATCCCAGTGTGAAAGGGGTCTAACTGTTAGATTTTATGAAATGAAGGGGGGGGAATCCACTTAACTTATCGGCAGGCATCATAAATCGGCTATCGGCCGCCGCGATTTCTGATATCGGCATCGGCATCGGCCAGAGAAAAACCCATATCTCGACCTCTATTAGTACAGACCAAAAGTTTGGACACACCTTCCCATTCAAAGAGTTTTCTTTATTTTCATGACTATGAAAATTGTAGTATATCAAGTGGGACTTCTGCGCTACTAAACCAATCTATAAACAATAACGGTCTGCAGCAAACACAGAAAATGCATACACAGCATTAAATAAAGTAAATCAATATAAAAGTGCTAGCGCAAGTGGTAAAGCATAACATAAGTATATACTACAGGAAATATATAATATGGTGAACACACAGTGCACAAATGTGCTATATTCAGTGATATCTGTGACAAAGCAAGAAAAGGGAGAAAAAACTAAACAGTCGAACAACAGTGCAAACTTCAAAACAAATGCACTAAAGTCCTTAGGATTAAACAGTGTGCAGGAGGATGTCCACTAATTGCAGAAAGGTGAGGAAAGGAAAGGCCCCCACCACACGGCACGTCTAGTCTCACAGAACTCTCACCTCCAGCTAGACATAGCAAGCATGTAAGCATTCCCCAGATGAAGACACGTGACCCTGTGTCGTAACGCGTAGGGAAGGGAAGGACGGGCAGATGAGTGACGTGCTGCAAGCGCTACGATCCCGCTGTTTGATGCAATTTTATCTTTATTGTTTGTAAGTACATTTTTTATTAAAAACTCCCTGGTTATCAAGTTAATGCACTATTGGAGGCTTCCTCTGTCTTTTTTCTGGACTCCCTTGTGTGTGCCTTATGAAATTATCCGAGTATCCAGACACCTATCGCTTCATTGATCTGTGGAGATTAAACAACAGCTATACGGAGGGAAAACTGCCTATATCAAGGATATCTTACATGCTTGCTATGTCTAGCTGGAGGTGAGAGTTCTGTGAGACTAGACGTGCCGTGTGGTGGGGGCCTTTCCTTTCCTCACCTTTCTGCAATTAGTGGACATCCTCCTACACACTGTTTAATCCTAAGGACTTTAGTGCATTTGTTTTGAAGTTTGCACTGTTGTTCGACTGTTTAGTTTTTTCTCCCTTTTCTTGCTTTGTCACAGATATCACTGAATATAGCACATTTGTGCACTGTGTGTTCACCATATTATATATTTCCTGTAGTATATACTTATGTTATGCTTTACCACTTGCGCTAGCACTTTTATATTGATTTATGAAAATTGTAGAGTCACACTGAAAGCATCAAAATTATGAATTAACACATGTGGAATTATACATAACAAAAAAGTGTGAAACAACTGAAAATATGTCATATTCTAGGTTCTTCAAAGTATCCACCTTTTGCAGCAGACACATCTCTAGAACAACTGTTAAGAGGAGACTGTGTGAATCAGGCCTTCATGGTAGAATATCTGCTAGGAAACCACTGCTAAAGAAAGGCAACAAGCAGAAGAGACTTGTTTGGGCTAAAGAACACAAGGAAAGGACATTAGACCAGTGGAAATCTGTGCTTTGGTCTGATGAGTTCAAACTTGAGATCTTTGGTTCCAACCACCGTGTCTTTGTGCGACGCAGAAAAGGTGAACGAATGGACTCTACATGCCTGGTTCCCACCGTGAAGCATGGAGGAGGAGGTGTGATGGTGTGGGGGTGCTTTGCTGGTGACACTGTTGGGGATTTATTCAAAATTGAAGGCATACTGAACCAGCATGGCTACCACAGCATCTTGCAGCGGCATGCTATTTTATCTGGTTTGCGTTTAGTTGGACCATCATTTATTTTTCAACAGGACAATGACCCCAAACACACCTCCAGGCTGTGTAAGGGCTATTTGACCAATAAGGAGAGTGATGGGGTGCTGCGCCAGATGACCTGGCCTCCACAGTCACCGGACCTGAACCCAATCGAGATGGTTTGGGGTGAGCTGGACCGCAGAGTGAAGGCAAAAGGGCCAACAAGTGCTAAGCATCTCTGGGAACTCCTTCAAGACTGTTGGAAGACCATTTCAGGTGACTACGTCTTGAAGCTCATCAAGAGAATGCCAAGAGTGTGCAAAGCAGTAATCAAAGCAAAAGGTGGCTACTTTGAAGAACCTAGAGTATGACATATTTTCAGTTGTTTCACACTTTTATGTTATGTATATAATTCCACATGTGTTAATTCATAGTTGTGATGCCTTCAGTGTAATTCTACAATTTTCATAGTCATGAAAATAAAATAAAACTCTTTGAATGAGAAGGTGTGTCCAAACTTTTGGTCTGTACTGTATATATATAAAACCATTGTGCTCTATATATGACCATTGTTTTCTATATGACCATTGTGGTTATGATCCACAATGGCCTTTGTTAATTCTCCCATTAGGCCTGGTTCACACCTTTCAATGGTTATGTGCATTGGGTAACGCACAAAAAGATGCATCACCAAGTCCAATGAGGTCCGTGTTACATTTGCACACTTCATTGTTAAAATATATTTTACTTGGATTTATATGCATTTTCTGGCTCATTAAAGTCTATGGAAGTGTATCAAAATGTACATATTGTGCATTCTTTCATGCATTTTCAACTTGTAGGTGAGCACATGGCACCTTGTCATTCCATGGTTACAAGAAACTTTCTTCAATACCTGCCATTTGTTTAGCTAAAATTCACCTGATGTGACACCTGCCATGTTCTGCCACCTTTAAAAATATAATGTAAACCCTCACATATACCCAGTGAAGTGAACAGCTTCAGATGATACACAGGGATGAAAAAAAAATCCTCCTACATAGGTTTATATCTGCTGTCTTCAACTTTATATACTGTTTAGAAAGTGCACATAATGTTAGAATTTTCTCTTCCTGATCCAGCAGAGGTAGGGGAGTCTTGCCATACACTTGGGGACAGCTGATTGGAGGAAAGGCACACACCCTCTCCACATAGGCAGAGACATGCAGAGCTGTGCTGTGAATTGCCCAGCTGCCTGTTAATTTATTTATAGCACCCGCTCTGACACAAATTTCAGCCTGGTTTTATCACGTGTCAAAAAAAGTTGTCAGAAGTTATCATGCTAATAACAGAAGAATGGAGCAGGAGAAAGCCATAGGACTTAGGGCTTTGGAGAGAGATAAGAAAACACTGTATATATATATATCCAGCTGAAATTTCATGAATCGGGTTTACATCCACATCAAATTAAATGTGGGTGATTCAACAGGAACAGGCAAATTTTCAATCCATCTATGGTCATTCCAGTTTGGGAGGAGTTGATTTAGTGATCAACTCCCCCTAAAAACAGAAATGCTGGTATATTTTTAGTCGATAAACACTTGCAGTCAATGGGCTGCAGAGCTGATCAGTGTATTCTGGCAGTGTAGGAGTCCCACTGCCAGAATACAATAGCGCAACAGGGGGATGGATTGGGGAATCGTTTAATTTTTTTTAATTTTGATCTGTCAAAAGAAAAACAAATAAACAATCTATGGCAAGCTTAAGGCACATTTTACATGGGGCAGACTTATCCAGGAGTCTGCCTGCTCAGCGGGAAATCTGTCCACTGATCCCTCCTGAGGAGGCGGATGGCTGGTCTGTGTACACAATGTGAAAGGGGCCTTGTGCAGAGCAGACTCAGACACAGCCTGCTCTCCTCTACTGGCAATCAGATGTAAACGGACCACCTGTGCATTTACATCTGACTGTCATCCAACCTGATATACGGATTGGAAAGGGATACCCACCTGTTTATGATCGGATAGGATTGAATGTTGGAGGATGTAAACAGACATGTCCATTTACATCCACTGCTCCATACAGGATATTGGAAGGTCCGATTGGGTCTGCCTGCCAGTTTCTCAGGTGGATCCTATCTGACCACCCATGTGAAAAGGGCATAAGACTGCAGCCATGCTTCCTCAACTCCATACACAGAAAACCAGGAAACACAATCCCTTGTGATATCACTATGGGAAAAGCAATCCGAACCTGTTAACAAAAATGTACAATGCATGAAAACGTATGTAAAAACACAAAAATGAAAGTGGAAAATGTGCGGAAACCAAATGTTGTCTACAATAAAAACGTATTGGAATAAATATGTAATCGTTCCTAGGTCACATTTAATGCTTTGTGAAAGGAGAAGTGGGACATGTTGGGTGTATACGTTATTCGGAAACCATTTTTTATTCACCTACTCTGCTTGGGCTGAGTAGAATTATATTAACCAAAAAAAAAAAACCCCAAGGGCAATTCCTTATAAAGAGGTGTAAATTAATAAAAAATAAAATGATTGTTCTCCAGGAAAGTATTAAATGTAAAATAGGAGAATGGACCTAAAGCAAACTAGTAGTTTTTTTGTTAGTTTTTTCCAAAAATGTAGGTCTGCCCACAGATAACAAGAGCTGAATGCTGAATGGATCAATGACAAAAATCTAAAATCAGAAAAACAAGATGCCATTGGAAATTATGGTTGGTCTCCATGCACAAAGCATTGACTCAACTGACTTTCAATTAGACAGCTCTAGGTCACTACTAAGAAGTGGAGGTCCATTTAAAACAGAAGTCCCATGATTTATAAATGAGTCATTTTTACTAAATGCAAAATGATGGTTAATTTCTAAACACAGGATCAATAGAGATAGACAGTTCACTTTTCAAGGACACAGATTGCAAAAAAAAAAAAAAAATCTGACGGGTTAAAACCCTCCCTTGCTCTAGAGCAGTGTTTCTTAACCCCTTCCATACAGGGCATTTTCACCCCCTTCCTGCCCAGACCAATTTTTAGTTTTCAGCGCTGTTGCACTTTGAATGACAATTGCGCGGTCAGGCAATACTGTACCCAAATTAAATCATTATGTTTTTTTCCCCACACAAATAGAGCTTTCGTTTGGTGGTATTTGATCATCTCTGCGGTTTTTATTTTTTGCGCTATAAACAAAAGAAGAGCGACAATTTTAAAAAAAACACAATATTTTTTCCTTTTTATTTAATACATCTCACAATATTTTTTTTAAAAAAAAATTTTTTCCCCCTCAGTTTAGACCGATACGTATTTTACGTATTTTTGGTAAAAAAAAAAACGCAATAATCGTATATTGATTGGTTTGCGCAAAAGTTATAGCGTCTACAAAATAGGTGATAGATTTATGGCATTTTTATTTAATTTTTTTTACTAGTAATGGCGGCGATCTGCGTTTTTTTTTTTGTGACCGTGACGTTGCGGCGGACATATCGGACACTTTTGACACGTTTTTGGGACCGTTCACATTTACACAGCGATTATTGCTATAAAACTGCACTAATTACTGTGTAAATGTGACTGGCAGGGAAGGGGTTAACACTAGGGGGCGCTGAAGGGGTTAAAATGTGTCCTAAAAGTATGTTCTAACTGTAGGGGGAGGGGGACTCACAGGGGGAGGAGATCGATGTGTGTTCCTCTGTACTGGGAACACACATCAGTCTCCTCACCGCTGACAGGAGGTGGATCTGTGTGTTTACACACACAGATCCACACTCCTGCCGTGATTTCCGGAAATCGCGGGTGCCCGGCGGCAATCACGGCCGTCGGGCACGCGCGCGGGATCGCGGGTGGTGCCGCGGGCGCGCGCGCTAGAACGCCGTGAAGACAGGACGTTGTGCAACGTCCTGTCTCATCGGCAAGGGGATCACCATGACGTGATTCCCCTATACGGCGGTAGGGAAGGGGTTAACCTGAAAATGAAACAAAAGCCGCATACACACGACCATTTTTCGTCATGAAAAAAATTTTTTCTCGACGTGATTCTTGTCAAGCCTGCCTTGCATACACACACGATCGTGAAAAAAAAATCAAAGCAAAGCGTGGTGACGTACAACACGTAAGACGGCACTATAAAGGGTTAGTTCCATTTGCCATCCTTTGGGCTGATTATGCAAACTTCCCTTCTCATAACTTGCTTCTGAGCATGCATGTTTTTTTCCCCGTCATTAAAGCCTACACACGACCGTTTTTCACAATGTGAAAAACTATGAGAAAAATTAGAGCAGGTTCTAAATTTTTAATGCCCATTTTTCACATCAAGAAAAATGCTCTGGAGCCTACACACGATTGTTTTTAATGACCAATTTAAAAAATTGCATTTTTTCTCATCATGAAAACGGTTGTGTCTACGTGCCATAATAGGACACTCAACACTAGAGGGGATTTTTTTCTTTCAAAGAAAAAACACCTTTGCCCACTGGTATTGGCTAGTATTCTAATGTTTCTCTTCTCCCTCACTCAGCTAATGTGACTCAATGTTGAAGGGAAGGGGTGATGGGGTCAAACAAGGATGCTGTGCTAGTACTACTTATTAACTGATAACATTAGTGGTCGTTAGGATGCAGGCGGCTGGAAAGTTGTAATAGTGTGCAATAAAAACCAGTAGCTTAGTGTAACTAAAAGACAGGCTTGATCCACCCATCGGTTTGAATAAAAATGTTGGGAAATGCAATGTTATGCCTCGTACACACAACCGTTTTTCTCGGCAGGAAAAAAAATTTAGTTTTCCCTCTCAAGCCTGCCTTGCATACACACATTCAGGCCAAATACCGCCTGTCCAAAGTGGGGTGACGTAGACCAGATATGATGGGACTATAAAAGGGGAAGTTCCATTCAAACGGCACCACCCTTTGGGCTGTTTTGCTGATCTTCGTGTTAGTAAAAGTTTGGCGAGAGACGATTCGCGCTTTTCAGTTTTTATGCTTTTCAGTCTGTTACAGCGTGATATCTCCATTCCGAACGCTAGTTTTACCAGAACGAGCGCTCCCGTCACATACTTGATTCTGAGCCTGCGCGTTTTTTTTCCCCCGGCATAAACACAACGGGTTTTCGCATCGGAAAAAGGTCCGCCGGGAATCCCGGTGGGAAAAAAGAAAATATGTTCTCTTATTTTTCCCGCCGGTTTTCCTGTCAGCATACACACGGCCGGGATTCCTGGCAAAAAGCTTTCATGGCTGTTTTCCTGCCGTGTGTACGAGGCATTAGCTTTGAATACCACATTTGCAGCATATCCATGATTCTGTAAAAGAAACCTTCCAAACAATGAGCTTCACAAAGCAGATCTGGCCTAGTGAATATAACTGAAACCATATTATAGTATACAGATATTCGATTGGCTGCTCCAATCAGCATTGCACTTTTCCTTTCCTCTAATTTGTACACATCAGTCCTCTAAAAATTTGCCAAGCAAAACTGAAACAAAGAACTGAAATATAAGTTATTTGAAGGTGTTTCATTGTTTGATGTGCAGGTTTCAAGTGAAATGCTTTAGCTATGTGTTTAGCCAGAGGCAAAAAATCGTCTTTCATACTCATCTGACTAGTTGCTATTTGAACTGAAACCGGTCCACACCACTTGTGTTACATCATTTAACTACTTATTCAGGTTCTCTTCTCTACACGTACGGGAAGGCAAGAACCCCTGTTGGGTTTTGCTGCAATCATAGGCTCCCTCACTTGCCGTCACGGTGAATGTTTAATCAGAAGGAAGATTGGTAACAGAACAGGGTTAGAGTACAGAAAGGGTAGAACTCCTGTCAGCTTTTATTGCTGTGTTCATCTTTGTTTTCAGATAGATCAAGAAAGCAAATGAGGGGAAATCTCTGGAACGGGCCCTGAATAGTAGTAAAATAGTACATGCACATGGCAACTTGTATGTGGACATCAGACATTCCTGGCATATAAAACATGAGAATGGGCTGTAAAGTGCATGTGCGTTTTTGCGCTTGCGTATACACACACACACACACACACATACACATAATAATTATTCTAGCTTTATTTATTTTTTAGGGTACTTGCACACGGTACTAATTCATGAACATCAGATATTCCTACCAGAAAAAATGTGAAGATGGACTGTACAGCCCATGCTGATACTTTCGAGTATTTGATCCAGTTTCTTCCATATTCTTCTCGTTCTTCCATATAACCCAAGCTGGCCAACACTAAATAAATCCACAAACAGGCCATATTTGTACAGTATCCTTACCCAATGTGATCTCCAAGAGCAACCAGCATATTGAAGTTGCCAAAACATGTCTCTGATCAAATATCTCTCATTCATTGCATTTCAATTAGGAAGCTGACGTATAGGGATGGTTTTCTTTAGGAACAATGGATTGAATTGTATAATTTGTTTTGGTATACCACAACAATGGCATGCATTTACAAAGACAGCAAATTTCCCAATTTCATCTGACTAATATAAAGACTTGGAGAGGGAAGTGAACCTTCGTATTAGAAACGCTACAGCCACCTAGTAACCCAATGAAGCTGGCAGTCACCATGTAATATTGGCAAATTATTTTGACAATATGTACCACTTATTTATATTCCATTGACAAAGTCATTACAAAAGAAAATTCAGGGCTGGTTGGTTATAATGGAACACTGGGGGTTCTCTAAAAAAAGAGCTCTTTTTGAGAGAGTTGTTCATCGCCCAAGTCTTCCATCATTTACCCAAAATACACAAGTCTGTATGGCCCCCTGCAGGGGCAATGTGGCACGCATTTGGTCCCCTTTAGAGAGACTGAGGGATTGGGTTGACTCGAACCTGCAATCACTGGTACGGTGGCTTTAAGGATACAGTCTTAATACTAACATTTAGCAGGAACAGGGGAACCTCACCTCTAAAAGGGAAGCTTTACTGATCCTCCTCATCTCTTCCACTACTGGCACTTTTTTTTTTGGGGGGGGGGGGGGTCCTAATTCCAGCAGAGGTTCCCCCCTTTCCCAAGAACCCCTTTCCCCCCACTTACAATCTCCTGGGACACATCACAAGTCCTAGGAGGCTGCCCGACCATTCAGAGTGTAGATTGCTCGCCCGTGTGCATTTAAGAGCCAGATGTGAAGGCACAAGGAGTCTCGGCCAGCTTCCCACAGTCAACATGGTGGCGCTAGGAACCCCAAGACCGGAGAATAACTGCCCCACATGAGGACAGCGCTGGATCCCTGGATGGGTAAGTGTCTCTATTAAAAGTCTGCAGCTATAGTATTTGTATCTGCTGACTTCAATTTTTTTTCAAAGTTGACTTAAGATCCTATTTAAGGTGGGGACAGAACTTCTTTTGGGCTACCTTGGGCCTTAAAGCAATTCTGTCCCTCATGAGAAGCTCTAGTACACTTGGAACATCCACATCTATGCAGTGGAGTTGAGATATTTTCTGTTGACAGCAATGGGATTTTTGATGTCGCATAATTTTTTTGTTTGACAGGGTTTTCTACCTGGAGAAATGCAAAGCTTTCATTAGTACAAAATGTTAAACCTCACTTCTCAATCTGTGTATTTGTTGGTGGGTGAAGCTTTTGACAACCTGATTATATGGCATTGTTGGTTTTTTAACTTTTGATTTGGTTGGTGACCAAACAGAATTTAGAGATTTTTTTTTCAATGCGGTTCAATTATACTTTACATTCACTATAAACTGGAATGAGGGGTCTATTGATTTCTTGGATTTGACACTCTGTGGGAACTAAAAAAAAGTAGTCATGGTGTGAAGTTAACATACCATATTAGCAGTAATTTGACTTTATTATCTGCTAGTTTATATCCACTATAACCATTAAAGAGGTAGTAAACATAATGCGCTAGTATGCATCGCATACTAGCAAACAATGAAATACTTACCTTTAAACAAAACCTTCCAGAGGCGCACTGTCACCACTGCAGAGGCTTCCATCTTCACCCGGTCTTCCTTCCGGGTTTCATAGGCTGTGGCCGCTTGTACAGGAGTCTCAGCCATGGCACACAACTCTGAAGGAGTGGCACAGGTATGCTGTTTCTTCAGATCACATGCGCCGGTGGCGTCACCAGCTGCTGCTCACTGGAATATCTTCTAAACCAGGGATATGCAATTAGCGGAACTCCAGCTGTTGCAAAACTACAAGTCTCATCATGCCTCTGAGTGTCATGCTTGAAGCTGTCAGAATCTTGCTATGTCTCATGGGACTTGTAGTTCTGCAACAGCTGGAGGTCTGCTAATTGCATATCCCGGTTCTAAACTGTGCACGTTTAGGAGACATTCCTTTTACCTATAGGAGTTTACTACCACTTTAAGTCATTACAAGCGGGTGAACTCACTTGATCTAAAAAAGAGACTGTTCTGATGTGAATAAATATGAGATAGCAGTAGAAGTACTAAGTAAACAATTAATTTAGAGACTGTATCCGGAGTGGACTATAGATAGAGCCAAGGAAATTGTGGGCCTTAAAAGTAGGAAAAATGAATGAAGAGAAGGACTGAAATATGTGGATAAGACCAATAAACCTACTTTCTTCATAAAGATGTGGAATGAATTGTGAAAAGAATTTTCACGGTGACCGATGTTGTAAATATATGTACAACAGATATCTTCAAGAGGCAATAGTAAGTGTAGGTTTTCTAGTAGGAAAGCCCCTGCATTAGGTTCACTTCTCTCCAAGTAATTTTAGTATTCCGACGAAATCAGGAAATTGGTTGGATTTGAAAGGTTCAAATGCAGTGTAAATACATGTCTTATTGTAAGGCAACCAAAAAACTAAAATTATTCAATTAGCTGTTACCTATTAAACCTCCCCTATCTGTGAGTTTCTGAATTGTTTTCTTATGTTTTCTTAGTTTCTTATGCCTCGTACACATGACCAGTTTTACTGTCGGGAAACCTGCCATGACCACTTTTGGCCTGGAAAACTGTCCGTGTGTATGCTCCAAGACAGGAAAACCACTGGGAATCGCGGCAGGAAAAACGAGAACCTGTTCTCTCTTTTCCTGCCGCGATACCTGGCGGTTTTTTTCCAGGCAGTTTCCCTATGGAAAACACTGCGGTGGAGCATACACACGGCCGGGATTCCCGGCCAAAGCTCTCACCGCAGTTTTCCCGACGGAAAAACCTCTGGTGTGTATACAGGGAAAGTGGCCGAGCAGGTTCTTGGTTTTCCCCCTGGGATTCCTGGCAGACTTTTTACCGCCAGGAATACCGATTGTGTGTACGGGGCAGGGGTGTAGCAATATGTTGTACCTTAATTAAATGTAACCATATTGCTACCCTTAGAGGCGACTCTCTTCTCTTTTACACTCAGTTGTGACATGATGCTACTTGTATATCAAGACATCGCTTGTATACAAAGTCAAAATCTATTAAAAAATGTATCTTGTCTTTCAAAACGCTCTCAAACCAAGTTACTCTCAAACCAAGGTGTTACTGGTATTTGATTTTATGTTTGGAATGCCATCTCCAATATGTGGGAGGTACTGAAAGACCAGTTAAGCCAGCCATAGACAGTGAAACTGAAGGCAGTAAATCGCATGAAAAATCCAACATGTTGTTTGTACCCAAGTTGATCGATCGATCAACTTGGGTACAATCAGTCTGCCCATACATACTGTATTTGCTGGCGCATAAGACTACCTTTTACACTTAAAAAAACTGGCCGAAAAGCAGGGGTCGTCTTATACGCCGGGTCAGCTGCTCAGATGCCTGCTGGATGTGCGGTAATACTGTATGTAGCTTAGGCGATCCCGGTGAGCGATGTATTCAAATAAATACAGAGCCTGCTCTGATTGGAATAACAACCTCTGCCAATCCGAGTGCTTACATACAGTAGCCTGCTCAGATTGGCTTTGAGAGTCAGAGAGGCATGGGCTGATGATGTTACAGCCTCTGCCAATCCAAGCAGGCTTTGTATTCATTAATAGAATACATCGCTTGCAGTGATTGGCTCCAGCTCCTGCAAGAAGGAAGAATATGGCTCCAGCTCCAGCAAGAATGAAGGAGAATATGGCTCCAGAAGGAAAAAATATGAAGTGCCGTAGGCCTCGGAAGGGGGGTCGTCTTATATGGTGAGTACAGGCAAAAAATCTTAAAACAATCTGTAAAATTAGGGGGTCGCCTTATATGCCGGCAAATAAGGTAGTTCGAATATCAGCTGGTCCCTGGTGAACTGGCCAATAGGGTTGCACCGATACCGATACTAAGCATTCGTAGGAGTACTTGTGCAAATGTTCCGATGCCTCAAAGTAATACCGTTGCCGTGCAATTTGAGCCCATACAAAATTAAATGGGCTTAAATCGCAATGCAAAGAATTGCATGTAATTTGAACAGTAATGCGGTGCGATTCTTGTCCGAATGGCATGTGGTTTTCCCCCACTGTTCCTGTGTGAACCCAAGTTTGGGAGTGGTTTGGGAAACTGCATGTGATTCGAACAGGAGGAATCACACCGCATTCCTGTTCAAATCCCATGCAATTCTTTGCAGTGCGATTTGTGGCCATTCATTTTGTATGAACGTTGTTGTATATTCTAAAAGGTGAACTTAGCCTTAAAGTTTAAATTTAGGCAAATATATAAAAGATGCTCATTTCATCCGTTCACGTATTCATTAAAAACATGGGTGAAAAAAAAATAGAAGTTGACCGATATATCGCCTTTTTAAAGAAATCGTCATCGGCCGATTATTATGTGAAAAAAGGCAGAATGTGAGGGATCAGGTGGGGCGCGCAGCACGTCAGGGGACGAATGGAGCTCTCCTTGGCCAGGCTAGGGGACGGAATGGAGCCGAGCGCTCCGCTGGTGGGCACTGATGAGGTGGCAGACTGGCAGTGAATGACATTATTGAGCTGTACTGTGGGCACTGAGGCACTGTACTGTGGGCGATAATGAGCTGTACTGGTGGGCGATGATGAGCTGCACTGGTGGGCGATGATGAGCTGCACTGGTGGGCGATGATGAGCTGCACTGGTGGGCGATGATGAGCTGCACTGGTGGGCGATGATGAGCTGCACTGGTGGGCGATGATGAGCTGCACTGGTGGGCGATGATGAGCTGCACTGGTGGGCGATGATGAGCTGCACTGGTGGGCGATGATGAGCTGCACTGGTGGGCGATGATGAGCTGCACTGGTGGGCGATGATGAGCTGCACTGGTGGGCGATGATGAGCTGCACTGGTGGGCGATGATGAGCTGCACTGGTGGGCGATGATGAGCTGCACTGGTGGGCGATGATGAGCTGCACTGGTGGGCGATGATGAGCTGCACTGGTGGGCGATGATGAGCTGTACTGGTGGGCGATGATGAGCTGCACTGGTGGGCGATGATGAGCTGCACTGGTGGGCGATGATGAGCTGTACTGGTGGGCGATGATGAGTTGTACTGGTGGGCGATGATGAGCTGTACTGGTGGGCGATGATGAGTTGTACTGGTGGGCGATGATGAGCTGCACTGGTGGGCAATGATGAGCTGCACTGGTGGACACTGATAGACTGCACTGGTGGGCACTAATGAGGTGGCACTGATGGGCTGCACTGCTGGGCACTGATGAGGTGGCACTGGTGGGCACTGACAGGCTGCACTGGTGGGCACTAATGGGCTGCACCCAACCTATCCACCCTAAACAATAACCTCCTCTCCACCCTAGATATGCTGAGATGAAGGAAAACAAAAACATTTGATCCAGTAGCCTTTGCACTGGCCTCCTGTAACCTGAACATCCATATTAAGCCAAAAGAGAGAATGGAACAGAACTATGTGCCAGTCAAGCGTTATTGTGCTGCAAATCTTGCATGATCAGTGTCTATTCACCAAGCTCTACTGCTTTGACTGCAGTTAATAAAATGAATGCCGAGGACCTGGATACAGTGTCTGGCAGGGGTGCCTGCCTGGCTTAAAAAATTGCCTAAAAAAAAATATAATTTTTGGCAGGAAACTCTGCACATGTGATTCCACTGTGTTTTTTGATGGAATCTGTTCAGTGAATCCATTGCTTAATTACAGTACACTTTTTCTAAGCATGTTACATTTAATTCTGATACTGACATAAGCTGTATTTAATTCAATAAAATGTAAAAAGAGGTTTAGGTGATATCTATAACATGCCCAGGTTCAGCGATCTTTCTTCATTTCTGCAAGTCCCAAAGAAAGGTCTCATCTCTTTCTCAGAAGCTTTGAAAGGGTTATTTAGTTATTGAAACAAGGGGTGTATAATTATATCAGAGAGCTTCCTGACTGTCTGAGCCGCATACACTGCACATTACATAAGACTGTACTGTAGCCAGAAGTATATGAGTGTTTTTCCCCAGCCTTGGCAGCAACTAATTATTCCTTTGTTTCCATGGCAACAGTGGCAGCTTTCCAGATGCCTCTAGGAGTTGAAAAACTACTTAGGACTTTTAATAGCTCTGTCTCCCCAATCACCTCTAATTATGAGTTTCTCCTATGTGTAACCTACTTTCTCTACATGCGCTGCCCAGACTGACTGTTTGATTGCAGAAACGCAGAATCAAGATGCTCCCGGAGAAGGACTGCGCTACCTTGACGGCAAAGTCACTGATGTCTTCTCTGGCCACAGTTTGCAGACTGATTATCACATCTGTCAGGCTTCATTTATCACCTACAGGAATGGCTGGATCTCTTCCTACTTACATCACTGTAGAATGTTACCATAAAAAAACATAACAAGAGATAATATAAGCCACACTGCAATGGAAAAGTAATTGTCAGCAGCTACAAAAGGTGTAGCGGCTGACTTAAAGCGGAGGTTCACCCAAACATCAACTACTGCTGACATCTGCAGTATGCTGTTTTTTTTTTGTACTTATCGTTTTATCAGCCTTTGTTATCCGGCTCTGAGCGGGGAATCCTGCGGGGAATAGGCGTTCCTAAGACCAGCGTAGTTGATTGACGGGCTGCTAAAGCGCGTTGCGCCTTCCGAAAATATCCGAAAGTGACACTCGGGTGTTTACGGCGCTATACGGCGCCTGCCGTGTACCGCTGACTGTGCAGGCACTGTAAACACCCGAGTGTCACTTCGGGTATTTTCGGAAGGCGCAACGCGCTTTAGCAGCCTGTCAAACTACGCTGGTCTTAGGAACGCCTATACCCAGAAGGAATCCCCGCTCGTTGCTGGATAACAAAGGCTGATACAACGATAAGTACAAAAAAAGGATACTGCAGATGTCAGCAGTATGCTGGATCTAATGGCAGTTGATTTTTGGGTGAACCTCCACTTTAATAATCAGACACTCAGAATTCAGACTGGTTGCCATGGCCTACTGCACTTAAAGCGGAGCTCCACTCAAAAGGGAAAGCTTCACTTGTCTGCCTCCGCTAACACATTTCCACATTTGGCAACTTGTGGGTGGGAGGGGGTACCTGAACTTGCCATGGCACACTCTGCCAGGAAGTTCAGCCCTTGCCGCAACTGGCCCATTGAGAAAGCGCATCGCGATTAGCGCATGCGCTGTAGGAAACTGGCTGCAAGGCTTCACTGCCGGTTTTTCTTACCCAAGATGGCGGCGTCTGCACCCAAGAGACTATTCAAGAATCAGCTCTGAACTGTGCTGTGAACTGAACTGTCAAGCCATTAAATGCATGGTGTCATAACTGATCACATGTGCAGCACAACGGCAACTACAGAACAAAAGCCAAGATGGCAGCTTTCTTCGGCTCTAAATGATGGGAGGGTTTAGTTCTGCTTTAAAGTATAACTAAAGTCCAAACTGTGTTTTGGATAGTGGTGAGATTTTAGAACACCTGTTTTTTGTTGTTGTTTGTGTTCCCATTAGGGAGATTCACCCTATTTTTACCATTGTCATTGAAACTGAAAGTACTTTTCTGTCCCCAGAAAAGTAATAGGAGGGGAGATCATCAAATGGCGACACTAGCTCTGGTGACCTGGGGGACCCCAAAGGATTTCCTTGAGTTGCAGGGTTTTGGCTTGTAAAGGAAAATAGTAAATTCTGTATAAAATTGTATTCTATTTTGAATTCTTTGCCTTTGTATTGCACACTGCACTCATTGTGCACATGGCACTAAAAATGTTTTCATTCTTTCAAGTCCTGATTAGAATTTAGCCTGCCTATGTTACGCCCCTTGTTACCATAAAAGTACAATTGTAATATTAATGTGATACCTACGTAATCATGTGTATAAGAAAAATTAAATTGCGTTGAATAAACACTCGATTCTGAGTATCTTTTTGTGTCTGTTCCCTACTGCAGTAGTTAATAATTTGGACCCACTAATCAATATGAGGATAGGAGTTGCCTACCTCCAATCCGATCTGCTAAAAAAAAAAAAAAAAAAACAGAAGTGGATCCATCCCCTTCCATCTGATTGGATCAGAGGACCCATAGAGTAGCCCGCGACTGGTTACTAAATTGCTTAAGAGGCCCTCAGCCTTCAAAAGGTTGGGCACCCCTGCCTTACATTGATAAAATGTTGCAGGTGCAGTTTTTGCACATTGCAGTACACTACAAGCTCATTCAAAATAAATGTCCTGCCTTAACACAACAAGCTTCCACGTACTAAATAACATGTGCTAATGTACACAGAAGTTTGGAGGAACCGTTAGGGAAATTTAGGAAAAGTTCATTAGCCTTTGGGGGTTATTTACAAAAGGCAAATCCACTTTACACTATAAGTGCAAACTACAAGTGAAAAATGCCCTTGAAATTGAACTGAAAGTGCACTTGGAAGTGCAGTCGCTGTAAATCTGAGGGGTAGATCTGAAATGAGGGGAAGCTCTGCTGATTTTATTATCCAATCATGTGCAAGCTAAAATGCTGTCTTTTATTTTCCTTGCATGTCCCCCCTCGGATCTACAGCGACTGCACTTCCAAGTGCACTTTCAGTGCAATTTCAAGTGAACTTTGTACTTGTAGTTTGCACTTGTAGTGCAAAGTGGATTTTGCCTTTCATAAATAATCTCCTGTGTCTTTTATTGTGTTATGTCAGTTCAATAAAGGAAGAGTTGACAGGCTGTTCTGGATATCATAGTGTGATTGCATTTCTGACACAGACGTATGCCTGTTGATATAATACAAGTAACATACCACCATATGAATCCATTTATTAACCACGTGAAGACTGCAATTCATCAAATATTATCACGTGGAACAAATGGTGAGACTGCAGAAAAGAGATCACATCATGGTGAGAAGTTCTCACTCACCGACTTTCAGATAAAATGAAATCTCTCCTTGCCAACTGACATTCATCGGTTTGATTTGACAAGAGCCGAACACATATAACAGTAACTGGTCTTCTATATCTACTGAAGAAGAAATCTCGGATCTTATGGGCAAAATTGCAAATCCATATGTCTCTGTGTTTTGTAGAGAACTTTGTGAACACCTCTATGGAAATGGATTGTGACAGCCGAGCATAATTCAAAACAACGGAACAATTGGCTGCTCTGACAAACTGCTATCACGCTATCCAACAAAGCAGCTACAAATCATTCTCACATCTAGTATATCTTCAAATCTTCCATCTTCCTCACACAGTGGAGGTTGTCACATAACACCTAATGTAATATGGAAGGGGTACGGGAACTCATAGACATTAACCACTTCAAGCCCCTTCCTGCCCAGGCCAATTTTCTCTCTCACACTTTTAGGCCCGGTTCACATCAGTGGGCTGTGTGACATTCAGGCCCGTCGGAACCCACCAAAGCAATTGCCTGGGACCCCCGAGCTGGCCAGGGGCCCCAGCAGGGAGGGCCCTTGCCGCACCGCTGCTTCCTCCTGCAGTCCGGTCGGCCATGTACCATAACCGCGCAGTACAGGAGAATCAGGTTCCTGTTCCCGGCCGGACTGACAGGAAGTGCACACACTGAGTGTTCACTTCCTTTCAGTCAGGCCCTGGGAACAGCAAACAATCTCCTGTACCGCGCGGTTATGGTACACGGCCGACCGGACTGCAGGAGGCCCCTGCTGGGGCCCCTGTGCGGACACCAGGATAGAGGTAAGCCGACAAAAACAATTTGCATTGCGTTCAGACCAAAATCTTGCATGACCGCCTTTTTGGTCTGATTCATGTCCGAATAGACAGTTTGCACTGCGATATGCAAACCAATCTGGGGGTGTCATTAACTTTGTATTGACACTCCCGGTGGTTAGCATAGTATAAACTTCCTGCGAGTCAGGTGTGATTTGGGAACCCACAGTAGATTTGCAGGGCTTCCCACATTGCACCAAAGTGAACGGAGCCTGAGTGACAATTACACAGGCATGCCCCACTGTACCCAAATAACATTTTTATCATTTTTCTGAGACTGATGGAGCTTTCTTTTGCTGGCATTTATTCACCATTGTTTTTTTTATTATTGATATATAAACAAAAAAAATATCGAAACACTTTTTCTTAGTTTCCGTTATACAATTATTATTTTGTAAAAATAACCCAAAACAGTGTATATTATTTAGTCTGTTTGAAAGGTATAGAGTCTACAAAACATGGTATGGTGGTGATCAGGATGTTGGTATGGCATATGGTGGTGTTAAGAACAATGGTATGTGAAAGCCTTCGCGCTAAGTGGAGCAGTTATACACACAAAGTGCAGAATAAATACAAAAACCACAATAATAAATATATAGATACAAATGTATAAATATAAAGGACATAGGTTGCAATTTACTCACTTGTGGACTTTTTTATCTTTATTTATTTATTTTGCACATTTATAATATTATTCTGAGTCACATGTTATTTTGGTTATTTCTTGGTAGCGCAAGATCGTTTTATCACTATAAGAACAATGGTATGACACATGGCGATGATCAGGACACTGTATGAGGTATGGAGGTGATCAGGATGGTAGTGTTACAATGAGTACTGGTGACACTGGGACAGACTGCACTCTTTATTTGTATTATGCTGGAGGCAGTGATCAAGATCACCGGTATAGGGTATGGCGCTGATCAGGACGCTGGTATGGCATATTGGCATATTGGCATGTTTTGAGTTAGAGGAGGTCTAGGGCTAGAATTATTGCTCTTGCTCTACCAATCATAGCGATACCTCTTTCATATGCAGGTGCTACTCACGTATGCGTTCGCTTCTGCAAGCGAGCTCGGCGGGACGGGGCGCGTTCCTGGCTCCTAACTTTTTTTAGCTGGCTCCTAGATTTCAAGGAAATTTGTTAAGCCCTGCTTTAAGCATTCTGTTGCAGTGCATTATAGCTTAATGCTGAGCCCCGAATTTCCGTGGGTGCGATCCCGCGTCGCTCTCTCCACTGCTTCTAGGCTCTTCATTGGATAGATTGACAGCAGCGGGAGCCAATGGCTGTGCTGCTGTCAATCAAATCCAATGACGCGGCCGCCATGGGGCGGAGCGGGGCCGTGTCAATGGACGCCGAGTGTATGACACAGGAGTGGACCCGCAAGGTAATCCCCTCGGGGGAGAGCAGGGAGGAGCTGCAAGAGCCGCAGAGGGACCCCAGAAGAGGACGATCTGGGCCACCCTGTGCAAATGAACTGTACAGTGGAGGTAAGTATGACAAGTTTGTTATTTAAAAATAAAATTAAAAAAGGAACCTTTACAACAACTTTAATTTAAATACATCAGCACTGACACTGCACAGGCGGCAACAAATCATTTGCACCTCACATTACCCAGCAGAAGCTTATTTTATTGAAAAGAAAAGCCCAACTATAACAAAAAAAATTATCTTGTGATAGAATATAAAACACCAAGTATGTTTCTTCACTGAAGCAGCAGTTTTCATGCTGGTGTCTAAGCAGACATTATAACAAGCTTACTTTTAACATGGGAGATGAAAATTGCAATGTGTTGTAAAACCAGACAAGAGAAAAAAAAAACATCTCAGGAAACACAACCCAAAAAAAAAAAAAACACACAGACACCACAATGCAGGTAGTATTCCCCTGTGTGGGACCACATCCGCCAGCCACTGCGCTTCGCAGCTACAAACGGCACTGATCACCCACAAGGGAGTAAATGTTACTGTGAAATCTACAGTATATATATATATATTTATAATGGAAGAATTTCATGCTAGCCCCCGGTCTCCACAGTAGAATAGCCTGGCGACTCAGATTGTGGTTGCCTTCTGCCCACAAAACACCCAGATATGTTCCTTTTGCTCATTTAAGCCTTGTGCACATTGGGTGTTTGCCCAGCTCCTCTGAACACCTTTGCTCGTGGCACAAAAAAAAAAAAAACTCACCTAATGCCGCATTGTGCACGCTGGTTTAGGAAATCCAGGTGTTCATTTATTCCATTGGCCAGAAAATTAATGTATTAATTTATCAAGCGCTATATGCGTTTAGACATGTTTATAGGCATGCCAAGCAGTTTTTATGCTTAACCACTGGAAGTCCATGCCTTTTCTGACACTTTTTATTTACAAGTTAAATCTGTATTTTTTTTTTTACTAGAAAATTACTTATAAGCCCCAAGCATTAATGTATATATATATATATATATATATATATATATATATATATATATTTTTTTTTTTAATGCCATTTTTGGGGAATAAATAAAATAAAAAAAAAAACACAATATACACCTCCAATTTTTTTGTATAATATGAAAGATGATGTTACATCGAGTAAATAGAGATCTAACATGTCTCTCTTTAAAATTGTGCATGCTTGTGGAATGGCGACAAACTAAAATATCGCCTATGGAGAATTTTAAGTACTGTAAACACCTGTACAGGTTACCCGTTTAGAGTTACAGAGCAGGTCTAGCACTAGAAGTATTGTTCTCACAGTGCAAACACTGTTTACTAATGCGTGTGCTACTTTTGCATGCAAGCACAGAGGGATGGGGGCGCTCTAAGTTTATTTTTTATTTTACTTTTTATATTTACACTTTTTTACCCTTTAATTATTATTTTTTTATCACTTTTAGGCTCATTTCCACTGGCGTTTTTACAGCCACTTTTCTGAGCATTTTTTGCAGCTTAAAAACAGCTCTCCATGTTAGTCTATGGCCTCATGCCCACCATGACGTTTTTGAGCTGTAGATGGCTGAGACGTTTTTAAGCTGCAAAAAAAACGCAGGACCAGTGCGTTCTGAAGCTCCAGCAATAGAGCTGTAAAAACGCCAGACATTAAAAAACGCTCAAAAACGCTGCCGCTAAAATAAACATGGAGTGGCTGTAAAAACGTCCATGGAAATGAAGCCTTATTCCTATTATCAGGCATGTAAACATCCCTTGTAATAGAAATAAGGCTGCATTCACATCTAGGCGTCGGCGGCAGCGGGCGTATTCGGGCGACATGCAATAGGCGTTTTGTCCACACGATTTGCGGCGACAAAACGCCTATTGCTTTTTTGCTGGAGGGCAGAATTTACACTGTCGGCTATGGCCGAACGCCCGATACGCCTGAAAAAAAGGGTCCGGGACTTGTTTCAGGCTTCACGCTTCAGGCGTATCGGCGTTCGGCGTAGAGCTGTGAACCATCTCCATAGCCGACAATGTAAATTCCCCCCTCCAGCGTATGTCAGGCTGCTTCAGCGTCGGGCTTCAGGCGACAAAACGCCTAGATGTGAATGGAGCCTTAGGATGACAGGTCCTCTTTATGGGAGTTCTCAAATCTCTTTTTTACCCTTAAAGCGGAGTTCCAGCCAAAAATGGAACTTCCACTTTTAAGGGAAAGTGACCCCCTGACATGCCACATTTGGCGTGTAATTATTTTTTTTTGAAGGGTGGGGGTTCCAGCTCCTACTTCCTCCCGGAGCTCTGTGGCGCGGGAAGGAAGTCCACCTCTCCTCGCTCCCTCTCGGCAATCATCTGGGACACGTCACAGGTCCCAGATGATTGCTCGGCCAGTCACAGTGCGCAGCTCGGCTCGCGCATGCACAGTGCGTGCCTGGCAGTGAAGCAACAGCCAGGCGCCCACAGTGACAATGTCGGAGAGGAGGGGGAGACGAGCGGTTCTTCGTTCCCCCGCATTGCTGGGCCCTGGACAGGTAAGTGTCCGATTATTAAAAGTCAGCAGCTGCAGTATTTGTAGCTGCTGACGATTATTATTTTTTTATTTTTTTGGTAGGAACTTTGCATTAAATATTTTTTTGATCTTTTGCCTGCACCGGAAGGGACATCATGGCGTGGCACCAGTCCTCCAAGGCCATAGAGGCGATCAAAGCAAATCTACTCTTTGATTGCTGGCGGGACCATCGGATAGTTTCTGGGGCGTGTCCCGGCAGAAACGGTAAGCCCGAGAAACACCAGCAAGCAGCGGGGGAGTGAAGTCCCCTCCTTCCACTTCTGCCAACGGTCCAGCGGCTCATGAACCGCTCAGAGCTCTTTCAAGAGAAAAAAGCAATACCGGGGGGGGGGGGGTTGGACAGGATATGGCTGATGTCTTCAGCCATAATCCCAATAAACCACTTGCAAACCGCAATGTACAATACGTATTGCAACGACAAGTGGCTAAACACTCCATTCCAGAACACGCAAGTGATTATTTTTTTCCAGCCTCTAAACACTCTTGCAAATGCCTATGAGTGCATAGCCACATGGGCTAATATAGAGCTGCGCTTAGAAAAGGTCTGATCAATCTCTAGAGCTGGTTGCCGTATCCCATCATAGAATATTGGATGGCTTATGAAGGTGTACACTAGACTAGGATTGCTAATGTACACCACTCAGCAAAACAATATTTAGAGTACTCTACAGTAATGACTGTACAGCCATGATATTCTCAGGTTTTTTTTCCCATGATTACTTTGGTTACATTAGATCCTGCCTACATATTTACAGTATGAGCAACATTTTCCATAAGCAAGGAGCATCAGTTTAATAACTAAAATACCTTTTTTTTCTAAAGTGTGCACTAAAATCAGTCTATATATGCAGTAAAGCATGCTTGTTGTTATACTCACTGTGAACCTAATGCCCTGTACACACGATCGGTTCATCAGATGGATTTTTACATCAGATATCCGATGAGGCTGACTTTCTTCAGTCTTACCTACACACCATCGGTTAAAAATCCGATCGTGTCCAACACAGTGATGTAAAACACAACGACATGCAGAGAAAAATGAAGTTCAATCCTTCCGAGCATGTGTCGACTTGATTCTGAGCATGCGTGGATTTTTGACCGATGGATTTCCCCACAGACGATCGTTTTTTTCAATCGCTTTTTTAACCATCAGAAAATTTTAAAACAGGTTCTATTTTTTTTCACCAATGGATGGAGCCAAGAGAGTAGTGTATGTATGTTGGTTATGTATTTGTGCTCTCAATCTCAATCACTCGTACTTGTTTGTCTATTTTTATGGCAATGACAAATGATGTTCTTGCTTTTTTTTTGTACTCTTTTGAAACTTTAATAAAAATATTGGAAACAAAAAAAAAAAGCCGATTTACTTCAGCACAACTTGCAAATAACTTCTGGATCATAGAAGTCATTGCAAGTTGCCTGAAGTTTCCTGTGGAGTGACTTGTCTCTGGGCAGCCTGCCAAGTGTGAGAAAAGAATACAATGTTTCTACTTATCAATAAAATGAACTTGTGTAGAAGTTCTCAGTTTAACCATTTAAAGACTAAGGGCCCTTTCAGATGTTTGGACCATATGTCCGTATTTCATCCATCAATTTTCGAATGAAATACTGACATACATGTATCCCTATGGGATAGCGGGTCTGCTGACACCCGTAATCGTCCGCCTCCGCAAACATCCGCTTTTGCAGACGGAAGAAAACCCTATTATTTCTTCCGGCTGCAGAGCGGATCGGATGAACATGGACACACGGTCCATGTTTATCCGATCCCCCATAGGGGAGAGCGGAGTAAAGACAGTGTGCGGAGACCGCCCTGTCATCCGACGGCTCAGCGGGGATTTACGGAGCGATCTCCGCTGAGCTTACGGACACACGGAGGCAGATCAATACTGATCCGCCCCGTGTGAAAGGGCCCTAAATCTTTTCTGGCACTTGTTGCTTACAATTAAAACTCCTGTATTTTCTGCTAGAAAATCACTTAGAACCCCCAAACATATACATATACATATATATATATATATATATATATATATATATATATATACACATATATATTTTAGCATAGAGCCTAGGAAATAAAATAGCGGTTGTTACAATATTTTATGTCACAGGGTATTTGCGCAGCGGTCTTTCAAACGCAATTTTTGGAGAAAAAAATACACTTTAATGAATTTAAAAAAACTAAACCGTAAAGTTAGCCCGTTTTTTTTTTTTCTTCGTCCAAAAGTTTTGATTACCTGCTTTTGTGCCTGCTTCCTGATTCCCTTACCGAAGATGGCCGGGGCAGCGCCCAAAAGCCGAGGGAGAGATCGGCTTCGAGTGCCGACATCGCGGACTGCCCAGGACAGGTAAGTGACCATATATTTAAAGTCAGCAGCTGCAGTATTTGTAGCTGCTGACTTTTAATATTTTTTTTTCGGCGGAGCCCCACTGCTTTCACACTGGAGCGGGCAGGGTTGATGGTAAAACGCAGCTAGTTTTAGTGGCGCTTTACCATCATTTTAGCGGCTAGCGGGGCACTTATAACCTAGCTAGTTGCCAATGAAAAGGTTAAATGCGCCTGTGTAGCACCTCTGCTGGAGCGCTTTGCAGGCGCTTCGCCAGCAGTGACCATTCATTTCAATGGGCAGGAGTGGAGGAGGAGCAGTATACACTGCTCCAAAGATACTGCTTGCAGGACTTTTTTTTTAACGTCCTGCCAGCGCACCGCCTCAGTGTGAAAGCACTCGGGCGTTTACACTTATGCCGCGTACACACGGTCGTTTTTTGCGATGAAAAAAAACAACGTTTTTTAAAACGTCATTTAAATTGATCGTGTGTGGGCAAAACGTCGTTTTTTGTCTTAAAAAAAACGACCAAAAAAAAATTCCAACATGTTTGAATTTTTTGTGTCGTTTTTCAAAAACGTCGTTTTTGTTTCACAAAAAGTCACCGTGTGTAGCAAAAACGTCGTTCAAAACGACGTTTTTCAACCCGCGCATGCCCAGAAGCTAGTTATGAAGCGAGCTTCAATGGAAAAGAGTGGTGAACGTAACCTCGCTTTTTGTGAAAAAACGATGGTGTGTATGCAAAATTGTCTTTGAAAAGTGACGTTTCAAAAACCTCGTTTTTTACTTCACAGAAAACGTCGTTTTTTTTCATCGCAAAAAACGACCGTGTGTACGCGGCATAAGACTGCAGGAGAGCAGTTTTGCAGTCACTTTACAGGCGCTATTTTTAGCCCAAAAGTGCCTGAAAAACACCCCAGTGTGAAAGGGGTCAAACTGTTATGCCGCGTACACACGATCACTTTTTGTGATGAAAAAAAACAACGTTTTATGTGACGAAACAAAACAACGTTTTTCAAACTTCATTTTCCAAAACCACGTTGCGTACACACCATCGTTTTTTCCAAAATGCTCTAGCAAAGCGCGGTGACGTACACCACGTTCGACGGCACTCTGTTCCATTGAAGCTCCGTCTCATAACTTGCTTCTGAGCATGCGCGGGTTTAAAAACGTCGTTTTGCCCACACACGATCACTTTTTATGACACAAAAAATGACATTTTGAAAAACGACACAAACAATTCAAGCATGTTCGAATTTTTTTTTGGTTGTTTTTTTGAAGACATAAAACAACGTTTTGCCCACACACGATCATTTTAAATGACGTTTTTTAAAACGTCATTTTTTTTTCATCACAAAAAGTGATCGTGTGTACGTGGCATTAGATTTTATGAGATGATGGGGAAAAGAAATTTAAAAATCCATCTAACATATCGGCCCAAAAAAAATCGGCATCATATATCGGCCATCACAATTTCTAAATATCGGCATCGGCCAGAGAAATACCATATCGGTCTACCTCTAAAAGGGACACTGCTTTGTTCCCGATTCGGGACACGCTGCTCAACGCAGCCCAGGATTTTTTTCAGTTTGTTACGGAGAAGTAATCGGACAGAACATTTCCTGCCATTTTGAAATCAGATCATAATTAGGACTGTAATTAACATTGCGCTTGGCACATCAATGGAGAATGCTAGAAAATCCAACAGCAGTTTCTGCTTTATCAAAAAAAATTAAAAACATTTTAAAAGAAAACAAACACACCAGAAAATTGTACTACCTGTAAGAAAAACAAACCCGGATTTAATTCAGTCAGTCGCAGTGTCCCAAAAAAAAAATAAAAAAACATAGAGAAGCGGAAAAATCCCTTATTAAGGCTGCCAAACTGTCACACTGCCTAAATAACCAGCCGGGCCGCCCGCTTCTATTTACAAACATCTCCCGCTTTTCATCTTGTCAAACTCCTCTGTGCCTAGCTAGCTTAACGCAGAGACCCCTCTGAAAGATGCAGAGACAGCAATTACTGCCACTTGAAGTGGCAGGCTAGCCGGCCTTTAAAAAGTGTCTGGAACATTATGACAGCGTCTGAATGAAAACAAGAAATGTCTTCTTTTTAGCAGACAGGAAGAGGGATGACACTACTTTCCAGTTTAAACACAACTTCTTTAAACACTCCAAACGCCATCAAATTCAAAGGAAATAATGACAACCGAGACACAGCGTCAGTAAGAAGAATATACAGAATATACACAGTATGCCAGCTGATTCCTGGGACCCAAATTCTGTCCAAGAGTTTAGAACTCATGCATTTTGCCAGGTCTGATGCCGCGTACACACGATTATTTTTCAGCATCAAAAAAAAAAAACGTTGTTTTTAATCATGTAGAAAAAACAAAGTTTTCCCAACTTCATCATTAAAACGACGTTGCCCACACACCATCGTTTTAAAAAAATGATCTAGCAAATCGCGGTGACGTACAACACGTACGACGGCACTCTAAAGGGGAAGTTCTATTTGCCTTTGAGCTGCTTTAGCCGATTCCGTGTTAGTAAAAGACGATTTGCGCTTTTCTGTCTGTTACAGCCTGATGAATGTGCTTACTCCATTATGAAAGGTAGTTTTACCAGAACGAGCGCTCCCGTCTCATAACTTGCTTCTGAGCATGCACAGGTTTTTTAACGTTTTAGCCCAGGGTTTGACAAATTTGCTTAGAATCTAGGAGCCAGCTAAAAAACTTAGCGCCCGGTCCCGACAAGCTCGCGCGCAGAAGCGAACACATACGTGAGTAGCGCCCGCGAATGTAAACGGTATTCAAACCGCACATGAGGTATCGCCGCCATCGTTGGAGCGAGAGCAATAATTTTAGCTCTAGACCTCCTCTGTAACTCAAAACATGCAACAATGTCGCCTATGGAGATTTTAAAGGGTAAAAGTTTGTCACCATTCCACGAGCGGACGCAATTTTGAAGCGTGACATGTTGGGTATCAATTTACTTGGCGTAACATTATCTTTCACAATATAAAAAAAAATTGGGATAACTTTACTGTTGTCTTATTTTTTAATAAAAAAAAAAAGTGTATTTTTTTCCCCAAAAAAAGTGCGCTTGTAAGACCACTGCACAAATACGGCGTGACAAAAAGTATTGCAACGATCGCCATTTTATTCTCCAAGGTGTTAGAATCAAAAATATATATATAATGTTTGGGGGTTCTAATGTGAGGGAAGGATCCAGTGCCTCCATGCGCCCCCACCTCCCCCGCCGCTCGATCGCGGCGGTCGGTAATTGAGGCGTCAAAACCAATGTATTTGCGGCGCACTATGGAGCATGCACAGTGGGCTACGTTTACGTCCGGCGCATGCGCAGTTCATTCGGCGCATGGGCGCGCTTAATTTAAATACAACACGCCCCCCTCCTTCCTACTTTGAATTACGTAGCATTACGCCGGCCCATTTATGCTACGCCGCCGCAAATTACGGAGCAAGTGCTTTGAGAATACAGCACTTGGCCGTAAAAGCTGCAGAGGCGTAGCGTAAATGGGACATGCTACACTACGCAAAAAAAAAAAATGCATATCTACGAGAATCTGGCCGTAGTTTGCACTTGTAGTGCAAAGTGATTTTGCCTTTAATAAATAGCCCCCTCTGTGTCCATGCTTACATAGGCCTTTACAGGAGTATTAGAAGAGAAGCGTTTACAGGCTGGAAACAAAAAACGTCACTTGAGCATTCAGTAGAGGAGCTTTTTGGGCAAACTGCTGGTCGCGTCTAAACGTGCTTAAAGGGGTGTTCCAGCCAAAAATGGTGTTTATTAAAAGTCAGCAGCTACAAAAAGTGTAGCTGCTGGCTTTTAATAAACACTCACTTACCTGCGTCTCCATCCCGACTATGGGCACCCAGCCGTGACAGCCTTCGGCTTCACGGCCGGGCACCCACTGCGCATGCGCGAGCCGCACTGCGCGGCTGGCAGCTGATTGGACAGGCAATCGCATGGGACCTGTCAGTGTCCCATGCGATCGCCTACAGGGAGGGGCTGGTGTAGGCGATTAAGCTTAATTGCCTAACCAGCCCCTTGGCGGAAGCCCCCCCCAAAAAAATGCCATGCCAAATGTGGCATGTAAGGGGGTGTGGAGTGGGATAAGCGGAAGTTCCATTTTTGGGTGGAACTCCACTTTAAACACGTAGCGTTTGAGCATTGATTCCAATGTGCAAAATAAAATATTCTGGCCAATGGAATCAATCAATTAATATCCAAACACTTGATGCGTCTAAACACCTTATTATTGGCATTACATCTTCAGCAAAAAAAATAAAAAAATCACATAAATAACCTCATCAGAGGAAGTCTTCAAAAAAAAAAAAAGGAAATAAAAACCCACATAGATCAGAGCACATAACAGAACAGTTATAACAGAGTGTAAACATTAACATGTAGCCCAAAACCCCACACCCAGACTGTCTACCCCACTTCTGCTCATTACGCTGGCCACTAAACTGGAGGTCCATGGGGACCAGACATTCTCAAACTTCCATGGGCATCCCCGATAATATATGGAAATTTGTACATTGGAAGGGCAGTGTCTACCATAGCCTCCCAGGAGGATATGCCAGGGGGGGGGCCGCTTCACTAAAATTTCCTTTTTCGCACAGTAGAGGAGACAAGTGTGGTGAGATCTCTGTTCATCATCTGGGATACCCAACAGTGCTAGTAATAGAGTGAGCGGGAGAGTCAGCTGTGACCTCCGGTTCATACAAGGGAGCTTACTCCCACTTTAACTAGATGCCGACCACCCCACGCAAATTTACTGTGGCAGGGCAGCCGTTCTGGGCAGAATGACGTACCCATACAGGATTCTGCACTTCCGGGTCTGGGACGTGCGAGCGTGCCACTGGTGACCCACTTTCACAGTGATTAGACACAGCGGGTACAGTGGACACGATGTCAGCTGGGATCAGCTGATCGGTTGGGAGATGGGCAGAATGGCGACCTTCCTATGTAAACTAGGCAGATCGCCGTTCAGCGCCAAGGGAAGGCTGTGATCCTATCTTCCTGCTAAGCAGGAACACGGATCTCTGTCTTTCCACAGTACAAGCACCCCCACACAGTTAGCAAGCACTCCCTAGGCACACATTTAACCTTTTGATCGCCCCGGATGTTAACCCCTTCCCTGCCAGTGTAATTAGTACAGTGAGGCCTCGTACACACGGACGGACATATCCGATGCAAACGGTCCTCGGACCGTTTTCATCAGATATGTCCGCTGGGCTATTTTGGTCTGATGGCGTGTACACACCATCGGATCAAAATCCCCGCCGGTAGACAGCGCGGTGACGTTGACGCCGCCACGTCACCGCACCAGGAAGTAAACTTCCACGCATGCGTCGCATCCATATACGACGCTTACGCGGGAGGACATGCCCGCTGGTGAGTGTACTGACCAGCGGACATATCCGACGGACTTGTGCCTGGCGGAAAAGTTTCAAAGCTTGCTTTGGAAATTTTCCGCTGGACAAATCAGTCCAAATCCGTCCGTTTGCCCCTACAGACGAGCGGATTTTTCGGCTGAAATGGTCCGTCGGACCATTTCCAGCTGAAAAATTCCATCGTGTGTACGAGGCCTGACAGTGTAGAGATGGGAGATTTTGGCCCCCAAAAAATCTGCGTTTTAAAAAAAAAAAAAAAATTGATTCACAAGTTCATGATTTCAAGTATTTTTTCCCCTGATGGACACCGGTCCTAAAGTTTTAGGCAAGGCCGTGGCTTCGGCCTAGTCTGCCATGATCCTGGGAAAAGGTTGTTACCTTGCCTAAAAACTTGGGACAGGCGCTCCACAGACTAGGCCTCACCTAAAACATACTGCCGCAACTCGCTGTGATCCTGTGAAAAGGCCGTGAGCGGCCTTTTCCCAGGATCGTTTTGGTCAAAATCTGAATCGATTTGCCCTCGCAACTCGATTCAAAAATAAAATAGATTTTTTCCCCAGCCGTATGACAGTGCATTATTATTATTATTATACAGGACTTATATAGCGCCAACAGTTTGCGCAGTGCTTAACAAATTTAAGGCAGACATTGCAATTTGGTACAAGAGGAAATAGAGGGCCCCGATCTCTAGGGCTTACAATCTAGGAGATATTTTTTAGCACCGATCCCTCTATTAATGTCACTGATCCATAAAAAGTGTCAAAAGTGTCAGTTAGGTTTTTGATTTGTCTGCCGCAATGTTGCAGTCACACTCTATATGTCGCTGGTCGCTGCCATTACTAGTAAAAAAATAAATAAAAAAATCTAGTTTGTAAACGCTATAACTCTTTTCAACCAAGACATATAGCAGAATACATATTGGCCTAAATTGATAAGCAAATTAGATTATTTTACATTTTTTTTTTTGTGTGTTTAATATCAGAATTTTTATTTATTTTTAATTTTTTTATTGACTATTTTTTTGTTTATAGCGCAAAAAATAAGCAATCGCAGCTGTGTCATGTCCGATCATAACAGTACCAATAAAAATCGCAGAATTTCTAAAAATCTCTTATTTTGTAAGCGGTCGGCGGTAGAATACGTATCGACATGTTTACATTATTGTATTTGGGTTTATAGCAGCATCAAATATCTACTCGTCAATTTTGTTTGGGAGCGTCGCATGACCGCGCAATTGTGAGTGTTAAAACCTGGGCAAGCAGTATGCAAGCAGAAATTTATTGACTATTTTTTTGTTTATAGCGCAAAAAATAAAAACCACGGGCATGATCACATACCAGTGGGGGAAAATGACGTTCCGGAGCTGAAGTAGTTAAGCCCCCATTAAGAAATGTTATGACTAAATTCAGAATAGTTTCGTTTCTTACATGATTTGCTATGTAAATGACCCAAGGTATCAGGTTCAATACTCAGTATTTCAGGTGGATGCCTATGTGATATACTAGGATTTCGGGACCATGTTCACCTGCAATCACTCACATGTAATGGCCTGTACAAACGATCCGAATATCACACTACTTTCGAGCGCTGATCACGACAGTTCATCCGATATTATTAGATCGGACAATTTTCGTTTAGTCAGTATAGTTGTCATCCGAAAATACAATACAAAATACATTACAACACATGACATCACTTCCGATAATTTTTTTTTCCTGTTGTACGAGAATTTTCATGACTTTAGTAACCCATTAAATTTCTACCTGCGACTGTTAAGCAAAAAGTCGTACGATCTGTTGTACGATATTCGGATCGCGTGTACGTGCCATAAGCCATAGATTAACGCGGAAACAGAACTGTGGACTTTACCCCAATTTGTCTGAGTGTCAGTCCAACAAAAGTGCTCCCCACACATCTCTGCACTCATGAAAGAGTCTTTCTACTTCTCAGCGGCTGAATTACAAAGACCGACGGCGAAGGGGACGTTTCGCCCAGAGATGAGTCAGCAGTAATCTCCTGTCTGGGTTGCAGTTACACCCACCAAATCGTTTCTCAGTCACAAATTACAAAAGCACAAATCTTTAAAGGCAAATTGTCTACAAAAAATGTATTTCAACTCTTCCTACTCATGCATTACATACCCATGAATGCATCTGTTTCAATGTGTATCAAACCATAAAAGAGAGGAGGAGGAAAAACAAAAAATCACACGGTACCAAGTATGAAAAGCAACCTTGAAGAATGCTTCTACTAAGCAGTATTGAACTATAAACCGCGCTATGGACGTTCAGCGACAGCAAACATTTGGGTTTGTTCATCATCATCACTATTATTATCATTCAGGATTTAGAATCGCTCACTTGTGGGATTCTGCACAGTCAGTCTTGTGATCCAGGCACCCCATTCAGAAAGCAAAAGCAGGCCCTTGACTCAGACAGCAGCACCGATTGGTCAAACCCGTCCCCAGCCTGGAGCAGCAAAATCATCCGTCTTCTCCTTTCCTTATTCCACGCTTTGCTCTTGTCAGCAAATTCACTCTAAGCATGTGCACTGCAGCAGAGCCCAGCCGTCTCCTCTTTATCCTAACCTGGGAGCTAGTGCTTGGGGCAGTGTTCATTTTGGCAGCAAATTTCTATTTAGTTTTAGTCTTAGGACTAAAATGGCATTTTAGTTTTAGTCGTATTTAGTAGGGTTGTCCTGATACCAGTTTTTTAGGACCGAGTACAAGTACCGATACTTTTTTTCATGTACTCGCCGATACCGAATACCGATACTTTTTTTTTAAATGTGTCCCCAAATGCAGCCATGTCCCCCCACATATATCCAGCCATGTCCCCCCACATATATCCAGCCATGTCCCCCCACATATATCCAGCCATGTCCCCCCACATATATCCAGCCATGTCCCCCCACATATATCCAGCCATGTCCCCCCACATATATCCAGCCATGTCCCCCCACATATATCCAGCCATGTCCCCCCACATATATCCAGCCATGTCCCCCCCACATATATCCAGCCATGTCCCCCCCCATATATCCAGCCATGTCCCCCCACATATATCCAGCCATGTCCCCCCACATATATCCAGCCATGTCCCCCCACATATATCCAGCCATGTCCCCCCACATATATTGCAGCCATGTCCCCCCATATATCCAGCCATGTCCCCCCACATATATCCAGCCATGTTCCCCCCACATATATCCAGCCATGTCCCCCCACATATATCCAGCCATGTCTCCCCACATATATCCAGCCATGTCCCCCCACATATATCCAGCCATGTCCCCCCACATATATCCAGCCATGTCCCCCACATATATTGCAGCCATGTCCCCCCCCATGTCCCCCCATATCCAGCCATGTCCCCCCACATATATCCAGCCATGTCCCCCCACATATATCCAGCCATGTCCCCCCACATATATCCAGCCATGTCCCCCACATATATTGCAGCCATGTCCCCCCCATATATCCAGCCATGTCCCCCCACATATATCCAGCCATGTTCCCCCACATATATCCAGCCATGTCCCCCCACATATATCCAGCCATGTCCCCCCACATATATCCAGCCATGTCCCCCCACATATATCCAGCCATGTCCCCCCACATATATCGCAGCCATGTCCCCCCACATATATTGCCAGCCATGTCTCCCCACATATATCCAGCCATGTCCCCCCATATATTGCAGCCATGTCCCCCCACATAGATCCAGCCATGTCCCCCATACCTAGAAGATGATGATGCCGCCGCATTAATCCCTGTGCGGGAACATTACAGGCAGCTTTCGTTTGAATAGTTGTAATCCCTGCCGTGTATAGACACTCCCCCTTGCTTGGGATTGGACAGATCCATCCAATCCCGAGCAAGGGGGAGTGTCTATACACGGTGCGGCGGTGAAAACAGCTATTCAAACGAAAGCTGCCTGTAATGTTCCCGCACAGGGATTAACGCGGCAGCGGAGGGTTTGCGGTGACGGCGTTTCGGCGGCGGTTGGCGGCGGCGGCGGCGGCGCAAGCATTTTATTCAGGCATCGGGGGCATTTGCGGGAGTACAAGTACTCCCGCAAATACTCGGTATCGGTCCCGATACCGATACTGGTATCGGTATCGGGACAACCGTAGTATTTAGTCTTCTGCAATTGTTTTAGTCATATTTAGTCGACTAAAATCGCCAGTACATTTTGGTTGACTAATACTCATTTAAATCTGACCTAATGGGTGTAATTAAAGTGGAGGACCCCCCGAATTTTTTTTTTTAAAAGCCAGCAGCTCCAAATACTGCAGCTGCTGACTTTTAAAAAATTAACACTTTCCTGTTCAGTGCACCCACAAAGTCGGTCCTCGGATGCTTCTGCCGCCATGCTCGGTGAGGGAATCAGGAAGTGAAGCCTTGCGGCTTCACTGCCCGGTTCCCTACTGCGCATTCGCGGGGAGCTGTCACTGGTCCCCACGCTCTCCTGGGAACACTGTGTTTCCCAGAAGACAGCAGGGGGGGGGGGTGACACGAAGGTGCGTGACTCCCACAGGAGTCAATACCTGGAAGTGGTGCAAATACCTGTTTTATACAGGTATCTGCACCCCCCTCCCCCTGAAAAGTGTCAATGTGACACCGGAGGGGGGAGGGTTCCAAAAAGCGAAGTTCCACAATTTCCAAACTCATTATATACTGCAAGAGTGAAAAATCTCATATGTTATTATTTAAGGTATTGAGGTACGAACATGCACTACAGACCAGTGTTCATTTTTGAGGTCAAATTTAAATTTAGTTTTAGTCTAAAGCCTCATAGACACGATCGGATTTTCATCAGACAAAGCGTAGGACTTTTGTCCGAAGGGCATTGGCCGTGAACTTGTATTGCATACAAACGGCAAAGAATTGTTGGCCAACAAACACAAAACTATGTGGCTTTTCAGCTCATTAGCGACACCCTTTTGGGAACTTCTGCTAATGTTGTGTTATGGTGAGCATTGCTCCTGAGCATACGTGTTTGTACTTTGGAGTTTTGTCCGACGGACTTGTGTACACACGATTGGATCATTCGACGAAACACAATTGTTGGCAGAAAATTTTAAAGCATGCTATCCAACATTTGTCCACGGAAAATCTGACAATTGTCCAATGGAGCGTACAAACGGTCAGATTTTCCACCAACAGCCTGCCATCACACAATTCCCATCGGAAAATTCGATCCGTGTGTATGAGGCTTTCTGGATCATTGATGCTGATAAATATCAGTGGGTGGGGGGAGTTCTTCAGAAGTCTGAATCAGCAAAGTGGCGCATTTTCCTTATTACAGGCACAGACTTCCGTTGTGTGACATCTGCCGTTCACAAGGCAGTCCTCGTTCTGTCACATTTTGGTGCCAGCTAACTGTATAAAAAGGAGGAAGCGAGCGCTTAATACTTCCTCTTCAAGTGTAAAATAAGAAAAATAGGTTTAACACTTCCCTTTCAAAACTGGTTTCTCTTTTACATCACTGTTAATTTCTCTTGAAGAACTTAAATAAGCGATATTTTTATCTTATCTGGCAAATAACATTGGAAATAAATAAAATGACAACCTTTTCTGAGGAAAAAAAAAGCAGATCGCGCTCTGTACTGTAAATTCTATGTCATACCTGAGCAGGTTTGAGGCTCTTTAGGACCAGCTTTATAAAGGATTTATTTTAGGGCCGGTTCACCTCAGGAATCGCAGAGTGATTCACATGCAGTTCTGAGTGACGGATTTAAACCTATTCATTTTAAATGGGCTGAAATCACACTGCACGCAACCGCATCACATTTTAATTCTGTACGATGCGATCCAGTGCAGGCAAACGCACTGCATTTGGGGCATCGTTAACTTAATATTGACACCCGCAGCAGATCGTTTTTTTTTTTTTTTAAAACACAGATTGAATTAACCACTTAAGGACTGGAAGGATTTACCCCCTTAATGACCAGGCCATTTTTTGCGATACGGCACTGCGTCGCTTTAACTGACAATTGTGCGGTCCTGCAACGCTGTACCCAAACAAAATTTATGTCCTTTTTTTCACACAAATATAGCTTTTTTTGGTGTCATTTGATCACCAGTTTTTGCACTATAAACAAAAAAAAGCAACAATAAAAAAAAAAGCAACATTCTTTAACTTTTTGCTATAATAAATATTCCCCCAAAAAATTATTTTTGTTTTCCCTCAATTTAGGCCGATATGTATTCTTCCACATATTTTTGGTAAAAAAAGATATTTTTTTGCAATAAAGCGTATATTGATTGGTTTGCACAAAAGTTATAGGACCAGATTCACAAAGAACGGCGTATATTTGTGCGGGCGTAGCGTATCTTCTTTACGCTACGCCGCCGCAACCTAGGAGAGGTAAGTGCCGTATTCACAAAGCACTTGCCTCCTAAGTTATGGAGGTGTAGCGTAAATGGGCCGGCGTAAGCCCGCCTAATTCAAATGTGTTTGATGTGGGCGTGTTTTATTTAAATTAAGTGTGACCCCACGTAAATGATGTTTTTTACTAATGGCACATGCGCCGTCCGTGAACGTATCCCAGTGCGCATGCTCCAAATTTCGCCGCTGAGACTCATTGGTTTTGACGTAAACGTAATTTACGCCCAGCCCCATTCACAGACGAGTTACGCAAACGACATAAAACGTGAAAAATTCAACGCTGTCCCGACGTCCATACTTAACATTGCGTACGCCTTTAACTTTACGCCGGACATACACTTACGCAAACAACGTAAAAAAAATGCGCCAGCCGCAAGTACGTTTGTGAATTGGCGTATCTAGCTCATTTGCATATTCGACGTGTAAAACGATGGAAGTGCCCTTAGCGGCCAGCGTATAATTGCACACAATTATACGCCGGCGAAGGCAAGTTATGTCGGCGGAGGAAGCCTATTTTTTTGACGTATCTGCCTTTAAGAATCGGCGTAAAGATACGCCAGCGCAGTTTAAAATTACAACGGCGTATCTGGAGATATGCAGTCATAAAAGTTTTGTGGATCTGGCCCATAGCGTCTACAAAATAGGGAATAGATTTATGGCATTTATTTTTTCACTTTACTAATAATTATTGTGATCTGCGATTTTTAGCGGGACTGCAACAGACAGATCGGACACCTAACTGACATTTTTTACACTTTGGGAACCAGTGACATGATTACAGTACTCCGTGCTAAAAATATGCACTGGTATTGTACTAATGACACTGGCAGGGAAGGGGTTAACATCAGGGGCGATCAAGGAGTTAAATGTTTTCCCTGTAGGTGTTTTCTACCTGTATGGGGGATGGGCTGCCTGGGAAAACACAAAGATCCACCTTCCTGCATAGCAGAAAGACAGTATTTGTGTGATCTCCCCTGTCAGAACGGAGATCTGCCTTGTTTACACAGGCAGATCCCCGTTCTGTCACTGTGGGAAACGATCGCAGGTGGTCGGTGAACATAGAGTCCACCCCAGCCACTGATTGGCTCCCCCGCTGGCCAGCAGGCATGCGTGTGCCCGCAAAATAGAGTTCCCGAGCCGACGTACAATGATGGCGATTCACTGGAACGAGCCGACCTGCCGCAGTACAACAACGATGGCTGGTCGGCAAGTGGTTAAGATGGGCACAATGTGGGCCCACCATCATAGGCTTGCGGCTGCGGCTCTGATTACAATTTTACCCCCAGTCAAATGCAGGCTAATTGGTACAGGTGTGGGGTCATTGCCCCCCCCATCACATGCCGTTCTAGAAGTTTCCCCCTGGCTGGAGGAAGGTTATACAAAGCAGCCAACTCTGGAGAGTGGCCCTTTTCTGGCAACCTTAGGACAACGAACAACCACCCACCCTTGTCGCAGGCATGGTTATGTGTTTTGTCACCCTTGAATCAAAAGGGGACTTGTAATTGAAAGACTGTTGTGTTATCTGACTTGAGTCCTTTGACTAACCCTAAAATAGACATCGCTCCCGGAGTTACTTCCGGGTATCGTGGGAGCTCCGGTGCTGTGATTGGCCAGAACCACGATGACGTCACTTCGGTAAATGCACACGTTATGCAGGTTTTCAGCTATTTGTTCTATTGTGAACTTGCCCTTAAATTGTTACCAAACCCACAACAGTAAAATCGGTCTGTATATGCAGTAAAGCATGTTTGCTATACTCACTGTGGAACCTAAGGGGTTAATTCTATGCATTGTGTAAAAAGGATGTTTGATCGTGTATGCACATATCCTTCCCTCCCTCGACAAGTCCGGATAAGACAGAGCCTTTGGAGTCAGGCTGCACATGCTCAGTTTGTTGGGTATTGCTTTCCTTTTTTTTCCTTGGGAGAGTGCATGCGATCAGCACAGGGCCAATCAGCACTGTCCTACAAGCTTTAACCAGACACTGATGGAAGTCACAAGGCTGCTATATACTACTGATGCAAAAAGGTATTTAGCCATTTATATTTAGTAAAATAATTGCATTTCCATGTTCTATGTATTGAGGAAGACCAGATATAGTGAATGCAGGGTCCTGGGTTTAGTAACATTTTAAATACAAACTTATGCTTTATAGCTGGGATGACCGATACAAAGATAAAATATGTATAAAAGTTACAAAGTCTAGCCAAAACTTTTTTAGTTACATTTGGATAGAGTGTGGAAAGGTTAAAACCACTGTAGGGTTCTGCTATCTGAATACCATAGAAACAACATTCCTCTGACTTTTTATTCACTGGGGTCACCAGAAAGGAAGTGAGAGAAAATCTCGAACAGGGACACAGACAGTCAGAAAAAAGCTGACAGAGGTTCTAGCCGTCAAGTTTTCCTCCTAAATGTCTTGGCTAGGCATATACTAGGAGTCTGACACATTAGTTATGAAACTCATCCGATAATAAACATTTAACCCCTTAAAGCATATCATATATGGTCAAAATGTAAAATCATATATTCCTTTCCATGTTGTATTTCAATTATTTCTAGCCTGCTCCTATTGTTCTGAATGATCTTGAAGTTTGTAAACTTACTTTGTGACAATCCCCACAAATATACTTCTTTGTATTCTTTGAGAAATATTCACTATGCCCTGTTGATAGTCACTGCTGTGTCACACATTTCACAGAGCCTGCCTTCTGATCTAGAGAGGTGGAGTTTCAGGAGGCGCAGTCAGTACGGTGATCACTGCTTGCAGGCAAGGTACCATGGGACATGTAGTCCTTGAAATTGGAAAGGAAACAGCAGAGGGGAAGCTGCAAAGCATGCAGGGAATCCAGGAACTTGTGGAAAAAAAAGGCCAGCAGATAGGCAGAACACAAGACATTAAGGCCCCTTTCACACTACTGCAACAAGTTGTGCGATTTTTACAGTTGTATGGCTGCACTGGAATCAGATCACATGGGTGTTCTCACCCATGTGATCTGATTCTTGTGCGAGTTCACAGTTCGCACTGTGACCTGTGAACTAATCTGGGGCCGTCATTAACATTGTATTGACACCCGCAGCGGTTCGCAGAGGGCAGTGTGAACTGCCTGCGGGAGAGATGCAATGCGGGAACCGGCGCTGTAATCACGCTGGTTCCCGCATCGTGTACTGATAGTTAACAGAGAGTTCAGGGGCAGCTGAAAAAAAAAACGCCCAACTGCTCCTAAACGTCCGTTTACCAGCAGCAGTGTACATAAGGCCTTATCCCGAAGCCAAGTGATAAACCATACGTGACAACGCATGTTTGGCATCCCTACATTCCAGACAAATAGGAGATTGTGTTTAGAAGTTGTATAAAATTACAAATTATTTACTTAATTATTAAGTATTAATACTTAATTATTGAAGTATTTAAGTTTTTTTTTCCTTCAATATTTCCTATTAAGAATGCCATTTTATGAGCATGCGACCTAAGGTAATAAAAACCTATCTTCAGCAAAAGGTTAAAGCAGGGTTCCACCCAAAAATGGAACTTCCGCTTATCCCACTCCTTACCCCCTTACATGCCACATTTGGCATGTAATTTTTTGGGGGGGGGGAGTCCCCCACTCACAAATGTGGCATGTAAGGGGGTAAGGAGTGGGATAAGCGGAAGTTCCATTTCAGTTCAGTTCAGTTCAGGAGGAGTGGGACTTCCTGTCTCACTTCCTCCTTCCGCCGAGGGGCTGGTTAGGCGATTAGGCTTAATCGCCTACAGCAGCCCCTCCCTGTAGGCGATCGCCTGGGACACATGACAGGTCCCATGCGATCGCCTGTCCAATCAGCGGCGGGCCACGCCGCGCGCGCATGCGCAGTGCCGCTCGCGCATGCGCAGTGGGTGCCTGGCCGTGAAGCCGGGTGCCCACAGTTACGATGAGGAAGCCGGCCGGGGAGGGGGGGAGGAGCGGAGCCCCGGCCGGCGCGTCGCTGGAGCAGGTAAGTGATTGTTTATTAAAAGCCAGCAGCTACACTTTTTGTAGCTGCTGACTTTTAATAAACATAAAACAAGGCTGGAACACCCCTTTAAATACTTGCAATAAACAAAGCAGTTAAAAACCTATTAGTGGTTGAATCTACAAACTACAAAATCAGTCCCAATCCTGAAGGGGTTAAAAACATCACATCAAGTCACAGGCCTCAGGATTACTGTACAGCAGATGCATTTGACATGTTTTATCTTCCTATAAAAATATCCACTGGCCTCTGAAGACACCTGTTTTTCAAGTCTTTGGGGACCTATTTAGGAAAAAGATTTTTTTTTCTTCAGAGTTTACACCTCCTCCTGCCCTGGCGATCCAATTTACAATAGCCTGTCTAGACATGGCCATTGTAAAACTGACTGACGTGTGTACATTTCTGATAAAAACCATCCAGCCGGCACTGAGCCAACCAAGTGAAGGGGTGATATGATACTTATGTATAATTAAAAGTGACCCATTTCCTGCTTGTAATATCCACAATACAAACCTATTAAACCAGTTTCACTGCTTCAAGAAACATTGTCCTATTTCAACACAAGGCCAAAGCTTAGTTGGCATCTATAATTACAGCGTGCCAACACAAGCGATAAACACCTAAATACGTGATTGAAAGGCATATAGGCTTGCCAAAGGATATGTAATTCTGGATATGGAGTCACACATATCCCACATTGCATAGCCACAAATGTGACACCACAGTTCCTAATGAAGACATGTACCTACCTAAGTCACCCTTCTGTCCTCCTCAAATAAATCCACATTATCACCTTTGCTGGGTGAGGAGGAAGCTGACCTAAGAAGTAGGAATTTGAATTCTCTTACGTGATTCTACTCCCCTCTGCATTGGTAGACCGTCCCTGCAGTGTCTTCTCCTCTAAGGCTGCATTCACACCTGAGCGGCAAGTAACGCCGCATACGCGGCTTTACTTGCCGCGCTTCGATTTATTTATTTATTTATTTTATTTTTTTTACAAATCTTCCCATTCATGTCTATGGGCGAACGCCAATGTCGCTTGAAAAAAAGGGTCCGGGACTTTTTTTCAGGCGACAGGCGTTCGGCGTCTCAGAGATGTGAACCATCTCTATAGACATGAATGGGAAATTTCCCCTCCAGCGGCACGAGCGTCGCGCGACAGGCGTTTTGCCGCTCAGGTGTGAATGCAGCCTAAGCTCCAGTGGATTAGGCTGCATTCACAGCTTTTTTTATCACGTTTTGCCGCAATTTTTTTACTGCGTTTAGCCGCGATTTTGTCACCAATGTTAAAAAGCGGAAAAAACGCAGAAATCTGCGCGAATCGTCTTTTACTAACACGGAATCAGCTAAAGCAGCCCAAAGGCGAATAGAACTTACCCTTTAGAGTGCCGTCGTAGGTGTTGTACGTCACCACGCTTTGTTCATCATTTTTTTTTAAAACGATGGTGTGTGGGCAACATCGTTTTTAATGATTAACTTGGAAAAACTTTGTTTTTTGGACATGCTGAAAAATAATCGTGTGTACGCGGCATTAGCGTCCAGACATTATCAAGACCAAAAACTCAAACACAAGAACAGGAGGAATAGAGGGGAAATCTTACAATAAGTAGAATAGTTGTGGCGACCCTGGTGACAACCAGGGATTCCCTCACTTTGGAGGGATTTTCTCTCACTTCTTGTTTTGGCTAAGCAACAGAAAGAGAAGGGAAATCACAGGTGCCAGGGGATAAAACTAGGGTTGTCCAGATACCGATACTAGTATCGGTATCGGGACCGATACCGAGTATTTGCGGGAGTACTTGTACTCGCGCAAATGCTCCCGATACCTAAATAGAATACTTTTTTTGTATTTATCAACATGTTCTGTGAAAATTCTTTGAGTTTTTTACTACTGCGTGACAAGAAAATATTTTTTTTTTATTCATTTTTACTAATTTTTATTCTTTTATAATGTCTTGAGTGAGAGTTCTTCATAATTCTAAAGAAAATATCCTTAGTCTGTATTGTGGTTTGAAAACTGTCACATGACATTTAAAAAAAGTATCGGTATTCGATATCGGCGAGTACATGAAAAAAAGTATCGGTACTTGTACTCGGTCCTTAAAAAGTGGTATCGGGACAACCCTAGATATAACCCTCTCTATTAAAATGATAACATTTTGCCTTCAGTTTTATACATTGGGTATCACCATATAAAAGTGAATCTCTCAGTGCCTACAATGTTTGCTTCCTTGGAACTCAAGTTACCGTCAAGAAAGGAATCTCAAAACGAGAACTGGATTCTTACCGGTTGCCAGTGATATGGTTCCGGCTATCCAGATGATTCCTGTAAGGACTGCCCAGGCGCAATCCTTACCGATGGAAATCACTGAACCTCCAGGGAGACGTGGAATTTGAGGTAAGTGGCCAGTCGGAGCCTCTGGCTCTTTTTTTTAACATCCTCCAATCCACAGGGATGTTAAGGAATGAGCCGGTCGAGGTTTGGAGCTTTCCGTTGGCACGGATTGCGCCTGCGCAGTCCTTACAGGAACCATCTCGATAGCCGGAACCATATCGTCAGATCACCGGCTCAGAAAACAAACATAAGATAAAATACTAAACAAAACAGACTGCAATAGAAAGTATCTCCACTTTCTCTTTCTACGGCCTAGGAAGGAACATGCCATAAGGGAGAACACAGTGGTAGAACAGGAAATGTGTACTATACCTCTGAATGTACGGGAACAATTCCTAGTGCTGTCATCGCCTATTATCCTTCAGCTAGGAGGGAAGGAAAGTACTGGGTCTAACTCTGGCTGTACACGTCAGACACAGGTCAAACACTAGGAAATGATCTGACCACTGAACCATGCCTTGGCCTGCTGACAAACAGACAGACATGAATACTTACAACACATGAGCATACCTATCTGTGTTCTGCAGATCACACCGGTCCTAGCTTTAGCTAGTGGAAACAGCTACTGGCAGGAGACATGCCAAGAAAGAAAGTCTACAGATTTCATAGGGTGCCTATAAACTTCAGTAGCCTTATTAACAGGATCAGATATCATCCATTTACTAAAGGAAAAAAAATAATATATCAAATAACCAGGAAAATCTGATAAGAAGAGTAACTGTAGCGGCCATAACTACCGTATTTATCGGCGTATAACACGCACTTTTTTTCCCTGGAAATAGGGGGAAATTGCGGGTGCGTGTTATACGCCGATAGTTTACCTTGGAAGGTAAGGAGAGAGATGTAATTCACGAGCCGTCATCTCCTGTTCGGCTTTCATGTCACACACACAGTCCTGCCTCCGCCACTGGCATTGGACCAGTGTTCTGTCTATCACAGGAGTTGGTCCAATGCCGATGGCGGAGGCGGGACTGTGTGTGTCTGTGTGACTGTTGAGTAAAAGACTAGTGAGAGAGCCGAACAGGAGATGACGGCTCTGTGATTTCATGCACTGTCCAGGCTGCATTAATGGTGAGGTTGCATTCAGGCTAAAAAGGGACATTGATAAGGCTGCATGATGAGATGGGCATTGATAAGGCTGCATGATGAGATGGGCATTGATAAGGCTGCATGATGAGATGGGCATTGATAAGGCTGCATGATGAGATGGGCATTGATAAGGCTGCATTTATCAGGCTGCATTGGTGAGATGTGCTGCAGATGGGCAATGATCAGGCTGCAGATGCTCACTAAAAAGGCTGCATTGATCAGCACTGCCCCTTATTTTAATTCAAAGTTGTTTAGTTAAAAAAAGTTTTTTTCCTGAATTTCCCTGATAAATAAGGTACTTTATCTTCAAACTCCAGCCTTACAGGTTTATGTCTCTAGTGCTTGGTGGAAAATGATGTTGCTCAGTAATTTTTCTCCACCCCACCGCCTTTCACTTTCATTGAAGTGCACTGAAGCAGACACACTTCCTGTCTGCAAGTGCCCAGGCTTCTACAAGAAACATACAGCTCCCAGAACACAGCGGGACCAGTGAGCACAGTGCAGCGCGACTCGCGCATGCGCCGTAGGGTACCGGGCAGTGAAACCGCAATGCTTCACTTCCTGATTCCCTCACTGAGGCTGGCGGTGGGGGCAGCAGAGTGATGAGCGATCGCCGACGGCGCAGGACTCCAGGACAGGTAAGTGTCCTAATATTAAAAGTCAGCAGCTGCAGTATTTGTAGATGCTGGCTTTTCATTTATTTATTTTTTTGGCGGAGATCCGCTTTAATGACAGTCATAGACACGCCCCCTAGACTTCAGAAGCTGCCAGACGCTGCTGTTGTGTACTATGTGGTGCACACAACTTCCATAGAGCCAGTTTCATCTGAATAAGAACGTTACTGCAGAGCCCAGTCCCATACCCATAGGCGTGCGCACAGGGTGTGCCAGGTGTGCCTGGGCACACCCTAATCACCCCATGTGGTGCAGATTCCCAGTGTTTAGACCCCTGATATTTCACTAAAGCCCTCTAATGAGGCCCCTAAAAATAAAAAAATAATATATACCGTATTTTTCGGACCATTAGACGCACTTTTTTTCCTCAAAAATATAGAGGAAAATGTCTGTGCGTCTTATAGTCCGAATGAACATCTGGCACTGCCCCCCGCCGCCGCCGTCAATGCCCCGCCCCCCCGCACGATAATCCTCCGACCTGAACTTCAAAGTCCTGGTTCCCGCGGCCTCATCCCGCACAGTTGTCGCTTCCGCCGATGCCCAGCTTTTTGCTCGGCTGCAGCCACGGAGGTGCCTGGTGACAAAGCCTTGTGAACTTGTGAAGCCTCGTAATACAGAACCCCACTATGCAGCTCGTCATGCAAGGCTCAGGTAGGACACTACTGTGAGAGGAGAGTGGGGAGGAATTTATGGCAGCCAAGGAGTGAGTGAATGGAAGGCTGTGCTGTGTTTGGAGGACAGGTGACAGCCTGCTCTGCTGGGACTTGTAGTGCCTCTGTGGAGGGGTGAGATATGGCAACCTGCTCTGCTGGGACTTGTAGTGCCTCTGTGGGGGGCTGAGATATGGCAACCTGCTCTGCTGAACACGAAATGCTTTACTGCCGACACTGCCGCCCCAATGTGAAAGGGGTCTTATGCCGCGTACACACGATCATTTTTTGTGATGAATTTTTTTTTCGTTTTCTGTGAAGTAAAAAATGACGTTTTTGAAACGTCACTTTTCAAAGACGATGTTGCATACACATCGCAAAAAACGACCGTGTGTACGCGGCATTAGGACTGGCTCACACCAGATGCAGTCCAGTGCAGTGCATTAATCTGCTCATGCACAGTTTTTCCATGTATTCCACTGGCCCTAGTCACACCAGTGCAGTCAATAAAGGTAGAACATGCTGCATGTTTTCTGTACTGAATGCATTTGGAACGCACGCAAATCGCAAAAAACAAGCCAGATGTTTACGTTTTCACAGCCCCTCCTCTTCCTCCCTAATTAATAGCATAAGCGTGACGACAAATTCTTAAAACACAAAATATGACAGTTAATGTTTAAAGAGAGTTGGCAAAAAGCCACTTTAAAGAAACAACTTTCTTCAGACCAATGACCTGCAAGTGCTGGCCTGAATCCTGCTGTAATAGAAATTTCTTATGGCTGGCTGCACTGTAATGTTTAGAAATTGCTCTCCTGCAGGGACAATGTGAGGCTTTCATGGTATAACCCCAATCAGAAAGATCACAGAGCAGCTTCTGGAAATACACAGAGTAGACAGAGGAGAATCCACTTAAAGTGGTCTGCCAGTAAACGATGATGCATTCTGCCATGAAAAGGCTCAGCAGTGACGTACTTCAAATAGTCACTGCTTGACTTGCTTTCAGGTGAAATGGGGTTGGATTTTCTTCTGTCAATACAATAAAGCTTACTTGGGTTTATGTACACAGGCAAAGTGCTGTGTCTTCATAGCCACCTTCTACATCCTCCGTTCTGGTAGAGTCGGTGCTGGATCAGACAATGCAAGGACATACTGATGACTGTGCCAACCATGAGAGTGCTTGTAGTCTTCAATCTCAGTCTCTAAAGGCATACTGAATAGCGCTAGGGTGTCAGTATGTTCACAATCTACAAGCGAACAGCATTCTGGTCAGATTCAAATAATAGTTTAAAATAAATAAATAATAATAATAATTAGGGTTGTCCAGATACCGATACTAGTATCGGTATCGGGACTGATACCGAGTATTTTTGGGAGTACTTGTACTCGCGCAAATGCTCCCGATACCTAAATAGAATACTTTTTTTGTATTTATCAACATGTTCTGTGAAAATTCTTTGAGTTTTTACTACTGCGTGACAAGAAAATATTTTTTTTTTATTAATTTTTACTCATTTCTATTCTTTTATAATGTCTTGAGTTAGAGTTCTTCATAATTCTAAAGAAAATATCCTTAATCTGTATTGTGGTTTGAAAACTGTCACATGACATTTAAAAAAAGTATCGGTATTCGGTATCGGCAAGTACATGAAAAAAAGTATCGGTACTTGTACTCGGTCCTAAAAAAGTGGTATCGGGACAACCCTAATAATAATAATATCTTCAAGTACTTAAAGCGGGGGTTCACCCTAAAAAAAAATTCTAACATAGTTTCACCGCGGCTTCCGGGTAGGTAATCCTGCAGGACTGGTCGTTCTAATTCACGTGCCAATTGATTGACATGCTTTCCACCGGCGCATACAGCGCGTCACGACTTGCCGAAAGAAGCCGAACATCGGTGCGCAAGCGCCGTATAGAGCCGACCGGACGTTCGGCTTCTTTCGGCAAGTCGTGACGCATTGTATGCGCCGATGGGAAGCATGTCAATCAATTGGCATGTGAATAAGGAACGCCCAGTCCCGCAGAATTACCTACCCAGAAGCCGCGGTGAAACTATGGATAAAACGCTATGTACGGGAGGAAAATAAAAAAGGGTCAGCATAATTTCATTAGCACAACTCGGCTCAATGTAATGTTAGAATTTTTTTTTTTTAGAGTGAACCCCCGCTTTAAAGCGGAGTTCAACCCAAAAGTGGAAGCTTCCTTATCTGCCTCCTCCCCCCCTCCTCCAATTTCATGTTCAGCACTTTTTTTTGGGGGGGGGGCGAGATCACTCCAGAGGTTGTCTTTGGGAAACAAACCTATAAGTGCTGCAAGCATTGCAGAGGTTGAAGGGGTGTGGGGGTCAGCTGGTCAGTGCTCAGACCATACGCTGTACACTGCATCAAATTGGTCTGCATGGCTGTTGTCCCAGAAGTAAGCATTTTCTAAAGATGATGCACAAGAAAGCCCGCAAACAGTTTGCTGAAGACAAGCAGACTAAGGACATTGATTACTGGAACTATGTCCTGTGGGCTGATGAGACCAAGATTTGGTTCAGATGGTGTCAAGTGTGTGTGGCGGTAACCAGGTGAGGAGTACAAACACAAGTGTGTCTTGTCTTCAGTCAAGCATGGTGATGGGAGTGTCATGGTCTGGGGCTGCATGAGTGCTGCCGGCACTGGGGAGATACAGTTCATTGAGGGAACAATGAATGCCAACATGTACTGTGACATATTGAAGCACAGCATGATACCCTCCCTTCGGAGATTGGGCCGCAAGGCAGTTTTCTAGGGCCGAAACAACTAATCGATTATGAAAATAGTTGTCAACTATTTTCATAATCGATTAATCAGCCAGCCAGGTTGGTTGGTCTGCATACAGAATGCACTATTTGTATACATTTTAGGAAATACAGTACACGTCAGAAGACAGTGCAGCTGACATACAGCTCAGTACACCATCCATACATGTCAATAAGTGCCTGAGAACTTGTAAATGTGTGAGGAGCAATGCCTCATGGGACATGTAGTCCTGGGCAGGATGTGAGTGGCTGTAAAGGCAGAAGTTTTTTTTTAACCTTACTATAATTTTCAGCTTGCTATTGAGGCACTCTGAAGGTGGGAGGAGCCAGAAGCATCGGCGGAGGACTCCAGAAGAGGAGAATCAGGACTGCTCTGTGCAAAACCATTACACAGAGCTGGCAAGTATAACATGTTTGTTTTTTTTTTTTTTTTTTTAAATCACTTTAAAGACTCTGCAGGGAAGATCAGCATCAGCTAATGTGACTTTGCACAACATATGCCATAATGTACTACTATGCACAACATAGTAACCTGTCTGCACTCTGGGAGTTTCCATCTTCTTCCAGTCTTCTGGGTTCTGGGTTTACAGAGTTCTCCCATTTAAATGGCTGGGTTGTGATGACATCACTCCTGTGCATACCCAAGGGAGTCACTTCATCACTGCACAGAGCAATGCTGTAAATATAATATGAGCTGTGCATGCACGGCTCAGTGAACCTTACTGCTGAAAGGCCAGTAGAAGCATTTATGACAGAAGAGACCATTAGCGTCTCTTTTATGAAAACCTGACGGTTAGCGCATTTTTTTTTAAATTCTGCTTTCATACATTTAGCCTAATGCCTTGTACACACATTCGGAATTTCTGATGGAAAAAAAGTCAGACTGAATTCTTTCATCTGATATTCCAACCGTGTGTATGCCCCATCAGACTTTTTTCCGTCAGAATTTAGAAAGAAAACATGTTCTCTTTTTTTCCCGCCAGAAATTCCATTAGTCTGTAGGGAACTCTGACGGGGAAAAAAAAACATGCATGCTCAGAATCAAGTCGACGCATGCTCTGAAGCATTGAACTTCATTTTTCTCGGCTCGTCGTAGTGTTGTACGTCACTGCGTTCTTGACGGTCGGAATTTGGTGTGACATTGTGTATGCAAGACAGTTTGTCTGTCGGAAAAATCTGTCTGAGTTTATTCCAACGGAAAATCCGATCGTGTGTACAAGGTATTAGTTAGATTTTGACTCAACTTTCACTTTAAAGCCCATTTTTGGAGAAAATTTTACCTAAGTATGTAATTGAACATGTGCATCTCCCATGAATTTTGTTATACGATTCATATAATGCGTAAATCCTTCACTAGACAGGAAATTATGATCTAGAAGAGCTGCTAAAATTTATCAGCAATCAAAAAAGAAAAAGGAATCTTTGTTAGGATACTGGATAAAACAAACATCTCAATAAGAAGCAATTGCAGCAACCGATCCTAGAGATATGAGTGCGTAATTCAGAACAATGTCCTCAACAGGCATACATGGAAACTTTATCAGTGTATTACCATACAATTGTTAGCCTTTTTTGGTAGTTTGAACAAACGCACATAGTCTTCATTAAAAGCATAAATTTATTAATGATTTCATCTTCTTAACATTCAGGTTTTACAGAAAATTCCAATCTACGTTATTGAACATGTTAAATTAGAACTATGCCCTCCCCTGATCGTACCATCACAGGAGGACCCTCACCCTAAATGTCAGCTCCCACCAAACACAAGGGTGCCCTTTCCTTTAGTTGAGCCTATTACACGCTTTACCAGGCATGGTGCTTGAAAATGTTGGCCTGTTCAACGCTACCTGATGACAATCTCACACAGGCTATACCCTGGATGGCATCACAAAACAATCAAGCCACAGGGCCAGGAGAGGTAGTGGGAGCTGGGTACCTGTGAAAACTAGATACCCGCTCCCCCTCAAAAAAAAAAATTACATGCCAAATTTGTCAGTGGGTCACGATTACTTACGATTACAACAACATGACGTCCAAAGACGTGATCCCGGCACCTCAGGTCCGTGCTGTGGACGTCTTTTGTCCATAGCGCAGATCTGTAGTGGTTAAAATCCAGTCATATATTGTCCCACCCTGCTCTGCACATGCTCAGTTGCTCCCTATTTTTAGGCACTGTGCCAAATTTGTAGAGGCCAAACAGCTGAACAGATTTACTGCTGTTTAGAGGCTCAGGGCTACAGCAAAATGGCATCCTCCAGTAAGAAGAAACAGGAACAATGCTGGAGGCAATCTACAGAATAATAATTATGTATATTCCTTGCAAATTTTTATAAGTTTTAATGGGTAAAGTTCCACTTTTAGACTTGAGCTACATTTTCTGAAAAAAATAAAAAAATAAAAGTGTGCTTTTGAAAAAACTGATGGATTGGATTATGAATATCTAATATAACAGACTAGACGGTTTGCCTGACATGTATACCACATATTTCTTATCTTTAGAACATACATCGGTAACTTTTTCCACCACTATTACAAAGATCATAACATTTGCACAGGCCTCGGTTATTTCACAAGTAAGGCAGAGGTTTACCAAGTTGTTCCTCCAAACAGGTTTGAGTCGTTTAGAAACATTTGTGGTATTAGAGTCCTCATATGCCCCGTCTTTGGACTCCTGCCAAGTCTGCTAATTTCTGAGTATAAAAACAGACTATCCGCACAGGTTTGTAAATTCAAGAAAGCAAAGAGCAAAATACAAACTTCCAACACCAATAGCGACCAATCAGAATTCATCTTTCACTGATCCAACTACAGAAAGCTGTAATCACACTGGGGAGGGGGATTAATCAAAACTGAAGCAGCTGCGCATAGTAACCAATCAGAGGTTGTTCGGTTAGGTTTTGAAAAGGAAAGATAGATGCCGATTGGTTGCCATGCACAACTACTCCAGATTCTGTATGCTCCAGTTTTGACAAATCCCCCCTCATTGTTTTTACAGGTGACTTACATCTGCACATTACTGCTCTCTGGAATGTTTTACTGAATATAAGACCTCCGGCCAAGTGAAGCGTTAGGCAGATGACATCATGACCTTTATGACATCATGATCTCTGCCTTGTTCTATTATAGAAAGCCTGGTATTTGAATAAAAAAAAGTGGTGGAGGTGTGGAGCAAGAGGCGCTCATTAGTTAGTACACAGAGGTTAAGTCGCTGAATCACATGCTGAAAGAGGACACAGTTTACAGTATGTAGCCTAGGCTAATAAATCACAGCTTCACAATTGACAACAAAGATGCGGCGTCTGTATAATCTGTTTGAGCCAAGATGGTCCAAAGTCAGTGTTTAAACTAATCTCTTTCCTGGAGTTTTTCAAGGCCTCATTCACACAGGCAATGACACACACACACAAATATACTCATTTATAAACGGAGGAAGTTTCTGAAAGCATATAAATGCATGTACAATTGCATGCCCCTATCCTGCCAAACACACCTACATTGGATCTCTTATTAAAATACATCAAGGCCCCATCACCTCTTCTCTACCTTCAACTCTCTGCTTTGTCCTCTGCCCCCTCTACCCACTAACTCACTCACTGCCCAAGAGATCACCAATCACTTCAAAAGACAAGATTGCTGCAATTTGAGGTCGACCGATATGGGTTTTTCTCTGGTTGGCACTGATTGGCATGTGGCACTGGCAGGTGGCACTAATTGGCACTGGATGGCAATAGTTAGCACTGGCAGATGGCACTGGTTGGCATTGGCAGATGGCACTGATGGCTTAAGTTGGCACTGATAGGTGGCACTGGCAGGTGCCACTGGATGGAAGGTGGCACTAATTGGCACTGGATGGTGGCATTGGCAGATGACACTGGATGGAAGGTGGCACTAATTGGCACTGGATGGTGGCACTGGTATTGGCACTGACAGGTGGCATTGACAGATGGCACTGGACGGCAAGTGGCAATAATTGGCACTGGAAGGTGGCACTGGTGCAAAAAAAAATAAAAAAATAGTGTCACCCCCCTCAGTACAGACCCCCCTCTCCCTCCAGTATAGACACCCCCCTCCTCAGTACAAACCCCGCCCTCTGCCTGTCCCCCGTAGCTGTGTCCCATGAGTGCGGGCCCTTCCTCCTCTGTGGGTGTAAACAGAGAGAAGGGCCGCCGTGCTGGGTGTACCAAGATGGCCACGGCTCCGGAGCTAGGCCGAAGCCACTGCATTTCCCAAAGCTGCATTGCCGCCGTGGTCACAGCATCAGGAAAGGCCGCGGCTTCGGCCTAGCTCCGGAGCCGTGGCACCGCTATCGGCCATGTTAAATATCGGCCTAATTTGGATAAAAATCGGCCAATGCCGATTTCTCCAAAACGGCCAAATATGGCCGATATATCGGTCGACCTCTAGCTGCAATATGTGAGGACACCACCACTGTACATAATTGCCTAACAGCACAGTCAACACTTTCCTCTGTTTAACTAGCTACTACTGAAGAGGTTACAAAACAATTGCCCACAATTGTCCCCTGAATCCTGTTTTCTCGCAAATACTAAAATCACCCTCCTATTCTATCCTCTGCTCCCTCACTCACATCTTTAATCTCTCCCTCTCTACTGGCACTTTCCCCTCCCCTCTAAAGCATGCACATATCACTCCCATACTTAAAATGCCCTCACTGTACCCCACCAACCTGAATAACTTAAGACCCAACATTCACCTCTAAACTTCTAGAACTCTTAAGCCCTGTACACACGATCGGTTTGTCCGATGAAAACAGACCGATGGACCGTTTTCATCGGACAAACCAATCGTGTGTGGGCCCCATCGGTTTGATTTCCATCAGTGAAAAAAAAAAAACGTGTTTTAAATTTTTCCTATGGATAAAGAAACGATAGAAAAATCCAATCGTCTGTATGGAACGCCATCGATCAAAAATCCACGCATGCTCAGAATCAAGTCTACGCATGCTCGGAAGCACTGAACTTCATTTTTCTTTCGGCTCGTCGTAGTGTTGTACGTCACTACGTTTGGACACAATCGGATTTTTGACTGATAGTGTGTAGGAAAGACTGATGAAAGTCAGCTTCATCGGATATCCAATGAAAAAAATCCATCGGATTAGATTCCATCAGATATCAGATCGTGTGTACAGGGCTTTAGTTAACAAACGTCTTAGCTCCTACCTCATTGAAACTACTTGACCCCCCACTGTTGGTCTTTCCGCAAAAACTGCCTTACTAAAACTCACTCCTACTACTTGCCCTCTCTACGACCTTTGATACTGCTGACCAGCCGCTCTTTCTCAAACTCCATTCCCTTGGCCTCCAAGATTTTTCTCTATCCTGGTTTTCTCCTACCCACTATGCCTCGTACACACGACCGGGACTCCCGACGGGAAAAGATCCATCGGAAATCCCGGAGGGGAAAACCCGAGAACCTGTTCGGTAACTTTTCCCCAATACACACGAGAGGTTTTCCCGTCAGGAAACCTCAGATGGAGAGCTTTGGTCGGGAATGCCGACCGGTTGTATGCTTCCATCATAGTTTTTCCCATAGGAAAACTGCCAAAAACTGCCGGAAAAAAAAGTCAGCCGGGAATCCCGGTGGGGAAAAAAAAGACAGCAGGTTCTCTTTTTTTGTCCAGCAGATTTTGGGCAGTATTCCTGTCAGAAAAACTGTGAAGAGCATACATACACGGCCAGGATTCCCGGCCAAAAGCTCTCTTCGACAGTTTTCCCGTCAGGAAACCCGGCTGTGTGTACGAGGCTTTACAGTGCGCCTTCAGTGTTGCCTACAAATTTGTCTCCTCTTCTCAATTTCTTCTTTCTGTAGAGGTAGCCCAGGGCTCTTTTTTGGACACCTTTGCTTCTCTATCTACACCTTGGTCACTTAATAACCTCCCATGGCTTCCAATACCATCTCTACGGCGATGAACACACAAATCTATCTCTCTTCTCTTCTCCTCACCTCACCTCACTTCTTCAGTCTCCTCTTGTATTATTAACCTACTGACATATCAGCATGGATGTTGCACCACTTCCTTAAGTTAAATCTCTCTAAAACTGAGCTGATAATATTCCCCCTCCCATCAAGGTCAATAATGAAAAATCAATCCCTCCCCTGATGCCAGGGTACTAGGTCTAATCTTATGCCTCGCTTCCACTGAGCGGATCGGTTCGGCACGGTTCGGTACGACATTTTGGGTGTTTCCATTATGAAAGCGTGCCATAAAAGCGAACCGTACCGCACCAGCAAGGGTCCTGCTTCTCATGAGGGTCCAGAGAAAGTGGAACGGTTCCATAAGGGCGGACCTACAAATACATGTCACTGATTGGTGGATGCGCTAGGAATTTTTTCTAAACCCTGAATGGTCCCTGACGGTCCGATTTGCAGTGGAAACGCTCACGCAAATAGACCGGTCCCATCCTAACCGCTCCAAATTTACTGACCCGAACCGTTCCGTGCAGTGGAAACAAGGCATTAGACTCTGACCTGTCCTTTCAGCTCCAAATCCAATCTATGTCAAAAGCTTGTAGACTTCACCTCCATAACATCTCTAAAATTTGCCCTGTTTTAACTAATGAAACCACCAAGCTACTCATTCACTCCCTTGTTATTGTAACTACCTCCTCATATGTCTACCTCTCCTCTCCATTAAATTCAAAATACTAAACTACAATATGCAAAGCCATTTCCAACTCTGCCCCAAGCTACATCACCAAACTTATCCCCAAATATCACCCAAACTGTCCTCTCTGCTCCTCTCGAAACCTTCTGCTCTCAAGCTCCCTTTTCTCCTCCTACCATGCTCATCACCAGGATTTATCCAGGGCCTCTCCCATCCTCTGCAACTCTCTACCACATTCTGCTTGGCTATCTCCTAATCTGGCAGCCTTCAGGCGTTCCCTGAAAACTCATCTCTTCAGGGATGACTATCATACCTCCGACTAATATCCTTTCACTTCCACCAGCCACTTTACCACAGTTACATAAAAATATGCTGCGCTGCAAAAAAGAAAGTATATAGGTGAATAAATATACTTATGTGGACACCAAGTTCATTGGTGGATGGTATAAATTTAAAATAAAGTGAAACGCTAATGGGGTGAAACAGAAAAGTCCAAGCAAAATCAAAATCACATATGTGAAGCCAAAGTCCATCTGTGTCCTATAAACACCCGAAAAGTGTTGGAAGAAAAATCTTCAAGTGAAGTTAATCGAAGGCACCTCCACCTCTATATAAAATGCCTGCTTACCAGCTCCAACTTCAAAAATTGCATTTGTTAATAAATTGTGCTGCTCCCATTTGTCCTCAGCCGTCCACCTCCTCATACAGATGAACCAGTAACGATCAATGCCACATCCGAGGGTATGGAGAGAAGAAAACTCATAGAGTAGTACTGTAGGCAATCGCGTTTATTAAAATAAAAAATAAAACTCACATGATTCGTTGTAAAATTAAGCGTATTATGTAAAGCCGGCCGGCTCAATATTATCGCTCGTCCTTCCGGATTGTCGGTAAGCGGTGACGTCAGCACGCCGCTCTTCCCTACGTCGTTTCGTCACAGATGACGTCTTCCAGGTACCCCTGGAAGACGTCATCTGTGACGAAACGACGTAGGGAAGAGCGGCGTGCTGACGTCACCGCTTACCGACAATCCGGAAGGACGAGCGATAATATTGAGCCGGCCGGCTTTACATAATACGCTTAATTTTACAACGAATCATGTGAGTTTTATTTTTTATTTTAATAAACGCGATTGCCTACAGTACTACTCTATGAGTTTTCTTCTCTCCATACCCTCGGATGTGGCATTGATCGTTACTGGTTCATCTGTATGAGGAGGTGGACGGCTGAGGACAAATGGGAGCAGCACAATTTATTAACAAATGCAATTTTTGAAGTTGGAGCTGGTAAGCAGGCATTTTATATAGAGGTGGAGGTGCCTTCGATTAACTTCACTTGAAGATTTTTCTTCCAACACTTTTCGGTGTTTATAGGACACAGATGGACTTTGGCTTCACATATGTGATTTTGATTTTGCTTGGACTTTTCTGTTTCACCCCATTAGCGTTTCACTTTATTTTAAATTTATACCATCCACCAATGAACTTGGTGTCCACATAAGTATATTTATTCACCTATATACTTTCTTTTTTGCAGCGCAGCATATTTTTTAGCTATAGTATTTTATGTGTATCGCACATTTTTTTGCAGCAGCAGCATTATCTAATTCATTTTTTTATTACCACTTTTATTTTATTTTATTTTCATTGACCTGCGCAGTAATTTTTTCCCATAGTTACCACAGTTACAACCTTTTGAATCATTTGCCTGACCCTATTAGATTGTAAGCTCTTCTGACAGGGCCCTCTCAATCCTCTTTTATCTTATTGTTTTGTAAGTGTATGGTCTCCTTTTTACATTGTAAAGTGCTGTGTAAACTGTTGCCACTATATAAATCCTGTATTATAATAATAGTATTAATAATAGAATGATTTTAAAATGTATAATGCACACTGAGCATTTACTTGCATTCAGGTGCACTCGGTTTAATAGTATTTTGAAGAAATTGAAAACCGTGAATCCATTATTAGATACTCTGAACACATGTAAACATATGCAAACGTATGATGCTAGGGAAAAGTCTGTGTGAAAGACCTCAACACATGTAAACCGATATATATGTAAATGCATATAAACACAAAAAATAAACATCGTTTCCATGCACCTTCTCTATCTTGCCTACATTGTAACAAATGGATATGTCAGTTTAGAGGAACTTCATCATAGGTCTCATTTCACAATTTGTAGAATCATTGCCTAGAAAACACATGTAGCCAGTGCACTGTCAGGACACCACAGGCAAGGAAGACAGCCCTGGAGGGGGAGAGAGAGAGAGAGAGAGAGAGAGAGAGAGAGAGAGAGAGAGAGAGAGAGAGAGAGAGAGAGAGAGAGAGAGAGAGAGAGAGAGAGAGAGAGAGAGAGAGAGAGAGAGAGAGAGAGACACTATGAAAGACAGAATGGCTGGGAGCTATAAAGGAAAGAAGAAAAAGCTGGAAGAGGTACAGCGTTTGGCCCCTTCATTCCCCTTGCCGGCGGTATTGTTTTCAATGGGAAGGAGGGGTGGAGGAGCGGTAAACACACCGCTCCTCTCACAGCTCCAAAGATGCTGCTGGCAGGACTTTTGGAGTCCATTCATGAAATGTCCATTCATTCCAATTTCAAATAAAATCAAACAAAATCCTTTGAATGACATTCAAATGTTCTGAGAATGTTCGTACCATTTTTCCCCAGGAAATTTTCATTCCAAAATTCTATCAATCTATGGCCAGCTAAAGACCCCTTTCACACGGGCCCCCTCGGTTCCAGGGGATCCTAACCTGTGTCAGATCAGAAGTGAAACAATTGTCACACCTAGATCTGTTTCATCTTGTGATGGAGGGAAAACAGACCTATGTAATAATCCTTAAGAGGAAAATCCAGGAGTGTCAAGGTCCGCTTTAAAATTATTATTATTTTGCTGGATTTAGATTGTGCCAAAAGTTAGTTACAATACGATTCAATACAGGAGGAATCAGAGGGCCCTGCTCGTTAGAGCTTACAATCTAAGAGGAAGGGTCAAAAAGGTAATACAGTAACTGTGTGAGATGAGCTGAAGAGAAATTAAAAGTACAGTTGTTAGGTGGGGGGCAGGATAGACCTCTCTGAAGAGAATGGGTTTTCAAGAATTGTCTAAGGTGGACAGAGTAGGAGATAGTCGAACAGATTTGGGTAGTGAGTTCCACAGCATGGAAGAAGCTCGGAAGAAGTCCTGGAGGTGAACAAGAGAGGAGGTGACGAGGGAGATAGAGAGCAGGAGGTCTTGGGAGGAACGAGAAGACCAATTTGGTCGGTATTTTGAGACTAGGTTGGTGATGTAGTTGGGGGCCGAGTTGTGGATGGCTTTGTAAGTTGTTAGTAGTTTTATTTGAATAAGCAGAAGCCAGTGGAGGGATTGGCAGAGAGGGGTAGCAGACACGAAGCGATTGGTAAGATGGATGTGTCTGGCAGCAGCATTCCTGATGGACTGAAGAACAGAATAAAAGATGGATAAGACCAGAATAAAAAAAATATATGCTTCAATCATCCATTTTGGAAACACCCAATCAAAACTAAACTTTATGGGTATATAAATGGCTCATAGGGGTTATTTACAAAAGGCAAATCCACTTTGCACTACAAGTGCAAACTATGGGCCAGATTCAGGTACACGTAAATTTGTGCAGCGTATTCGAAATACTCTGCCGTATTTTACCAGGCTCTAAATCGAATTCTGGTAGATTTTTGCCCGTATGATACGGCGGCGTAGTCCATTTCTCGCCGCGTAATCAAAATACGCGATTAGGGGGCGTGAAGCATTTAAATTAGGTGCGTCCCCGCGGCGATCGAACTGCGCATGCTCCGTTCAGAAATTTCCCGCCGTGCATTGCGCGAAATCACGTCGTTACGTCATTTTTTTTTGGAGTAGCGTCGTTTACGAACATTCCTATTCCCGGACGACTTACGTAAAAAATAAAAAAAGACGTCGGAAAACGTTGATATTCGACGCGGGAACGACGGCCATACTTAACATGGGCTGTCTAATATTAGACCAGCAAAAAGCTGTTATAGTGTTACGCAAATAAAAGATGACTAAAGATGCCGTAAGAGATTGCGATTGAAGATCGTAATTTCGGGGATTGCCGGAAAAAGCTCATTAGCATACCCCGACGCGGAAAATGACGGGAAGTCCACCCAGTGGCCGCAATTTTATTGCAGCGTAGATCCGAAGGCGTACGAACACGTAATCCAGTCTAATTGAAGCCCGCAGCCGTCTTTTGATGGTTTGAGATTTCAGACTAGCTAAAAAACGTGCGTAATGCGAAAGTACTCCAGTCTAACACCAGTTAGACAGGAGTTACGGGTCTCTGAATCTGGCCCTATAAGTGCAAATTGCACTTGAAATTGCACTGAAAGTGCACTTATAAGTGTAGTCTGAGAGGTAGATCTGAAATGAGGGGAAGCTCTGCTGATTTTATCATCCAAATCATATGTAAGCTAAAATGCTGTTTTTTATTTTCCTTGCACGTCCCCCTCAGATCTACAGCGACTGCACTTCCAAGTGCACTTTCAGTGCAATTTCAAGTGCACTTTGCACTTGTAGTGCAAAGTGCATTTGCCCCCGTCGTGTTTGTTTTCTCAGCTATACACATACATACACACACACCAGGGGCTGTTTAGGCTAGCACAGTGTGAACAGGTATTTCACTATCAAAGGTTTTTTGATGAAGGACCGCTCTTCATGAGACAGGAAAGAAAGGGATCTCTGTGAGCTTAGCCATGGATCATCTCACCTTTCGCTTGCTGCTGACAAGCTGTTAGAACAACAAGAAGGGTGCATTGTGCAGGAGGAACTTCTGTTATCTTTCATATCTATGCTAAATCCTAAGCAAACACTGACACAAAAGAAACAAATGCACTGTATGAACTTGCTTACACCCCTGGCAGGACTCCAGAATTAGTACTGAGTACTGATGATGCTGTGCTCTGCACTCCCACATATCACATACGCACCAACGTGTAATTCTTCTCCACCTTCCGCATCTTAAAAACAGGTCAGAAAATAGTGGAATCTCAGCACTTCATAAAATACCAACTGAGTTTCAAGCTCTGACATTCCAGCTTTTGGCTGTGCAGGGGTCATGCAGAACCCGCTTAATCATTTTCCTGGGACCGCTGCTGCCGTATACGGCCACTAAGAAGATGAATTAAAAGATGTGGCTGTATGCAGATATGCACTGGGGATTGGATAAAAGCCCACTATCTGGGTTTGGAGTGTACATCCACAAATTTATCTCAGTGGGCGGTTGTCTGCGGCAGCAGCGGGTGCCAGTTAAAATACACAGTCAATGCACGCTGTACGGCCCTCGTACGTCTGTATGCATGAGGCCTTTACCGGTTCACACGAGTGCAATGCCAGACTTTGCATGTGATTCGCTATACAAACTATGTGGCTGAATCTGCATTGAATTTGTGGACCAAACTCACGCCCATCATTAATGGGCACTGATGAGGCTACACTAGTGGGCACTGATGAGGCTACACTGGTGGGCATCGATGAGGCTACACTGGTGGGCACCGATGAGGCATCTTTGATTGGCAGCACTGGTGGGCACTGTTGGGACTGCATTGATAATCAGGACACTGATAATAATACACTATAGAAAAGTTACCTCCAAGGATATCCTGAATTGATACAGTTTAGCTTTCAAATCCTAGTCTTGCTCACGCCAAAATGTACCTGCAGCGCTATACTTCTGCCACTTTGGATAGCTATGTGGTGGCTGGGATTACCCCTGTCCTGAAATACATATCAATGTTTCCAAGTCCTGGAAAAAAGTGAGAACTTCACTATCCATCCCATATCATCTAATATTTAGAATGTTTGATCATATTTCCTGCTGAACCCGTATTGCGTGTGAATCAAATAAATAGAATGCAGGACTTGACCGATTAAAAATTAAATAAATACTCCAATGTTCAACTTACTGAGACAAGGCATTCGCGTACACCAATTCATTCAATTCATTGCATGTGAGGGGAACATCAATGAAACGCAAAAAAAAAACTCAGCAACCGTGAGACGCAGCTCTCTCGAGGGATTGAACATTGGAAATCCCTTAGCACCTCGAAGAAACTTGATTTCGCAAGTCAAACACAATGAAAATCAACTCTACAATCCAGGCTGTAAGCTATGCTCCAATTTATCCTGCCATTAAAACCTTCCATAAATAGGAAAATATATTTCTTTATGCTTATTTAAAAACATACGTTTAAAAAGATTTTTTTATTTATTTTTTAGCTGAACTCCAGGTAACAATAAAATGTAAATAGTGAATTGTGAATCCGCTCCTCAGTCTTAATTCCAAACACCTCTTCCTAAAGCCCGGTACACATGGGCAAAATATCGGCCAGTTCAACAGAAACCAGCCAACATTCAGCCCATGTGTACATTAGCCCAGGGTTTGACAAATTTGCTTGGAATCTAGAAGCCAGCTAAAAAAGTTAGGAGCCAGAAAACGCGCCCCGTCCCGCCAAGTTTGCGCACAGAAGCAAACACATATGTGAGTAGCACCCCCATATGTAAACGGTATTCAAATGACACATGTGATGTGTCGCCACGATCGTTAAGAGCGAGAGCAATAATTCTAGCCCTAGACCTCCTCTGTAACTCAAAACATGCAACTTGTAGAATTTTTTAAATTAAACGGATCTGTCCAATCCCGAGCAAGGGGGAGTGTCTCTATACACAGCGTGGCAGGGAAAACAGCTTATTCAAACGAAAGCTGACTCTAATGTTCCCCGCGCGGTGATTAACGCGGCGGCGGCGGCGGCATCATTTAGGTACGGGGGACATGGCTAGATATGTGGGGGACGTGGCTGCAATATGTTTGTGGACGTGGCTGCGTATATGGGGGACATGGCTGCAATATGTTTGGGGACATGGCTGCATATATGGGGGACATGGCTGTGTATATGGGGGACATGGCTGCAATATGTTTGGGCACATGGCTGCATTTGTGGGGGGACATGGCTGCATTTGTGGGGGGACATGGCTGCATATGTGGGGGGACATATAAAAAAAAAAAAAGTATCGGTAATTGTACTCAGCCCTAAAAAAGTGGTATCGGGACAACCCTACTGTAAACTACTGAAGTCTGTGAGCCAATACTATATAATGCAATCCAAGTATCTTAACAGCTATTCTGTAAATGCATTGCACACCCAAAGTGTCATGCCAATGTATACCACCAGATGGCGCCAGGTCAGAGAAGCAACCTTGGGCCTTCACAAGGATGCAAAGCCGCGGCCTAAATTACCGGCCGTCGCGGGCCTGCCGAGATCGCGTGGCAGGGGAGGTGGGGGGCATACGGAGACACAGGATCCTGTGCCTCCGTGCGCCCCCACCTCCCCCGCCGCGCAATCGTGGCAGGCCCACGGCAGCCGGTAATTGAGGCCGCGCCTCCGCAGCCTTGTAGGCCGCAAAGCCGAGGCCTCAATTATTGGTGGGTGCGGGCGCCAGGTCACAATTGTCGATATTGTCGACCCCTGCATTAGCCTGGTAAAACAGAAGCCGGCGTTGTTTAGAAATGACAGATATGCTAGTGGAACTGCTTGAACTAGTGAAAGCACATTCCTTGTGTAGTGCCCTGGCTCCTATTGAGTAGGCGCTATATTTAAATTTAGTGTTATCTGAGCTGTCATTAGCTCAGAATTATTATGTTAATTGCTGGTTTTTGTGTCAGTTCAGCTGTGCTGTGTGTTTTTTCCACTTGGCCCTGGGAGTCGCTGTCATTTTAGGTCGAGGTTGGAAATACAACATGCTGGATGTATTAAGTGCTTTCTCCACAGAGACAGCCCCGTGGGAGTGTTCCTGTTGCTGGGCATTCTGGGAGAGGGTACTTAAAGCGGGGTTCCACCCACAATTAGCATTTTTTAAACGTATGTCCCTTCATCATGCGTTTTTATAATATAAATCCGGTCACTTACTATTTTACAATCCTCCGCCGCCGCTCCGCATAGTTATTCAAAAAAGATAGTTTTATAAAACTATGTCCACACTGTTGTCATTTTGCTTGTGGGCATTGTGAAGCCCACAAGCACTTACTTCCTGGAAGGCTTGGATGGGGAGTGATAATTAACACTTGCACCTAGGGTTGTCCCGATACCGATACCGGTATCGGGACCGATACCGAGTATTTGCGGGAGTACTTGTACTCCCGCAAATACCCCCAATACCAGAATAGAATACTCGCCCCCCCCCCGCCGCCATCGCCGCCGCCGCTCCTGCCGCCACCGCGCACCATCGCCGCATCCCCGCCGCTTAGTGATTGGACAGATCGCGAGCAAGGGGGAGTGTCTATACGCGGCGCGGCAGGAAACGATACAGCTATTCAAATGAAAGCTGTTATCTTCCCCGCCTGTATTAACTAAGCGGCGGCAGCGGCGATGCAGGATGCAGGTATGTGGGAACTGGCTGCATATATGGGGCTGACATAGCTGCATATATGGGGGTGACATAGCTGCATATATGGGGCTGACATAGCTGCATATATGGGGGTGACATAGCTGCATATATGGGGGTGACATAGCTGCATATATGGGGGTGACATGGCTGCATATATGGGGGTGACATATATGCAGCTATGTCACCCCCATATATGCAGCCATGTCACCCCCATATATGCAGCCATGTCACCCCCATATATGCAGCCATGTCACCCCCATATATGCAGCTATGGGGGTGACATAGCTGCATATATGGGGGTGACATAGCTGCATATATGGGGGTGACATAGCTGCATATATGGGGGTGACATGGCTGCATATATGGGGGTGACATGGCTGCATATATGGGGGTGACATGGCTGCATATATGGGGGATATGGAGGTGACATAGCTGCATATATGGGGGTGACATGGCTGCATATATGGGGGTGACATGGTTGCATATTTGGGGGTGACATAGCTGCATATATGGGGGTGACATGGCTGCATATATGGGGGATATGGAGGTGACATGGCTGCATATGTGTGGGGACATGGCTGCATATGTGTGGGGACATGGCTGCATTTGTGTGGGGACATGGCTGCATTTGTGTGGGGACATGGCTGCATTTGTGGGGGGACATGGCTGCATTTGTGGACACAGCTGCATTTGTGGACACATTTAAAAAAAAAAAAAGTATCGGTATTCGGTATCGGCGACTACTTGAAAAAAAGTATCGGTACTTGTACTCGGTCCTAAAAAAGTGGTATCGGGACAACCCTACTTGCACCTACAGGTAAGCCTAGATTAAGGCTTACCTGTAGGTGCAAGGTGCGTTTTCGCGCATGCACGGGAGTAAAATCATCACCGCTCCGGCCAATCACAGCGCTGGAGCTGCGAAAACAGGAGCTAGCGTCGAGGGGACATGGCGGCGGCAGTGGACGGGACTGAGGCGGACTTCGGGGGGCTTCAATCTCAGGTAAGTAGGATGCGCATACTATGCCTTTCTCTTACAGATTTTTTTTTAAAAATCCAAGGGTTTACTTCCTCTTTAAACTGAATGGGTTGTTTTACAAGGTGAAGGTTTACATATACTTTAATAAATGGATGCCAACTCTACCACTCAATAAACCAATATTAAGTTATTATAAAACCATATTCACCTATTTCTGCTGATCTGGTAGTCCTCGACAGCAACCTCTTTGATTTCAACACTACCTTATTAGATTTGTAGTACAAGTTCAGACAAATTCTGGTCACCATGGTGACTGAGAAGCTCGACCTGGTAATTGAGTAATGTCCTCCTTGCTCACCACTAATATTTAGCTTTAACTAGCACTCCACGCTCTGTGTGAAGGGAAGCTACGTTAGCATTATTGCCTTGCAGTAATTCACACTATATTTGTCTTGCATCTAAAAAGGGTAGGAGTCTATGGAAATGCTCTAGGGGCATCAAACATTAGATATAAATTATAAAGCCAAGTTCAAGACCCTTGTTTTGCAGACTCCATTGTCCTGCATCGACAACACAGCCAAAAGGTTGTGTGGCTTATCTCACTACTCACTCAAATACAATGATTATGGGCCATTTGCCAGGCATTGCCTATTGCCCCATCCTGTTCTGTCTCATTCAAATCCTGCTGCAGCCTCGCCTAGAATTCACAGGTGTCAATCCTTGGATATGCCCTATCTAATGGCTGATTAGAACTGCACTTAAAGCGGATCTTCACCCTAGAGTGAAGATCCGCTGATCGGAACCCCCCCCCCTCCGGCGTCACATTTGACACCTTTCAGGGGGGAGGGGGGTGCAGATACCTGTCTAAAGACAGGTATCTGCAACCACTTCCAGCCCGCAGTCTCGGGCAAAAGACGGGCTTTTCCCGTTGTGTGCTGGGAACTCTCGGCTCCCAGCACACAGCGGGAGCCAATCGCCGGGCGCAGCGCGACTCGCGCATGCGCCGTAGGGAACCGGGCAGTGAATCCGCAGCGCTTCACTTCCTGGTTCCCTCACCGTGGATGGAGGGGGGAGCAGCAGGGTGACGAGCGATCGCTCATCCTCTGCTGCGGACGCCGCTGGACTCCAGGACAGGTAAGTGTCCTAATATTAAAAGTCAGCAGCTGCAGTATTTGTTGCTGCTGGCTTTTAATATTTTTTTGAGGTGAACCATCCGCTTTAAGCTTTCCCCAAGAGGGCACCCATGCCATCTAGTTAGTTTAGGTTTCTCATGCCCATTGGTTAATTCTTACCTCTAGTTCTATAAAAGGAAGTGCTCAGCTCCTGCCTGACCAAGTCTCTTTTCTCAGATTGTTTTCTAGGCTCTTATTCTGTGACCTCACTCAGGATTTCCTGTTCCAGTATCTGATAACTGTTGATGACTCGGCTTGCCTCTGACCACGATTGCCGTTAGCTGCCCACCCAGACCTCTGCCTGGTTTTAGATGATCCATTTTTTGCCATCAGCCCTGCCATCGTGCATGTCTAGACCACAATCTTGTCTTTCAGTTCTGCAACTCGTTTTACTGTTGTCAGCTGTTGCCAGACCTGGTGATTCCAACAGCCTCAACCTGGGATTTGTCCTTTCCACTGCCGACACTCAACTGATGACGGAATAGTCCACAACTACAATGACATGTACATAGAACATAGGTAATTTCGTAATGGGAGACACTATTAGCTACCTGCACCTCTTTTTGGGCTATAAAACTAATCCTGTATATTCCTGTGTCCCCCAAAATCAGTACCACACACAATCAACCTTCTGAGTGTCCTCAGCCTCACCTATATTACCTTTGTTTGTAACTTTTGTACATTGTCGAACCTGGCTAGACAAATTGCTAAATAATCGCCCTAGTTGTTTAGATTACAAACACGACTTTCATGTGTCATGGGCGTATCCAGGGGGAGGAAAACATGGTACAATCCAATACTCAATACAGGCGGTCCCCTAGTTACAAACATTCAACTTACAAACAACTCCTATTTAAAAATGGAGGGTAACAACAGTAAGTGAAAGAAATATACCCTTATGCCCCGTACACACAAGCGGAATTCCCGTCAGAAAAAAGTTGGATGATTTTTCTGACGGAATTCCGCTCAAGGCTGCTTGCATACACAGAGTCACACAAAAGTTCAGTGAACTTTTGACTGCCAAGAATGCGGTGGCGTAAAAGACTACAACGAGCCGGGAAAATTAAGTTCAATGCTTCTGAGCATACGTTGATTTGTTTCCGAGCAGGCGTCAGAATTTTGCTCATCGGAATTTGTACACACTATAGGAAATTTCCTGACAGGAAAATAGAGAACCTGTTCTCTATCTTTTTCGAGCAGTTTTTCCATTGGAAAAAGTCTGATGGAGCATACACACGGTCGGGATTCCCGCCCAAAATCAAAACTTTTTCCAACGGGAAAACCAATCGTGTCTACAGGGCATAAGGAAGGGAAATTCACTCCTATAAGAGTTAATATGGGAAAAAGGTGTCTCCACTGATGCTTTATTACAAAGGCTTGTTTCCACAACAATCCAACATTTTCTAAATCCAATTGTCATTAGGACAGAAAGTGAGGTGAAATCTTCTGAACAGGGGCACAGACAGCAGAACAAATGTTATGGTGCGTACACATGATTGGAAATTCTGACAAGAAAACCGTGGATTTTGTTCCGACAGAATTTTGGCTCAAACCTGTGTTACATACACACGGTCACAAAAAAAATTGACCGCCAAGAGCGCGGTGACGTACAACACTATGACGAGCCAAGAAAAATTAAGTTCAATGCTTCTGAGCATGCGCAACCCACAGTAGCCTTCTAAACCTTTCGGTCATGGGCCAATTTCCAGCTGTTTGGTTGTCAATAGTGTAAGGCCGCGTACACACAAGGAGACATGTCCGATGAAAACGGTCCGCGGACCGTTTTCATCGGACATGTCTCCGGGGATCTTTTGGTCTGATGATGTGTACACACGTTAAAACCAAAATCCCTGCAGACAAAGCAGGAAGTAAAATGCTTCCACGCATGCGTCGAATCCATTCGACGCATGCGGGAGATTTCGGTCCGCTGGTTAGGCGTACTAACCAGCGGACATGTCCGACGGGCAGGTTTCCATCGGACAAGTTTTAAAGCATGTTTTAAAACTTTTGTGTGCTGGAAACCTGTCCGCTAGCCCGTACACACGATCGGATATGTCCGCTGAAACTGGTCTGCGGAATCAGTTTCAGCGGACATGTTCGATCGTGTGTACGCGGCCTGAGAGCTCGGCAACCTGACTGGCCAATAGGAACGTGCAGCTGGTAGGCAAGGGTTTAGCACGAACAAAAAAAAAAAATCCACTTTTTCGCTTGTCACATTCTAAGTTTGGGGGGGCTACTGTGCTCTGGGAAGGCACTGGCCACCAGTACTCCTAGGACAGAGGTCTCCAAACTGTTGCTCTTTGTTTCCCTTTATTTGGCCCTGGCACCAACAATGGGGTACTATTCCTCCCACTGATATTAGCAACGGGGAGCCAATTCTCCCACTGACACCAATTATGGGGCACTATTCTTGCCACTGACACCAATGATGTTAATTTTTCTTTTACACCCACTGACCACCTATAGCATGGTTTACTCTCACCAATGCCAGGGCCTTTTCTACTCCCACTGACCAGAGCCCCCACCCACCCCTTGAAATAATTAGGATTTAGCAGATCTCTATACTACAGTTCAATTTAGCATAAATAGTCATAGTTGTGTACAAAATATGATCTCTGAGACCTCGGCTCGGCTAATTCTTAAATCGCTTTTTGTTGATCCTGGGGGGTGCCGACGGGGTCACCCATGGCTTGATTTTTGCCGGATTCAGCACAAATTGGCCAAAATTTGAGCCATGTACTTGTTCCTTTTATTGTTCCCTATCAATCCTATAGCTGGAATCTCATTCTTCCGCTGTTAAAAATGAAATATACGGTACTAATTTTGATAAAAACAAATGAAAATAGATTAAAAACAGAAAATATATGCAGGTATATACGTAAAACTATTTTGTAAATCAAAAGATGTTTTGAACACGATTCACAAATATGCATTGAATGATCCTGGCAACGGCATCTCAGTGCTTTCGCCAAACCGTGGGTGTGCTGAGACTCATCCAGTGCAACAGCTGTCAGTACCCTCTGAAATACTTTTCCCAGGTTCAAGCTGTGTCATACAACAGGTTGAAGCCTTGATGGAACAGGAGTATTGCCAGCATGCACAATCAGTTCATTTGCCAAGAAGGTAGCTTGTCAAACACCATTTCCCATCTGTACACAACATGAGAGACAAAGCTGGAAAGGTTTGTGTCCACCTGATTGTATCTTCTTACATATTTACACAATATGTCGCAATAAGTCAGAAATTGTGATAAGACCGGGCTATGAACAAAGCTATGAGTTGGTCTAGAAAAGAAAGAAAGACACATTTCTATCTAACGGTGGAAAAAAGGGCTGGATTTTTTTTAAATACAACACAGGCCAGAGGCAGGGACATAGATCTCTGAAGAAATGGCAGTTTGCCCTTGTGTTGTCAGTGTATTACATCTGTTATTAAAATTAGGGTTGTCCAGATACCGATACTAGTATCGGTATCGGGGACCGATACCGAGTATTTGCGGGACTACTTGTACTCGCGCAAATGCTCCCGATACCTAAATAGAATACTTTTTTTGTATTTATCAACATGTTCTGTGAAAATTCTTTGAGTTTTTTACTACTGCGTGATAAAAAAATAATTTATTTTTATTCATTTTTACTCATTTTTATTCTTTTTTATAATGTCTTGAGTTAGAGTTCTTCATAATTCTAAAGAAAATATCCTTAAGCCCCGTACACACGGTCGGACTTTTGCCCAACCAACATCAAAATCCGACACTTTTCTCATTTGTCCGACCGTGTGTACGTTCCATCGGACCAACTTTTTTGGCTTTCATCGGACAAAAAGTTTGGTCTGCGAACGGACCAACTTTCAGGCAACAAAAGTCCGATGGTGCAAAATCCGATCGTGTGTACAGCAAACCATCGGACTATTGTCCAAAGTTAAAATGCGCATGCTCCGAAGTAAAGAGCAGCCGGAAGCCTTCTGTCTAGTAAAACTAGCGTTTGTATTAGAAAAAGAACATTCGTGACGCGGCTAGTTTAGAAATCTCGAAAAACAGCGCACATTATCCTTTTCTTTGTAATGACAATAATCTGAAAACCTGCTTTGCTGGTGATACGGATGGATTAAAAACAAATTAATTTACTTTTGATTAGTGTATTTTGTTTAGATGAATCAAGGAAATTTCAAGATTATTTTGTGTGTCAACTTCTAAAAACACCATTATCCCTTATTATTTTTGATGGTTAAAGTACCAACTACTTTATTTGTCTCCCTTTAATTTGAGCAAAGGACCTGCCTACTCACAAACTGACATTTGACTTTACACAAATAATTCAAGACACCTTCACATCATCCATTTATTCAAAAAAAATTCACCTAAAATAGGACAAATCCAAAACATAATGAAGGCAGCAATAGAACAAATGGTGGACTTTGCAAAGCCTCTGTACCCCAGGGCATACCTAACAATTTTTTGTTAACTATCCAAACTTGGGGACCTGAGAATTACAATATAGGGAGCACCAGAAGATCATGGACTCCAAAAGATGGGGAGCAGCAGCAGAAGACATGTCTGTCCCCAGGCTGTGGTACTTCAACAGGCTGATATTTTTTGCCGACCAAACTGAACCAAGAACAACACTATCCACACTTCTCTCCCCATCAGCAGAGGCCATTTTTTTTCTTTGTCACTCCCATCACAATAATACAAAATCAATAAAAAAAGAAAGAAACATGTTTTCGCACATTTGTCGTTCCATTTTTGAAGCTAAACATAAAATTATCCCTAAAATGGATCTAAATGGTCAAAAAAAATTCTAAAAAATAATAACACATCAAAATATGTACCAAACCATTATGTTGGTGGCCAAATTAGTAGCCCCTAAAATCTGGGCTCTGAGTTGGCCACTGACCCCCATGCTGCTGGGGTGGTTGGGCTTGCTGGGGTGGTAAGGTTGGCGGTTGTGGGTAGGTTGGGGGTTGTGGGTAGGTTGGCTGGTGTGGGTAGGTTGGCTGGTGTGGGTAGGCTGGGTGGGCTTGGTAACTTGTCTGGGTTTGGTAGGCTGCCTGTGGTTGGTAGGCCTGTTGTTGATTAGCTGGAGGTGTGTGCTCTAAATCACAGACATGGGAATTAGGGGTTAGCTCCCGTTTCCTGGCCTTGCTAAGGAGCTGGACCATCATCCCCTCACACAGCTCCCTTTGATCTGCCTCTATTTCTCGGAGCTTGTTGGCAATGAAACAGCCAAACCCTTCTGCACTATCGGGTGCTGAGGTGATGACCGATGTGGCCCTACTTAAAAATTCAGCAGTGGCGTCATCTAGCTGTTGCCTCTTCTTGGCCCTTTTTCGAGGAGGGTTTAGTGTAGGGATTTGGCATTGGGTTGACAGGCTGCTGGGCCCAGCCTCTTCTTGGCTGCCAAGGTCCTGTGTGTGAAAAAGGAGCATCATTTCAGTTTTGTTGCCATCATAACAACACATTAACATCATAGTATATTTGAATGGCCAGTTGTTGAAAAATACTAGACCTGGGTAAAGCTGATCTCCTCCTCCTCCTCCTCCTCCTCCTCCTCCTCATCCTCTGTTGGTTCTGCCTCAGTATCTGTGGCCTCTGCTGATAGGGAGGGTAGTGTGGATAGATGTTTTCTTGGCTCAGTTTGGTCCTTTAAAAACATCAGGCTGTTGAAGTACCACAGTTTGGGTACATACACATCATCTGCTGCAGCTCCCGATCTTTTCGATCCCTCGACCTTCTTTAGCTCTCTGAGAAACGTGCTCCTCAGGCTCCCAATTTTAGCTTTAATTTGTGTTGCGTTGGCCCTGGGGTACATAGTCTTTGCTTCTGCCACCAATGTAGCTATTGCTGCCTGTCTTTTATTTTTATCTGAATAATCTTTATGTTTCGACTGCCACAGACAGGTATGCGATCTGTAGAGTTCGATAAAAGCACTGACGAATTTACGTGAATTTAGTTTTCCACCCTTAGTTTTTGGCATGTTTTTGATCAGATCTCTGCAACAAAGGTTACAATACAACCAATAAGTGCTTGCTTTGAGTTCCTAACATGCTTATACAATGTGTGTTTGGTTCCCTAAGCTAAATCATGCAGTAACCACTAGTGTCACAATGTATTCACCTACCTTCGTTCAGTGTATTCCTTTGCCTTAACGTGGAGTCGCAACAATGGATTCGTTCATGCGCGCGGGACCTCGACCGCTCGTTTTTGATTTATATAGCCTACGCATGCGTGAAGCTCCGCTCTACGTGCGTCATGACGCTGGGGCGTGACCACATTATTTTTTCTTCCTGCGCCATTCTGTGAGGTACATGTGTGAGGGAGAAGATGATGGCGCAATCAACGAATACGAACAGGCCCCGCAGTGGAGGAGTTTATATTAAGCACAAGGCCACCCCCATGAGCAAGGGGGAGATGGTGGAGATGGTGCGCATCTTTGAGAAATACGATTACGATTGCAAAATGGAGAACTATGATAGACCCAACAGCCATAAAGACTGGGTTCTGGAGAAGGTCCTTGCAGTATTGGAAGAAGATTATGGGGTAAAACGAACGAAAGACCAAATCAGAAAACGATGGTCAGATTTGAAGCACAGAGAGCAAGAACATTTGGACTCCATTCACCGCACCATTATCAAAAAAAGTAAGTACATGTAATTATGTCAATATGTGTCTGTACATTAGAGATGGATTCCATTTAATGGTGATTTGTTATTGTGAGGGCTCCAGAAGAAGATAATGCAAGTTTAAATGTAGTTCATTATAATGTGAAAGTTGTTCTTTCTGTCTTGGCTACTTTTCTGTACTAAATAATATACTGTATTTTAATGTTTTCCACAGAAAAAAGGCAAAGAGAAAAACACCACAGGGGACAAAAGGAGGCTTCCATTGGCCGGGCTCCAACAGGGGAGACAACATGCTCAAAATCACCCCCAAAACGTAAGGACAAAATTATATAATGAGCATTTTCACAGCGACAGGGGTGTTTCTAGGTAGGACAAAGACCATGGGCTCAGGCCATATCTTAAGGGGTAAAATCAACTTTAGGTTAGATGTGTGGCTCATCACTGACCATTAATGATGCATTTGAATGATATACATGGGTAGAGGAGAGGCCCTGTGGATCAGAGTCACAGAGAGTCACGCCTGCTAGATTTCACATCATATATCCCATCTTGCCATGGCAAACAAGAGTGATGCGTGTCATCTGTCTGATTTTTTGAATGTGGCCACTAAAGAGATTTGTACCCACTTTTTAAATGACATCATACTCCTGTTCCATAAAATGTTGTATATTATAATAATGCCTAGTGTAGTGCACTAGTCTCGAGCAAACTTTGTCACCAGGGCAAGGTTGGTATATATTAAAAAAGCAGCAAATGTGATTCTGGTAAGATAATGTCATTTAGGGGCGGCTTCATGGATGTTTTATTCTTTAATTTTAGAGGATCAGGAGTGTGGTCAGCACCAACCTTTGCAGGATATTGATGATAGTGCCGGACCCAGCAAAGAGCCACCAGTGGACAGCACATCCCCAGACACCAGATCTGCTGAGGGTGAAGGAGTGCAAGAAATCCAAGATGACCCTTTGGAGGCTGTTGTTTGCCCCAGTAAGTTTTTTTAACATGTGCTTTCCATAATCAATACATGGTTACTGATTATATGTCCACTACAAACACGCCCACAACACACTAGCAAATTATGTAGTGCATTCAACATTTGAGCATGTAGAAGGGAGAGGTGGCAGTGTTGTTTAGGTAGCTGCACGTGAAGACACATGCATATGCACCTGGTCCAAGATTTTCGGAGTATATCTGTAGTGTGTACATTACCTAGTAGTGTAGCTGTATTTAGAAGATCAAGCATTTTGCAAGCACCAATTGAGTGTCTATGTTTAGGTAAGTATTTTCAAAAAGTAGCCCTGATTAATAATGTGTCCCTATGTTTTTTGCCTCAGTCACTTGACCATCAAACACATTCTAATTTATTATCTTCTTCCAAGGCCACCAACTACCAGGATGCACTATTGGTCGGATCAGTGCTAATATGCTGCAGGCAATGACAGAGCTTGAAAATCTAAAGGAGTCTGCCACTGGTGTTTAGAGACGAATCAGGGATTATTACGACCTGTTAGCTAAATTTTAGCTGTTTTTGTGACGTAGGTTGATAGTTTACATTTGGACCTCCTGTTATTTAAATTTTCTGTGAACTTGATGCAACTAGACTTGTTAGCACAGGCTGAGTTTTGTTATTTGTTTAGAAATGGCACTAATTCACTTTGCAATACGCAGATGTTAGCAAATGTGACTTTTGAGGCTATTTCAATACTGTAATTTTTGAAAAAAATAATGTTTTGGTGTGATTTAAGTGTCTCAGCTGAGTTTTTATTTACTCCTCTTCTTCTGGTGCTTTCAAGAAACAGTATATTACAATTTTGAAGGGCTATACCTGACCAATTTTGACATATGCACATCCAAAAAAAAAATATGTACCTATGGCAAAAGTGAAACATCTGGCAATGCACCAGGAGAAGGAGAGTGGAGAAAGACTGTGCTAAGGGGCATTTTGCAACAAACACAGTTCCGTTTATTTTGGGGTGCATTTTTGTATGCGACAAGGATGCAGGCACAGTGTTTGACATGCACTCCATGAAGGTTCTGGTCGGCTCTAGCTCACAACATGATAGTTCAGTTTCAGGTGCTAAGGATGACTGCATGTTGTGAGCTACAACCAACCAGAACCCCCGTAGCGCATGGAGAGCACTGTGCATGCATTTTTGACCCACAAAAAAAGCGCCACAGAATAAACAAAACTGCATCTGGTCATACATATTGTGTGTTTATAATAATATTTTGGGCAGAGAATTCTGCCAAAAATGTTTTAATTTCTGCTGTAACCACTTGGCAAGGTATATTGCTGTGTTGGAAAAGATGCATGTTTCTCGCCAAAATAATAACTAACGAATTATTGCGTTCTTCATGACCTAGCACTGTTTTGCACTTTTGTAAAAGAAAAAAATGGCACATTGGATTGTGCTTATTAAAAAAATAATGTTTTTGCAAAAAAAGGTGTGGCTTCTTATTTATAAGATCAGTACTACCAGTATATTTAGAATTTAGGGTAAGAACATTGACAGTGTATTATTCGAAAAGGGGTGTAGCAGAGCCCTAAAATATAATAATACTCAACATAGATGTATTGAAGTTTAGAAAGGTGTATTTGCACGTCTGCTTGTTTCCCTAAAGTTTTGACAATTCTCACCAAAATTCTAAGGACATAAAAAACTTAAAACCAAACCACAGATAACAGTAGCTGAAAAATTTTAATTTTAAGAGGAAAAAAAAATAGATAGAACAAACTCTACAGGACATTTTGCTGCCAAGGCACTGCCCCTCTACCAACAAAGTAGTCCATATACTGCTCACGCACAAGACGTGCATTCTGGGAGGAGACAGCAGGTCGGGTAAGTTGCAGGGCTGGCATTACTGCCTCTTCAGCTGCCCGTCCACCTGAGGGGTCATCAGTATTGCCAGACCCAATGTAGTTGGTAGCATTCCTCCGTAGAAAATTATGGAGGATGCAGCAGCACAACACCACGTGGTTAAGCTTGTATTCAGCCAAGTGAATGGCAGTAAGAAATAGCCGAAAACGACTTGACATAATGCCAAAGGCGTTTTCAACCACCCTTCTGGCACGTGACAGTCTGTAATTATAGATCCGTTGCTCAGGGGTGAGGTTCCTCATCGGAAAGGGCTTCAACAGATGTTCCCCAAGAGCAAAGGCCTCATCTGCCACAAATACAAAGTTGAGGCCCTCCACGTTGTCCTGCGCAGGTGGCAAACTTAAGGTGCCATTAGTAAGACGGTGATAGAATTCGGTATGAGACATCACACCTCCATCAGAATGACGCCCATTCATACCAACATCAACATAAATAAACTCATAGTTTGCAGAAACTATAGCAAGAAGAACTATGCTGTTAAAGCCCTTGTAATTATAAAAATAAGAGCCAGAGGCCGGCGGAGGAACAATCCTGACATGTTTGCCATCAATGGCACCCCCACAATTGGGAAAATTCCAAAGATTGGCAAACTGGGCCGCAACATCCTGCCATTCCTGAGGGTTGGAAGGAAACTGTGGAGTCAAACAAAGAACAATTAGTTACTACTTCAGCATAATAAATTGCAACCTATTTTTACACATACATTATAGGGGCAACATAACAAGGAAACAATTCAAGCAGTTTGTGGACTAAAAATTTGATATAATTCTCATTTATATGCTTCATGACTCCCTCTGATGGCACATTCCAAAAATGTTAGGGAGATGAGGTTGAATGTTTAAAGTTTGGGGGGTGTTAAAAAAAAACTCTCCTTTTCAATGTGACCAATATGGTGAACAAATGAAGGTTCATGTTTGTTGCAAGCCATTCTGATTTTTGCGCTTGGCACACCAGAGGCAACAGAATAACATACCATATACTTCAAATGTAAATAAAAATAATAATATCATTTTAAGAAAATGGGACAAATATGGCAAGCAGAAAAGGGGTATAATGAAGATATGTTGAGCTAGAGTACACAAATATTTGGATCAGATGATTCACTATTTGGGAAGGGGAAGGTTAATAAACAGTTTGTGCACCCCAAAAAATTTACTCTGCCACTCTGCTGCCAGTTTAAGGAGAAACATTTTAAGATGCCCTAGTTTATAAGGGTTGTTAAGGGAAGGCAAATAACAAATTGGGGTCCCAGGGTAGATTGCTAGGGAGGTAAGTGAAGGCAAATATGTATTTAGGGCAAGGAAAAGTAGTCAGCATGCCACCAAATAAAAATTATTTGAACAGATTCTAACAAGAATGGGACTGAACATTGTGGAAATGGATATAATGTGATATCAAATAAAATAACTTACCCGAATATAGTCCTTCTGCAGGACTTGAATAATGGCACAGCAAGTATCAGGAATTATGTGTCCCAGAGCCTGGGGAGAGATCCCAGTAGTAAATTTAATATCCTGGAGACTTCTCCCTGTCGCCAAATAGCGCAAAGTGGCTATGAGCCGTTGCTCTGCAGGAATAGCAGGCCTCATACATGTGTCCTTCTTGGTGATATATGGAGACAGCAAATGTAAAAGACGCTGGAAGCAGGAATCTGACATCCTAAGATAGTTCCTAAAATCATTAGGATTGTTTTCCTGCAGCTCCCTGAGCAATGGCATATGAGAAAATTCTTCACGGCGAAGCAACCAAGTTTTGGTCCAAACAGTCCTCCTCCTACTCCTGGACCTGGACTGAGCTTGAGCAATAGCCAGAACTCCTAGACCGTAAACAGCACGCTCTCTCGCAGGATCGCGCAACATCTCGGAATTTGGCGAACGGACACAAACGTTCTGAAACGCACGAAACTGGAAATGTGGAAAGCACTCACACGAAACATCAACTAACTATAGAGTAGCTACGGGTGACGTCGGAGAATTTCACTTCCTCTTTTAAACGCACGGCATTACGTTCAAACGTCACTACGTTCGTGTTGGTTGCCGGAAAAGTCCGAGTGTGTGTATGCTATGGGTGTGATCGGACAAATCAATTAGGACAAAAATCCAAGGGAAGTTTTGTTGGATGTCCGACCGTGTGTACGGGGCTTTAGTCTGTATTGTGGTTTGAAAACTGTCACATGACATTTAAAAAAAGTATCGGTATCGGCAAGTACATGAAAAAAAGTATCGGTACTTGTACTCAGTCCTAAAAAAGTAGTATCGGGACAACCCTAATTAAAATCTTTACTGTGAAATGAACATTTCAGCACAGCAGAATATACATATTAAAGTGGTTGTAAACCCTTACATATACCCAGTAAAGTGACTGGTCTCAGGTGATACAAAGAAATTAAACAAATTCATCCTACATAAGTTCTCTTCCCTACAGCTATTCAAAGTCTAGAATTTATAAAGCTTGTCTAAGCTGTCAGAAAAAAAGGGGCGGAGAGCTGAAGTTAAACTCTGCAGAGCTTAGTGAGGAGAGCACCGAGAGCTGATTGGAGGGAAGAACCCCCCCCCCCCCCCCCCCCCCCCATTCACACAGCTCACAGGAACAGACGAGGCTGTCAATGAGCTGGAGATCCCTCCCCCGTCAGGAAAACTTGTCAGAAGTGATTCATGCTGATAGAGGAGCAAGCAGCAGACAGGAAATTACACTTAGTGCTCTTAATTGAGACACATTAAAGAAGGATGCTTTTTGTTCATATTTCATGTTTAAGGTTTACAACCACTCACAAATCGCCGTCATTGTACGTCGGTACTCGCGTCCTCTCCCGACAGGTCTGGAGCTGGGTGAGGGAAAGATGGGCCGCCGCTCGTCTACATAGCATTGAATGGCGGAGGTGACTTTCCTGAGCCCCGAACTTCCGTGGGCGCCATCCCGTGTCGTCGTTCTCACGGCTTCTTGGCTTTTCGTTGGATAGATTGACAACAACGGGAGCCAATGGCTGTGCTGCCATCAATCAAATCCAATGATGGCTACTGGAGTCATACACTTGGCGTGTATGGACACGGAGTGTATGACACAGGAGTGCGCCCGCCGGGTAACCCCTTCGGGAAAGCGCCGAACAATGTGTATTTTATAAATTGTGCTTGTAAGACCGCTGCACAAATACTGTGTGACAAAGTATTGCAACAACCATCATTTTATTCTCTAGGGTGTCTGGAGGGAAAAATATTTATTATATATTATTATTTTTTTGTTTAGGGGAATTTTCTAGCAAAAAAATAGAAGATTTTAACTTCTAAACAACAAGTGTCAAACAGAGGTGTCAAACAGAGGCTCGGTCCTTAAAGCGGAGTTCCACCCTCAAATTTGACTTTACATCAGTAGTTCTAAAAAAATTTCATTATTCCTTTAAGAAAAAAAAAATTGTTACATGCCTTTAAACCCTTGTTGCTAGGCAGATTTGTAAATCTTCCCATTTCCTATACCGCTGTGCTAAAAATTGTGACCTACACAGCACAGACTACTGGGAATGTAGTGGGTGTAACTTTCCAGGAGTCTGTGCCTCCCCAGTCTGGAAGAATCGTGAGACTTGGACAATACAGGTGATGTTTTGTCCTTCTTTCTAATAAATTAAAACTGTCACAATGAGAGTAAAATAATTTGACAAGGAGGTTGCAACTGTTCAAAGAAAATTGCTCCAATTATGACAACATAAAATGTTTTTGGAAGGTGCCGTTTAACCTCCCCCTGCCCCCCCCCCCGCGAGCGCGATTCGCGGCACCCCTATTCCGATATTTGCGCCCCCCCCGCGATTCGCGGCAAGGGGGAGTGTCTATGCGCTGCGCGGCGGGGAATACAGTTATTCAAACAAAAGCTGCCTGTAATGTTCCCCGCACGCTGATTAATGCGGCGGTGGCATCATCTAGGTATGGGGGACATGGCTGCAATATGTGGGGGGGACATGGCTGCAATTTGTGGGGGGACATTGTTGCAATATGTGGGGGGGACATGGCTGCATTTGGGGACATATTTAAAAAAAAGTATCGGTATTCGGTATCGGCGACTATTTGAAAAAAAATATCGGTACTTGTACTTGGTCCTAAAAAAGTGGTATCGGGACAACCCTAGTCAAAAACATTTCAGAGCTGATTCACACCTAAGCGATCCATTGCAGTATGTGTGGAATGTTTATGCGTTAAAGCTGAAGTTTAGGTATGATTTTTTTTATAGCATAGTTAGAACGAACGAACCAATGTAAGTATGCATGCATTATACCTGGCCAATCCCCAGAGAAGCTGTAAATCATTGTAGTAGTCAGCACTACTACAGTGAAAGCCGCAGTCTTCAGTGTCGAGTGGCTGCCAGAGAAGGGTCGCTTGCAAGGCATTGTCATGATTCAGAGATAACTTTGTATTTTGTTAACCACTTCTGGACTGCCCACTGTATATATACGTTGGCACTTTGAAGATAGATATCTCTGTTATGGCAGTAGCTAGCAGCCATAACCAAGGTATCCATCTCTTCAGTGAGTGGTCCGGTTTACGATAATGGTGATCTCTGTCGCGGATTCAAGCTGGGTATGGAGACAAGTGAGGGGAAGATGGCCCCCACCCATCTCCATACCATAGCAGGGCGGAAGTAATGTCAAAACGTCACTTCCACCCCTAGCTCTTAAAAGGGCCATTTTTTTTAACCTCAGATCTCATATTTAAGAGGACCTGTCATGCTTTTTTCCCATTACAAGGGATTGTTTTCTTTTTTTAAAACAATGTAAAAAAAAAAAAAAAAAGGAAACTAAATTAAATAAGAAAAAAAATATATATATATATTTTAAAAGCTCCCCGTCCCAACGAGCTTGCGCACAGAAGCATACATGAGCAGCAGTGCCTGCATATGAAAACGGTGTTCAAACCACACATGTGATGCGTTGCCACGATCGTTAGAGTGAGAGCAATAATTCTAGCCCTAGACCTCCTCTGTAACTCAAAACATGCAACCTGTAGAATTTTTTAAACATCCCCTATGGAGATTTTTAAGGGTAAAAGTTTGCTGCCATTCCACGAGCGGGCAAAATTTTGAAGTGTGACATGTTGGGTATCAATTTACTCAGTATAACTTTCACAATATATATAAAAAAAAAAAAAATGGGCTAACTTTACTGTTGTCTTATTTTTTAATTTAAAAAAAAAGTGCACTTTTAAGACTGTTGCGCAAATACGGTGTCACATAAAGTATTGCAATGACCGCCATTTTATTCTCTATGGTGTTAGAAAAAAAAAAATTTAAAGTATAATGTTTGGGGGTTCTAAGTCATTTTCTAGCAAAAAATATTGTTTTTAACTTGAAAAAAAACATACTGTACCATTACCATACCATTGGCTGGCGCTGCTGTCAATCACAGCGGATGACGCGGCGTGCAGGGGGCGGAGCCGAGTGATACAGTCGGCGGCTATGGCCGCCGCTGTATCACGGGAGCGTGCTCGCAAAAACTTTCCACTGTGCGAGCGCCCTCGCATGAAGATGGAAAGCTTTTGCGAGGGGGAGCCTAGACAGCCGCCGAGGGACCAGAAAAAAAGCAATCCGGGCCACTCTGTGCAAAACGAGCTGCACAGTGGAGGTAAGTATAACATGTTTGTTGTTTTAAAAAAAAAAAAATTCCTGACTTTAGTGTCGCTTTAATGAGGTGAATAGTCAGAGCGGTGATATCCAACACACCGCAGCCTACAAAAAATAAACAAATGTACAAATAAACAGCACACAGTATTTGCACTGCAGTATGCTGTGGTGCTTTGGGATCTACTGTACAATTTAATTAGTGTGTCATTCACATTGAACGGCACCCCAGCAAGCTACATATATTTTTTTTTTTTTTGTGCATTGCTGCAAGACACAAGTGTGAATGGGCCCTCAGAAAGATGTGGTGCTGATTTACACTACCGCATATACTCGAGTATAAGCCGAGGCACCCAATTTTACCACAAAAAATGGGAAAAACGTATTGACTCGAGTATAAGCCTAGGGTGTCTATCTGCATGCCTCACTGTGCCCATGCCTCACTGTGCCCATGCCTAGACTGACATTTAACATGGGAGTCTATGAAAGGGGTGCCCAGCTTTGAAAAGTCAGTGCTCCCCAGACAACAAACTTGGCACACTTGTAGAGGAGAAATGGGGCTACATCTGTGCCAAGTCCTGGGTCCAGGAGATCTACGACCGGCCGGTTCCAGGTCCCCAAAATCACCAGAGAAATTACATGTGAGTCTAAGGAAGGGGTGAAAAAAATAAAATCGGTGCTCCCCGGCCATATGTCCCCCGGACAACAAACTTCGCAAACTTGTAGAGGAAGAGCTACATGTGTGCCAAGTTTGGGGTCCAGGGGACCTACGGCCGGCCGGTACTGGGTCCCCAAAGTCGGGGAAATCAGGCGCAAAAAGGTCACTCGAGTATAAGACGAGGGGGGCATTTTCAGCACAAGAAAAATGTGCTAAACAACTCGGCTTATACTCGAGAATATGCGGTACTTTGGCTTCCATATTTGCGCAAGCACCCCCGCTTGTTCTTTTAAAAAACAGACTTACTGGCTGGATCACCAGGTAAAAATAAAAAAGACAGCCTGAAAAAAAAAAAATGAATACAGTCATTGCATTTAAGAAGTAGAGAGCTGCAATATAATAAAATGTTATATTACTTATATTTCTTTGGGGTTTAAAGTGGTTGTAAACCCTGTTACACCACTTTTCACTACAGGTAAGCCTATAAGAAGGCTTACCTGTAGGTACCGTGAATGTCTCCTAAACTGGCACAGTTTAGGATATATTTACTGTATCTGCATGTGCCAATGCACACTGAAGAAATGGTCTGCTCGTGCAGTATCTTTAGTAGCAGTGTCATCGCTGCTCCAGCCAATCACAGTGCCGGAGCCTGTGAACCCGCAAAATAACTTTGGGGGACATGTCACCGGTCGCAACAGTGTATGGGGGCCGCTGCAACAGCTTAGATCTAAGGTATTTCATAATGAGCTAGTATGCAATGCAGGGTCTTGCAGGGTTTTATTTTTTATGAGTTTACAAACCACTTTAATTCACTTTAAAGTGACTAGGGGCTCAAGTAACGTCCAGTAATGAGCAGGTTAAAATTGTAGCATCCTCATATTTGAATGTCCTTGCTCAGTCACTGGGGAAATCCTCCTTGCTTTTAGCCAGATCATTTTTATAGTCTCCTCTACAGACAGTGTCAGTTTCTGCTTCGGTGACTCCATGTAAGGGTACAAGAAGTGACAGCGCTAACATCCGCCTTTCAAAAGTCCTAACACATCTTCCTTTGGGGAGCTGACCTCTGATCTTTGTTTTCTTTTTTTTTTTGTTACCCTTTCTTTTTTTTTTCTTTCAAACATCTGATGTTGAAATCAACACGTTTTAGCTCAATATTCCCTGCATAATTCATCCCGCATCAAGGTACCATAGTTACATGATATTGCTATGATTTAGTTTGAAAAAGAAAAGAAAGCGCTTACTTCTGAATGTTTGTAAGTAGGACCATTGCTTTTTATTTCATGTTTATTAAAACTTTTAAGTGGTAATGCACAAGGTCGGTGCGCCCTCCTTTCTTTTCTTTTTCATTTTAGCCATATGAACACCCTTTGTTCTGTGGAGGGCTGCAAGACTTAAGACTTTGCCTTTGTACCATACTGATACACCCAGTTTGGCGATACACCAGAGCGCAGGAGGATTTTTTTTATGATTTAGTTTAACATACATACATTTAAAAAACATAATAAGTGATTTGCAATAGTGTCCTGGCAGTTTTATGGTTTACACAGCTCTAGCACACTGTATAGCCAGGTAGATCCCTCTGCATTGTCTAGATCAGCCCTCAAAATTTCCACTCGCCTACTAGCATTTGGCGAGTGGATTTAAGCTGGGGGCGAGTGATGACAGGGCTGCATGACCAATCTCCCTGCAATCTGTGCCTACACTTAGAGTCTCGATGCGATTGGCGGCCGAAGAGGAAAGGTGCATGCTCGGGAAAAGTAGTCTGGTGAGCCGCACACAGGCAGAGCAGTACACAGGTGCTCTCCTTACAATTCTCATTAAGCCATGGGACCCAACAGTATGACCTCTCTGAGCCTGCCCCCCTCCCACGATCATTGTAGCTGTAGAGCAGAGAGCAGGGAGCAGGAAGTAATGAGTGAGGTGGAGGATTGCGAAAATTACCACTCCGGTGCAGCGCTCACTGAAAGTTGCTCTGACATGAGAGCGGCAGCCTTCAAGTTTGTACAGTTTTCTTCTCCTTGTGCTCTATGTAAGTGTAAAACAGTTCAGCCTGAGCACTGCAAACAGACTGGTGTCAATGTGTGCTGTGCGGTGTCAGTGTGCGCTGAGCTATGGTGTCAATGGCTGTGTAGTTGTGTGGATCTCAGCGCTGGATTGAACTCCCTCCCGCTGTGCTGCAGCTCCTCTGCTCACTGCCAGCCTGAATAAAAGGGGGAAGTGGGGACATGCAAGCGTGGAGCCGCACACACAGGCTCCTGATGATGAGATGAATAGGAGAGAGAGAGAGAGGATGAATGGGAGTTGCACAGGAGACAGCGAGAGAATGGTGAAGAGACCCAGTTCTAGTGCCATGTCCCTCTGGTCTTCCCCCAGTGCCCTGTCCCTCTGGTCTGCCCCCAGTGCCCTGTCCCTCTGGTCTGCCCCCAGTGCCCTGTCCCTCTGGTCTGCCCCCAGTGCCCTGTCCCTCTGGTCTGCCCCCAGTGCCCTGTCCCTCTGGTCTGCCCCCAGTGCCCTGTCCCTCTGGTCTTCCCCCAGTGCCCTGTCCCTCTGGTCTGCCCCCAGTTCCCTGTTCCTCTGGTCTGCCCCCAGTTCCCTGTTCCTCTGGTCTGCCCCCAGTGCCCTGTTCCATTTTGTTAAAGTTGTTGTTGGTAATATTTAATTGTGTAACTTGATTCTGCATAAAACATTTAACAGTGTCATTCAATGAGATAGAGGTGTGTTTATGGGTGCAATTAGGTGCAGGGCAGTGTATGAATTAGGTGGGGCAACGGGTGGCGAGTAACTCTTGAGGCCTGGCTAGTAGCTCAGTGCTTGAAATTTTGAGCCCTGGTCTAGATCATTCTCGGCTTATAGATGCACAGCAAGAGAACACAGATTTGATAGAGACTCTCCACCCCAAACCTGAAAATGGACAGCAGTGCTATTGTCGGGCTAGAGGAAGAAAACGGGACTTTGAGTTGTATTGCTGAAATAAGTGCCTCAGCTGCCTGGCTGCAATCTGAGGGTATTGTGGGTACTGAGGGTAATGATGGTCGGCCAGAGATGATGCGATTCCCTCGTTAACACCTACCCTCCCGCAAAGCTATTGTGTTCTCTGGATGGGGGTTGGTCTTGTGGCGCCATCCCTGCCGGGAGAACACAGTGAAAACATTTGGCCACCCCACCCCCCCCCCAAACCAGACCCTTATTAGAGAATGCAGCCCAATGGGCCAGCAAAGGGTGTAAATGAGCGTGCACACCTTGTACCCACGTTGATAAAGGATAAGGGCCTATTCTCTAAAACCCTAGTGTGGTTGTTGTGCTTCAAGGGATGACTTTTCGGAATCTGAAAGCCCCCTTTAACAAGTGGCCCCAGACACCACTGCAGGCGGCATTCATTGTAATTGACGATAACTCTACATTGGGGAACATTTAAAAAAAATGCATTGTTTTAGTTTTTGACAAGCCCCTGAATTTAAAAAAAAAATCTGTTTTTACTTGTTTTTGGTGAATAACTAGGGGTACTATGTACTTCATATTCATTTACATTGGGGGGTGGATCTGGGGGCCCCTTTGTATAATTTGTGGCTTCCAAAAGTTCCCTCGTGCACCCTCACAACCACCAGGCCAGGCTTGTGGGGAAGAGTACTTTGCTCTCATCGACATAGGGACAAGGTGCTTTACCAGGGGGCACACTTGTACTTGCCTTTCCTGTCCTGCCAGGCTACATGCTCAAATAAGGGTCTGGTATGGATTTCGGGGAGGGGCTATAACTGTTGTAACGATACGAAAATATAATGGATATGAAAAAAAAGCATTTTTTTATTTTGGATTTTGAACGTTCGTTATCACTTTGTTTAAAACCAACACAAAAATCCCCGAAATTTGGTCCTGGCTCCTAAACAACCAGCTATTTACTGGTCGAGGGGTGTTCTGGCAGCATAAACAGTGGGAAAGGCAAGTTTTCCTCGCTTATTTTACATGTACAATTTTTTTAAAGCCAGAAGTCATGCCAGGGTCATTATATCTTGGCAAATTTATTTTACCTACCAACATTATTCTACGTAAACGTTATTTTATTTCACACATCTAGTTTCAAAAATTCACATTTTATCTGGATCCATATGTATAACATCCCATCGTTTTTAGACACTCCCCCATATTTATTCCTCAAAGACTTTTACCAGTGTATTACTTTGTGTCTCGTGGGCGTCAAAATGTTACTGCGATTTTTAAATGTTTTTTTATTATAATCGAGAGACAGATTTCAGCAACCACAGGGTCTCATATGAGTAGTATTTTCTACCATGTTGGGATTTCTTTAATTAATGTTACAGATCAACATTTTAATAGATTGCTAATTATACAAATGAGAGCCATCCTAAACAACTCTCTAATCTTTGCGGTATAAACTCATGTATGACCAGCATAATCCCGCCATGCCATTAGTCATGACACCATTATTGAAGAAAGATTAGCACGGTGTTAAAAAAAAAAACACATCGGCTGGAAATGATGGCAGAATCTTATGCCGCGTACACACAGTCGTTTTTTGTCTTGTAAAAAACGATGTTTTTCAAACTTCATTTTAAAAAACGACGTTGCCTACACACCATCATTTTCTGAAAATGCTCTTGCAAAGCACGGTTACGTAAGACACTTTCGACGGCACTCTGTTCCATTGAAGCTCCTGTCTCATAACTTGCTTCTGAGTATGCGCAGGTTTAAAAACGTTGTTTTAAAAGTCGTTTTGCCCACACACGATCATTTTTTATGACACAAAAAACAACATTCTGAAAAACGACATAAAAAAATTCAAGCATGTTCTAATTTTTTTTTGGTCGTTTTTTTGAAGACATATAACAACGTTTTGCCCACACATGATCATTTTAAATGACGTTTTTTAAAACGTCGTTTTTTTCCATCACAAAAAACGACCGTGTGTACGCGGCATTAGAGGATTTAAATTTGTACACCCCGGCATCTACCAAAATGAAGATATCTTTCCATATACAGTGCAGAAAAAAAGTATTTGAACACCCTGCTATTTTGCAAGTTCTCCCACTTGGAAATCATGGAGGGGTCTGAAATTGTCATCGTAGGTGCATGTCCACTGTGAGAGACATAATCAAAAAAAAAAATCCAGAAATCACAATGTATGATTTTTTTAACTATTTATTTGTATGATACAGCTGCAAATAAGTATTTGAACACCTGAGAAAATCAATGTTAATATTTGGTACAGTAGCCTTTGTTTGCAATTACAGAGGTCAAACGTTTCTTGTCGTTTTTCACCAGGTTTGCACACACTGGAGGAGGGATTTTGGCCCACTCCTCCACACAGATCTTCTCTAGATCAGTCAGGTTTCTGGGCTGTCGCTGAGAAACACGGAGTTTGAGCTCCCTCCAAAGATTCTCTATTGGGTTTAGGTCTGGAGACTGGCTAGGCCACGCCAGAACCTTGATATGCTTCTTACAGAGCCACTCCTTGGTTATCCTGGCTGTGTGCTTCGGGTCATTGTCATGTTGGAAGACCCAGCCTCGACCCATCTTCAAAGCTCTAACTGAGGGAAGGAGGTTGTTGCCCAAAATCTCGCAATACATGGCCCCGGTCATCCTCTCCTTAATACAGTGCAGTCGCCCTGTCCCATGTGCAGAAAAACACCCCCAAAGCATGATGCTACCACCCCCATGCTTCACAGTAGGGATGGTGTTCTTGGGATGGTACTCATCATTCTTCTTCCTCCAAACACGTTTAGTGGAATTATGACCAAAAAGTTCTATTTTGGTCTCATCTGACCACATGACTTTCTCCCATGACTCCTCTGGATCATCCAAATGGTCATTGGCAAACTTAAGACGGGCCTTGACATGTGCTGGTTTAAGCAGGGGAACCTTCCGTGCCATGCATGATTTCAAACCATGACGTCTTAGTTTATTACCAACAGTAACCTTGGAAACGGTGGTCCCAGCTCTTTTCAGGTCATTGACCAGCTCCTCCCGTGTAGTCCTGGGCTGATTTATCACCTTTCTTAGGATCATTGAGACCCCACGAGGTGAGATTTTGCATGGAGCCCCAGTCCGAGGGAGATTGGCAGTCATGTTTAGCTTCTTCCATTTTCTAATGATTGCTCCAACAGTGGACCTTTTTTCACCAAGCTGCTTGGCAATTTCCCCGTAGCCCTTTCCAGCCTTGTGGAGGTGTACAATTTTGTCTCTAGTGTCTTTGGACAGCTCTTTGGTCTTGGCCATGTTAGTAGTTGGATTCTTACTGATTGTATGGGGTGGACAGGTGTCTTTATGCAGCTAATGACCTCAAACAGGTGCATCTAATTTAGGATAATAAATGGAGTGGAGGTGGACATTTTAAAGGCAGACTAACAGGTCTTTGAGGGTCAGAATTCTAGCTGATAGACAGGTGTTCAAATACTTCTTTGCAGCTGTATCATACAAATAAATAGTTAAAAATTCATAAATTGTAATTTCTGGAATTTTTTTTTTGGATTATGTCTCTCACAGTGGACATGCACCTACGATGACAATTTCAGACCCCTCCATGATTTCCAAGTGGGAGAACTTGCAAAATAGCAGGGTGTTCAAATACTTATTTTCTGCACTGTATAATGATGAGGAGCTAAAGCGTTAACCACCTCCTCAGAAAACCTAGGTCTACATCTTGTTAATGATTTATATTCTCATGCGCCTTAGGTTCATTTATACAATTTCATAGGAAAAGTATAGTGTATTTGCAGAGAGCACATCTTTTCAGTTACTATTGCACATTTTACCTTTTTGAATTTTGATTTGGCATTTATACGTTCCGCGCTTCATCTTCAATTGTCTGGTATTTTATTAAATGCAGAAACGCCAATGCAAAATTGTTCTTCAGCTGCAGCAATAACTGCCTGAAATTCATGCCTCTTACTTTCATTTTCTATCCAACATTCTTAAAGTGGCACAAAATCCTGGTTTAGAAAAAGAGTCTATTCAAATATCTAGTCTTAAATGTAGAATTAAGGCAAAAATTGTGTTTTATTTCATCTTGGATGGAGTAAAGGAGGGTTATAAACCCTGTAAGGTAATTTTTTTCCATCTGTGGCACGTTTGCGGAGATATAACTTTGCTTCCTGTCCGATAATGAAAACAGGAAGGGAGAGGAAATCCGTGCTTCCTGTTCGTGGGCGGCTACATTCATTCTCCATGGTCCCACTGTATATAAAAATGTAGCCAGACTAGGGATTATGGACTATGAGAATTGTAGAGTTCATAGAGCAGTGCACATGGCCACACCCAACATTTTATAGGTAAAGGTTTTCAATGCATGTAGACGGGTGCTGGTTTCTGCTTTGCAGTGCTACATAATGGTTATTCTTTGTTGCTGCTTCTAACAATACAAATCAGAGTTGGCTCACTCACCCCTTGTGTGGCTGAAAGCTGATCGCAAATCCCATTCACACCAGAGCATTTTGTAGCTTGAAGCCTGAAGCTACAAAACGCTGGAGGGGAAAAAAAATCTATTATTCTCTATGGAGATGGTTCACATCTCCACTCTAAAACGCCTGAAACTCAAATAAGTTCTGGGACTTTTTTTTTAGGCATATTTGGGCGTTTTTCTGCCTTTTACATTGGTGATCTTTTTGACCTGTACAAAAATCGTGGTAAAATTGCGCGACTTTCTGCCTGAAAACGCTATGTTCAGGTGTGAATGGGGCCTCAAGAGTTGATAAGCAAAGAAGAAGAATCATTGAAGCAACTAATTTACCCTGCCTCTAGTGGACAATTTCCAAATCTCTAAATTTAATACAAATGCCAGGGCTGTCATTGGCTCTCTCCTCTCTACTGCCTGGATGATATGAGAGGTGGGTTCCCTAGGTAGCAAACTCCACGGTCAGGCCCAGAGACACAGTTTGGCCTTGTTATGGGTTGGTACAGCTCCCGTTCTGCACTAACTGACATAGGGCCAGAGGGAGCACTGAAAAGAACCCCTGGCACTATGGATAACCCCAGCTTTATACATCACCCTGTGACATCACTGGAGATATGACATGCCTCACCAGTTTTGTACACAGACATATGACGTCAGTGACAGTGAGATACCCCTTCCCCAGTTATATTGTTCTGTAATGTAGCATGCCACCGTTTCCAAACTCTGTAATACCATGGGATGCAAATAGCAGCATGACACCCTTTCCCATCTACCTCTATGTACTGTTCTAGAACATCACTGGTGGGGTGTCACGCCTGCCCCAGCTCTATATACTATTATCTGATGTAATTTATGGGATGTCACCTCTTCTAGACCCTTTGTTATTTTTATGTAAAAAAAAAACACAACACATTATACTTACCTGGTCTGTGAAATGGTTTTGCACAGAGCAGCTCGGATTCTCCTCTTCCCATGTCCTATGGCGGCACTCCTAGCCCCTCCCTCCTGCCGGGTGCCCCCCACAGCAAGCATCTTGCACTCAGGGCACCAAGTAGGTGTGCTCCCGAGCCGCGGCTCTGTGTCCATTCACACACCGAGCCGTGGCTCGGCTCCATCCCCTCCATCTCCGGATTGGCTCACTGCCTGTGATTGGCTTTTGGCAGCGTTGGCTCGCGCTGCTGTCAATCAGTAGTGCTAGTACCCGGAGAGCCAAGGTTCTTGTGGACATCGCTGGATCGAGAGGGGACTCAGGTAAGTATTAGGGGGGGCTGCTGCACACAGAATGTTTACCTACCTTTTGAAAAAAAAAACTTGAGCCCCAACAACCACTTTAACTTTATATGCTCTTCTGCTCCCCCACTTTATATACTCCCCCACTTTATATACTGTGCTAGTACCCTTGTTCTGTATCTCTGAAATTCCTTTGCAAGCTCTATGTATATTATACAGGATTTATATAGCGCCAACAGTTTGCGCAGCACTTTACATCAGGGAAGACAGTACATTCACAATACAAATCAATACAGGGGGGATCAGAGGGCCCTGCTCGTAAGAGCTTGCAATCTAGAAGGGAGGGTATGTTATACTTTTGTCTATATATTTCTTCAAAATTCGTCCTAGTGGTAAGACCCGGTTCACACTGCGGCGACGCGACAGGCGGCTCAGCCGCCTGACGAGTCGCCTCCCATTGAATGCAATGGGAGCGTTCTAATAGGAGCGACGCAAGTCGCTCCGACTTAGAAAATGCTCCCTGTACGACTTTGGGGGCCGCATGGAGGTCGCATCTGAAGTCGTCCTCAGGACGACTTGCAGAGCCGCCCCCGGAGTCGGATCGCCCCAGTGTGAACCGACTCTTAAGATATTGTTTATTGTATTTTTATTGCCAATTTAAAGTAAATTCTTTCACAAAAATGAAAAGTTGAACGCCAAATATCCTGGCCAGCCCTTCAGAACGCACTGCACATAGCGGCCCTGATGCTCCATGCTGCCATTTAGTCACAATGCTTGCAATGGCAAGAGCTCATTAATCAGCACATTAAATGTGACCATGCTGACCAATGAGAAACGCATCTAAGGCTTAATATTTCGATATGGTGTTCCAGAGTGAAGAAGCACTTCTTATTAATCAGCGCGGTCACTCAGAGCTTTCCATTTCGATCATTATGATGGATATTCACTAGGGTTGTCCCGATACCACTTTTTTAGTACCGAGTACAAGTACCGATACTTTTTTCATGTACTTGCCGATACCGAATACCGATACTTTTTTAAATGTCATGTGACAGTTTTCAAACCACAATACAGACTAAGGATATTTTCTTTAGAATTATGAAGAACTCTAACTCAAGACATTATAAAATAATAAAAATGAGTAAAAATGAATAAAAATGTTTTATTTTCTTGTCACGCAGTAGTAAAAAACTTAAAGAATTTTCACAGAACATGTTGATAAATACAAAAAAAGTATTCTATTTAGGTATCGGGAGCATTTGCGCGAGTACAAGTACTCCCGAAAATACTTGGTATCGGTCCCGATACCGATACTAGTATCGGTATCTGGACAACCCTAATATTCACTCTGGGGCTTTGTATTGTGGTGTATGGTTGGCAGCACTGGGGATCACTACCCTCTATGTGCAGTGGGGTCCTTTTCGTGGAAAAAAGGTAAACTTACCCTTTTAATAATTACTAAATTCTGTTCAAAATTGACAGAACATACTGTATTTTCCTTTTATCTGTTGCTTAACTACGTATCTATAATGCCATGCGTAGTGCTGGCTTCCTACGTTTTTTCAAGCTAGTTCCTCGCTGTGGGTGAGATTTGTCCAGACCTGATTTAGTACCATTTAGTCTGCCTTGGCACTGATATGTGTGACATATCACTGCGCTCACCCTGGCATTCTCATCTGACTACAAGCTAGGATTGGTAAATGTGAAACGCTGCAGGAGGGAAGGTGAAGTTACAGACATTGCGTAAGCAGCATGAAATAGAATGCAAGGAGCCCAAGCAATAAATGGGGCAAAGGTCCCACAGAGACGGCCAAGAGCATAACCTCGACTATGCTGGAAGAAATGTCCAGATGTTATCTGCTTACCTAAATAATATATCATTACAAATAGAACTGGATAGGCAAATTTATCCCAATTCAGTAACGTATGCATATTTTAATTTTAAAGTTTACATAAAATCCTGCCAATACATTTTTGTCTTCCAGACAGTATTTTGGAAGAATGTATTTATTTTATTTTTTAAATCAACCCAACTTTCTAACAGGCAATGTTCTAAAAGGATAAGTGCGCTTCTGAAGATGTTACAGTGATTTTTAACAATTTCTATGATTCATTGATTTTAATGGGCAGGAGCGCTTTAAGAGCGGCGTATACACTGCTCCTAAAGCGCCTCAGAGAAGCTGCTTGCAGGAAAAAATTTGGACGTCCTCCCAGCGCACCGCTCTAGTGTGAAAGCTCTCGGACTTTCACATTGGAGTGAGAGGAGAAACGCTTTGCAGGTGCTATTTTTAGCGCTAGTGTGAAGGAGGGTCTAAATGAGGGCGGTCTGATGAGGGAATTCTATGAAATACTAATAAAGTTTTTTGTTGATTAAAATTGTTCTTTAATCTTAAATATTGTATTGTTTCCGGGTTTTTTTTGCACTACAAATAAGATGTGTGCATAGGAATTCGTTCATATTTGTTTTCAAACTATAGTCCAGCCCTTTAACAGTCTGAGGGCCATAAACTCTCCCCCTATTTAAAAAGTTTAAGTATCCCTGCCCTAATCGATCCTCTAAATGTTCTTTTGTTAACTAATTTGTTTTTAAAAATGCCTATGACAATTAAATTTGAACTCCAGCTTTTGATACATTTTACAAGCTGGCCCAAATAAACCGTGCCCCCTAATCTGTGGGGCTGCTGGATGTGCTGTGTAAACTGTATGTAATATACAGCATACTGCACTGTGCTCTCAGTATGAGCCGAGACTTAAAGCGGATGTCCCCCTGAAAAAAAAATATTAAAAGCCAGCAGCTACAAATACTGCAGCTGCTGACTTTTAGTATTAGGACACTTACCTGTCCTGGAGTCCAGCGGCGTCCGCAGCAAAGGACGAGCGATCGCTCGTCACCCTGCTGCTCCCCCCTCCATCCACGGTGAGGGAACCAGGAAGTGAAGCGATCCGGCTTCACTGCCCGGTTCCCTACAGCACATGCGCGAGTCGCGCTGCGCCCGCCGATTGGCTCCCGCCGTGTGCTGGGAGCCGAGTGTTCCCAGCACACAACGGGGGACGGACGGGATGTGAAAAAAAAAAAACCTGTCTCTTACCCGAGACTGTGTGGCCGGAAGTGGGTGCAAATACTTGTCTTTAGACAGGTATCTGCACCCCCCTCCCCCTGAAAGGTAACAAATGTGACACCGGAGGGGGGGAGGGTTCCGATCAGCGGAAGTTCACTTTAGGGTGGAGCTCCGCTTTAAGGTCTTGTACCCGGAAACACAGTAGAGTCTAAGTCTGGCTTCCTCTGATTGGCTGATTTAGAGGTTTTGACATATTTAACCCGCCTCTTTGACTCGTTTGCTCTGAATGACTAAGCACCAATTAGATAGACTCTATTGTGTTTCGGGTATGAGACAAAGGTATACAGCGCTCTGAAACCACCCCAAAGATGCTGCTTGCAGGACTTTGTAGAAGCGTTTTGTTTACCACAAAAACCATATGGCTCAAATAACACAAATGCAGAATATAGATGCGGTTTTGAACATTTTTCAGCTTTTAATCCAGGAGTTTGAGCGTTTTTACAGCTGAAAAACTCCTCTTAAAACCTGCTAGATCTGGGGTGGTTTTTCCAGCCAGAAAACACCCTGCCAAAAAATGCTCATAACAGCCTATGGGGGTTGTTTACGAAAGGGTAAATCCACTTTGCACTACAAGTGCACTTGGTAGTGCAGTCACTGTAGATCCGAGGGGAACATTCAAGGAAAATAAAAAAAACAGCATTTTAGCTTGCACGTGATTAGATTATAAAATCAGCAGAGCTTCCCCTCATTTCAGATCTACCCCATAGAGTTACAGTGACTGCACTTCCAAGTGCACTTTCAATTTGCACTTGTAGTGCAAAGTGGATTTGCCTTTCGTAAACAACCTGGAGCCAAAAACAGCAGCTAAAAAAAACATCCAGTGTGCAGAAGGCCCTAAAGTTTTGAAAAATCAACACAATTTCTACACAAATCTGGTATAAACCGGACATGTTTATTACAATTTTTAAACATAAAAAGTAAACAAACTGGGAAAAATGAAGTGCTTAAAAAATAATAACTTATTAAATGGCTTTACAAAACATCGAAAAATAGCATAAATACCTATAAACTGTACACCTAAAATAAAATGAAATTATAAAGTCACTGCCGCAGGGCTAGACACTACACAATTTCTTCAATACTCCCAGTTAAAGGGGTTCTAAAGGTTTATTTATTTTTTTAACAAACATGTCATACTTACCTCCACTGTGCAGTTCGTTCTGGGGTCCTTGGCGTCTGTCTCAGCTCCTCCCTGCAATAGTTAACCCCCTCTGGGAAGCGAGTGGGCGCTCTCCCGTATGATACAGGCGGCGTCCATAGACGCCAAGTGTATGACTCGGTCCCGGAGGAGCAGATTGGTGGAGACTGCAGCGAGCGCTGCTTGGGGACAGGGGGAGGTCTGACATCAGTAATAATTGGTAAGTTTCTGACCATATTTGAAAAATTGTGAATATCGGCCCTAATAATCAGCCGCTCCAACCCTTAACTAAGATGATGGGCTTAAACTTTTAAACTAATCTACCAAAAATGTCTATTTGAATGTGTCTAGTGGCTAAAAATAAACATGCTCACAATTCTGCGGTCGAACAATTTTAGAATTTAGACACAGCATGGTTCCCACCATGACCTTACTGGGATGCCAATAACAGGTTTCTAATTTTCAACTAAACGTTACCAATTTGCAACAGTGCTAGAAGACAACTGTAATTATAAAAGCCACTTAAACAAAAATGGGAGAAGAATTTATCCATAGTGACCAATCAGTTTAATTGCCCCTAGGGCCGAAACAACTAATCGATTATAAAAATTGTAATCAATTTCATAATCGATAAATTGCCCAGTAATATAATGGGGTTAAAACAACTAAAATTAGCCCTTTATAGTACCAAAAAAGCAAATCGCTACTGTAAATATTAGACATGTGCATTCGTTTTCGTTAGAATGCATTTTGGTCGGAAAACCTGATATTTTCGTTATCGTTTTGACAAACAAAAACGAAATCGCAAGAAACGAAAACCGAAAGATCCGACATAAAAAATGCTTCATTTTCCTTCAGATCCGACGATTTTCGATGCTTTGTCGAATTTTCGTAGTTCAATTCGACAAAGCATCGAACATTGTCGTTCTTAATACAGTGAATAGGTAGAAATTGAACGTCGAAAATTCGACAATTTTCGATGCTTTGTCGAATTTTCGTCGTTCAATTCCTACCTATTCACTGTATTCAGAACGGCGATTTTGGATGCTTTGTTGAATTGAACAACGAAAATTCGACAAAGCATCGAAAATCTTTGTTTTCGGACGAAAACAACAAATCAAAAGATTTTCGGGAGTAACTAAATACATTTATTTTCTAAACGAAAACGAAAAAACGAAACAAAATATTCCAGTCTGCACATGTCTAGTAAATATTACTTTCACTGTCCCACAGTAAAAAAATGAACCCATTACAGTAGAAATGATTTGCTCTTTTTGTACTTTTTTTTTTAACCCCATTATGTTACTAAACATCTCAGGCCTGGGTTCACACCTCTGTTTTTTGGTGTTTTTTGCAGAAACACACTACAGATCATTTACATGTTTTCCTATGAGACACGTTCACATCCATGATTTTTTTTCAGCTGCTGCGTATTTGGAAAGGGCAAGGACTTTTTAACACAAAAACGGTGCTATTTATTTTTTTTTGGTTCAATATACTTCAATGGAGAAGTTGCAGAAAAGCATGTAATGTGTTTTGCGGCAATTTGTGTTTTGTAATCTGCCCAACAACAAATTGGCCCAAAAAAAAAATATGTAAAAATTTTTTTATTTTTATTTTTTAAGGCTATTATCCGATTAATCAAAACAATAAAATTGGCCAACTAATCGATTATGAAAATAATCGTTAGTTGCAGCCCTAATTGCACCAGAAAACAGATCACTTTTATTTTTTGATAAATGGCTTCCACATATCGGTAGACCTTGGACAGTAGATAATCATATGTGACGGTGCTAAGGAGTACAGTATGTTCAGCTAAATACCATCAACAGATATAATACAGCCAGATATGGACACATTCTGCACATAAAAATAAGGACATATCAGAATAGTGCAGTTTTCTTTTCATTTAACCACTTACGGACCCCTTCATGACCAGGCCATTTTTTGGGATTGGGCACTGCGTCGCTTTAACTCACAATTGCCCGGCCGTGCCACAAATAGAGATTTTTTTGTGGTATTTGATCACCCCTGTGGTTTCCTTTTTGCGATTTAAACAAAAAAGAGCAACAATTTTGAACAAACAAAAACTTGTTTTCACTTTTGGCTATAATAAATATCCTAAACAATAAAAAAGTTTCATCATCAGTTTAGGGCCTAAACTTTAGGACAATATGTATTCAGACATCTCAAGTCTCCTGTGAGCCACGGGACTCTCCCGCATTTAGCTACGAGCTCCCGACACCAGCGAGCGCAGGGCGATCTCCCAGCTGGGCCTGTCACTCAGCGACAGACAGGAGCATCCCTAGAGGTCGAATCGAGTATGGCCTCTTTTTCTGTGGCTGAGTGACAGGCAGATGTATGCCGCTGTGATCTGAGGTGGGGGGGGGGGTGCAGCCCATACTGCTGTCTCCAGCCTGCCTTGGCTGCTGCATGGGTACTAATTTTTATTTCTTTAAAAGAATATAATAATACTACACTGAGTCTGGCACACCCTCCCTGTCCTTTTCCTTCTAGCAGCCAGACCCTTGGCCCCAGCCTCAGCAGCAAGGGCTGAGCAGCCAGACTCCTGGCCCCAGCAGCCCAGCTCCAATAGCCGCCCCCTTGGCCCCAGCAGCCAAACTCCAGGACCAGCAGCCCAGCTCGAGCAGCCAGACCCCAGCTCCAGCAGCCAGACCCCAGGAACAGTAGCCAGACCCCAGGAACAGTAGCCAGACCCCAGGAACAGTAGCCCAGCCCCAGCATTTGTGATTAGGCTGCATTTCATTGGGCACTGGTATGGCTGAATTTCATGGGCACTGGTATAGCTGCATTTAATTGGGACTGGCAAGGCTGCATTTTATTGGGGGGGTGGTGTCAGCGCGAAGCGTCACCTCCCTGAAATTAGTTTTTGCAGGTTGGGATGTCGGTGTATGCTACATATTTTTGGTAAAAATCTCAATAAGCGTATATTGATTGGTTCGCACAAACGTTATAGCACCAAAAAAAAAAATATGGGATAGATTTATGACATTTTTATTATTATTTTTTCTTACTAGTAATGGCGGCGATCTGAGATTTCGAGTGGGACTGCAACATTGCGGCAGACAGATCGGACACTTTTGATACTTTTGGGCCCATTGACATTTATACAGTGATCATAACTAAAAATAGCCACTGATTACTGAAGAAATGTCATTGGCAGGGAAGGGGTTAACACTAAGGATGATCAAGGGTTCCCTAGGGAGGTGTTTCTAACTGTGGGGGGAGTGTACCGACTGGAGGAGAGAGAGAGAGAGAGAGATCGCTGTTCCTGATCACTAGGAACAGCAGATCTCTCTCTATTCCCCTGTCAGAACAGGGATCTGTTTGTTTACATTCACAGATCCCATTCTGCCTCTCTGTGAAGTGATTGCGGGTGGCCGGCGGACATAGCGGCCACAGCTCACGTGCATCAGCTCCGGTGGGGTGCGCACGCCTCCTATCGCTCTTAAAATCAGCCGACGTACACCTACGGAGATTCGTGCCAACCTGCCACAGTATGATAGCGGCTTCTTGGCAAGTGGTTAAATTGCATCTATAGTAAAGTCGTATATTTATATTATTTGAAGCCTAAGCTGAAAATTGGCCTATGATAATTTGTGTTGTGAAGTGTCTACAGTTTTCTCTACTATGGTGGAGCATTTCTTATTTACTCATGAAGCTTCTATCTATTTTAGATTATTCCATATATCCATGCGCCCTGAAGAAGCCCTCCAGGGCGAAAACATGTAGGACAACTAGCATGTGATACATACATAAGCTCCTGCACGGCGCTGTCAATTTCCTTTATGTGATTATCATTTTTCATGTGTGCCTTGTTTGTGTAATCAGTGTGTATTTATTATTACATTTATATATTTTTATAGCATCACAATCTCTGAATGATTTCTGTGGTTTAAAATTCATTGATATATTTTTTTGAAATTTAAATATAAAACATTTGAACCAACCAATATGCATCCATAAAGTCCCACGCCATACCCCACCACTGGGACTCTATATATACTGAAAATTGGCCTGCGCAGGACGGGGGTGAATGTGCCCAGTATTGAAGTGGTTAAAAAGCATTACAGAACATTCTAGTAACGTAAACCATAAATTAAGTAGATTAGATTCAGCTTCCAAACCACCTATGTTAATGGGTTTTCTAGTATTTGCATGACATTAACACAACTTCCAGGAACCCAGCCACATAAAACAATTCATTAGAAGGATAAAAAGATCACATGTTCATATCCATGGTCTATTAATTCAGGGCTATATAAATATCCTCAGAGCTGAGAAATACTGAAAGTAGATCTTTGTAACAACAGAGCGTACTGAGAGCTCGTTATAGCTAATAATTGCAGAACTTTATGGCTCGGCATGTATATTACATTTTGGCATTTATTTGGACAAATGTGAACCCCTATTCACTCTACCCAAAAAACAGGTCTGAATGCGAAGCCCAATATTTTCTAAGCTTCCACTTAGGCTGGTGGCTAAAAAAAAAGTAATGTGTCAGCAATGCAATATTTTAGGAGGCTGAACGCACAACGAATAACGTGATTGACAAAGATATGCAATTCGCAGAGCATTCTGTTCCAAAGTACATAAAATACTGTCAATATATTTACAACTTGTCAGAAAATGTGGGAAGATAGGCAAGACCCATGTGTCAAGTGGATTTTATCTAGTCAAATCTGAATTATGAACCGGCATAATGAAAAAAGGCACTGATATATTTCAGAAGGCGGGGGAAGATAATCTCAATAAAGCACAAGTTCTAGTGTCAGAAGATTGATATGCAAAGTGCTTAGTATCAGATGTCAAGAGAGGCAGACACAACTAGATCTACATTCCAATGGAAGCTTGGGAAATATTTAACCCCAGGGCTGCTGGAGGAAGTATTCTGCTTTACATGCTTCTGCAGGACTTGCAGTCAAGTTCAGAGTTAACAAGTCTAAAATGAAGGCCCGTACACACGATCAGACTTTCTTTTTATTGAAGTTTTCATGTGAAATACAGAGTACACTTAAGTATTGTACGTCGTGAAACAACGTTGTTCGTAATAACATAGAGCACGTATGTATAGTCACTAACGAGATACTACTAATAATGGAAATAACCACTTAAAGGGGTAATTCCCCCAAAAAACTTTTTTTAACATTGATTGAGGCTCGTTATGTCAAGGGGAATCGGGTGTTTTTCTTTTAGAATCTAAGCAGTACTTACCGTTTTAGAGATGCATCGTCTCCGTCGCTTCCGGGTATGATCGTCTGGTCTGGGCATGCCTACTTGATTGACAGGCTTCCGACAGGCTTCCGACGGTCGCATACATTGCGTCACGAGTAGCCAAAAGAAGCCGAGCGCCGGTGCGGCTCTATACTGCGCCTGCGCACCGTTGTTCGGCTGCTTTCGGAAAATCGTGACGCGATGTATCCGACCGTCGGAAGCCTGTCAATCAAATAGGAACGCCCTTCCCCGAAGACCATACCCGGAAGCGTCGGAGACGATGCATCTCTAAAACGGTAAGTACTGCTTCAATTCTAAAAAAAAAAAAACACCCGATTCCCCTTGACAAAACGAGCCTCAATCAATGTTAAAAAAAAGGTTTTTGGGGGAACTACCCCTTTAAGCACCGGACCAATATGCTGCTAAATGACCCAAGGGGTTTTTACAATTTGGCACTGCGTCGCTTTAACAGACAATTGCGCGGTCGTGCGACGTGGCATCGAAACAAAATTTGCGTCCTTTTCTTCTCACAAATAGAGCTTTCTTTTGGTGGTATTTGATTGCATCTGTGATTTTTATTTTTTGCGCTATATACAAAAATAGAGCGACAATTTTGAAAAAAAATCAATATTTTTTAATTTTTGTTATAAGAAAAATTAAATAATCAAAATTTTAGTCAAACATTTAGACCAAAATGTGTTCAACCACATGTCTTTAGTACAAAAAAAAAAAAAGAAGCTACCTAGCCGGAACAGCGACACTAATACAGCGATCAGAAAAATGATCGCTTAGTGACACTGGCAATAGGGAGTGAAAGGGTTAACTAGGGCGGTGATCAAGAGGTTAAAACTTTATTAGGGGGGGGTACGGGGGCTACCCTGGACCTAACACTAACTGCCTGTCACACTGACACTAAATGCAGTGATTAGTACATATATGATCACTGCATTCCGTGACACTGTGACAGGGGGGTGATCGCAAGGGGTTAATGTGCCTGCGTGTACTGGTGTCAGTGTAGTGTTGTGCAGACTTACTGTGTGATGTGATCTCTCCTCAGCGGCGGTTGAAAATACCGCTAAGGCCTCATTCACACATGGATCCGTTCAGGTCCGTCTGTCAGTTTTTCAGGCGGACCTGAACGGGCGCTCAATGCACCCCTATGGAGCGTCGGATGTCAGCGGAGACATGTCCGCTGACATCCGACCTGATCCGATCCGCTAAAAACAAACGTATGGGGCTCACGTCCCCATCCGTCCATGCGGATCGGATCGGGAAAGATCTGATGAAAACGGACATGCTGTCCATTTTCATCAGATCGCTCCATAGAGGACAGCGGGACTCGACAAGCTCCTCCCCGCTCAGTGAGCAGAGGGGAGCTTGTCATCCGTCGGCTCAGCGGAGATCTGCGGACTGATCTCCCGCTGAGCTGGCAGACACAGGCGGACTCCGTCGGAACGGACTGCGACGGAGTCGGCTATGTGTGAATGAAGCCTAAGAGGAGAGATTACATCACTTCCCCCTTCCTGTGTTTAGGGGGAGCGCGCTGATTGGCTGGGAGCGATCCGGAGGGGGCGGACAAAAACGAACAGCTGCCCCCTCATCCCGGATCGCTCGGACAGCCACGGGAACCGCCGCAGGTACCGTGGGGGGTCCCGATCGACGTCTAGGCAGGGACGTACAGGTACGTTGATGTGCCTGTCCGTGCCATTCTGCCGACATATATGTACATGCGGCGGTCCTTAAGTGGATAACAGGCAAGGTTGGACAACATGAATATGAGCTTGAAGCATAACCAGGCCTTCCCACCAGAGCGGCACCCCAAATGGGAGCTTCAGTGTCGCCGAGGTGGGAGGGACCCGCCCATGGTGGTCCAACCTTCAATAAATGTATTTATTAAAACGTAAATAACAAAATACGCAACATAAAAACAAGAATAGGTCCAAAGTATTGCTCGGTCAAGAGTAAAGCATTTTACACATCGATCAGACTTTCTGATGGGAGTTGTGTAATGGCAGGATGTTGTCGGCTAATCTGACCGTTTGTACGCTCCATCAGACAAATTGTTGTCCGATTTTCCGACAACAAATTTGGGACAGCATGCTTTAAAAGTTTCCGACACAAGTGGTGTCGGATTATCCAAGTCTGTCGAAAAAAAAAAATCCAAAGTACAAACACGCATGCTCTGAACCAAAGCTAACCATAAGACAACAGCAGAAGTTGCCCAAAGGGTGGTGCTAAAGAGCTGAAAAAACACATCGTTTTGAGTTTGTTGGCCAACAATTCTTTGCCGTTTGTATGCAATACAGGTTCACGGCCAACGCCCAAAAGTCCTACACTTTGTCAGCGGAAATTCCGGTTGTGTATACAAGGCTTAAAAGTGAAAATTCCTTTGCTTTTGATGGCCTCTTTCAAAACCAAAAACAAAAACGAGAGAACTTTCACAAGCGCTCCAGAAGCACAGCTGGAATGCTGAATAAGTAAGTTGGGTCCATAATGGCCTTTATCATAATTCGCCTTCATTTTAAAAAGTAAAATGTGGATGCCATGAGCAACACAAGGGTTTTCTTTATTGCAATTTTTATAAATAAAATAAGTAGATCAGTTAATAAAAGATTCTAAGGCCTCTTACACACACATCAGTTTTTCTTCAGGTTTTTCTTTTCAGTTTACCAAAACTATGTAGTACAAGGGCCTGCCTGATTGCATACAAATTGAGACTCTTGAGGTTTGACCTCATATTAGATGGATTTGGTAAACTGAAAAGAAAAACCTGAAGAAAAACTGATGTGTGTGTAAGAGGCCTTATTTTACAAATGAAATCAGGTGTCTTGGCAGCCGTACAAAAAAGTTGGTCCACTGGCATGTAAACTTTGGCAGACTTTTTAGCAGTGTAGGGGGCTTATTTCCTAGGTAATGCCATCTAATAATAATCACTTCAGTTTAGAATATGAATACTTGCTGCGTATCTAAACTGCCAAGAAAGCAGGGTGGGTAACAGCGGTATAGAAATTGAAGTAAAAAAAAAAAAAGAACATGTAAGCAGTTAAAGCAGTAAGGTACTGTACTTCGTTTATATAGAGCAGAGCTTCCCCCTCTTTAACAACTTTGAGCCAATAAATTGCCGATACCTCTGCATTTACTGTTTGGATATTGCCTTTTAGTGCAGGGTTTGACAAATTTGCTTGGAATCTAGGAGCCATTTAAAAAAGTTAGGAGCCAAAAAAAATGCACCCCGTCCCACCAAGCTCACGCACAGAAGCGAACGCATACGTGAGTAGCGCCCGCATATGTAAATGGTATTCAAACCACACATGAGGTATTGCCGCGATCGTTAGAGCGAGAGCAATAATTCTAGCCCTAGACCTCCTCTGCAACTCAAAACATGCAACCTGTAGATTTTTTTTAAATGTCGCCTATGGAGATTTTAAAGGGTAAAAGTTTGTCTGCATTCCACGAGCGGACGCAATTTTGAAGCGTGACATGTTGGGTATCAATTAACTCGCTGTAACATTATCTTTCACAATATAAAAAAAAATTGGGATAACTTTACTGTTGTCTTATTTTTTAATTAAAAAAAGTGTATTTTTTTTCCCAAAAAAAGTGCGCTTGCAAGTCCGCTGCGCAAATACGGCGTGACAGAAAGTATTGCAACGATCGCCATTTTATTCTCTAGGGTGTTAGAATAAAAATATATATATAATGTTTGAGGGTTCTAATGTGAGGGAAGGAGATGGCAGTGAAAATAGTGAAAAATTACACAGAATTGCTGTTTAACATGTAATGCCAACGGCCACCACCAGATGGCGCCAGCTCACAGAAGGGAGAGCTTGGGACTTCACAAGGCCGCAGCCTCAATTACCAGCCTTCGCGAGACCGCCGTGATCACGCGGCGGGGGAGCTGGGGGCACACGGAGACAGAGGATCCTGTACCTCCGTGTGCCCCCAGCTCCTCCGCCACGCGATCGCGGCGGCCGGTAATTGAGGCCGTGGCTTTGCGGCCTTGCAGGCCACGAAGCGGCGGCCTCAATTACTAGCGGTCACGGGCGCCAGGGCACAATTTCTTGTAGTATTTGCGTCCTGGCGCCCGGATATTGTCGCCCCCTTATTGGCATTTCTATTTACCAAAAATATGTAGCAGAATACATATTGGTCTAAATTGATGACATTTTTTTTTTTTTACATTTGGGTACATTTATAGCAGAAAGTAAAAATGGGCTGAAGTCGGTAAATATCATAGACAAGCCTTTACAAACCAGGGTTGCTTCAGAAATTGCTAGGGGTCTCTTGAACAATAAGCAGTGGATTGACCTCCTGTCTGATAGTGTTTGCATAGTTCTGAGGCCAACATCAATGGGTAAATCAGGTGACCTTGGACTAGTGGAGCTCCTCTTCTTTTCTCCCACACCTGACAAAAATCATCTTTTACCTATCTATAATGCTGCGTACACACAATCGGATTTCCGATGGGATAAAATCCGATGGAATTTTTTGTCGGAATTCCAATGAAGCCGACTTTCATCAGTCTTGCCTACACACTATCAGTCTAAATTCCAACTGTCCAAAGCGCAGTGACCTAAAACACTACGACAAGCCGAGAAAAATTAAGTTCAATGCTTCCGAGCATGCATGGATTTTTCTCCGATAGGAAATTTCCGATCGTCTGTGTGGAAATCTATGTTTGTTTTTTTTTCCCATCAGAAAACTTTAAAACATGTTATATTTTTTTACACCGATGGAAAAAAGACAGATGGAGCCCACGCACTATCGTTTTTTACAATGAAAAAAGTCCATCAGACTTTTTTCATAGGAAAAACCTATTGTGTGTACATGGCATTAGAGTAGTATTTTTCCAAATTACCATCAATGTAAGGAGGCATTCTTCCTCCCACTGACCACCAATGCAATGAATTGTCAAGGAGGTCATCTGAAATTTTTTGCTTCAAATTTTGCCCTACGTTATGCCGTATACACACGATTGGAAATTCCGACAAGAAAAGTCCGATGTGAGCTTTTGGTCGGAAATTCTGACCATGTGTATGCGTCATCGGACTTTTGCTGTCGGAATTTCGGCCAACAAAAGATTGAGAGCAGGTTCTCTATTTTTCTGACAGAAAAAGTTCCTATCGCAAAATCCGCTCATCTGTATGCAATTCTGACGCACAAAAGAAAAACACACGCATGCTCAGAATCAGGCAGAAGAGCCAAACTGCCTATTGAACTTCATTGATCTCGGCTCGTCGTACGTCTTATACGTCACTGCGTTCTTGGCAGTCGGAATTTCTGACAAGATTTGTGACCGTGTGTATGCAACATAAGTTACCTCGGGAGAAAAACAGGCTGCTCTACAAAAAGACAGCGTGGTTGTTTTTAAAGCAGAGGTTCACCCTAAAAACATTTTTCTAACATTACATTGTGCTCACTTCCAACATTGACAGTATTCAGATTTTTTTTTTTTTTTTACATTTGGGTACATTTATAGCAGAAAGTAAAAATGGGCTGAAGTCGTTAAATATCATAGACAAGCCTTTACAAACCAGGGTTGCTTCAGAAATTGTACATACCGTCGTATAGCTATTCCCCCCCCCCCACTGGGTAGTGGCTCCCACGGGAGTGGGCGTTCCTATGCAGAGGCTGCGAGTCGGCTATATACGGCGCCTGCACACCGACGTACGGCTTCTTCCGGCAACTCGTGACGCGCCCGCGGGAGCCACTTCCCGGAAGCCGGGGGGGGAAAATAGCTATACGACGATATGTACAGCAAAAAAAGAAAAAAAAAATCAGCATACTGTCAATGTTGGAAGTGAGCACAATGTAATGTTAGAAAAATGTTTTTAGGGTGAACCTCCGCTTTAAAAACAACCACGCTGTCTTTTTGGAGAGCAGCCTGTTTTTCTCCCGATGTTACCTGTGTGTGTGGTTGTATCCTGAGCAATCTTTCTTGGTCTACCTGACCTTGGCTTATTATCAAAAGAGCCCTGAATTTTCCACTTCTTGATTAAACAGTACTGACTGGCATATTCAAGGCTTTGGATATCTTTTTATATCCTTTTCCATCTCTGTAAAGTTTCATTACCTCGTTACGCAGCTCTTTTGACTGTTCTTTTCTACCTCCTCATGGAACAGTGTCTAGCCTGCTTAGTGCATCCATGTGAGAGCCAACAAATTCATTGACTATTTATACACAGACACTAATTGTGATATAAAAAGCCACAAATGTGGGAAATTAACATTTAATTGCCATTTTAACTTGTGTGTGCCACCTTCTATGTTTGTACCAAGGCCAAACATTCCAGGGTATGTAAACTTTTCATCACTGTCATTGGGCTGGTTTCTGTTGTCATTATGATTTAAAAAGAGTAAGCACAGTTAATTGATTTTAAATGGCTTCAGTGAATGAAATAAGTGTTTTTGCGTTATTCATATTCTCTGGCCAAGAAATCAAATTCTGCCAGGGTATGTACACCTATGAGCACAACGGTACAGCCATCATATAATCAATATACAGCCTGTCTGCGTGGAAACATAAGCAGAAGCTTCAATTTCGTTGCTACTGGTGATATGTTCAAAATGAAAAAAAATAAAAAAAACAGCCTTTGGAATACAGAGTAAAAATTAGGTTTGTCCCGATACCACTTTTTTAGGCCCGAGTACAAGTACCGATACTTTTTTTCATGTACTCGCCGATATCGAATACCGATACTTTTTTAAAATGTCAAGTGACAGTTTTCAAACCACAATACAGACTAAGGATATTTTCTTTAGAATTATGAAGAACTCTAAGGCGGCGTACAGACGATCGGATATATCCGATGAAAACGGTCCGCGGACCATTTCCATCGGATATGTCCGATCGGGAGTTTGATCCGATGGCGTGTACACACCATCGGATCAAATTCCCCGCCGCCGGACGGCGCGGTGACGTAGTGGTGACGCGGCGGTGACGTTGACGCCGCCGCGTCACCGCCACGTCACCGCACCAGGAAGTAAAACACTTCCGCGCATGCGCCGAATCCATTCGGCAGCGGCGCGGCGGTGGTGGGAGCCGACATGTCTGCTGGTAAGTGTACTAACCAGCAGACATGTCGGGCGGACAGATTCCCACCGGATAGATTTCAAAGCATGCTTTGAAATCTGTCGGGTGGAGAAATCTGTCCGCTAGCCCATACACACGAGCGGAGATGTCTGCTGAAACGGTCCATCGGACCGTTTTCAGCGGACATATCCCCTCGTGTGTACGCCGCCTAAGGCCGTGTACACACGGCAGAGAACCTCGACGGGCAGAACACATCTTTCCGCCCGTCGAGGTTCCCTGCCGGCCGTCGAAATCGGCAACCCGCCCGTCGGGAATGGCAACCAGCCATTCTTCCAGGCGGGCCGTCGAGCAAATAGAGAGCGTACTCTCTATTTCTGCTCGACGGGCTTCCCGACGGGAAGCTCACCGAGAGCGTACACACGGCCGAGGTCCTCGCTGGAATGCAGCTTCCAACGAGGTTCTCGCTGGTTTCCAGCGAGAACCTCGGTCGTGTGTACACGGCCTCACTCAAGACATTATAAAAGAATAAAAATGAGTAAAAATGAATAAAAATGTTTTATTTGCTTGTCACGCAGTAGTAAAAAACTCAAAGAATTTTCACAGAACATTTTGATAAATACAAAAAAAGTATCAGCAGAAGCATCGGGAGCATTTGCGCGAGTACAAGTACTCCTGCAAATACTCGGTATCGGTCCCGATACCGATACTAGTATCGGTATCGGGACAACCCTAGTAAAAATAAATAAAATCCATAAAAACAGTTATAAATTGTCATACAAATATATACAGTGTTTGAAATTAAATCTATTATTATTTTGTGGAAATAACATGGTGTGGGCAGATTTCTGCCAGTGACAGGCTGTCACGACCTTCCTGACCGTGTCTTAGAATAAGATGAAGGTAAAGCCTCCATCAATCTACATGTAATATCCCACCCCCATTGTGTTTAGCTGGTTAGTGGGCATGGAGTGGGCTGTCATTTACCACTGTGTATATGCCCACATGTGTGACTCTATAGTCACATGGGCTGCTCAGATGTGATAGGAGGAAATGCTCAGCATAGACACTCACTGAAAACTGAGCATGTGCAGAGTTGCCACCACAACTGCAAAATCTTTAGTTGAACTGGGGACTTGGAAAGGAGGTGGAGAAAGAGCAGCAGGGTCAGTTTTGTTTTGCAGAATACAGAAAATAAATCCCATAGTGACTAAGTGAGTATTACACCATTTACTAATATTTTGTTTTTAATATATGGGTTTAGAGCCACTTTAACCTTTAAATATAGTGATACCTCCAAATAGAACACACACCCGGGTGTGACTCTAGACCCGCTAGTTTCCAAATGCATCCTCTTTGTATGCAGCAGCTCAGCAATGTCTTCCTGCACAAGGTCCATTTGACCCGATTTCAGTATGTCACCATGTGACATTTTTCTCTATCGTCATGGCACTGTGGGCAGATGTTTTCACACCAAAGGTAACTGCATCCTTAAGCAGGATCTGAAAAAGTCAAATTACTTTTCCACAAAAATGCTGACAGCTCATCTTTGCAATGCAGGATACTGAGATAGCATCTTTGGCAGTTGTCCTTGCTGCTCTAAGAGTTAGGATTCATCTGTACACTGGATGAATTCCCAGCAAGGCAAAGCCTTTATTCCATTAAAACAGAAATGGGTACAGAGTGTCTCTTGTGTAATCAAAAATCTAACCTGTTAATTAACAAAGCACTTGTGTTCCCGAACAGGGACAGCATCACGGAGGACATGGCTTACGGCGGTTAAAGAAAATCTATTATGAAAATTTCCAATTTTGTTTCACACAGATGGTAATTTCAATAAAACTGGATCGTTTTTTTCCATCAGTGAAATATAACACCACATGTGGTGGGATCCAAACATACGCTTGGGCCTATTAACCAATAGCGCACTTTAGGCCTTGCCCAAAAGAAAGTGTGTTACCCATGGCAACCAGATTACAGTTATTATAATACAGAATTTAAATAGGGCCAACAGTTTGTGCAGCCCTTTACAAAATAACAGTACATTTACAATACAATTCAATGCAATAGGGCCCTGTCCATAAAAGCTTATGATCTAACACAGTGGTCATCAACCCGTCAATCCCACGGGTAGGTGATAGGTAGAACGAAAACGGGTCTGCGCTGCTGACCCCGCCTCCTACTGCTATGATAGCTGCCGGTCTTTGCAATGGGGGGGGGGGGGGGGGGGTCGGGGGTCAGAGGAACTGGCCAAGTTAACTTTCCTACTTAACCCGCAGGTGATTGGTTGCTTAGGACCTTGCAACCATAACCTACCTGTTAATATGAAAAGTCACTCGGCCAGCTCCTGCTTCCACCCCCTGAACTCCAGAACTGTGATGCTTCTCGGTCTCATGCTGTAATGGGAGGCACTACACTACTGTGTAGGTGTGGATGGGGGAGGGAGGGTAGGTAATGTGAAGGAGACAGTGGACACTGCTATGGGAGAGAAGGAGGGGGGGGGGGGAACACATTTGTGTGTCTGTGTGTGTGTGTGTGTGTTAGGCCTCAGTCCCATGAGGCAGATCCGTCAGCAGCGTCTGCCAGCTCAGCGGAAGACATCTCCATTGATCTCCACTGAGCCGGCGGATGACAGGTCCTTCTCTGCTCACTGAGCGGGGAGGGGCTTGCCAACGCCGCTGCTTGTCTATGGAGATCGGACGAAAATGCACAGCATGTCAGTTTTCATCAGATCTCACCAATCCGATAGGACGGATGGCGACGTATTGCCATACTTCTGATTTTAGCGGATCGGATGTCAGCAGACATGGTCACAGCTGACATCTGATGCTCCATAGACTTACATGGAGCGCCCGTTCAGGTCCGCCGAAAAAAACTGACAGGCAGACCCAAACGGTCCGCCCGTGTGAAAGAGGCCTTAGTGTTAATGTGAAGGGGACAGTGGACACTGCTATGGGACTATAGCAGTGTCCTTTACCACCCTTCACATTACCTACTATTCACCACCCCCCTCTGCATTCCGAGCGCAACGCACTCCTGATCCCTGCATTCCGCACGCAACGCACTCCTGATCCCTGCATTCCGCACGCAACGCACTCCTGATCCCTGCATTCTGCGCGCAACGCACTTCTGATCCCTGCATTCCGCGTGCAACGCACTCCTGATGCCTGCATTCCGAGCGCAACGCACTCCTGATCCCTGCATTCCGAGCGCAACGCACTCCTGATCCCTGCATTCCGAGCGCAACGCACTCCTGATCCCTGCATTCCGAGCACAACACACTCCCAAACCCTGTACGCTTTTGGAATGTATTTGTATTTCATTTTTTTAATGTCCACTGCATTTGCAATCTACATTTGGGGTTAACAATGTATCACCTGCAGTAGATCACAAAGGAGGTGTGTTTTGAACATGGTTCAGAAAACACACATGGAACATGTCATTCTGGTGTGAACCGGGCCCGACAACAGGAAATTGCCCGGTGATCTTTGACTTCATTAGTGTTTTCAAGTAGATCTCTATAAGGTTGCCTACACTGATCTAAAAAAAATATATATATATATCTTGGGGACTTCCAGGTCACCGGAACTAGTGTCCCCGATGAAAGATTTCCCCCACCTCTCAATTTTCTAGGGACAACCTTTTACTTTCACCATCAATGATGATGGTAAACCGGACAAATAGAGAAAGTGAATCTCCTACCTGTTTACCGGAAACCTTTTTCCATCTTTTTAAAGGGCTGAATTTAAAAGCTTGTCTGGGTCGGAGAGCGGAAGTTACACTCTGCAGAGCTCAGCAAGGAGAGCTCAGACAGCTGATGGGAAGGGAAGGGAAGGGAAGGGACCCCCCCCCCCCAAACACTGGAACAGAACTGAGGCTGTTAATTAGCTAAAAGTTCCACCCTGTCACCCATTTTTCTCTTGGGGTCAGGAAAACTTGTCAGAAGTGACTCATGCTTGAAGCAGATGAAGAAGCAGCAGACAAAAGTGGTTGTTAGTGCTCTTAATTGAGACAAGTACACATTATAGATGGGTTTGCTTTGTTCATATTTCATGTCTGACCTTTCACATCATAGAAAAAAAAATGGGCTAACTTTTACTGTTTTCTTATATTTTAAATTAAAAGTGTAAGACTGTTGCGCAAATACAGTGTGACAAAGTATTTTATTCTCTAGGGCAGGGGTCTCCAAACTTTTTATTTCGAGGGACACTTAGTAAATTTTACACATACTCGCGGGCCGAGAAAAAAAAAAAAAGTTTGTTATTAAATCCGTAGCAGCAGAATAGAATAAAATGTTCCACAACTGTGTTACCTTCACTGCCATACCCTCCCACAACTGTGTCCCCTTCAGAGCAATCAACTCCACACCCCCCCGCCACACTAACAACTGTGCCCCCAACATAGCCAATTCATCCCCATTCTGCACATTTGTTTCCTCCTCATCAGTCTCCCCTTACTTTATCGATGTGCACTGTGTCTTCTGCACTTCCCCATCTTGGCTCCCGCCCCGCTGTTACAAAGGCTCGCTGTATGCAAAAACACACTGATGTAAACATTGGGTGGGCGGGCGAGCAGTCTGCACTTCATTGGATGAGGCCGAGCGAGCGCCGCGATTGGTTGAGGCCGAGCAAGCGCCGCGATTGGTTGAGGCCGAGCGAGCGCCGCGATTGGTTGAGGCCGAGCGAGCGCCGCGATTGGTTGAGGCCGAGCGAGCGCCGCGATTGGTTTGAGGCCGAGCGAGCGCCGCGATTGGTTGAGGCCGAGCGCGTGCCGTGATTGGTTGAGGCTGAGCAAGCTCCGCGATTGGTTGAGGCCGAGCGTGTGCCATGATTGGTTGAGGCCGAGTGCGGGGAGTGGTTGAGCCACAGCAAGCGCCAGGATTGGTTGAGGCAACGGGGGAGTGGTTGTGGGGCCTGTGCTGCATACTGCCGGGGGTGAGTATGCGTGACAGGTTTTTCAACCCGACAAATCTTTGGCACAAAGACTGTCCCTGCAGGGAGTCTGACTCTAGCTGCGGGCCGGTAAAAACGGCTTAGCGGGCCGGATGTGGCCCGCGGGCCGTACTTTGGAGACCCCTGCTCTAGGGCATCTGCTAAAAAAAAAAACATATAATGTTTGGGGGTTCTAAGTAATTTTCTAGCAAAAAAAAAAAAAGGGGGAATTTAACTTAACCGGTTAAGACCTGGACCATAATGCATGTAAAGCCGCGTACACACGATCGGTCAAACCAATGAGAACGGTCTGAAGGACAGTTGTCTTCGGTTAACCGATGAAGCTGACTGATGGTCTGATGGGCCTGCACACCATCAGTTAAAAAAAACGATTGTATCAGAACGCGGTGACGTAAAACACAACGACATGTTAACGACGTGTTAAAAAAAATGAAGTTCAATGCTTCCAAGCATGCGTTGACTTGATTCTGAGCATGCGCGGGTTTTTAACCGATGGTTTTGCATACTAACGATCGGTTTTGACCTATCGATTATCAATCCATCTGTTAAATTTTAAAGCAAGTTCGCTTTTTTTTCCTTCAGACCGTTGTCCTCTTGTTAACCTATCGTGTGTACACGGCTTTAATGACCTTGCCCCTTTTTGCGATTCGGCACTGCATTGCTTTAACTGACAATTGTGCAGTCGTGCGAACGTGGCTCCCAAACAAAAATTGCCGTCCTTTTTTTCCCACAAATAGAGCTTTCTTTTGGTGGTTTTGATCACCTCTGCGGTTTTTATTTTTTGCACTATAGACAAAAATAGAATACTTTTTTGCTAAAATAAATATCCCCAAAAAAGATCTAAAAAAAAAAAAAAACATGTTTTTTCCTCAGTTTAGGCCGATACGTATTCTTCTACATAATTTCCAGGTTTGCAGGTTTCGCGGCCGCGAAGCTTCGGACCGGGTCGCGAGCACACCACCGAGCTTGCGACTTTCTTGTGCCATTCTGTCGACGTATATAGTCGTGCAGTGGTCCTTAAAGAGGAGTTCCACCCTAAAAAATGACTTTTGTTTAATCCCCTCCCCTCCCCCTTACATGCCACATTTGGCATGTAATTTTTTTTGGGGGGGAGTGGGGGCTTCAGTAGGAGTGGGGCTTCCTGTCCCACTTCCTGCTTCCGGCGAGGGGCTGGTTAGGCGATTAAGGGCTCTTTCACACGAAGCGTCCGTTCAGATCCGCCTGACAGTTTTTTTTGCGGACCTGAACGGACGCTCCGTGCTCCTCTATGGAGCCGCGGATGTCAGCGGAGACATGTCCGCTGACATCCGACCTGCTCCGATCCAAAGTATGACGGAGGAAAAACCTACTTTTCCTTCCGTCTGGCGGATCGGATCGGATGAACACAGACAGACGGTCCGTGTTCATCCGATTCCCCCATAGGGGAGAGCGGAGAAAAGACAGGGTGGTCCCTGCACAGTGTGCGGGGACCGCCTAGTCATCCGGCAGCTCAGCGGAGATCAATGGAGCGATCCCCGCTGAGCAAACGGAGGTGCACGGGGCGGATCATTACTGATCCGCCCCTTGTGAAAGAGCCCTTAGCCTTAATCGCCTACACCAGCCCCTCCCTGTAGGCGATCACATGGGACACATGACAGGTCCCATGCGATCGCCTCTCCAATCAGCGGCGAGCCGCATGCGCAGTGGGTGCCCGGCCGTGAAGCCGAAGGCTGTCACGGCTGGGTGCCCACAGTCGGGATGGAGACGCCAGCTGGGGAGGGGGGGAGAGGAGCGGAGCCCCGGTCGGCGTGTCGCTGGAACGCAGGAGCAGGTAAGTGAGTGTTTATTAAAAGCCAGCAGCTACACTTTTTGTAGCTGCTGACTTTTAATAAACACAATTTTGGGCTGGAACACCCCTTTAAGTGGTAAACTTGTTTAACTACAAGTGTCAAAAATAGGCTCGGTCCTTAAGTGATTAAAGTCTTCATCCCATCAAGCGGTGCCCTTTAGGTCACAAATGATAAAGAGGCAGGTACATTTCTTTGGTCTGTAGACACATGATGGGCCTGCTGAAAATGAATTGGCAACAAATCACAGCAATCACCAAAACTGTACACATAGGTGTAAACAGGCCCTTAAAGATACTACTTTTTTCTAGTCCCGTACATCCATACCCCCTCTATGTAGTAATCCGTCAGGAATTTCAATGCTGAGCAAACAACTTGAAGTGACATCGTGTGGCCAGCTCGCCATCACAAATAGTTCTTCCAGTAGTTTTCACATACTACAAGAGACAGTCTTTAACACTTGATATTCCATACACTAGTAAATGCAAGTTCAGTAACACATATAAACAGAACAAATCATCTGCCCAGCCAATATAACGTTAAAAAGCAGACATAAAAGTTGACCCTTGCATAGGTGTGTGCAGCCTATTGCATTAGGGTGTGCACACCAAAGCTCAAACACATATGTGCGTGTATATATATATATATATATATATATATATATATATATATATATACACATACACACACACACACACACACACACATACATACACACACAAATATGTGTCAGTAGAGCAGTGGATGGTGTCACTGGGGCAGAGATTGGCGTCAGTAGGTTAGTGGACGGTGTTGGTAGTTTTTATTATTTTTTTTTTTACGTTATTTTAGGGGCTTTGGTGAAATATCAGGGGGACACTGCACCACACAGAGTGATTAGGGTGTGCCCAGGTACACCTGGCAAACCCTGTGCGCACACCTAATTTTTAAAAGGTCACATGAAGCAAAATCATTAAAAAGGAATATTTTACATGCATTCAAAACAGTGGCATATGTATATATTACATACACAATTATGAAATACGACCTTTACATAACCATATAAATACAATACACAATACCATGATATGTGCCCATTGCATGTAAAGAGAGAGATGCAGCCCTTCAATCATTCTGGAAGTAGTCCCGTAGTGGCCAACTGTCTCCTAGTTCCAATGACAGTCCTAAATCTTTAGCTGGCCATTCGCCACCAACCATATTAAACAGCGAGGATGGATGAATCTTCAGTGCAGGTGTTCTGTCAAATTAGCCAACTTGTAAAAAACTCCAACCACGTCACTTCCGTTTTCTTTAAACCATCAGTAATTGGAGATTTTGACTAGGGTTGTCCAGATACCGATACTAGTATCGGTATCGGGACCGATACCGAGTATTTGCGGGAGTACTTGTACTCGCGCAAATGCTCCCGATACCTAAATAGAATACTTTTTTTGTATTTATCAACATGTTCTGTGAAAATTTTAGTTTTTTTACTACTGCGTGACAAGAAAATAAAACATTTTTATTCATTTTTACTCATATGTATTCTTTTATAATGTCTTGAGTTAGAGTTCTTCATAATTCTAAAGAAAATATCCTTAGTCTGTATTGTGGTTTGAAAACTGTCACATGATATTTAAAAAAAGTATTGGTATTCGGTATCGGCGAGTACATGAAAAAAAGTATCAGTACTTGTACTTGGTCCTAAAAAAAGTGGTATCGGGACAACCCTAATTTTGACGAATAGCTGTTTGGATTCAGCACTGACAACTGAATACAGTCCAGTACAGGAAGATTTAGCCGTTTTGACACCAAATCGGCTAACAAGGACAAAGTTGTCGCTGCCTCCGGTGCAGCAATTTTGTTGGCTAGTATCGGAGCAAAGTAACAGTCTCCGCTCATAATATCGTGCACCGGACTGTATTTCGGTTGTTGGTGTTGTGTCTAAACAATAAACAACAAATTCGTCAAAATCTGCAATTACTGATGGTTTAAAGCAGGGGTCTCCAAACTTTCTAAACAAAAGGCCGGTTTACTGTCCTTCAGATTTAATGGGGGCCGGACTGTGGTCAATGGGATTAAACAATGCCCATCATTGGTTTTAGTGGAAGGAATAGTGCCCTATTGATATCGGTGGGAAGAATAGAACCCCATCCTTGATGCCAGTGGGAGGAAGAGTGCCCCATCCTTGGTGTCAGTTGTGGATTAGATAGTGCCCCAAGGGCCGGATAGAGGCAAGCAAAGGGCCACATCTGGCCCCAGGGCCACAGTTTGGAGACCACTGGTTTAAAGAAACCAGAAGTTAAGTAGGTGGAGTTTTTGACAAGTTGGCTATTTTGACAAAACACTGGTTACTGTATTCTGACAACTGACACCGTTCCATCAGAATACCAGAACAGTGCCTGTTCTGATTGGATGCAGCTGTTGTGTGGCTGAGATTTTCCACCCAGCAACTTCAATAGTCAACTGGAAAAAAACAACTTGACAAGTGGAGTGGTGCTGACAGGTCCACTTCCCAAACAAATTCCCTCCAATTTATCAAGAACCGACCAAAATTCGCTCCGTGTATGGCCAGCTTAAGGGTATATTCACACCAGCTTCCTGAATTTGGGGTATTTTAGTGCATTAGAAAGGATCTGGGACATATAAACAAACGCTATGCTTTCCAAGACCAAGTTCTTCATCATTTATATGCATTTGCCTTTACATGCATTTAGAGTAGCTAATCTGCCCCTGGACACAAAATAATATTCTATGTTGTAAACACAGCTAAACTGAATGCACATACCGTAATCGCAGGTAAGCGCAAAGTGTGAATTACATCAGTTAAACGTCATGTTTTTGTATGCATTTAGAAATGTCCTATAAATACAATTAAACACATACAGTATAATAACAGGTTGAGGAATGGGGCCTTCGCTAGACCAAAAAATGTTTTTCAGCACTAACCAACTCAATTATAAAATCCCACTTTTCTACATTTAGACTATAATTCACATTTTTATTAAAGAACCACAAATAAAAACCAAAGAGAAAAACCATTGGAATGCTAGAACCAGTTATTAGTATATATCTGTGTTCCAGGATCCTTCAATCACACCTCCCAACTTCCTGAGATGGGGCAGCATAAAGCTCAATGGATGGCAAAGGACATGCCCCTGCCCCTCCACCAGTTGCAGAATTAATATGCAAAAAAAAAAAGGGGGGTTAGTTAAACCCACAAGTACTTTTTTTTAATCATTACTTTCTTTAAAAATCGCTTGTCAAAAAAAAAAAAAGCTATAATTTAGAGTTTGGTGGTCAGCAGATTCCTGTGGCTTGCGGCACACTTATGTGCAATCAGTTGCGGCTGCTCGGCCTAGTTTTATCCAGAACTGGTCATCTGTCCCTAGTCACAGGTAACAGCTGGATGTGGAGATACATAAAAACAGCAATGGAAATCCCTAACTCCTGTCAGCCTGTTATTGCTTTGTACAGTCTAAGAAACCACAGCAATCTCATGATGGCCCTGATGATAAAAGTATAAATGAGACCTAATGGGGGGGGGGGGGGGTGTACAACTTGGAAGGAACAAGGGGAAACTAGGATGGGGACAACCGAGAAGGAGATAGGGACAACCAAGAACTCAGAAGGGACAACTGAGAAGGAACAAGGAGGCAACCAAGCCAAAATAAGAGCAACTGAGACAGAAGGATGATGAACAACCGAGAATTAGAGATGGAGCAAGGGGCAACCGAGGAGCAAGCATTGGGAAAAGAGAGGGGCAACCGAGAATTAAGAAAAGAAGAAGGCCAACCAAGAAAGTACGAGGGACAACCAAAAAGGAGCGAGCCAGGGGCAACCGAGAAGGTGCGAGCCAGGGGCAACTGAGAATTGAGGAGAAAAGAAGGCCAACCAAGAAAGTACGAGGGACAACCGAGAAGGAGTGAGCCAGGGGCAACCGAGAATTGAGGAGAAAAGAAGGCCAACCAAGAAAGTACGAGGGACAACCGAGAAGGAGCGAGCCAGGGGCAACCCGAGAAGGAGCGAGCCAGGGGCAACCGAGAATTGAGGAGAAAAGAAGGCCAACCAAGAAAGTACGGGGGACAACTGAGAAGGAGCAAGCCAGGGGCAACCGAGAAGGAGCAAGCCAGGGGCAACCAAGGAGGAGCGAGCTAGGGGCAACCGAGAATTGAGGAGAAAAGAAGGCCAACCAAGAAAGTACGAGGGACAACCGAGAAGGAGCGAGCCAGGGGCAACCCGACAAGGAGCGAGCCAGGGGCAACCCGACAAGGAGCGAGCCAGGGGCAACCGAGAATTGAGGAAAAAAGAAGGCCAACCAAGAAAGTACGAGGGACAACCGAGAAGGAGCGAGCCAGGGGCAACCCGAGAAGGAGCGAGCCAGGGGCAACCGAGAATTGAGGAGAAAAGAAGGCCAACCAAGAAAGTACGGGGGACAACTGAGAAGGAGCAAGCCAGGGGCAACCGAGAAGGAGCAAGCCAGGGGCAACCAAGGAGGAGCGAGCTAGGGGCAACCGAGAATTGAGGAGAAAAGAAGGCCAACCAAGAAAGTACGAGGGACAACCGAGAAGGAGCGAGCCAGGGGCAACCCGACAAGGAGCGAGCCAGGGGCAACCCGACAAGGAGCGAGCCAGGGGCAACCGAGAATTGAGGAAAAAAGAAGGCCAACAAGAAAGTACGAGGGACAACCGAGAAGGAGCGAGCCAGGGGCAACCCGAGAAGGAGCGAGCCAGGGGCAACCGAGAATTGAGGAAAAAAGAAGGCCAACCAAGAAAGTACAGGGGACAACTGAGAAGGAGCGAGCCAGGGTCAACCCGAGAAGGAGCGAGCCAGGGGCAACCAAGAATTGAGGAAAAAAGAAGGCCAACCAAGAAAGTACGGGGGACAACTGAGAAGGAGCGAGCCAGGGGCAACCGAGAAGGAGCGAGCTAGGGGCAACCGAGAAGGAGCGAGCTAGGGGCAACCGAGAAGGAGCGAGCTAGGGGCAACCGAGAATTGAGGAGAAAAGAAGGCCAACCAAGAAAGTATGAGGGACAACCGAGAAGGAGCGAGCCAGGGGCAACCCGAGAAGGAGCGAGCCAGGGGCAACCGAGAATTTAGGAAAAAAGAAGGCCAACCAAGAAAGTACGGGGGACAACTGAGAAGGAGCGAGCCAGGGGCAACCGAGAAGGAGCGAGCAAGGGGCAACCGAGAAGGAGCGAGCAAGGGGCAACCGAGAAGGAGCGAGCAAGGGGCAACCGAGAAGGAGCGAGCTAGGGGCAACCGAGAATTGAGGAGAAAAGAAGGCCAACCAAGAAAGTACGGGGGACAACCGAGAAGGAGCGAGCCAGGGGCAACCGAGAAGGAGCAAGCCAGGGGCAACCAAGGAGGAGCGAGCTAGGGGCAACCGAGAAGGAGCGAGCTAGGGGCAACCGAGAAGGAGCGAGCAAGGGGCAACCGAGAAGGAGCGAGAGGGGCAGGAGCGAGCTAGGGGCAACCGAGAAGGAGCGAGCTAGGGGCAACCGAGAAGGAGCGAGCTAGGGGCAACCGAGAAGGAGCGAGCTAGGGGCAACCGAGAAGGAGCGAGCTAGGGGCAACCGAGAAGGAGCGAGCCAGGGGCAACCGAGAAGGAGCGAGCCAGGGGCAACCGAGAAGGAGCGAGCTAGGGGCAACCAAGGAGGAGCGAGCTAGGGGCAACCGAGAAGGAGCGAGCTAGGGGCAACCGAGAAGGAGCGAGCTAGGGGCAACCGAGAAGGAGCGAGCTAGGGGCAACCGAGAAGGAGCGAGCTAGGGGCAACGAGAAGGAGCGAGCTAGGGGCAGGAAGGAGCGAGCTAGGGCAACCGAGAAGGAGCGAGCCAGGGGCAACCGAGAAGGAGCGAGCTAGGGGCAACCGAGAAGGAGCGAGCTAGGGGCAACCGAGAATTGAGGAGAAAAGAAGGCCAACCAAGAAAGTACGGGGGACAACTGAGAAGGAGCGAGCCAGGGGCAAACGAGAAGGAGCAAGCCAGGGGCAACCGTGAATTGAGAAGAAAAGAAGGCCAACCAAGAAGTTACAAGGGACAACCGAAAAGGGCAACGAGGGGCAACGTAGAAGAAGCGATAAAGGGACAACTGACAAGGAGCGATGGGCAACAGAGAATTGGGAAGAAAAGAAGGCAAACCAATAAGGAATGAGGGAAAACCTGAGAAGGAACGCTGGACAACTGAGAATCTGAGAAGGAGCAAGGGACAACCAAGAACTGAGAAGAAATGGAGGGACAACTGAGACGAAAAGAAGGCCAACCAAGAAGGAACAAGGGGCAACCAAGACAGAATTATAGACAACTGAGGAGTGAGGGACAATCCAAGAACTGAAAAGGCATGAGGGACAACTGAGAAAAACAAGAAGGCCAACCAAGAAGGAACTAGGGAGAACCAAGCCCAGAGAAGGAACAAGAGACAAGTGAGAAGGAAAGTCCCTTGTGGGAGGTATGTGGAAAGAGAGTGAGCTGTAAAGTGCTGTCTCAGCATTGCAGTGGCATGCTGGGAGGTGTAGTGGTGAAGTTGGGGCAGGCTGTGTGTACACTAGGCCTGGTGTCATTACTGTGTGTAGAAGGAAGCTGTGTCACCCAGCTGACAAAGTTGCTGTTTCTTGGCAGCTCTGTGTCCCCCCTGGAGCCGCATTGCTCTGTGCTCAGCACACCCTCTCCTCCTGAGTGATCTCAGCCCCTTCTACAGGAAGAAGAAGAAGAATAATAATAATGATGATCGGAGGGTTTGAGCCTGCAGGCCACTCATGAGGAGAAGTTGTAATGTGCGCAGCAGCCAAGACTTTTCCGGCTAATGGAGAGATCACAGGGGGGAGAGCGGCCCCAAATCCGGCCACAACTCCACCAATCGTGACTTGTCACCGATCGGTCCTCCGATGTGTGCCCGGCACCCCTCCCCCTCCCCGGCGTGCACTGATCGCCCGGAGTGCCGCACACATCATCATATTTCCTGATGCAAAGCAGAAGAGAAAAAAAAACATGAAGGCGATGATCCGGCAGCCATAGGATCCTGGTGTCAGTCTTACCTCCAGATCCATCATGGCTGTTACCAGCCCCGTGTGATCCCAGTGATCTCCGGACACACACACTGTAGATCCACCCCGATCCCGGCTCTATAAATCCAGCGATCCCTCTCCTCTTCTCCTCCCCGGGAAGGATCCGTCTAGAGAAGATGTCTGTCTGGAGCGGCTCCCCTCTGCACGGCTTCGGAGAGCAGCAAGTTTGTGATTGTGCTTTGCTTGGCTCCTTCTGTGTCTGTGATTCTGCAAGAGATTGATGGCACCGATCCAGCCAAGGCTTACACCAAACAAATAGCTTTCACATTTCTCCCTGCCTGGGCTTTCCTTAAAGGGACCCCGCTCCCCTTTCTTCTTCTTCTTCCTCTCCTAGTGTACAACACACAGCTCCTCTACTCAGTGTACAACACAGATCACACACACAGCTCCTCTACTCACAGTGTACAACACAGATCACACACACACACAGCTCCTCTACTCACAGTGTACAACACAGATCACACACACACAGCTCCTCTACTCAGTGTACAACACAGATCACACACACACAGCTCCTCTACTCAGTGTACAACACAGATCACACACACACACACAGCTCCTCTACTCGCAGTGTACAACACAGATCACACACACACAGCTCCTCTACTCAGTGTACAACACAGATCACACACACACACACAGCTCCTCTACTCGCAGTGTACAACACAGATCACACACACACAGCTCCTCTACTCACAGTGTACAACACAGATCACACACACACACAGCTCCTCTACTCACAGTGTACAACACAGATCACACACACACAGCTCCTCTACTCAGTGTACAACACAGATCACACACACACAGCTCCTCTACTCAGTGTACAACACAGATCACACACACAGTTCCTCTACTCACAGTGTGCAACACACACACACACAGCTCCTCTACTCAGTGTACAACACAGATCACACACAGCTCCTCTACTCACAGTGTACAACACAGATCACACACACACAGATCCTCTACTCACAGTGTACAACACAGATCACACACACACAGCTCCTCTACTCACAGTGTACAACACAGATCACACACACACAGCTCCTCTACTCACAGTGTACAACACACACACACACACACAGCTCCTCTACTCAGTGTACAACACAGATCACACACACAGCTCCTCTACTCACAGTGTGCAACACAGATCACACACACACAGCTCCTCTACTCAGTGTACAACACAGATCACACACACAGCTCCTCTACTCACAGTGTGCAACACAGATCACACACACACAGCTCCTCTACTCACAGTGTGCAACACAGATCACACACACACAGCTCCTCTACTCAGTGTACAACACAGATCACACACACACACACAGCTCCTCTACTCGCAGTGTACAACACAGATCACACACACACAGCTCCTCTACTCACAGTGTACAACACAGATCACACACACACACAGCTCCTCTACTCACAGTGTACAACACAGATCACACACACACAGCTCCTCTACTCAGTGTACAACACAGATCACACACACACAGCTCCTCTACTCAGTGTACAACACAGATCACACACACACAGTTCCTCTACTCACAGTGTGCAACACACACACACACAGCTCCTCTACTCAGTGTACAACACAGATCACACACAGCTCCTCTACTCACAGTGTACAACACAGATCACACACACACAGATCCTCTACTCACAGTGTACAACACAGATCACACACACACAGCTCCTCTACTCACAGTGTACAACACAGATCACACACACACAGCTCCTCTACTCACAGTGTACAACACACACACACACACACAGCTCCTCTACTCAGTGTACAACACAGATCACACACACAGCTCCTCTACTCACAGTGTGCAACACAGATCACACACACACAGCTCCTCTACTCAGTGTACAACACAGATCACACACACAGCTCCTCTACTCACAGTGTGCAACACAGATCACACACACACAGCTCCTCTACTCACAGTGTGCAACACAGATCACACACACACAGCTCCTCTACTCAGTGTACAACACAGATCACACACACAGCTCCTCTACTCACAGTGTGCAACACAGATCACACACACACAGCTCCTCTACTCAGTGTACAACACAGATCACACACACACACAGCTCCTCTACTCACAGTGTGCAACACAGATCACACACACACAGCTCCTCTACTCAGTGTACAACACAGATCACACACACACACAGCTCCTCTACTCACAGTGTACAACACACACACACACACACAGCTCCTCTACTCACAGTGTGCAACACAGATCACACACACACACAGCTCCTCTACTCAGTGTACAACACAGATCACACACACACAGCTCCTCTACTCACAGTGTACAACACAGATCACACACACACAGCTCCTCTACTCACAGTGTACAACACACACACACAGCTCCTCTACTCAGTGTACAACACAGATCACACACACAGCTCCTCTACTCACAGTGTACAACACAGATCACACACACACACAGCTCCTCTACTCACAGTGTGCAACACAGATCACACACACACACAGCTCCTCTACTCACAGTGTACAACACAGATCACACACACACAGATCCTCTACTCACAGTGTACAACACAGATCACACACACACAGCTCCTCTACTCAGTGTACAACACAGATCACACACACAGCTCCTCTACTCACAGTGTACAACACAGATCACACACACACAGCTCCTCTACTCACAGTGTACAACACAGATCACACACACACAGCTCCTCTACTCACAGTGTACAACACAGATCACACACACACAGCTCCTCTACTCAGTGTACAACACAGATCACACACACACAGCTCCTCTACTCAGTGTACAACACAGATCACACACACACAGCTCCTCTACTCAGTGTACGACACCACACACAGCTCCTCTACTCGCAGTGTACAACACAGATCACACACACACAGCTCCTCTACTCACAGTGTACAACACAGATCACACACACACAGCTCCTCTACTCACAGTGTACAACACAGATCACACACACACAGCTCCTCTACTCAGTGTACAACACAGATCACACACACACAGCTCCTCTACTCAGTGTACAACACAGATCACACACACACAGCTCCTCTACGCACAGTGCACAACACAGATCGCACACACACAGCTCCTCTACTCAGTGTACAACACAGATCACACACACACAGCTCCTCTACTCACAGTGTACAACACACACACACAGCTCCTCTACTCAGTGTACAACACAGATCACACACACACAGCTCCTCTACTCACAGTGTACAACACAGATCACACACACACAGCTCCTCTACTCAGTGTACAACACAGATCACACACACACACAGCTCCTCTACTCACAGTGTACAACACAGATCACACACACACAGCTCCTCTACTCACAGTGTACAACACAGATCACACACACACACAGCTCCTCTACTCACAGTGTGCAACACAGATCACACACACACACAGCTCCTCTACTCACAGTGTACAACACAGATCACACACACACAGATCCTCTACTCACAGTGTACAACACAGATCACACACACACAGCTCCTCTACTCAGTGTACAACACAGATCACACACACAGCTCCTCTACTCACAGTGTACAACACAGATCACACACACACAGCTCCTCTACTCACAGTGTACAACACAGATCACACACACACAGCTCCTCTACTCACAGTGTACAACACAGATCACACACACACAGCTCCTCTACTCAGTGTACAACACAGATCACACACACACAGCTCCTCTACTCAGTGTACAACACAGATCACACACACACAGCTCTCCTCTACTCAGTGTACGACACACACACAGCTCCTCTACTCGCAGTGTACAACACAGATCACACACACACAGCTCCTCTACTCACAGTGTACAACACAGATCACACACACACAGCTCCTCTACTCACAGTGTACAACACAGATCACACACACACAGCTCCTCTACTCAGTGTACAACACAGATCACACACACACAGCTCCTCTACTCAGTGTACAACACAGATCACACACACACAGCTCCTCTACGCACAGTGCACAACACAGATCACACACACACAGCTCCTCTACTCAGTGTACAACACAGATCACACACACACAGCTCCTCTACTCACAGTGTACAACACACACACACAGCTCCTCTACTCAGTGTACAACACAGATCACACACACACAGCTCCTCTACTCACAGTGTACAACACAGATCACACACACAAGATCCTCTACTCACAGTGTACAACACAGATCACACACACACAGCTCCTCTACTCACAGTGTACAACACAGATCACACACACACAGATCCTCTACTCACAGTGTACAACACAGATCACACACACACAGCTCCTCTACTCACAGTGTACAACACAGATCACACACACACAGCTCCTCTACTCACAGTGTACAACACACACACACACACACAGCTCCTCTACTCAGTGTACAACACAGATCACACACACAGCTCCTCTACTCACAGTGTGCAACACAGATCACACACACACAGCTCCTCTACTCAGTGTACAACACAGATCACACACACAGCTCCTCTACTCACAGTGTGCAACACAGATCACACACACACAGCTCCTCTACTCACAGTGTGCAACACAGATCACACACACACAGCTCCTCTACTCAGTGTACAACACAGATCACACACACAGCTCCTCTACTCACAGTGTGCAACACAGATCACACACACACAGCTCCTCTACTCAGTGTACAACACAGATCACACACACACACACAGCTCCTCTACTCACAGTGTACAACACACACACACACACAGCTCCTCTACTCACAGTGTGCAACACAGATCACACACACACACAGCTCCTCTACTCAGTGTACAACACAGATCACACACACACAGCTCCTCTACTCACAGTGTACAACACAGATCACACACACACAGCTCCTCTACTCACAGTGTACAACACACACACACAGCTCCTCTACTCAGTGTACAACACAGATCACACACACAGCTCCTCTACTCACAGTGTACAACACAGATCACACACACACACAGCTCCTCTACTCACAGTGTGCAACACAGATCACACACACACACAGCTCCTCTACTCACAGTGTACAACACAGATCACACACACACAGATCCTCTACTCAGTGTACAACACAGATCACACACACACAGATCCTCTACTCACAGTGTACAACACAGATCACACACACACAGCTCCTCTACTCAGTGTACAACACAGATCACACACACAGCTCCTCTACTCACAGTGTACAACACAGATCACACACACACAGCTCCTCTACTCACAGTGTACAACACAGATCACACACACACAGCTCCTCTACTCACAGTGTACAACACAGATCACACACACACAGCTCCTCTACTCAGTGTACAACACAGATCACACACACACAGCTCCTCTACTCAGTGTACAACACAGATCACACACACACAGCTCCTCTACTCAGTGTACGACACACACACAGCTCCTCTACTCGCAGTGTACAACACAGATCACACACACACAGCTCCTCTACTCACAGTGTACAACACAGATCACACACACACAGCTCCTCTACTCACAGTGTACAACACAGATCACACACACACAGCTCCTCTACTCAGTGTACAACACAGATCACACACACACAGCTCCTCTACTCAGTGTACAACACAGATCACACACACACAGCTCCTCTACGCACAGTGCACAACACAGATCACACACACACAGCTCCTCTACTCAGTGTACAACACAGATCACACACACACAGCTCCTCTACGCACAGTGTACAGCACAGATCACACACACACAGCTCCTCTACTCACAGTGTACAACACATATCACACACACACACACAGCTCCTCTACTCACAGTGTACAACACAGATCACACACACACACACCTCCTCTACTCACAGTGTGCAACACAGATCACACACACACAGCTCCTCTACTCACAGTGTACAACACAGATCACACACACACAGCTCCTCTACTCACAGTGTACAACACAGATCACACAGCTCCTCTACTCAGTGTACAACACAGATCACACACACACAGCTCCTCTACTCACAGTGTACAACACAGATCACACACACACACAGCTCCTCTACTCACAGTGTACAACACAGATCACACACACACACAGCTCCTCTACGCAGTGTACAACACAGATCACACACACACGCAGCTCCTCTACTCAGTGTACAACACAGATCACACACACACAGCTCCTCTACTCACAGTGTACAACACAGATCACACACACACAGCTCCTCTACTCGGTGTACAACACAGATCACACACACACACAGCTCCTCTACTCAGTGTACAACACAGATCACACACACACACAGCTCCTCTACTCAGTGTACAACACAGATCACACACACACACAGCTCCTCTACTCACAGTGTACAACACAGATCACACACACAGCTCCTCTACGCACAGTGTACAACACAGATCAGACACACACACACACCTCCTCTACGCACAGTGTACAACACAGATCACACACACACACAGCTCCTCTACTCAGTGTACAACACAGATCACACACACACAGCTCCTCTACTCAGTGTACAACACAGATCACACACACACACAGCTCCTCTACTCACAGTGTACAACACAGATCACACACACACAGCTCCTCTACTCACAGTGTACAACACAGATCACACACACAGCTCCTCTACTCACAGTGTACAACATAGATCACACACAGCTCCTCAACTCACAGTGTACAACACAGATCACACACACACAGCTCCTCTACCCACAGTGTACAACACAGATCACACACACACAGCTCCTCTACTCACAGTGTACAACACAGATCATACACAGCTCCTCTACTCAGTGTACAACACTGATCACACACACACACACAGCTCCTCTACTCACAGTGTACAACACAGATCACACACACACACAGCTCCTCTACTCAGTGTACAACACAGATCACACACACAGCTCCTCTACTCACAGTGTGCAACACAGATCACACACACACAGCTCCTCTACGCACAGTGTGCAACACAGATCACACACACACAGCTCCTCTACTCACAGTGTACAACACAGATCACACACACACACAGCTCCTCTACTCACAGTGTACAACACAGATCACACACACACAGCTCCTCTACTCAGTGTACCACACACACACACAGCTCCTCTACTCACAGTGTACAACACAGATCACACACACAGCTCCTCTACTCATAGTGTACACACAGATCACACACACAGCTCCTCTACTCATAGTGTACACACAGATCACACACAGAGCTCCTTTTCTCATAGTGTACAACACAGATCACACACAGCCCCTATTTGCATAGTGTACAACACAGATCACACACAGCCCCTATTCTCATAGTGTACAACACAGATCACACACAGCCCCTATTCTCATAGTGTACAACACAGATCACACACAGCCCCTATTCTCCTAGTGTACAACACAGATCACACACAGCCCCTATTCTCCTAGTGTACAACACAGATCATACACAGCTCCTCTACTCATAGTGTACAACACAGATCACACACATAGCTCCTCTTCTCATAGTATACACACAGATCACACACAGCTCCTCATCCTATAGTGTACACACAATGGGGTGGCAGATGTCCGCTGACATTTGCCACCCCATTGAGAACAATTGCTGGTCCAATTGGTCTGCCTAAAAAACGGACAGGAGGACCCAATCGGTCCACTGGTGTGAAAGGGGCTTTTCAGACGTGCTTTCTAAACAGGTCCACCTGTCAATTTGTCATGCCTTGTTCTAGAGCAGGGGTCTCCAAACTTTTTAAACAAAGGGCCACTTTATTTTCTTTTAGACTTTAGGAGGGCCGGATTGTGGCCAGCAGGGGCAGAAAATGTGTCTGGCCCAACATCAGTGAGAATAAATATGACCTCAGGGTTGGTGGTCAATAGGAGTATTCCCCCTATTAGTAGTAGTATGCATCATTGGTACCCGTGGAAGATATAGTGTCCTATTGTTGGTGTCAGTGGGAGGAATAGTGCCTCATATCAGTGGAAGAAATTGTGCCCAAGGGCCGCATCAAGGCTAGCAAAGGGCCACATCTGGCCCTCGGGCCACAGTTTGGAGACCCCTGTTCTAGAGGCAGCAATCTGGGGTGTACACATCCCACAACCATAATGCTTTGCTTTCACAAACACAGCATTTTTTTTTATCACCCTTCGCATTCTGTGGACGGTATCTCCTGCCAAGTGCAACCCATTAAAGGGAAATTTGTGAAAATGGTGAACAGGCAATGCAACGCCTCTTCACCACCTGTCCAATGCTCTCTGAAGAGCAATCCAAACACACATCACAACAAGGTCTTAAAGTGTGAAAAAAATGACAATTCATGTTTATGCATTTGTGTCTGTGCAACCACTGCACCCCAATAGATATGACATGGACTACCTGTATACAGAGTGGGCAAAGACATCCCCTCACACGGATGTCCAGATAGACATGAGTCCTTATAGGGCCTTTTTAGACGTGCTGTATATAAATGGATGGAATTGGTTTTCAATGGCGCCATTCACACTGTACAGTTATATGTATTTAGGCGTGGAAAATAGAATTCGGTGTATCCAGGATCCAGTTTAGACACTCTAAATGGGGTTAAATGTATGTAAACGAGGGTAAACATGTCCAAAAGCAGTGCAGAGATATTTAAATTAAAGGGGTTGTAAAGGTTCGTATTTTATTTTCTAAATAGGTTCCTTTAACTAATTGCCGACCGCCCGCCGTCATATTACTGCAGGACGGTGACACTGCTACGCGGGAGCACGTAGCTCTACGTCCTCCCTTTAGCAGCTTGTAGGGCGCGCGCGCCCGGCGAGTACGATCGCCGCCGGGCACCCGCGATTGCTCGTTACAGAGCGGGGAACGGGAGCTTTGTGTGTAAACACATACCTCTCGTTCCTGTAAGCGGGGGAAACGCTGATCTTCTGTTCATACAATGTATGGACAGAAGATCAGTGATTTCCCCTAGTGAGGCCACCCCCCCCCCATACAGTTAGAACACAATAGGAACACACTTAACCCCTACCCTGCCCCCTAGTGTTAACCCCTTCACTGCCAATGGCATTTTTATAGTAATACAATGCATTTTTATAGCATTGATCGCTATAAAAATGCCAATGGTCCCAAAAATGTGTCAAAAGTGTCCGATGTGTCCGCCATAATATCGCAGTACCGAAAAAAAAAACACTGATCGCCGCCATTACTAGTAAAAAAAAATAATAATAAAAATGCCATAAAATGACCCCCTTTTTTGTAAACGCTATAAATTTTGCGCAAACCAATTAATAAACGCTAATTGCGTTTTTTTTTTTTTGTTTTTTTTTTAACGAAAAATATGTAGAAGAATACGTATCGGCCTAAACTGAGGAAAAAAAATGTTTTTTTATATCTTTTTTGGGGATATTTATTATAGCACAATGTATAAAAAATATTCAATTTTTTTCAAAATAGTCGCTCTATTTTTGTTTATAGCGCAAAAAATAAAAACCGCAGAGATGATCAAATACCACCAAAAGAAAGCTCTATTTGTGGGAAAAAAAGGACGCCAATTTTGTTTTGGAGCCACGTCGCACGACTGCGCAATTGTCACTTAAAGCGACGCAGTGCCGAATCACAAAAATTGCTCTGGTCTTTGGACAGCAATATGGTCCGGGGCTGAAGTGGTTAAGCTAGTGCATTGTTGATATACTGAAGTTTTTCTTTGATTTCCCTCCTAAATGTTTTTTTTCTTTGTCTGAATTTCTCACTTCCTGTTCCTCCTCAGCAAGCTGTTCAGTAAGCTGTTCTAGCTGAGTAACCACCACTCGGATGATGGTGGCAAGCTTACTAAGGAGAAACAGGAAGTGAGAAATTCAGACAAAGAAAAAACAAATTTAGAAGGGAAATCGAAGGAAAAGGTAAGTGAACCAACAATGCACTAGCTTAAAGGAACCGATTTAGAAAAGAAACAAACCTTTACAACCCCTTTAAGAAAAAAGTGATCTGGGAGGAAAAAAAAAAATTATATACTTCTGAGATGACTAATTGCAGAAGTGCAAATTGGAATGATGTACCATATAACACGCGGCCTAATTTTAAGGCCGCGTACACACAAGGAGACATGTCCGATGAAAACGGTCCGCGGACCGTTTTCATCGGACATGTCTCCGGGGATCTTTTGGTCTGATGGTGTGTACACACGATCAAACCAAAATCCCCGCGGACAGAAATCGCGGTGACGTTGACGCTGCGACGTCCGCAAACCGGGAAGTAAAATGCTCCCACGCATGCGTCAAATCTATTCGACTCATGCGGGGGATTTCGGTCCGCTGGTTAGGCGTACTAACCAGCGGACATGTCCGACGGACAGGTTTCCAGCGGATATGTTTTAAAGCATGTTTTAAAACTTTTGTCCGCTAGAAACCTGTCCGCTAGGCCGTATACACGATCGGATATGTCCGCTGAAACTGGTCTGCGAACCAGTTTCAGCAGACATGTTCGATCGTGTGTACGCGGCCTTAGAGGGAAGTTTCAGGGAAAAAAAATTCCACAACCCCCTGCGTATAACGCGCAGGCACAGTTTACCCTCTATTTTCAGGATATAAAAATGAGTGTTATACGCCAATAAATACAGTATTTATTGATTATTGCAGGTATTTATGTAGCGCAGAAAATTCATGCAGTGTTTTTACATATCATTATTTCATATCAGTCCCTGTCCTCAAGGAGCTTGCACTCTAAAGACTCGTGTAGGCTGCAAAGGCAGCCAGACTGGGGAGTACACATGCCCTGGTAAAAATTATATCGGTCACATTTGGTGGGCAGTACCAGTGCCAATTACAACCTATTCAGGTAAATGGAATGCATGTGATGCAGCATTCACAGGGTTGATCAGGCAGTCTCCTTACCACCTGTCAAACGCCTCCGATAAGCGATCCACCACAAATTATTTTTCTGAGGTGCGACAATGAAAAGTGTCCACAAAATGGGATTGTGGCGTCC